>CM077131.1:13830000-15030000 GCA_039645545.1 Dendrolimus houi
AGGCAGCAACATTCTCTTATACATATTGCAGATTTTGATTTCTAACAGAAGGTAGATAGTAGATAACATTTTATTGCTAAGAGAAATAAACAATAAAAAAACGCATAGTTAGAATATTACCGTGGTAAACCACAGGCATGCAGGTGTCCTTATTACTTCCAGGCAACCAAGAGGATGTAAACTATTCAAGATTTTTCGGCACATTTTGTTATGTTATGAAACTTATCTGTGAAACCCCCTGATCCACATTGATAAATGTAGCGGGTATAGTCTTCTAAGTTAACCATTTAATCGTATTCTTACTAGGTAGAGAAAGCGCAGAGCTCTTAGCAGAGAATAAACCACAAAAGTATAATTAAACTGAACATCGAGTAATTTTTGGAGTCGGTACGCCACGTCGGCGTCGTAAGTACTTTGTATCGAACTAAAGTCAGTACGTGTTGCAAAGATAGAGATGAATAAATTGGTCAAACGGGTAATGTGTGCAAGGATGTTAGAAACATATGTCTTAAATGAACAAGTCGTTAAATTTGGATTTTTAGTGTACCTACAATTCAATCAAGATAAAAATGGAACTAGAAGATTTATATTCTCACACGTAACTTCATGAAATATAGCATTATATAAGAAGAAGTAAGGCAAAAAAACCCGTAAACCAGAATATGTCAAAAGGCCAAAAACTCTTCGAATCTGTGCATATCATAGAAATAAAAGAAACAGGAATCATGAAAATGCAGTAATATCTGGCAAAATTGTAGCTCAAATGAAGGTTTCTAACGTTTATGATGTCAAAATAATTGAAGTATTTTCTGAACTCGTTTTTGACGTAAATATTTTATATTTAATAGTCTTATATTACTGAAACAAAATTATGTTTACTTTCAGATTTGTTTGTATTCTAAATGTTGTTGAAACTCCTACTTACATATGTTTATTACTGCATTTATCCACTTTTGGCGTTTATCATATAACCATGGCAAAGGAGTACTATTCGTGGGAAAGCAATAGAATTTGACACCATTTGACTTATTTTTCTTTTCCTTAAACACTTCAGTGTTTAACAACATCCAGACATGCAACAATACATTTTTACTTAGTTAAGTGTTATTTTTCACTTCTTTAATGTGATTATTTTATTACGTGAAGTGTTAATGTTCTAGTATTATTTACAAAAAAAGATTCAGATTTGCGCCACCAGTTAGCAGTGCCTTCGTCGTGCACGTTCCCTACATTACATATGCCAAATATCATTACAATAAATTCATTTTCAATGTCAAGAAATAACAAACAAATACACAAACATCCAAACAAAGTCAGTTTCCGATTTTATATAAGATAGGTAGGTATGAAATGAAGTCGGAATAGGGTCGGAGTATAATATTTTACTAGGCAGTCTTATGTAACAGCGAGGACTAGTTCCAAACCACACGTGCCCCGAAGTTGGTTGTCGCTACCCTTTTCAAAGTAGTGATTTCCGGAGCTGATATTAGTTTACTTCCTGCAACTGTAGTGTTTGCCGCTTTATTATACCGGTAAATAACCTAGGAAACATACGTAAGTAATCTCAAGAAGTAGTTTGCTTATTAATTATTATTTATATTGAAGTGCAACAAAGAATTTCACTGAACTGAATTGAAGTACAACGACTAAATAGTACAGGAGACGGTGAAGATCGACCTACACCCATCTAATAACCACATGAGACATTTTTATCAAATTATATTGATTTATAAACACGCCTATGACAGTTTGCCAATCGAATTTTTTTTTCATAACCTTCATCTCTTTTGATAACTGGTCTTTAGTTTCAACTGATAGTTTTAACATGGAGATTATGCCTTGTGTAAAATGCAAGGAGAGATTTGGGTAAGAAAGTACCAAATATACCAAATATTAACTATTTGGGCAGGGTTTCCCCTTTATTGTTCAGCCTTTGATGTGAATATTCACACAGCACAGTAACACTAAATTATCTAGATGATAATTTAGTAGGCTTATAAAATTAACTAACCGGTAGAAAATAGTACTTTAATTATAAATCGACTAAAAGTATTATCTATGACGATTGTCTATGTCATATTAATATACACTATGGTTCTCATAACTACTGTGGTGGACATCTTGTAACACTTGATAAGCTTGCCTACATTACTGTTCATGGCTACCTGGCAAGCAGGTATGAACAGGTAAGTTAATATAGGTAACTACACTGTGCTGTTAACCAATAAAAATTGGTATCATAAGAAAGATAATTTAATTACAAAAATAACCGAATAGGCTTGCCTGCAAAAAACCGTTCATGGAATATTATTGTTATGCTTTGAAGACTTCAAAAATAGCCATGAACACTTTTCGATTGGCAAGCTATCATAGGCGTGTTCACAAATCAATATAATTTGACAAAAAAATATGTCTCATCTGGTTATCAGATGGATGAAGGTCGATCTTCAGCGTCTCTTAGACTGAAACTAAAATAAGGAAAGATAATATTACAACGTCAAAGCATTACAAAGAGTTATGAAGTATTGTGTCAATATATTATAGTAAAAAAAATAGTTGTAAGATATAGTGTGAACTCACACTGAGAACATATATTTCTGTATGTATCATCTGCGTTAGCTTGCAGTATTAAATCATCATAAAAATATAGTACAAGTTATTCGGTATAAATGCTTTTGGAAACATTAGTGTACACAGCACAGCGAAACATCAATCCTCAAGTTCCGCATGGTTTCGTCTTTAAAATACTATAAAACTTGAATATTTTTAAATATTGAACAATGCCTAGATATTTGTAGAAAATATGCAAAGGCTTTATCAAAAAGAATAGGAAAATATGCCTGTAAAATACTCATTTTCGGAGATATGTGCTAACAAAATACTTTAATATAATTTAATATAGTCTAAAGTTGCTGTTCTTTAGTGCTTCCAATAGTTCACCGAAACAAATAATTCTGTCAAAACACAATATATTCGATAGCAGTTTTCCAAAATACATTTGAATTTAATCGATAACTGTGGATTAAACACGAATCCTCTTTCCGGGAAGGCGGTTTCCCTTTTCCGGGGTGAATAGATAGGTATATCTGCAGAACCAGTCAAGTTGGCGTGTTATACACCAATATATCTCGCACGATAAAAGGAGTGTTGCTCGAAGAGACTGAATTTATCGCTGACCCCAGCCCGCTATTCGCACCCATTGAACGTATAAGAAATGTTATCGTAATAATACATTTATTTATATTCCCATACTTAGAGATTTTCAGCCGTAAACTCGCGCCTAGAAATTGCGAATCGATTTATATCGGATTATTTTTTAAATGTTATCCATAATGTCATAGTAAAGTTTTTTGGAACCTTGTAAGTTTGTTACATGTTATAGAAACAAAGGAATTCTTGTGTATTACAAAACGCCCTTGGTAGCCGTCCTTTAAAAAAATATATCTAATTGAGTTCAATTTGATTGCGAAAGAATTCCGTAATCTGCTAGTAATACCACGCACACTTAAGGGTCCTATAGAGGTGATGTGTGAATATCACAAGATCCATTATACATTTCTGAAACTTAGATGTTTTTGATTAGATCTGTTTTCGGGCATCGTAGTCAAATTATTATTTTCATCGATTGTAGGAAAATGTTTTCACCATTTGACTATAAAAGTATCTAATCTAAAACACTCCGTATTTATGAAAGTACGCAATGGATTTCGTTAAAATCAATTTTCTTCGAAATTATTATTTAAGTTCTACCGTCTTGATATTATCTATGTAATCGTTCAGAAGTTGAGGGAGGAGACATATATTTGCGATTGGAAGCGAATAGCTACTTACTTATTGACTCAAAAAGTGATTAATAAACATAAGTATTATATTAAAATCTGTCTAACAATGCATACACAGAAAATAGTTCATCCCTAAGTACAATATATTCACCTAATTATTTAGATGTTTTGGTGATTACAAATAAACCTTCTTGTCCAATTTCATAAATATAGACCCAGCAGTTTAGGAGTAAAATAACTGTCACATACATAACAGACATGACGATTGCACAAGGGTTCCGTTTTTGACAAAATTGCTACAAAATGCTAAAAATGTCAAACTGATTTTCAAGACGAGGGTGAAAATCAAATAATCGTCTAAAGTATTTTTTCGCTACAATCAATCGACGTCGCAAACGAGTAGATGACGAAGCAAATCTTCACGTTTAGTCAGGTAACTGTGACGGCGTGAAAATTAATTTAGACAATGATTTTGCCGTCTAATAGAAGATTTTTTATTATTTCATGACGAGGCTGTGTCAGGCCCTTCAATTAATTTATGAATTCACTTTGAAATATTTATATTGCTATATTAATGGTAGAAATGGATTATTTAGGTCAACGATATCTTATATTTTACTTATGATACTCTGTTTAAATTGGCAATCAATGAAGATTCATTTTTAGCATTTTTGATAATCTTAATCTCTATAAAAATTTTAAACGCGAAAGTTTGTAAGAATAGTTGTATATTTGTTAGTCTTTCACGCAAAAACTACTAAATAGATTTTAATGAAACTTTACAGTAATATAGCGTACACATCAGAATAACACATAGGCTATAACAATTCATAAAGATATAGTGTAAATTATCCAAAATATAACGATTTTCCATCACCACGCGGGTGAAACCGCGGGCGCAGCTAGTAGTATATAAATATACATTTTATAGGTGAGTGTATATAGGTATAGTTTTATACAAGTTTAAGTATCTACATGTATATCATTTTGTACACGACTAACATCGTCAGGCTGTCAGTCCAGCCCTCCCCAAACAATCAACAAAATACAGTTGGTAGAGCTTAAAAATACTTTAAACAAATAGGTTGAACAAGATCTGCTGAGTAGTTTTTAAGATATAGGGAATTTTCAGTTAATTTTTTAAAGGTTTTTATAAGCTAAATGACTTAATAGTTGAAATTCATCATCTCACAACTTATGTACGGTTTCACATATCTAGGATAGTTTATTGATCCCCAGTAGACAGCATCACAATCGCGGCAGGAATATTCCGTATTCCATATTGACACATATGTATGTGTTTTCAAGGCAATCTTATGCGTAAAATTCTAGCTTCTTGACCCTGAGCGCGTCTTATACAATGAATTTTATTTTTATTTTGACCAAACCTTATTAACCAAGGCATCGAAAACGTTTCTTGAAGTAAGTTAAAGCTTGAAGTATGATACAAAGTCCTCAAGAACTTGCTACATTCATCGTAGTCGTCAGTCAATCGCAGTACACTGCTAATGTTTATAACTGTCGTTCAAAAATTTGAGGCAGAGTAATAATTTTTACTGTTTAATATGATTGCCACCTATCTTTTATACAAACAGATTTTTTTTCTGAAAGAAGTTTGTTTGCTGTACTAAAAACTCTTTAATTTCTGCTTAAAACTATGCTATGAAGTGTGTACCTAAGTATATAAGTAAATTCAAATTCAAAAGTTTTTTATTCAAAATAAGTTCCACTGGAGAACACTTTTCGAACGTCATACATATAGGTTAAAATTTAATTTTACTTCCTAGTCTATATATACCGCTTCGCAAAGTATTGCTGTTAAGGAGAAGCGGCAAGAAACTCCCCAGCAACACGTTTAGCTAAAAATTGTTTTCTTTATATTTCTTATTCTATTTTTATCTCAAGTTCTTTTTTATAAATTTTATAAAGAAGTATGTTACAGAATGACTTTTGAAGAATTAATGGAGTTGTAGCAAACAGTGCATATTCAATAAGACAGAGACACAATTAAAGGATAGGAAAATATTA
The DNA here is from genome assembly GCA_039645545.1 of Dendrolimus houi. Taxonomy (NCBI): domain Eukaryota; kingdom Metazoa; phylum Arthropoda; class Insecta; order Lepidoptera; family Lasiocampidae; genus Dendrolimus; species Dendrolimus houi. The sequence goes on from CM077131.1 coordinate 13,835,811, forward strand.
TTATAGTTATAAATATAAAGACATGACGTTCTAATTGCTTTTTTTTACTGCAACATATTTCCATATATTCCTTACAAGTATGGCAAGATAAAAACGTTATACTCGTACAAAATACAGTATAAGAGGTTGGAGCGAGCTGCTATGTAAATGAAGTTTTGTCATTTAAGTATTCTTCAATAGTGTAGTATACCTTTTTTAGCAAAATACTTTTTAATTTGGTTTTTAATTTAGTGAAAGGCAGATCTATAGTATATATATACGTATATATTGTAAACCATACTTTTTATGGCACTTTATCCTAACTTCTATAGATGATAGGACAGTTTTCACGAAATAGAGATTTGTGATTTACGCAATCGAATCCGCCTGAAAAATTCTACTTTTTTATATAACAGTGGAAGCTGCTTCCAAAATGTGACGGGCAGTCTCCATCAGGCTTTGACGTTGATGGTTCATTAATTGCGTAGACAATATCGTGTGTCTGATTTGTCGGCTCGAAGTGAATGATCGGAATTTTTAATAACTGCTGCTCTGTTCTCGGATTAATTAATTCCATCTTTTAGGATTGGATTACTGAGATTCGTTATAACAAATTCTTGTCGTTTGTTTTCCTAAATGTAAATGTTTGTGTGAACAAAATTATAAATGAAATGCCAAATTTAATTACATCTTTTATTTTATCGATACATTATTACAATGACAGAAAAATACAGTGTTGATTTTATGATATATCTAAAAGTTTGTCTCGATAGGCTTCGAAACGCCACAAAGTATTTCAATAAGAATAAAATATTGTTACAACTTAGGCATCAACAAAGACAACTTCCACGTACAGTCTGTAAAAGCACATTTTATTACCTGTCGGCATTGGACGGCCTCTGTGGTTGAGCGGGCTAAGCCTTTGCCGGCTTACCTCACTGCAATGCAGAGGCTCCGGGTTCGATTCCTGGTATAGTAAATTTCGTAAACGTATTTTCTCCGTTATTTACTATGTTCTGGGTGTCTGCGATCGGCCCCAGAATGGTCCGTTGTATATTACCCATAACACAAGAGTAACTTGCTTAATTTGGTGATATACAGTGTGTGTGTTTGTCTGCCGGTTTATTATTATTTATTATTATTATTTGAACTAATTGTAATCCATAGTATTATCTATTCCTTACCAAATAAACAATTACATAACTGCAAAACAATAGGCGGTCTCATAGCTCGACCTTATTGCTAAAAGCGATCTATTCCAGCCAATTTAAAGAAAATTCTTAACCTGGCAACATGTGTCATGATATCAAAGCCTCAAAACCGCCGAATATCCCTTGGCAACTAGAATTTCCCTTTCTTAACGATGTAGCCTAGGTGACAAAATTGCTTAATGCCAAAACAAAGTTTTACCCACCTCGAAAAATAATAACCACTCTTATTCATAATAGTAATACGAGGTTAATACGCTCAATAAAAAAGTTAATAAGTCTTATTCATAATCGCATTATAATGATATTATGATTATCACTATTTGGCAAACTTCGTTTATACCTCGTATAATTATTATGCATAAGAGGGTAAGTTTTTATCCAATGGTGTTGCAAATTTCCATGGCGTAATGTAACGCACCTCCCATTAAGTGTGACCTCAATCTACAGTCTGTACTCAAAAAAGAACAAAAACCTCGGAAAGCTAAAACCCAGCTGCGGAATTTTAATTATCTAATACAAACATTTTCACTTCTCATTCCAAAAGACTACCAGTCAATAATGGACTAATTCTCTGTCCAAATAAACAATCAACGAAATTAATCGCTCGCTGGGGAAACTAATCACTTCGTAGTGTAAACAGATATCGCCCGCCATATTTATATCTTTTATATGGATTATCCGGCATGAAAAGCAAACTCAGCGAGATTTTTCAATTAATATGGAAATTGTATTTATTTCAACGTAACGCTGTGTTACGCGATATCTACCTGTTCGTGTAACAAACAATAAACATTTTATGCGGAGGATTATCGCGTATGTAAATACATTGTGTATATTACGTTTGTGTAATTTAAAACATGCTAAATCCACATACCTATGTGTTTACGTACACATGTCTATAGGATATTTGTATATTTGATAAAGATAAAGTAGAATCACATTGAGATTGTTAAAACGTAAAGTGTTTGTAGTTGAATCGACTATATTGATTTATTCACTGATTCTGTTCCGGCACTCGCCAGCCGCTGCCGCGGCACGGCTTGTGTGCTTCGGTTTATGCCCCATTTACGGATAGACACGACCATCAGTGGCGTCTTACAACTGAATCTTCGCCTTCAAACTGACTTATTTTTTTTAAATTATCACTTTCATTTCAGCTAATCACTTTTTTGGGGGAAATAATCCTATGGAGTTTTTATTTTAAAATGATTTGATGACATCTGCGTTTTTATTACTTCCCTGTGACACATATATTTATCCCGTTATCAGGAGCACATCTACACAGAGTGTATTCGGATGGCCAGTCGGCCTCAATTGTCCAGGCAACAAGACTGACGAATAAAGGAGCAAATATTAAATCAATTTCTGATATGAGATAATTAAGAGAAAGATGAATAATTTATTATCACCAAAACTTTGGAAATTCTATATCCGGTTATTAGGTCATGTTAGAGCATGAAACAAATACCAGGCTTAACCCGAGACTAGAGGCGAGTTTCATCATTAAATAACAAACAACCTAAACAACCAGTCAGTCAACGACCAAAACTAAACAGAGTAATAATAGTACGGTGTGTGAGGGGTGACAGAAGCTTTCGATACACGTACATACACGGTATGACGTGCCTGAAAACAAACAAAAGCGCCACTTCGCAACTTTATGGACGCAATATACCACTGTTAATTTTTATACTGTAACAAAATAATACATTTTTGTTACAATATTTTACATACAAAGTAGTTCACCCTGCGCTTTATTAGCTCATGACAGAACTATTACAATTTATTAATAAATTCCGACATAGCCCTAGCTGTTAAGCTGTTACCACGCAATTTAAATAAGTCCTCATAGTAATAGCATAAGTAGAACAACGAGTCATAAATACATTCAAAGTATAAATAGGTTAACCGGCAACAGCCGCATCTCAATTATTCAAGTGGCCTAGAACAATTAGTCTCTCTTGTAGATTGTAGGCTTGGTTCTTTAATGCACCATGCTTCGTAAGCACTGTACAGTCCGCTCCAAACTGTTTTAGTCACAGACGACTGCACAAAAAACTGTTTCTTATATAAATTCAATAACAGCGCAGCATACAAAATGTCATTTAAAGAGACCATTTAAATTGGTACGAATTATATGGGTAACAGATGCCTTACCGTGATATCTTCGTCAGTTCGGGTAAAAGAGATAGGACTAAGAAATGCCAGCTTGATATGGTTTGGGTTCAAATACATGACAATGATAATAAGCACTCACAGATAAGGATACTGTTGTACGAAGTCCAGAAAGAAAAGTATAAAATGGACTGGTCTCCAAAGAGGAAGATTAGGATGCAACCAAGATTTCACTCTAAAACTATGTTGGTAATACAATGATGGGGCTTTTAGTATGTACCTACATATAATGTTTGTATTCCGTACTAATTAATTAATCTTATTTCAAACTCAAGCATACAATCGCTAAAATTCAAATCGGTGCAGAAATGGGAACATTCATTTATAGTGGGACTGAATCACAAACTGAAAGTTGCTCACCAGGCCATGGATCTAGCTATGTTGGGTGTATTTTTAATAAGTAAAATCAGTTTGAATTATCTATTGAACAAACAAGATTTGTCACAGGACTAATGACCAATGGAGCAGACAGGTTTTACAGTGGAGACAAAGTGTTACGATACGTGAGACAACTTCTAGCGATGTACTGACGACTATTTAAAGTTGTCGGTGGAGACTAGATGAAGAATGCGAAAGACCGAGATATGTGACGCAGAGTTGAAGGAAGGCGTACATCCAGCAGTCGACAATGGTTGGTTGACGAGTTGTTTTTGTATGCTTAATGGGGAATGTAGACAATTATGTGGCTCAGCCAATGCTGCGTCACCTAGCTTATGCGTTCTTCATTTTTAATGATCATAGGTCATGTACTCGGCTTACTAGTCTATAGAAAATGTATATGTAATAGACTAAAACAATTAAGAATTAAATAATATATTCAAATGATATCAAAAGCCACGTAAATATTTATCAATTATGTTAATAAACCGTGATGATTCCCATTTGTTAAAATGGTAATTCGATAATGTATTCATCGTTGACAGTTCTACTATTAAGTAATATTGTTTTATATATTTTTATTCTCACAATAAATAATAGTATTGCTCTAATGATACATTTGGATTAGATATAGCATATCTAATCCAAAAGTATAGTTTTATATAACTGCAAGGTAGAATGCAGTCACTGCACATTAATGGCCGGTTCTAATATCTTACTATTCATTAATTTGCCTTACCACTGGTTGAATTTTGACATTAGATCTATGGAGCTTATGTCGAATTGTAACCGATCGTAGGGCAAATGAACGGTTGGTAAGATAAAGGAACCGGCCATTAGTAAACAATTTTATAACTTAGTCCTTTCTCAAAGTTTTATCTTGAAGTAAAAAACCTGCAATACTCTAAGCCCGTCTGCTCCTGCGTAAATATTTAAAATCAAGTTCATCACTTCTTTCTTCCTTCAAAAAAATGTACTATTCTGTAACAATTATGGGCCAAAATACGATTTAATACCACGACAGTATTAGCAATAGTCCCTTTGGATTCAAATCTGATTGATAACAGTATCAATATTAATTGAAATGTATCGCATCGGTCATGCACGGAATGTCCGCTGTAATTAGAGTAGAAGCGCCGTTAGCAACGCAATTTCATTTACGTTCAGCCATTTGAGTATACGTGACTTTTGGGAATGGACAATAGTCATATTGATATGATTGGTTTTGTCATCTGTTAGTAGTATCGAAAGTTTTTAATAGTGAATTTTAGGGAATCCTATCCAATTATATATCTAACAAGGATATATCCGCCACTTCGTCCACGCGTTGACATCAAATTCCCGCGGGATTCCCGGGGCACAAAGTATCGCGATATTTAAAAAAGAATTTAAGCTATCGTTTTAGTGCAAATTGTGTCGGAATAAGCTAATTTTTATGCACCCGAACTACTACAAATCGCAAATAAAAAATATGACACATTTTTAACCGACTTGAAAAGGAGGAGATTCTCAATTCGTCTATGTTTTTTGTACGTTCGTTACTCTTATACTATGTTTCAAAATTTTTCTTTTAATCGAAATGTCCCGAATTGATCCCATTGTCACCATGTCAGGATCTGATTTCAAGGAATTAGAGAAACTCACGAAAATTGTTAACCGACTTCTTCGTAACACGATATTTTCGTTAATTATGAACCAATTTTCAATTTTTCTTTCTTTTTTCGTAAGTCTATACTCCAATAATGGTGCCATGGTCTCCAAGTTAAGATTTGGAGTTGGAAAATCGAGAGTTATTAACACTTATTAAAGAGCGCCGAGCGCCTACATTCTTGGAATAAAGCTTATATACGCGTATAGGTATTAAATTTTCTACAGGCGCTTAATTTTTTATATGCATGTTACTCGATTTCTTCGTCAATTGTGGATCGATTTTTTTTTCTTTATTCGTTAGTATGTATATTCTTGAGGCGGTTCCATGGTCACCAAATCAGGATCTGATGAGTGGATCCCAGCAAAATGGCGAGTAAGCCTTATTAAAAACGCCGAGAGCCTATATATTTTCTAAAAAAAAGAAACTTGTATACGCGTGCCAGTATTACACTTTCTACGGGCGCTGATTTTTTTTGAAGGCACGTTACGCGATTTCTCCGTAAATTCTGGACCGATTTTCAAATTGTTTCTTTTTAACTCCCGAGATGGTCCCTTAGTCACAAATACAGGTTCTGATTTGTGGATCACAAGGAAATCGAGAGCAATCCTTGTTGAAGATCATATAAATCGAAAAGTGAGATGGCAAATTTATATAAGCATGCCAGTTGTAAAATTTCTACAAGTGCTTGATATATTATTTCTGAAGCTATTGAAGTCTTTCCGGTAACTAAAAAGTCGAAAAGTCGTAAAAATTCTCAAAACTTCCTAAAAAGTGTTAAGTAATAAGCGTTGAAAATTATCGAAATATTTCGAAAACCACCAAAAAAAAACAAATTTTATCAAAAAACCATGTATAGAAATATATAAACAAATAAAATGTATCAAAAACAGCGATTATACACTAATGGATATTATTTGAGATCTTATTTAATTGTATTAAATTTTGTAATTGTATAATAAAACAAGTGTCGGAAAAAACAAAAACAAAGCCGAATTACTAAAAACCAAATCGTCTTTCAAGTAAAACACAAAAATTACTATATTTTGTAAATTTATTGTTGTTTTTTTATGTTTTACTTGGCACCGACTTCAAGATGTTGTAGAAAGAAGTCGGTAAAATAGTTATTATTTGGATTTTAATGTGAAGTCGGTTTTATTTTTTATTACATAAAATTTACTCTTAATCAGTGAAAAAATCGCATTGGAATCCGAAATTTGTTTACAACCTAGCCATTTTAAATAATTCCCAGAAAAAATTCCGCGGGATACCCGGGATAAAAAAAAGTAGCGTAGATTTTAAGTCTAATGCTGTCGATCAGCGATTACACTGTTTAGACGAATCGGTCTCGCAGACAGACAGACGGTAGACTCCTTGAAAAAGTCTTGAAACCTAAAATAATAATACTATTTTTATATCTACATAATTATGCATGTACATAAGAGAAGTGGATTTTAATTGTCATAAAAATTCATTATCAATAGCATTTTAGTTGTAATAAATAATAAAACTACGTTTTAACGTCCGCTCAGAGCTTGTAACGCGCGATAAGGAACTTCGTTCCAATAAGTTTGTTTTTAACAAAAACAAAGCCGAATTCACACTAAAAACCAAATCGTAAATATTTAACCGACTTCTTTCTACAACATCTTGAAGTCGGTTTCAAGTAAAATCAAAAACACGTGCTTATGAGTGGTACTAAAAAAAGACCTGAATTTTCTCCAAAAACTCAATCGCATAAGAGTCGCTGATGACATGCTAGAACGAGTCAATTCCGAACCAACATTCATGAAACGTATATTTAAATAAAGGATATTATTTCAAAAGTCAAAGTCATGTTGACTGTTTTCTTTGCCTATCGGGGTGTTGCGCACTCGGAATTCTTACCGGAAGGTCAAACAGTAAATAAAGGATATTATTTGAGCGTTATGCGACGTTTAAGACAGCAAATTTGACGAAAAAGGCCAGATTTGTGGAAATAACATTCTTGGATGTTGCACCACGATAATGCGCCTTCGCACAAGGCCATTATTGTGAACAAAGTTTTGAGCAAAAACTCAACAAATACCATCGAGCAACCGCCCTTATTCACCAGATATGGCTCGAGCCGACTTCTTTCTTTTTCCTAAACTCAAAATACTACTTCGTGGCACCCGTTTTCATTCGGTAGATGAGAATTCGCGACGAGAACTAAACTCAATTACGGAAAAAGCGTTTACAAATGTGTTGATGATTGGATTATTCTTTGGCGTAATTGTATGGTTTCTGAAGGAACATCCTTTGAAAGTGATAAAATAAATTTGAATGAATAACTAACATTTTGTGTATTATTGACCTTTTCCCGATACTTTCACAGAGTAGTATATAATTTTAAAACAAAATATAAATGTAAACTTTCAATTGTAAGATGCCTAATTATAAATAAATGTTTTTAGATTTATTTTCTCTCGGTCTGTCTACAAATTTGTTTGGAATAGGCTCCGAAAAGGATAAACTTTAAAAAAATACTTTTAAGAATTAAAACAGCATTTTTATTTTAAAATGTGTAGATATGTTACATTTGGATATCTTGCAGGGTTCAAAAGTTTGAATATAAGCGGCAGACAGCAAGTAATACCTAAATATAAATATATGTACATATAAGATAAATCATTATTACCATAATGAGTTTTCTTCTTTATAAAATACACAAAATAAATATCAGCAGTAGGACGTTTATGAGCTGATGTTATCACTTTGATATATAAATTAAAGTTAATTAGAATGTTTAATTTTGTAAATTATAAATACGTAATTTATTATAATTCATAATAATTTACTAACATATTACTTTCCACTACAGTGTACACGCCAATGACTTCTTTAAGAAATAAATGATTTAAACTTAAACATTAATTTGGGGCTGACAATATATAATATGTGTATGTATGTGGGACGGTGTGTGTGTGAAAAGCCGCAAAAAAAGACTATCTTGCCCTGCGTTCTTTATGACTGTCTTTAATTGCATAGAAAAGTCAGAGACTTACTCAAAAGCTAATTTAAACATATTGTTACAAAATGAATGTATATTAGTTTCATGTTTTTAATCTGTTCGCCGTTAACAAACCATTTAAACCGAAAACGTAAATAATCATTTTAAAAGCTAAAATTTAACGTACAAAATAAAGTTAATAATGTAACATTTTCTTTCTAACAGCAATAATCATAACTTAATAACAACACCTGCTTTCGTCTAAACTCAAACAAACTATATTCATTAAAAAAACTTTATGATATTCTCACGTAACTGTTTAACTAATAAAGTTTCATCCGGTATACGTCAACAAAGTATTTATTTAACTCCCTGCCGGATAATTATACACAAGGAATCATGAATATGAGACGTACAATTTAAGAAGCTATGAAGAACGGTGGCTCGTAAGAAGCTGGTTTACGTTTTAAGATTATTGAATTGTAATGCAATTTATTAGGATAGGATGTAATAACGTTCTAATCTATGAATAATTTATTATAAGCTATTATTAAATAACGATATTATACTCTCATACTATTGAATAAAAGTACAGACGGAGCTCATGTGAAGAGAGAATTAAATGAAGTGCCGCATTCTTGAAAAACTTGTGTGTATGTTAACTTATGCAGTATACACGTGGTCTGCGTCGGTGCAGTTAACAATAAGTATCCACTAGAAACTATTCCTCCTTTATCAGTACTAATTCGATTAATTAATATCAAGTTCTTATAATGCCCTGCGGCGCCATCAGCTTCCTTTAGCTGGCTTCACTCTGAAAGCTCGGGGCTTGATCTACCAATTTTGTTTGTCTGAATTTATATTTTAATTGGATGATGTTACATTGTTCATTATGTCATTAAACACAAGGAAAATATAATATTTCTGTAAAATGTCGGGTCTTGTAGGATTATGATACTAGTACCATCTTCATTATACGTACGTTCTGGCAATAGTAGATTGTTACACGAGAGGTGAATGTGACCTATTGAGGCACGAGCGTAACGAGGGCGCTAATAGTTCGAGTGCCTAAATAGAACTTTCACCCGAGGTTAACACTCTGCTTTTCATTTCGAATATGAGGAAAGTAAATGAAAACTGATTAATTAAACAAAAAACTAATGTCTCTAATTAAATCAGGCGTTAAATTATATCTCGTCTATTATATTAATGTACTCTGTGATTGTATCTAAATCTGATGAACGCATTTAATACGTTGCATATGAAAAGTCAAGTAAAAAATTTGTCTGTTACATTCTACCAGCCACTATTTTTTTGTCACTGGTGATAGTAAATATTTAGCTCAAATTTATGTAAATTAAATAATAATTTAGTGAAAAGTAATTTATAAATATAAAATGACGTTCTAAAATTGTTGATGAAAATTAAATTAATTTTCCTATGCGCTATATATATTATGATGACAAAAGTAGTTAATGTAAATACTGTATTAATTGCTTACCATGCATATGTCACTTTAAGGTATGGTATAATATTTTGGGGTAACTCGACAGCAGTGGAAAGAACGTTTAAAGCTCAAAAAAGTGTATAAGGTCAATATTTAAACTGCAGCAACCAGACTCTTGTAAACCGATTTCCATTAATCATAAAATACTGTTAGGAGTTAAAGGACTCGAAACAAAATGCCGTTGGATTTACTATAGAATTTATTAGAACTATACAAACACGTATAACACAGGTACAAATATAACTGCACATAATCAGTCCAAACTTAATGCGATTCAATAACACGCGCAAAGTCCGTCACTATATACATTATCGAATGTACACACGTCTTGTCTCGCTAGTGGTTATCGCTTGACTGCCGATCTCTCCATTGGGCCATTGCTTTATACTGCACCGATACAATATGGCTGCCCGCCCGCGTAGATCGAATTTCTTAGAATCAGTTCAACAGACCTGTCTAATGACTGCCATAAAAGATACACAATGGGCTATTTTTTAATCACAAATTTTAAACACAAGGTAAACAAAAGAAGACAGTCATAAATAGTTTCAATGTTATTAGCTCAAAGGCCGGCGGGTAATAAATGTGCTTTGTTTATAAATATGCAGGTGGCCCAAATTGTAACATTACTAACAGTACCGTGCCTATATATATACGAAACTATAATAAAACGAAAATATAACTTTCGTTTTATCAGAGCGCGTAATTATACTATGCATATTGTATATAGTACAATTACTATGCTAAGTATGAATCAGCGCTCTGATCAAGGGTACCAGCATAATTACCAGTATATTAGGTTGGAGAAAAAGTTTCTTCGCATTTTATATAAAAATTTAAACGGTTTTTTTATAAAGTTTATTTACATTTGACTAAAGTATGTAGGTGCCATTTTGTTGGATAACTTTTTGCCATCTTGTAGGTAGGGACATGATCCCCTTGCTATAAAAATGTTGGGGCTTCTGATCAAAAAACTGCGACAAGTAGTTTTGGCAGTCCTCTCGTGATGTTAACCTGACACTGCCTAAGGAATTCTGCAGAGACCGAAACAGGTGAAAATCTGAAGGTGCACGGTCAGGACTATACGACGGATGCATTAACACCTCCCAGCCAAACTCTCGTAATTTTTGCTGAGTGGCTAAAGATGTGTGAGGTCTAGCATTATCATGGTGAAAAACCACACCCCTTCTGTTGATTAATTCCGGCCGCTTTCTCTCAAATTTTTGCTTTAATCTCATCAGTTGTTTGCAGTACAGTTCAGAATCGATGGTCCTGCCTGGCGGTAACAGCTCATAATGAATAATGCCCTTCCAATCCCACCATACACACAGCATCACCTTGTTGCGACTTAACCCGGGTTTCGCCACAGTCTGTGAAGATTGACCGGCCTTTGACCACGATCTTTTTCGCACGGTCTTGTCGTACGTGATCCACTTTTCATCACCAGTTATCAGCTTTTTCAAAAATGGTTCGGTTTCATTACGTCGTAATAAATTCATTAGGTTCATTAGGTTTCTTTCAGTGAGCTCTTGAGGTACCCAAATATCGAGCTTTTTTGTGTACCCAGCTTTTTTCAAATGCGTCAAAACAGTTTTGTGGTCAATTCCCAGTTCTCCAGCTACATCGTAACTACTAATATGCCGATCTTGCTCCACTTTTTCAAAAATAGCATCAATTTTGTCCGTAACAGGGCGACCAAAGCGACGTGCATCTTTGATATCAAAATTTCCGGATTGAAAACGCTTAAACCAAATTTGCACTACTCTCACAGATACTGTATGAGGTCCATAAACATCACAAATTTTTTTCGCGGCTTGTGTTGCATTTTACCTTTTTTGTAGTAAAATTTTAAAATGTATCGAATTTCTTCCATAGATTCACTCATTTTAACAATAAGAAAAACAAATGAAAATCACACATTTTCCTAATTTGAATTTGGAATTGTCTTCTTTAAAATTAAAACTTTCTAATGATACCAAAACCACCCAGATACAAATGGTATAGCCAAAGAGATCTTATTACAAGTTCATACATACTATATGCGAAAAGACTTTTTCCCCAACTTATTACATTTTTATAAAAATCCATTTGCAGAAGGACTCCACGAATCAAAGATTTGTTTTGATTAATTCCATACAAAACTTAGTTTTTTTATAGCTGAAGTACAGCAGAGAGGCTGACGGCCCACCTGATGCAAAGCGGTTACTATCGCTTATGGACGTTTGCAACGCCAAAGATTTTACCAACGCGCTGCCGGCCTCGAAGAAATTTTAAAACACCCCTTTTGAAAAACTTCATATTGTAGCGCTATGCGAAAACCTCAACTGGGAGCTCATCCCAAATTTCCCCACGGAACGTAAAACAAAACGTTCTAGAGAACCGTTGCGTACATGAGCGAAGAGGCTCGAGGAAAAGGGGATAAACACCCAGCCGATGGCGAGCGTTGCGGTGGTAGAAATAAGACGAAGGCACCGATCTAAACAGTTCCTCGGAACACTCCCCGTTATACAGTCGGTAGAATAGGCAGATGCGAAGTTTTTTCCGAAGGCCAAGATACATATCTAGGCCGTCTGTGAGTATGGATCATCAACAACTTGAACGGTTCAACGTTGAATACAGGGGATAATCCAGGGGATTAAGCTGGTAGGCCGGTGCTCCAGCCCAAAGGTGTGAGCAGTACTTCATATGCGGCCTCACTTGGGCTTTATAAAGCATAAGGCGTTACCGCGGTGTGAAGTACTGCTTGGACCAGTTTAGCACTCCCAGCTTCTTGGAAGCAAGATTTGTCGTTCCTTCAAGATGGCCACTGAACAGCACATCGTTCGCGATGTCGTCACCAAGAATCTCAATACTCTTGGAGATGGTAAGGGGAGTTCCTTGGAACTGAAGCGCTTGCTGGAATCGAGTTTTTTGTTTAGTTGAAGAATCTTAATTAAAATCTACTAATTGATTAAACGTAATTTTAACAGAAAGTAAGAAAGGAATTTAATGTACTTGTAGAATCCACATTCTTGAATCGAGTCTATTGCTACTTAATTTTGCTGACTAAAGTCTAACGATCTTATTCCGTTCCTGAAAAAGTCAACGTAATTGTTGGAATTTTATTCATCTGTAGGAGCTCTTTGAAATTCAAGAGCTTAGAGATACCAGGCACTAGAAATTTATTTTCAACATAAAATTTCCTGTTTATAATAAAGCGGGAAGAAATTACTTCGCGTTTGCTGTCTGTATCATAAAGGGAAATGACCTGTCAAAAACCTAATGCCTAAAGGAACGGTAAGTCAACACGATCGTAGACTAAAAATAGAATGTGGTTTGCAGTCACATTTATACGTATGTATAGGTTTTATTTTATTTCACTTCACCATTTCTTCAGACAAGAAAGCATTGCTAGTGTTTCTATCGGTGTAATAAGAATAATATAAATTTCTTGCTAACATTTAGAAAATGCAGTTATCTTGAAGTGGTTCCGGCTAGCGAATGAAAACATCGTAAAGTTAATGATAAACTGCATTTTGATTTATACAGCTATTCCTAGGGACGGCCCTTTAAACGGTAAAACTTATTTATGTCCAAGATCTTGCTTGTTATAAATAAGGGACTAATGGGAAAGTAGTTGCCTAAATGACTAGTACATTAGCTGCCAATCAGCTTGTTTCTCAAGAGAGTAATATTAAAGAGAATCCAAGTCACTCATACCATACATCCTTTAAATGACGCACTGTTTAGAAAAGCTTTCTGGTCTAAAATGCATCCTACAATTGCCACTGAATGTGGAGGAAAACATAAAGACGTACTTCAGAATTACTAATATATGAAATCAGCTAATCTATGTTAAACAAAGCGGGCATCGTCTATCCCCGAAAACCAGATATCTATGCAGAGTGGAATGTTATTGAACTGATTTTATTTCAGATTAAATAGTTCATATACTCAGACGATTTGATGTTATAGTTTAATTTAAAACTTCATTTAGGGCCGATTTTTCAATCGTCAGATAAAAGTAGCAAGTACCACCTGTTTGGGTTCCGATCATCAAAACTATCAAGACCCAAACGCAGAAAAAACCAACTGCCAGACCTCAGGACACTGTGAGCTCTTTCTGCATGCACCGGAACACAAACCAACTTGACTGATAATTTATTTTATTTTTCCTTCCATCCATTTTAATATTATATAAAATTATTAAAGCTGGACATGTATGCTGAAGAGTTTCTTGCGCCGCTTCTTCTCTTTAAGCCACAACATGTTGCGAAGCGGTGGTAAATTAGATTAGGCTCCCATAGAGTAAATAATAACCATAAAGAAAATTAAAACTAAATAATTAAAATGAACAAGTTGGCGTTAGGCTAAATAAAACTTTAACAATACTCGTTGACACTTGACATCTTTTTCTTCCGAGATCACGGCCACTGAAAAGTGGCCGAAACGTCGGAATAACAAAAATTAAATAAATTACCGCGCTTAAAACCGTTAAAACGTAGTTTTATTATGTATACAAGTCGCGAAAACTTAAGAAAATATTACGTCAGATAAAAGTTATCCATCGAATAAACTATAACCTGACTGAATGTTAAAGTAAAACAAATGTTTTATTCACGCGCCTATAATTTTTAATTTATTCATGTTATATTTTATTCGTTGCATAACTTTTATCTAACGATTGAAAAATGGGCCCTTAGAATCTTTAGAAATTAGAATTTAGGCAGATATATTCCACTTACCATAAGGTGGATCTGCCAGTTTGCTTACCTGCAAATATAAAAAAAGAATGTCAAAAATAAAGTATAAACTTACGAACGATATACGACAAATGCTGTTTGCATCATCTCCCAGAATATTTAAGTAAATAAATATAACCAAAATGCATTTAGGGGCCCTACAGCGGCCGCTTTCACGGGTTCGTGTTGCGAATATGACAAGGTATTAAAATAAACTTTATATCTATTTAGATCTACCAGTATTATATCTAGACACGTGCCATTTTCGCTAAACGATTCTCCAAAAGTCGCCTCTTGAGGTCATGTTCATGTATTTTAAGATAAATACTAATGTTTATGGGGTACGTATAATACGGCACGTGTCTTTATTAAAAATTACTCCTGGCGTACAATTTAAAAATTCGCGCAATACATAATTATATGCGATTGACCACAATATAGTTTTGATTATTATAGAAAACTAAAAATTGGACATAACATCTTCTTCCGTAAGAACTAAACTAATTTTTTTAACGAAAACTATTTATAAAATACAATGTCAATTTTATGTGTGAGCAATGGCTATAATTTCTAGTTGAAACACTTTAAAAATAAAATGAGACAATAGTTATGGCACTCACCACGAGTGCCATAACTATTGTCTCATTTTATTTTTAAAAAGCCAATCAAATAATTTTTCATTTCTCATACTTGGAAAGTACGTTTTGAAGTTACCTGATCACAGGGATGAAAACAGTACTTTTCTTCCCTGGAGAACGATTATCCCTGCTGACAAAAAAATTAAAAATGATGTTAGCCATGTCCGAACTTTTTATACAGCCGCTATTAAATTGTAATTAAAACATAATAACAAATTTTGTAACATCATTTTACACTTACAATTTACTCTTCTTTAAATTATTATTTAATTTACATAAATTTGAGCTAAATATTTACTTTCATCAATGACTAAAAAATACTGGCTGGTAGAATGCCGCAGAAAAAAATCACTTGACATATCTAGCATCTGTGACATAAAATGAGTTCATCCAATTTAGAAGAGTTTTTATTTACTTTCCCGATATTCGCAATGAAACCAGTGTTTACCTGGGGTGAAAGACCTATTTAGGCAGTCGGACTATTAACGCCCTCGCTACGCTTGTGCGCCAAACCATCTTGTGCCTAAATTTTAGGTTGCTTTCAGTCCTCGTATAACAATCTATTATGATTCTTCGCATCGCTATATTTATTTGAAAATATTAGCTATACGACTACTACAGTAATTCGCTCTAAGTAAAATATTGTAAAACGTTAATTAAATTTTGTGTAACATCCCTAAAGTGGACAAAGTATTTTCATCGTTAACCAGCTAAAATACATCGGCCATTGTACTAGGGCGCGATATTAGAGCTTGCGGTTAGCATCCGGGCCACACAATGGCCTTTTCGATTAGCATCGCCTATCACGAAACGATCTGAACGCACCAACGCTGATGCGTTCACATCCTGGTTACTATGGTCGCCTGGTACCTGCGCTGCTAATTCATTTCCCATTACAGTTAGGGAAACCCGATGCATTTTGATTTTACCACACGTTCGTTACATGTGACGAATTCAACATTTAATATACTTTTTTCATTCGACTAGAAATAAATACCCTTCAATAGCATTTTTTTTAAGTAAACAAAATCAATACATACATCAATTTAGTGTTTAAACCTGATTTACATTTGTATTAGTTAAATAGTTAGTTAATTTACGAAGAAGTCCTTATTATCGTTTGAACAGAAATTTACTTAACGACAACTTATTACTAATGTGCAAAAGTTATGTCCAAATAATTATAGAAACTCGCTAGTTTCCCAAGTTAACTAACTACTGAACTAATGCAAGTGTAAATTAGGTTTAAATCAAAGTGCAATATTACAACTTCTATGATGTGATATATCCCTGAGAATTCTGGGCTCCTTGACTCGATTCCTAGTAAATTTGGTAAACGATATTTAATGTTTGTTGTATGTTGTTTTAAACCCAGCGATAACCAACTCGATATACAACACATGAACACAGTGTTATGACGTTACCGTAATAATAGCGTTTTGATATTGACGTTGTCATTTATAATTATTTTATAATGGTATAATTACACATAACCACACCTCGTACCTAACTCCGGGGGCCAAGACAAGGCCCCCACCTCCGTGCTTGCCTTAGCCAGCCGGCACGGAGTGAAGATCGCTAGAGCTAAGACTCTAGCTCCAGGGGTGGAAGTGATAAATGGCATCACGTCAGAAGTAGCTTCGGTGAACCTGCAGCCCACCTCTCTACACCCCTTAGCTACTCACACCCATGTTGACCCTGTCTTCTATGGCATTTTTTGGGGCCCATGCAGGGAGTGGCGAGTCACAGTCTGCCCATTTTTCCATGTTCCCCGAACATTGTGACGGGCAGACGCCATAGTCCCCATATTCCCAGATCCCTAGTACCACTAGCAGTTCACCCCAATAGCCCGGTACTTTTTGTCTTCATTTCCCACAATAGTCCTACACTGGCCGGGGCTTGTCCTTGGGTGCATTACTATATGGTGTAGACAGGGATAATCGCCGATCAGTGTCATGCCACATTTACATTAAATTTGTCAAAGGGCCTCTACGTGTTGGCCTTCCCATGGCCCCACGCAAGCCCTCCAAAAGTCCGGGCCAGTTTTATGGCCCGTGGTCTTCAAAGACATACACTATTATAATAATAAAAAAAATATAAAAGAAGAGCTTGTCACAGACAGTTGTCTTAATTTTTCTTATCACATTTTATTCCCGAAAACAACTAAATTACTCATAACTATTACCTATTTTTATCGATATTAACTTAGAAGTGCAACACAATAATTCAATAGTAAAATTACAATAAACCAATACATATTAATATCGACATCAAGACAACTGGATCAATAACCATGACAACAAATGTCAAAATGAAAAACACACAGAAGCAAGAAAATTTTAATAAAAATACAAAATATGGAACAATTGAGATGTGATAAGGTAACAAGCCGGATACGCGCACGTCTACCATCTGCTGCACCCGCTTCGCCCGGCTCCACTCCTCGGTCGTCGTCAACGGATGATGAGTTCGTGACGCCGGCGGCCACCGGGGCGTCGAGCACCAGCGAGGAGGGGTCAGCGCCGTCCGTCCCGCCGCGAAGACCTGTGCGGGGCCGTGGACGGCCACCGTCGGAACGCTTGGGGCCTGCGGGACGTATCCCGCGCCCGGCCCTCGCTACCGGTGCTGTAGTGCGCCGCATGAGATGGACTCAAGAGTTGAATGAGTGCGTCATGCGTGCGTACTTTAAGGCGACAGAGGGAGGAACTAATCTCACTTCGTATCGTGGCCGTTTGCTGTCTTTGTTTCAGACCCTTCAACCAGCATCCACCATGACGGCGCAACGACTATCGGATCAAGTGCGCGCTATCCAGCGGTTACACCTGCTGGACGAGTCGACACTTGATCGTCTACGCAATGCTGTAGAGATCAACCGCGAAAGTACTGACACGCCGCAGCCTACGTCACCGGCACCGCCTGCCAACTCACAGTGGCCGGTGAACTTTATCATGGACGACGTGTCAGATGGCCTAGTGGTAGGTAATGTAAGTATCCAGATTAATGAGCAATTGAGAAGGACTTTGGAACATTCGATTCAAGAATTCCGAGATCAGCCTATCTTAAATAGGCCACGCATTCCAAAATTGCATAAAAATAATTTGTTGCTTATGGGAGCTCTGGATTGCTTTCTAGCGCCTTATTTTAGGTCTAGCACAGACCTTGCTGATACGCACTCGATCCTATATTGCGGGGCCGTAGCTGTATGTCGGGTGGCTGGCGTAAAGTTTCCAAATACACACCCTACCCGACCTGCAAGCGGCAAACCTGCCTGGCAAATACGGATCGAGCGACGTATCGACAGGGCCAGAGTTCTCATAGCCAAATTAATCTGCTTCCGGGCTGGCAATTACCGGCCCCGAGTTATGCGTTTCATGGCTCAGGCATTCGCTGGTACTAACGTCAGTCCCAGTGAATATATGGCCAGAGCTACGGAACGTATAAACTTCTGGAAGCAAAAGGT
Organism: Dendrolimus houi; assembly: GCA_039645545.1. Classification (NCBI taxonomy): domain Eukaryota; kingdom Metazoa; phylum Arthropoda; class Insecta; order Lepidoptera; family Lasiocampidae; genus Dendrolimus; species Dendrolimus houi. The sequence goes on from CM077131.1 coordinate 13,854,499, forward strand.
CTATGCATGGGCAAATAGAATCCGCCGATACAAAGAGCGAGCGGATAGATATTTTTTGAATCGGACCTTCCAAAGTGAAGAGAAAAGGGTTTATAGAGGTTGGGAGAAATCTAGCGATAGTGTCGTTGACAGGCAAATGCCAAATACTGATGCCATGGCTTCTTTCTGGCGCAGTATCTGGTCGGTGCCTGTCAGTCACATGGAGGGTGACTGGATTGAGGCGCTCAAGCAATCATGCGAACAGGTGCCAGATATGGAACCTATTACCATTGAACCACTTGATGTTGGTAATGCAATTCGTTCGGCACATAACTGGAAAAGTCCAGGGCCGGACAGAATGCATAACTTTTGGATCAAGTGGTTCAAAAGCTCGCATGGTTGCTTGGCTAATCAATTCCAAGAAGCTGTTGATCGTGGTTCGCTTCCAACCTTTATGACGACAGGCGTCACCCATTTACTCTTCAAATTTGGCTGTACCACTGAACCCAAAAATTATAGACCAATCATATGCTTGCCCACCATTTACAAGCTCCTTACGTTCATTTTGGGAAAAAAAATATCAAATTATTTTTATAATAATAATATTTTGGCAATCACCCAAAATGGATGTAAGGCTGGATCACGTGGTACGAAGGAATTGCTTCTCATTGACACAACTGTTAGCCAACAAGCCCGACGGAATAGAAGAAATCTCTCCGTTGCCTGGTTTGACTACAAAAAGGCGTATGACTCAGTGCCGCATACATGGTTGATGAGAGTCTTAGAGTTGTATAAAGTCGAAGCAACTCTAAGAACCTTTCTTCAAGCACGTATGAGGCAATGGATCACATACTTTAGGCTTCCAGAGGGGAGAGGGGTTTCTTTGCCGGAGGGCGCGATGAAATATAGAGCGTGGAATATTCCAGGGTGACAGCTTGAGTCCCTTGTGGTTTTGCCTAGCATTGAACCCTCTTAGCACTTTGCTAGAGTCTTCAAAGCTAGGCTACCGGTTTCGAAGAGGGGGTGAGATCATGTCACACTTGCCATATATGGATGACCTCAAACTTTTCGCATCCAACGAACCAGATTTGATTGAATTACTGAAAACAACTGAACGCTTCAGTAAGTCAATTAATATGGACTTCGGGATAGAAACGTGTGCGGTCATGCATGTGCGGTGAGGGAAAGTTGTGAATTCACCGAATTTACAACTTTCAGAGAACATGTCCCTCAAATCCCTCTCTGAAACCGAAACATACAAGTACCTGGGTATGTCAGAGTCCTTAGGTATAGCCGACCCGGACGTAAAACAGACGGTGAAGGACCGATCCTTTTGCCGCCTGAGGAAGGGTTTAACCAGCCTTCTCTCAGGTGGAAATAAGGTCAGAGCCTTCAACAGCTGGGTTATGCCCGTGTTGGCATACTCCTTTGGCATACTTAGGTGGACTCAAACGGAGTTGGACGCCCTAGACCGAAGGGTCCGTTGCCTACTGACAAAACATCGTATGCATCACCCACGTTCATCAGTAATGAGATTGTACATCTCGCGTAGATGTGGAGGCCGAGGCTTTCTAAATGCCAAGGATCTGCACAATCGCGAGGTGAACAATCTCAGGGCATATTTCCTTAAGATGGACGTGGGCTTGCATAAAGATGTTGTGGCAGTGGACAAAGGTCTTACCACGCTCTCGTTGGCTAAAGAGAATTGGTGCAATCTGGCAGTACTGAGCGCCTCTGACCGCATCAACGTATGGAAGAGCAAGGAGCTGCATGGCAGGTTTTTCCGGGCCTTAACAGGGCCCGATGTAGACCTGCCAGCGTCGGTAAACTGGCTACGGTTCGGTAACCTCTTTGGAGAAACCGAAGGTTTTGTCTTTGCGATTATGGATGAAGTTATTAAGACGAATAACTACCGGAAATATATCCTGAAGGATGGCACCTTAGACATCTGTCGGGCATGTCATCGCCCAGGTGAATCCCTCAGGCGTATTGTTTCCGGCTGTTAACATCTTTCTAACGGCGAGTACTTGCACAGACATAACCTCGTAGCCAGGATAATCCACCAGCAACTTGCCCTTCGATACGGTCTTGTGGAAACGGAGATGCCTTATTACCAGTACTCACCGGAGCCAGTTCTTGGAAACAGTCGTGCCACGCTCTGCTGGGATCGATCGATCGTCAGTTATCACGGACAGGACTATTGTAGCTAATAAGCCTGATATCGTGATAATAAATCGATCTGCGCGACGAGCAATACTCGTTGACATCAGTATACCGCATGACGATAACCTCGTGAAGATAAAAAAAAATACTAAGTAAATACTTAGATCTTGCTAACGAGGTTACCGCTATGTGGCGTCTGGAGTCAACGAGCATTGTGCCGATAGTTGTCACCGTCAATGGTCTTATAGCGAAAAGCCTCGACCGTCATCTAGAGAGATTTTCGCTGGGAAGCTGGGTGAAGGGCCAGATACAGAAGGCAGCACTCTTGGACACGGCACGAATTGTGAGGAGGTTCCTGTCTCTGGAGCCCTAACCACCGGTAGTTTGGACCCCAGGCCCCGCTGGCGGTGAGCTGCAAGATTTTATATTTTTTTATTGAATATGTAATTTATTTTTGATGTATTTTTATAAAAGAATAATGTTATCTATTTTTTTATAAAAAAATGTCTTTATATATCTTTTAAAAAAATGTAAAATTTTTGAGAACAAATAAATACAGTTAATAATAATAATAATAATCGGCAGACAAACACAGATATTGTATATCCCCAAATTAAGCAAGTTACGCTTGAGTTATAGGTATACAACGGACAATCAAGGACCGTAACTTATTTTTATTTTACTTAATATGGTATACAAACAGATTAAAATCAATTACAGTGACATTAATAAGTAGGTAAATAGTATTGAGCTAGACTGTAACCCAAAAAGAATACACAACAAAGTTACAAATAGACATTATGTTATAGTTTAGGAAGTATTAGGATGGTTTGTTAATGATAATTGTTACGGTGACAGGTTATATAAATGAAGTACAAATCTGTTATTATAAAATTGGGAACACTATTTTTTTTATTTGGTATGTGACTTTTGAAATATGTCCAAATGTGGGTGCTCCGATTATAGGGTAACAAACAACATCGTACTATAGGGTTATAGTAAGGTGTGTTGTTTCTATATGTCTGTAATATAAATGTGTTAAATTTGCGAAGTTTTATATTTACATAAAATTGAAGTAACTGAAACAAGTAAGGCGAATCTACAGGACAATGTAATATTTTATGTAACATAAGTAGATTATTTTGTTTTCGCCTGCTAGTTAATTCGATAACGTTAAAATGGGTCAACCTAGCCTCGTAGCATGCTAAATACATACCGTGACTAACCTTATATGATAAAATTTTCAGATATTTCCTTTCTACGGATTCAATATTATTAGAATGTACACTGTAGCGTATTCTTCCTGCAAACCTTTAAGACTGTAACTCGATAGCTGACATACGTTTTAATTAAGCAGGAAAAGCAATCGAAAATATAGCATATAAGTCCCAATAACGAACTCCTAATCAATTTGATACGGCTCGTTCCACCGTATCCATAAATACATACACGTGTGTTGTGCAAGTTGATTTAACGACATAATGGAATCAAATGCTCAAGTAACAAAGAAACAACTTTGTGCCGAGGCGTTGTTTTTGCCAAAAATATCTGATCTCTTTGTGTAATGAACTAAAAAGTCAATGAACACGAAAACGCTTACGTGTATACAAAGATACATTTTATGTAACTTTTGTGTTTCTCTTGTATCATGTTCACAATACCTGTGACGTGAGAGGAGAATATATTTTTGTAACTTTAGTGTTACGAATTGAGATTAAGTAAAAAAATTATATAGAAATAGTATCAATAGAATATAAGATTTTAAGATTAGGATTGTACATATTTTATATTTTGTTGCTATTTTATTTATTACATTTTGAAGGATAGTATTAGGAAAATATGACTATGTACTAATTTTATTTTAATAAGTTTAGTCTTCAATGGCGTCATCAGATGGTACTCATTACCAAAGCTTTTATTTGAAGTTGTACAATGAATATTTTATTATTATTTAAAGTGAGGCCCGATTTACACTTGCATTAGTGACGTAGTCAGTTAACTTGCGAATAAGTCTTTTTTGTCAGTTTGGACGGACATCTACTTAAACGATAACTTATTACTTAACTGGGAAATGTCTGTCCAAACTATCGTAAGAACTTAACTCGCACGTTTCGGAAGATACTACTTAACTAATGCAAATATAAATCAGGTTTAAATCAAAAGGATATGTCGACTTCTTATTCTACATATTTAAGCCGCTTCGGAACAGAGTTTATCGTCAGGAAAATAAAAATACCCAAGAAATTGAAATATATATCTCATATGACTTAAGTTATGTCATAATCTTCCCATCGTATTATTATCTCAAACGTGATGTTACATCGAAAATTGTACACGAACACACGACTTCTTAAACAAATATTTTGCATAGATTTTATGAAAACTAGAGCCGACCATTTTCCTCCATTTTAAAGCAATAACCAAGTACCACTCAAAATAATAATAATAATAATAATAATTTATTGTTAAAAAAGCCAGATATAATGACAAAGAATGTTTAAGTTAATTTAAATCTATGTATATATGTTGACATGTCATTTCTCTAAGCTCCAAACTAGGTTTGCACCTGTGTCTTGGGGGTGGGTTAGTTGTAGGTCCTCATGGGTGTATATTACAAAATATTATTAGGTTAATTTGTGAGCAGATAAATGTACAATTAGGATCCAATTTTACTCAGCAGATATTCGGTTTCATTACAAGTTAATTTTAAAATGTTAAAGTAAACTATATGTATAAATTAAATTTAAACAAAAACATACTATCGAAAATTATATATAATGACATAACTATGGTATATTTACATAATTTACAATTATAAAATTACATATAATCGAATACAATAAATGAAAACTTATTTGTATCGTATTCTACCCATAGTCTTTCAAGACTATAAGTAGAATACTGAGCCTAGATCACCGTCTTCTATGAGTAAGGTGCCCAGAAGGCTGGCTACGTTTCCTCGTTGGATCGCCATACTGATCCGTTGCCCCAGGTAAGCACCAGCCCTTTGATCACCTGAAGAGTCAATGAGTCGTTTTGATAAATTTTGATAGAGGCTCATGGCCTCAGGACACCACGGTCCCAGCGTCTCGACAGCAAACGGCACAAATATATAACTCTCACTTAGGTTACATATTTGCGCCGTTTGAGTGATTCAGCTGTTTCTGCCGCAGAACCGGCTGATCTAGACGTGTTTGGTAAATGGGATGCGGCCAACGTGTTTACGCAAGTCGCATCCCACACCAAAGGCTTGCCCGCCGCCAAGGAACTAGAGTCATTCCGTCAGGATGCCTACCATCGTCACGTCACATAACTATTATTATTTACAATCAGCTTATATAAGTTTAAATCAATTTAGACATCTAAACATAAAACACCTCAAAAACAGAAAATCCATTTATCATAACGCCGTTTACATTCCTCCAGAATAAAACGAAATGACACACAACAAGTCTAAAATAACCGTCCACTTTTCATGTGCAGTCTAGTATTTAATTCAAACGAGACAGCATGGTCGGGGGCCTACTTGGCAACATTTCAACCGTGCATTCGACCAAAGCGCAACGCTTGTGAGTAAACACAGGTGAATCTTAATGTCATACGTGTATTCTAAATTATTCGGAGTCGACATTTTTATATATGAATTCCGTATAAACTGAGAATATTTATTAGTCGGAAATAACTTTATATATCAACAACGAAGAAATATTTATTTATAACGATGAAAAATTGGCACATAATGGTCCTGGTAGCTTAGTGGGTCTACAATCATTTCTCATTCTAATGTCTTGGATTTGAATTCTGGTAGCGGAACATACAGTACTTTTCTGACCTAATGTGCATTTGTGCATTGTAAAAGCTACCATGTGTAGACGATGAAGGGAAGCATCATAAGGAAACCTGTACACTGGGGCAGGCGATATGTGCATGAGTGTGATATCCGCCGTGAACAAGCGTGATGAGTATCATCAATTCCCCTAAACTGGCATAGGCCGAACCCAACATTGACACGCCTTCAGATAGATATATAATAGATAAAGACTACAATCTTATATATATACATGTATATTTTTGGTACAACACTACTCGCCATATGCAATAAATAAACGAGCGCACATAAAATATATGCCAAAGAACTTTACGAGTTCATGGAAATATTGTCAGTCCGATGAACTTTTGGAATGTACTTATAATTTTCATACAGATGTGACTTTAATGATTATGAGCTAATGTTTATTTCACGGTACAATGTGTTTATTCGCGCAGCTATACGAAATAAAACAAATGAATATACATTCAAAGGAGGAAGATTGCTTATCTTAGAAGAAGCATTATGAAGTGAATACAAGCTGTCAGGTATCAGGCATATACAGTATTCTGAATTGGACAGTTTCATTAAAGTTCATTTTAGCGGTTGAATTTCTTAATTTGCTCATACTTAAATCACGGTAGAAGAATATTAGAAAATTAGGATATGCCGGCGACTTCATCCACACTTGACTTGAAATTCCCGGGATACAAAATACCACAGCATATAAAAAATAATGTAAGCTATTGTTTTAGTGAAAACTGTGTTGTAATCAGCTAATTTTTATGCACCCGAACAACTACAAACCGCGTCCGTGAAAATTTCTGTAGATTTTTCGGGATAAAACATATCACACATTTTATTACATAAAATTTGCTATCGATCGGTGAAAAAATTACATAGGAATGCGATTTTTTTTAATCTGGCTATTTTAAAAAATTCCCAGAAAACTTCCCGCGGGATGCATAGAATAAAATGTAGTCCAGATTTTAAGTCTACAAATTAGCTGTCGAGCAGCGAAAACTGCATCAAAATCGGCCCAATAGACTTTGCGTAAATCCCGAACACACAGACAAAGAGATAAAAAATCTAAAAAGGTTGCATCGTATTCTCCATCGTGTACATACTGTATTCCAGTCATTTTTTTAAATAGCTTCAATGTACGGACACGGCCTTTTTAGAATTTTATAATATTATTACGAGCTACAGGACTCGAATTAAAAATGGCGTTGGAACTACTATAGAATTTATTAGAACTGTACAAACACGTATAAAACAAATACAAATAAAACTGGATGCAACCAGTTCACACTGCACGATTCAGTGCAATTCGACACGCGCAAAGTCCGTCGTCTATATCGCTAATCGAGAGTACTACAAACGTCTTACTCATATCGTAGTCGTCGCTTGACTGCCCCACCCCTCCATTCGGGCATTGTTTTATACTAACTATACAGTACAAAAAAAATCGGCCACGCGCACTGAGTTTCCGAGAAATAGTAATTTGCACACCTGGTTATCGATTCCTGCAAACGGCCAACAAAGTCGAAAACAATAACAATAGGCTATTGTCTAATTGCAAATTTTAAATACGAAGTAATAAAAAAGAACTCCGAATGCGGGAGGGGCAATAAATAAGATGCGCAGCATTTCTTTGTCGGTATGTGACAATAGGTATGCAGGTGGCCCAACTTGTAACAATATTGTTATGACCTGAACGCCGACAAGTCACACCTGCATACCTGTAGACATTTTATTACCTTTTCGGCATTTGGACTTCTTCTGTTTACTTTGTGTTTAAAATTTGAGATTATAAAAACAACCCATTGTGTATTGTAATCTTTTATGGTAGTCATTAGCCAGGTGTGATTCTAAGAAATTCGGTCCGCGCGGTCAGACAGACATATTGCATCTATGCAGTATAAAGTAATGTCCCAATGGAGATATCGGCAGTCGAGCGATAACCACAAGCGAAGCAAGACTTGTGTACATTCGGTAATCTATTTAGTGACGGTCTTTGCGCGTGTATTTGAATTACAATCTTCTGCATTACGTTTGGCTTTGTTGTGTTCGGTTATATTTGTACCTGTGTTATACGTGTTTGTATAGTTCTAATAAGCTGTATAATAATTCCAACGTCATTTTAATACGAGTCCTGCAACTCGTAACAATATATAAATTAAATAGCGTCATAAAAGATGTAACTCTAAAAAATCCCCTAAATCCTGCATTCTTCCAGTTGATCGATCAGATGATGTCACAAAACGTAATGATATTTCATGGTCTAATTAACGATTCCCACACCATGTATGTAACATTCAAGAATTTTTCAATATCCATTGAAATGTATATGGCGACTACTACTACTATCTTTAATTTTTTTAGAGGGCATAAATAGGCCGTATTCGCTGATTCGTATGACGAACTTGACAAGTATCAAAATAAAGTAGAACTTTATGATATGCCTTACAACTACCGATATGTCTAGACAGGTGTCAATTTCACTAAGCGATTTTCTAAAGGCGACCGCTTTAGGCCCTTGGTTTTACTGCACGGTTGTATAGCGGCATATTTTTATTATATGACATAGTGTTCTTTCAGGTAAATATATATCTGGGTCTATATTTAATAAATATTGATATATTTTTATGTAATAGAAAGACATCAAAACTACTGGTAGTGTTTGAGAAAAATTTCTTTGACACACAAAGACAGATGGACTGACATTACAATTTCATAAGGGTCCCCACTTTTTCCATAATGTTTAAGGAATGCCAAAAAGTGAGTTAGACACTTCAATAAAATTAGGGAGTGTAAAAAAATAAATATCTATAAACAAATTAAAAAATTATATTATTACATATATCAATGGACAATACAATGCAAGAAAACTTAACTTATTCGTATTATATTCTACTCATAGTCCCTCAATACTATAAGTAGAATACTGAGCCCAGATCACCGTCTTCTATGGGTAAGGTGCCCGCCCGCCCAGAAGGCTGGTTACGTTTCCTCGCTGGATCGCCATATTGATCCGTTGGCCGAGGTAAGCACCAGCCCTCTGATCACCTGAAGAGTCAATGAGTCGTTTCGATAAATTTTGGTAGAGGCTCATGGCCTCAGGACCCCACGGTCCAAGCGTTTCGACAACAAACGGCACAAATATATAACTCTCACACAGGGTTGCATACTTGCGCCGCTTGAGTGATTCGGCTGTTTCCGCCGCTGTACCGGCTGATCTAGACGTGTTTGGTAAATGGGATGCGGCCAACGTGTCTACGCAAGTCGCATCCCACACCAAAAGCTTGCCACGTTGCCAGGGAATTAGAGTCATTCCGTCGAGACGCGTACCATCGTCACGTGCAATACCGTTCGGCTCTAATAAAGCCGACATGTTAGCGGTGGCAAGCGCCCTCCGTAAGACATCATTCAAGGCAGCGTGGCGTGACCATCTGCCGGCACTGCGGCGGCAAGAAAGACCTTGGTATCCCGGGCCGATTATCTCTGTTCCACAGACGCACGTGTGTGGTGCACATATGCGTGAACCCAAGCGCAGATTTATAGCCAAAGAAAAGGAAGTATTATCCATTAATGTACCTATGTTTGGGAAGGGGATAGCTTGGAGCCAGAAACCAGACTCTTTGCGGGAAACGGCAAGGATGCGAGCACGTCCTGTAGAGTTAGTGGAATTTAAAAGTTTTGTATTTAATCCTCAACAAATAGGTTCATCCCAGCATCGTTGCGAATTCGGGATCGTGGGAATGTCTTCACCAGGGCAGACCATTTTTTCCAGGCGTTAGAGCTTTATATAAGAATGATGTATTGGCATTATTCCAGTGTTGCACATTTTTTTTAAATAATAGGCTAGTGCTATTTGCAGATGAAAGAAAAGCCGGTAGAGCAAATAAAAAAATATATAAAAAAAAATGCATTTCAAAATAGTTGAAATTTTTATGTAACCAAGACCTTTTGAAATATTATCTTATTTTTTCATTATTTTATTGTTCACCTAGTTTGTTTATAAGTTTTATGTCTGCTCGCTTTTAGATTGTAGGATTTATACTATATATAAGTGAACTGTAATGTTCTTTTGAGAATAAAGTTCTTTAAGCCCCACCCGTTGGTAGTTTTGTTTATTCATGTTTGCCATGAAATTTACATTATCTATTTGCGAACAAACTTAACCTTTCTCTTCCAAAGGTAAACAATAGCTAAAAGTTATGCATTAACTAGTTCGCCACAATATTATCTAGTAGGTATCTCCATTAAACTCGTAGACATGAGTATTCTGACCCTGAGGGTAGTATGATAAACTGATTTCTCTTATAAATGGCGGATGTTTTTACTGCATATTACACTTACATATCCTGTATGAGCGGAAATCTCGTCTTATAAGAAAATGGGGTCCGATCTTGTCCAAAAGTTTATTTCTATAGATGTTTTGGTCTTTCTTAAAGGACAAATATACAGAATAACATTATATATTTCTGGAATAAATGACATTCTATATATAGCAAACATGATAATCAGTTAATTCCTAAACCCGTGAAATAGGAACAAACAAACATCCAAACAAAGTTACGTCTTTACATTAGTTTACTTAGAGCGGTTGCGCACTGTGTCCGATCCGAACCTGTGAAAATACGTTCCGAAGTAGTTGTAGAATTATTTGTATCTCTTTCTGTTAGTTTACGCACTAGATTCGATTTATATCATCCGATTTCTCTCCATCATCCGTGAAACTTCATTTCGGAGAAGTTTATTGACGGATCGACGTAGCCATGCGGCCCCTGAATTTTCACAGATTCGTATCGGACACAGTGTGTAACCGCTCTTACTCTCTTTGTTTTACAAACATGACCCTGAATATTTCTGTTTATATGAAGATTTATTTACTACTAGACTATTCACAAGTAGAATGTTTCCCGCGCAGAACCTCAAATAAAAATTTAGTTCAAGAAGTATTAAAATCATCTATGCTAATGGGGCGGCTTCATCTGCGATAATGTTAAAGATTTAGATTATGGCCGAATGCATCTTATTTAAAGCGTTAAATAATCATGCCGTTAACGAATAGCAACATTAGTGAATACACATACCTTATCTGTCAACATTTAACGTCATTAACAATGAATGTCACATCTCAAATAATGCATTAATTAAACCCATCGCCATATCCGCGTGAAAAGATCTATATCTGTAACACTATCGCAGATGAAGCCCCAGCAATATAAATAAAATTTAAGAACACTATGATTTTGAAATAAATACCTAAATTGAAATGAATACTTCAATTTATATGATGAATAACAAATGGAAATTTTTAACATTTTTGTCTGTCTGGCGGTCTGGTAGTTTGTCTGGAATACACTTCGAAACGGTTCCCCCGATTGCAATAGAAACTTAGATATCAAAACATTTTTTCTTGTAAATAATAAATAGTTTTATCTTACACTAGGATATGCCCGCGACTTCGTCCACGCTTGACTTGAAATTCCCGCGGATTTTGCGTGAGACAAAGTAGGGCAGCATTTAAAAAGGAAAGCTATCGTTTTAGTGAAAATGGTGTCGGAATAAGCAAATTTTTATGCACCCGAAAAACTAAAAACCGCTCCCGGGACAATTCCTGGGATAAAAGTATCACACATTTCATTACATAAAATTTGCTATCGATCACTGAAGGAATCGCATTGGAAATCGTTTTTTTTTTCAATATGGCCATTTTAGATCATTCCCAGAAAAATTCCTGCGGGATTCCCAGGATAAAAAGTGGCGCAGATTTTAAGTCTAAGAATTTGTTGTCAATCAGCGAAAGCTGCATCGAAATTGACTCAGCAGTTTTTACGTGGATCCCGAAGAACAAACAGATAAACAAAGACAAACAGATAAATAGAAAAGAAATCTAAAAAAAAATGCAAAGTGTTCTCCATCGTTTATATAGTCTGTTCCAGTTGCTTTTTTTAAATAGCTTCAATGTACAGACACTGCATTTTTAGAATTTTATAATATTATAGATAGATTTTCATGTATATTTCTTTTCAATATCTTGTAGCGTTTAAAAGAAATGTTTATAACTATACATTAGGTGGGGAAAAAGTTTCTCCGCATTTTATATAAAAACTCAAAAGTTTTTTTTATAAAGTTTATTTACATTTGACTAAAGTATGTAGGTGCCATTTTGTTGGATAACTTTTTGCCATCTTGTAGGTAGGGATGTGATCCCATTGCTATAAAAATTTTGGGGCTTCGATCAAAAAACTGCGACAAGTGGTTTTGGCAGTCCTCTCGTGATGTTAACCTGACACTGCCTAAGGAATTCTGCAGAGACCGAAACAGGTGAAAATCTGAAGGTGCAAAGTCAGGACTATACGGCGGATGCATTAACACCTCCCAGCCAAACTCTCGTAATTTTTGCTGAGTGGCTAAAGATGTGTGAGGTCTAGTGTTATCGTGATGAAAAAACCACACCCCTTCTGTTGATTAATTTCGGCCGCTTTCTCTCAACTTTTTGCTTTAATCTCATCAGTGTTTCGCAGTACAGTTCAGAATCGATGGTCCTGCCTGGCGGTAACAGCTCATAATGAATAATGCCCTTCCAATCCCACCATACACACAGCATCACCTTGTTGCGAGTTAACCCGGGTTTCGCCACAGTCTGTGAAGCCTGACCGGCCTTTGACCGCGATCTTTTTGCACGTTCTTGTCGTACGTGATCCACTTTTCATCACCAGTTATCAGCTTCTTCAAAAATGGTTCGGTTTCATTACGTCGTAATACAGAATCACAAATGAGTACACGGTTCATTAGGTTTCTTTCAGTGAGCTCATGAGGCACCCAAATATCGCGCTTTTTTGTGTACCCAGCTTTTTTTAAATGCGCCAAAACCGTTTTGTGGTCAATTCCCAGTTCTCCAGCTACATCGTAACTACTAATATGCCGATCTTGCTCCACTTTTTCAAAAATGGCTTCAATTTTGTCCGTAACAGGGCGACCAGAGCGACGTGCATCTTTGATATCAAAATTTCCGGATTGAAAACGCTTAAACCAAATTTGCGCTACCCTCACTGATACTGAATTAGGTCCATAAACATCACAAAATTTTTTCGCGGCTTGTGTTGCATTTTCACCTTTTTTTGTAGTAAAATTTTAAAATGTATCGAATTTCTTCATTAGATTTACTCATTTTAATAATAAGAAAAACAAATGAAAATCACACATTTTCCTAATTTGAATTTGAAATTGCCTTCTTTAAAATTAAAACTTTTTAATGATACCAAAACCAGCCAGATACAAATGGTATAGCCAAAGAGACCTTATTACAAGTTCATACATACTATATGCGAAAAGACTTTTACCCCAACCTAATAAAGTCGTCCCGCGGAAACGATGTCGCAGAATCAGCTGGCTGGATGTGAAAAAAAACAAAAAAAATAAAAATAATAAATGCACCTATAGACGAACATAGCTGATTAAATAAAACGAAATATTCATCAAATACGTGTATTTTAATATGTGTATTTATATTGCTGGGTACTCCGTTTAATAATACGGCCAATGAATTTCCTTATTGAGCAGTTGCTAACGAAACAAGTAATAAATAACACGAGCAAAACCAAACCATTGAAGTACTTAATGTTTATTATTTGCATTGAAAACAGTTCGTCATATCCACTTCAATTGACGTAACAAATCCTTTCTGAGTAATCCATATTTGAGTAGATGGTTATACTCAATGTTTGATAACGAAAAACCTCGGTTATGTTTAGCTAATTTTTAGGGAAAACTGCATCAAACATTATAATAATAGTTTTGTATTTGTCCCCGGTACTGAAAGTATATAATAGGTTGGGGAAAGTCTTTTCGCATATAGTATGTATGAACTTGTAATAAGATCTCTTTGGCTTATACGATTTGTATTTGGCTGGTTTTGGTATCATTAAAAAGTTTTAATTTTAAAGAAGACAATTCCAAATTCAAATTAGGAAAATGTGAGATTTTCATTTGTTTTTCTTATTGTTAAAATGAGTGAATGTAATGAAGAAATTCGATTCATTTTAAAATTTTACTACAAAAAAGGTAAAAATGCAACACAAGCCGCGAAAAAAATTTGTGATGTTTATGGACCTAATGAAGTATCTGTGAGAGTAGCGCAAAATTGGTTTAAGCGTTTTCAATCCGGAAATTTTGATATCGAAGATGCACTCGCTCTGGTCGCCCTGTTACGGACAAAATTGATGCCATTTTTGAAAAAGTGGAGCAAGATCGGCATATTAGTAGTTACGATGTAGCTGGAGAACTGGAAATTGACCACAAAACGGTTTTGGCGCATTTGAAAAAAGCTGGGTACACAAAAAAGCTCGATATTTGGGTGCCTCATGAGCTCACTGAAAGAAACCTAATGAACCGTGTACTCATTTGTGATTCTTTATTACGACGTAATGAAACCGAACCATTTTTGAAGAAGCTGATAACTGGTGATGAAAAGTGGATCACGTACGACAAGAACTTGCGAAAAAGATCATGGTCAAAGGCCGGTCAGGCTTCACAGACTGTGGCGAAACCCGGGTTAATTCACAACAAGGTGATGCTGTGTGTATGGTGGGATTGGAAGGGCATTATTCATTATGAGCTGTTACCGCCAGGCAGGATCATAGAATTCTGAACTGTACTGCGAACAACTGATGAGATTGAAGCAAAAAGTTGAGAGAAAGCGGCCGGAATTAATCAACAGAAGGGGTGTGGTTTTTCACCATGATAACGCTAAACCTCACACATCTTTAGCCACTCAGCAAAAATTACGAGAGTTTCGCTGGGAGGTGTTAATGCATCCGCCGTATAATCCTGACCTTGCACCTTCATGATTTTCACCTGTTTCGGTCTCTGCAGAATTCCTTAGGCAGTGTCAGGTTAACATCACGAGAAGACTGCCAAAACCACTTGTCGCAGTTTTTTGGACGACAGTAGGGACGTGATCCCATTGCTATAAAAATTTTGGGGCTTCTGATCAAAAAACTGCGACAAGTGGTTTTGGCAGTCCTCTCGTGATGTTAACCTGATACTGCCTAAGGAATTCTGCAGAGACCGAAACAGGTGAAAATCTGAAGGTGCAAGGTCAGGACTATACGGCGGATGCATTAACACCCCCCAGCCAAACTCTCGTAATTTTTGCTGAGTGGCTAAAGATGTGTGAGGTCTAGCGTTATCATGGTGAAAAACCACACCCCTTCTGTTGATTAATTCCGGCCGCTTTCACTCAACTTTTTGCTTTAATCTCATCAGTTGTTCGCAGTACAGTTCAGAATCGATGGTCCTGCCTGGCGGTAACAGCTCATAATGAATAATGCCCTTCCAATCCCACCATACACACAGCATCACCTTGTTGTGAGTTAACCCGGGTTTCGCCATAGTCTGTGAAGCCTGACCGGCCTTTGACCATGATCTTTTTGGCAAGTTCTTGTCGTACGTCATCCACTTTTCATCACCAGTTTTATCACCTTCTTCAAAAATGGTTCGGTTTCATTACGTCGTAATAAAGAATCACAAATGAGTACACGGTTCATTAGGTTTCTTTCAGTGAGCTCATGAGGCACCCAAATATCGAGCTTTTTTGTGTACCCAGCTTTTTTCAAATGCGCCAAAACCGTTTTGTGGTCAATTTCCAGTTCTCCAGCTACATCGTAACTACTAATATGCCGATCTTGCTCCACTTTTCCAAAAATGGCATCAATTTTGTCCGTAACAGGGCGACCAGAGCGAGTGCATCTTCGATATCAAAATTTCCGGATTGAAAACGCTTAAACCAATTTTGCGCTACTCTCACAGATACTTCATTAGGTCCATAAACATCACAAATTTTTTTCGCGGCTTGTGTTGCATTTTTACCTTTTTTGTAGTAAAATTTTAAAATGAATCGAATTTCTTCATCAGTTTCACTCATTTTAACAATAATAAAAACAAATGAAAATCACACGTTTTCCTAATTTGAATTTGGAATTGTCTTCTTAAAAATCAAAACTTTTTAATGATACCAAAACCAGCCAGATACAAATAGTATAGCCAAAGAGATCTTATTACAAGTTCATAAATACTATATGTAAAAAGACTTTTTCCCCAACCTATTATATATATCTTAATTTCTAAATATTCTATCATCCACCCCTATAAGTATTATAAATGCGAAACTAACTCTATCTCTCGGTTAAGCTTTCACGGAAAACTACTGAACGAATTTGGTTGAAATTCGGTACATATGTAATTTCAATACTGAGAATGGGCATAAAATACTTTTCATCCTGTAAACTGGGATAGTTTGCGAGATAAAATTAAGTAATTTTTTTGGGGGGCGACTAGAGCCTAGATAAAAATATAATACAATTTAAGTTGTGTGATTGCTTGCTCTCTAAACAAAGAAATTAGGGCTCTGTACTAGGGCTTGACTCGCAGCGGAGCTGCAGTAAAAACTCTAGTAATAATATAAATGCGAAAGTAGGTGGTCTATTCGATTCCCTATTGTATGAACATGGCTCTCAAATCTTTGTTCACAAGGGTCGATTAATCTATTTGTATAAAACTAAACTAGCTAAAGCAACAATTCTCGTAATACGAATGTTAGTGAATATCCGAATAAAATGTAATTCAAGTTGTAGGCATTTGTGCAAGTGCAAAAGTAGCGCCTGTATAAAATTGTGACGTCATCGCTGCCGGTCCATTCGGCTAACTTCGCCCAGCCAGAACTAGTTACATTCAAAGCAGAAAACTTCTTATTTATTGTGAAACTTTTGAGGTACTAGATCACAGCTCTGCGCATTGTAACTGGCTTTTGGACGTGTTTGAAATAATACAAGTTCCATCTTTGATATTAATATTTGAAAATAGTATACTGTCTTAGTTATAAACATTTGATCTGAGGGCCTAAAGTGGCCGCTTTTGGAGAATCGCTTACAGAACTTACTCCTGTCTAGATATACTGTTGGTTGTAAGAAATAGTATAAAAGTCCACTTTATTTGATATTTGTCACGTTAGTTATACAAATCTGCGAAAACGGGTGCTTCAGGCCCTCTGCTGCAATCATTAGAATGCAGTAGCTTAATGTTGTGATATCAATGCATTGAAAATACATTTCGTGGATTATGCAAAATGAAGTAACTTGTGCAGGAATTAGTTTACAACGAAAATGATTATAGTTTTTAAATAAAAGGAGGATGCGTGGACAAACTACAAAAGTTTACATAGTTAAATAGTTAAAAAAAGCAGTATAATATAAATCTACTAATTATGTATATTGAAAGCAACATGGCTTAAAAATAATATCTTAGAAAATATATACTACCTGACCCGGCAAACTTCGTACCACCTCAGAATCAATTTTTTTCATATTTACTCACCTTTTAAACCTTCCCTGGACTTACACAAATAATTAAAAAACAAAATTAGCCAAATCAGTCAAGCCGTTGTCGAGTTTTAGCGAGACTAACGAACAGCAATCGATTTTTATATATAAGAGAGAGAGAGAGAGAGAGAGAGAGAGAGAGAGAGAGAGAGAGAGAGATATATATTTATTTATAATTAACTTTTTTTTTCTATGCTCATTTTGTAATTTACATACAGTCTATAAGGCCTTTTGGGGTCATATTTGACCAATTAAAGTCTTCTGTTAACGCCGACCTATATGGTCACCGCCTCTTTGTTTCTTTTTTTTTTCGCCGCATCTGTCACTATGTAATGTGACATAGTCTACGTCCGACCGCTGATCGCGCCGCAGCTTCCACGCATACCTCGCCACGTTTTGTGGGTTGTGCCGCATTATACACCCGCTTACATCAACCCGCATGCTGGAGGATACCCGTTGTATCGTTCCAGCTGGTCCACTAGTCGAACCGCAAGACGCGAAGAAAGGATCACGAGGAAGAAGTGCCTACCGCTGCGAAGCCCGCATCGTTCGTAGCGTGTCTGGTGCGGCGACCTTATCCTGTAAGTCCTTTCCATCTGTTTGCACCCCGATCTCGCCCGCGCTCACATTTTCAAAAATATGCGTTTATTGGTTAGCATAATGTGTTATTTTATCAACTCTTTGCTTAAGTTTGTCATACTCAGAATTTAAAGAGTTTGGAAATCAGAACACAACTAAAGCTTTTGTTGTTGTTTTGAGATTTCGAATTAAATATACTAAATTTCGTAAATCAATAAGCACATCTTATATTAAGCGAAGTAATCAATACGGTGGATACTTTTTAACTATGAAGACAGCAGTTATAGATACTCATCAAGTAAATAATTTACAGTCATTTCGTGTATCTAAACGCAGGGACAAAGGGTGGCTTTGTCGCTTTAGAGGAATCTCTTCCAGATTATCCGAGCTATGGATAGTGTGAAAAAAATCGAACGTATGACGGTGGTGTACAAATGATATACATGTAAATACGATATAACATAATAATTACACAACATATCACATTAAAGTATTAATAAATAAAGTATTTTTCGCAAATCACTCTATAGAGAATTAATTAAGTATACTTCTCCGGAGCTTTAATTAAATATTCAATAGACTTCCTACTATACTCAGCCTCGGATTTAAGCGAACATAATTAATGGACGAACTTAACCAATGAATTAACAATAAGGCATTGTTAGGAAAAACAAAAGAACTCAAATCACATAAATTAACTTGACACGACTCCCCGTTCTCATTATTTTTCAATCGCACGAATTAAAACGAAATCCGATCTCCTTTGGATTCATTCTTCAGGTCTTCAGAACTCATTAACGAAACAATAGTTTAAATTCGTGCATCTTGTAAATTATTGTTTGATTTCAAAAGAGATTAAATATGTCCGTAAAGCATTATTAACAGCTGAAGTTGCTTTGCCCAAATTTAAAATGTAAAAAAATTATTTTATTTTTAACACTAGCTGTCCCGGCAGACGTTATCCTGTCGTGAAAAAATAAAATCTGAAACCCGATTGCAGCGCCACCTGTAACAACTATTTACAATAGTTGTTTACTAATCTTCAAAAATCTAAAACTATAAATATTTAAAATAAAATAATACATATAATTTAAATAAAAACATATGAATATTAATTAGTAATAACATAAAATTTAATTTAAAAAGTCACCACACATAAACACCATGTCAATTTCAATGTCATACAATAATTTAATACACGTATAGCGACGTCTCAAGGTGTACAAAATAAACGACTGAATGACGGTAGGGCAGGCAAAAATTCATCTAGGTTGGCTCATAGATGAGACTGCGTATTTAACTGTTAAATATTTTGAAGACTTTTACTCTAATACCTTAGTTACTAAATACAAGCTAAACTTGTAAATGTTATTTATATTCGTGTTTAAAGTAAGTGCTTGTTATTCTCATACTGGATAAGTTGTGTAATTTTTATTTTCTTTGTAGGGGTTTAAATAACGGTTGTTAGGAGCGATTTGAAGTTGTATTAAAATATTTAATAGTTTAAATAGCCTATTATATAATTTTATATGTAATGTAGTGTTGTAATGTTTCTTTAAACCCTTAAATATTTGTTTGTTACATAAAACTCTTCTATCCTGTTTTATATAATGCAGAAAACCTGATATAAACTTACGCATGCTATTTCAACCATTACATTCAATATTTCTGTAATCTTGTTTTCCTTATATTGTACGCTTAGATTGTCTCAACGCCTACAAAAGCCACTTAGTGAGTAGTTCCCAATGTCTTCCTGTAGATGACCTGGCTTTGTTGTTGACAATCCAAGTGGCTAAGAAGAGCATAGTATAACACTCGCTGAGCTCGTCTTGATTGCGGTTTCAGGAATTTGATTGGCATTAAATTCCTCCCACTCTCTCCGAAATCTACTCTCTCGATGTGCCTGAGCCTCGTATATTAGGAGTTGCGAATAAGAGACTGTCGTGCTATCCAGCATACTGCAAGGATTCTCAGGGGAGTGCGATGCCTGTTCTAAGACTAGCCAGGGAAACTTACTTTTGTTTGGCAAGAACCCACTTCCTACCCGCTTATTTTCTTTAAAAAAAAACTAATTTTCTTAATCTTATTTTGATCGCGTTTTTATTTATTCTAAATAAAACGTTACAACCTACTGGGTCTAACTGTAGATTTAAACCATCGAGGGACCCACTCAAATAAACACAAAAAAAACAAGTAAATATGCTGGACTTCAATTCCAACGCCACCTACCGGGTCCATGAATATAAAACCATTCTCGAATCCACCATAACACAGACAAAAAATTCATCGAAATCGGTCCAACCATTTAGGAGGAGTTCAGTCACATACACACGCACAGAAGAATTATATATATAAAGATTGCCCAACGCCACCATATTGGATGGGGTGGGGTCAAAAAAGTAGTAACTGCTAAGATGACAGCTCGCATCTTTTATACAATAATAAAATGCACTGAACGATAACACCTATACACAACTACATTTATGCGATAATAAATCTATCTATAATATTATAAAATTCTAAAAATGCCGTGTCTATACATTGAAGCTATTAAAAACAAGAATTAGCTATTTAAAAAAACACAATTTACACTGAAACGATAGCTTACATATTTTTTTAAATGCTGCTTACTTTGACCCGGGAGTCCCGCGGAATTTCAAGTGAAGCGTAGACGAAGTCGCGGGCATGACCTAGAATTTCATATAACTTCATCTCTTCTTTCACCTTATCCCAATCATTTGGGGTCGGCACAGTGTCTTTTCCTTCCACACTCTTCTACTCTGGCATACGTACAATGTCACACCACAAACCATCGTCCTTCACACGACACAAACATCTCTTATTTGGTCTACCTTTACACTTGTAGCCATCAAACTTTCGCTTTAAGATACTTTTTGCCACACGACTTTTATTTCTCATTATTCCCATACCACCTAATTTTCTTGCTCTAAATTTTTATTTCACTTCATATTATTAAGTAACCATATCGTTAAAGAGTTCATAAAACATCGAACTACTATAAATGGTTAATTTAAAACATGGATAGAACACAAGCATTCACCACAGATATACTAAATCAACACACAGCTAATGAGTATCAAGCGGGATTACTGATTGTTCCCATATCGTAATCGCATGAGATTACACGCTTACACGCACTCGCTCGCGTGTGGCCTCACGTCTCACGTGTTTGACGGCCCTTAAAATTCTTTCATTGGTTATTTACATATTTAGCCCTTGTGTGTGGCGATCCGAACATCCACAATATTATTGACAACATTAAAGAAATGTATCATTACAATTTTTTATCGTGTTTTTGTTTTGTAAACAAATAAAATAGAATTTGTATTGTCTCGTTTAATATTTATATTTTTCTTTTAGTTACTTTTGAAGTCGGTTTCTTTTTTACTGAGTTTATTGATTTTTAGTTACTCTTAAAGTGAATTTCTTTTTCGCTAGATAATTTTGTCCAGAAAATCGTCTGAAAAGACATTTTGTTCTGGTAACCCAATCGAAAGTACACAACAACCGGCCCTGGCCTCTCCCGTGTCGGCGAACGAACACCATGCAATAAACCGACCTATTTGTGGTTACAGCGAATAGCTGTTTAACTCTTTCGAATTTAACAACGCCCATAAAAGTAGTAAATTTACCGTCATGCTATTAATATCTATTCTGGGTGTAACTGTAGATGCACCCGTTAAATTTAAGGATGCCATAAGTTGGTTTGAAAAGAATTTACAAAATACTAAAATTTAGAGTGCAGTAGTAGTTTAGGGGTTAACCCACTCAAAGGACACGGCGGCTTTGAATCCTGGCCGGAAAAGCATGTACCACTTAAGCAGTTTTCATATCTAATGTACATATTGTTAGAATTACCCTATATACTATGGTATGAAAATTGAACGCCTAATTTTGGACCAGCTTGTGAACTGTCATGTCTCAACTCGTATCTCACTTTGGACATGCCAAAAGACCGCCAATACAAACACTGCTATATACAGGCGGGCCTTTACTTCGTCACGTCTGCCATTAAGCGTCTATGTTTGCTTTGCTTATTTTGCATATATTATCTTGTCCATCCAAAGGTTGTCTGGTAGAGATTTCATTCCATGGTAAATTAACCCACAGACAGGTGGTAGGGTATTTACCCGTTTGGATAGCTACCACCCCTGGTCTAGAGTATGCTGCCATAATAACCTTAAGTTGTATTTCGGCATTAATGGCAAGGTTGCAGTTTCCCTTTAGAGAGCGGCAGCATATTCGTAGCACCTTTGGTGTTTCAAATGTTCATAGGTGATGGCAACCGCTTTCCATCAGGTGGGCCCTCTGCCTGTTTGATGAACACATGCAATAAAAAATAAAATTTTAGTAGGGCTTACAGACATTAATATAACTAAATAAAAATATTGCTAATTACAAGCCTTAACATATAGACTTACTCAGGTAAGTGCCTTAGGATATATATTTTTGTTAATTATTTTACTTGATAACATAAAAATATATATTTCGTTAAAATGTTTAATGAGTATTCACCATACTTATCCATATTAAAATATCTTTGTTCTCTCGTTATATAATGTTATAATTTAACCCAATAATTTCCTTATTAATCGCAAACGTATACAGTTTCTACAACATTATTGAGGAAAAATAATAGACAACTTACCAGCTAGTACTTACTGATAACATTAAAGTAGATAGGTATATTTGTAATCGAGTTATCAAAGTTGCACAAATAAATTGCATATAGAATAAAATAGCAAGATTATAATGCAAGTTTATAAAAGGAAACAAAAGTGCAGGCTGTCACAATTTGGAATGCACTGTCTATTAAAGTCAAAGAGGCCAGAGCATTACTGACGTTTAAGAATCTACTCAGGAAACACTACCTTTCCTTAAAAAACTATGCCTAAATTATCTATATACAATTATTTAACTGTTATATTACATAATTACTATTTACCAGTAAAATACATCTCATGAGTATATATGTAAATATTTGTCTTATAATTTTAATAAGTATTTTTAGAACGTATGAACATCTGAATTTATGTACCGCCTACATCCTATAAGCGTGGAAGAGATCGCTCTAAGCGATAAGTCCGCCTATTGTTCTGCCCAAAACCCCTTCCACACGATACGATGATTGCCAATTAGATTTGCTAATTGAATTGGCTATAATCTGATTGTCCGTCCACACGTACAAAAAAAGATCGCTGATTTCGTTTTCATTCTGTTGCCTCTGCTGAACGGACTTGTATCAAGCGCGATGCCTCTTAACAAGAAGCAAAAATTGGATTGATTTTGTCTGTAACTACAAATGCAGATGAGGAAAAAAAAATGGAGACTAAATTATTGATCGATAACTACTAAAGAAAAGTTGTTTCGTTTGCACTCTACTTTCACATGCACAGGAGCCTTAAGCAGACTGCCTGTGCATGGCCTCGAGGTTTCATTTTGCGTTACCAAAGCGACTACCATAATACTGTTACATGCCGTCAAGGATAAATACACAGCTGCCTGTCGTAAGCGCAGTTTATTATTTCCCCGGATTTAGGAATTCTTTTATGTTTAGAATTTGTAATTAAGAAAAACATGCTATTGTTTTCCTACTTGTTTTATGACCATCATTAGCGTCGAACTAATCCTTATTGTTATTGTTTTCGACTTGTTGGACGTTCGCAGGAATAGATAACCAGGTGTGCAAATTACTATTTCTCGGAAACTCAGTGCGCGCGGCCAATTTTTTTTGTACTGTGTAGTTAGTATAAGACAATGCCCGAATGGAGGGGTGGGCAGTCAAGCGACGACTACGAGACGAGTAAAACGTTTGTAGTACTCTCGATTAGCGTTATAGACGACGGACTTTGCGCGTGTCGAATTGCATTGAATCGTGCAGTGTGAACTGGTTGCATCCAGTTTTATTTGTATTTGTTTTATACGTGTTTTTACAGTTCTAATAAATTCTATAGTAGTTCCAACTGCATTTTTAATTCGAGTCCTGTAGCTCGTAACAATACAATAACATAATAATATCCCGTACCTCAGGAAAATTTGCAATTATTTTGTAGTTAAACAAGCTACATCAATTGTATTATACATATTAGTAGAAATAATTAAATTATATTCCATTTTATCATCTTGTCTATTTTATTTTAGGCGTCCCTGCCACTTCGTTCCAATGGGATTTAGACTTTAAATTTGAAATTGTGATTTTGATTAATTAAATGTGTTGAGCTTATATACAAGCCTATTCGAGATAAACTTTCAGATGGATTAAGAGACAAAAACTCCAAAAATGCATATTGACGATTAGACCTACAAATAGGGGGGGAGATTTTTCTTAGATTTTGGCATTATTGAAAACAAAGACAGACACTTTATTTGTAAAGATTGTGTGAATGCTGTAATCAATATTTTTCATACGAACAACCCTAAACTGTAGTGTACTAAACACATCGATACTGCGTGTTACTGTAATAAGTTTAAAATAAATACCTTCACTAATTAGATCTTGCTCAACTAATACGCATTTAGATGTTAGTTTCATTTTCGAAATTGTATAAAAATAAATACATGTAAAAAAATCTAATAATATTGTACATGAAACATTATTTATACCCGGTCTACATATATCTTACTGTCCATTCTTTTACCTTACCCTTAGTAAAAAAATACATTACATATTACATTTTTATCGAGTAGGAAGGTAAAATTAATCGATAGTTAGATTTGGATCCTCACCATTACTCAAACTCAAATTATATAAAATACGTCTGAGTCTATACGATGCGGGAGTTTAACTGCATCCAATAGTTTTTGAATAGGCACATACAAAAAAAAAAGTAAAACTTCAGAGAATATACTCACAGATAATTCTTCTCTAACTTTTATTAATATAAATGTAATTCCTTTAGCCTACATCCGTCAACATATTATAATTCAAAATAAACTTCTTAAGTATCTTCTTCTTTCAATTTTTCACTGTTTTAGTCTAAAAAATATTATTATCAGTTTTATATCGGTCCAAATTGGACCCATGTTTAATCATCGGTTATTATCGCTTATTGACTCTCTAATCTGTGTCGATAGCTGGCTGTTAGTGTCGCTTTTTCGTTTAATCGAGTTGCAAATCACAACGATTCTAGAGAAGTTTCACATCAAAAAGACGGACACGACGAAAACACAGGGAATCCGTTTTTACTAAAATAGCTATGGAACGCTAAAATGTATATTGGATCAAAAAAATCACAAAAAAACTGACTTTAAACTATAAACAACAAAAAACAAGTTTTCTGCATCTAAAAGTCCGTGCCAATTAGATTATAAAAAAAAGACAACAAAGCAAACTAGTAGTAGCAATTTTTATATTTTACTTCGCACCGACTTCAAAATGTTGTAGAAAATAATTATTTATTGCTTTTTAGTTTGATGTCGGTTTTATTTTTGTTAAAAAAATATTTTCTACTTTTTAGTTGCGCAAATACTTATAATATCTTTAGAATAAGATATTAAGTGCCTCGTAGAAATTGTACTACTGGCACGGGTATACAAGTTTGTCATGCGATGATGATGATGATGATGCGCTCTTCGACAAGGGTTGCTCTCGATTTCCCTGGGATCCGTTTATTAGATTCTGACTTGGTGACAATAGACCACCTTAGGAAAATACTCTTTCGAATAAAAAAAAATGAAAATCGATCCACAATCGACGGAAAAATCACATAAAAAAGATACAAAAAAATATATTTTTAAAGGTAAATAATGAACAATAGTTGTATAATATTAAATTTTTAAACAATAAATTGGTGTATATGAAAAAAACTAAGTGATTAGCTACAAAGGTTACAAGTTATGACGTATATACAATGCTGAGACTTGGACCCTGATGGTAGGACTAGTCCACAACGGTGAATGTTATTACATGATTGACATAGTTTGTCTAGAAGAAAGCAGCATTGGGCAAGATTTAAAAGCGATGTACCACTATTAGTTTTAGTTCAGCACACATATGTGGGTGTATGTTTACAATAAGTATATCGATGTTTACTGGTCTTTTGGGTTAGCTTTTACATCAGTCCGAAATAGTCACGTCGCATTAAAAGCTGGATCGTAAGTATGAATCTAAAAGTATGTAAACAAACATTAGAGACGATTGAGGACCTTCTTTTTGAACCTTCTGTAATTAAAGTCAACGAAAAATGTTTTAATTAACTTTTCTTTATTGTTCCATTTAAAATTAATACGTATTTGACTTCCGCGTCGAGACGTTCGCAATAATTTCTTAATATTTATTCACTTTGAAACACTATGAAGAGTTTTGTGATAATTTGACTCTGTTAATATTTGACTTGTATTTTACTTCACGTATTTTTAGATATATATATCATTCTTGGTGACTATATGAAAGTTTGTCTCGAATTACTTCAGTAACAGTTTAATGGATTTTAATGAAAATTTTAATTACTAAAACAGGAATTTAAACTTGGAAAATGTTCTTGAATGCTTCATTTTGATATTATCCAGATTTAAGAAGATATATTTATAAATATTTCTAACTAGTACTGCCATCTAGATGGTATTAGAGGACCACACGACGCATCATTGTACTTAGTTTTGTGTTCAATAAAGTTTTATACATTCAATAATTACCCATACGTTTGTATAAACGTACTGTATCTAAATTTAGATTTTTGACCAAACTAAATAAATTATTCCCCATCATCATGAAGCATTTGTTTACAAAGAAGAACAGGTGTTCTGAACTGAGTTATTAGCCACCCGATAGCCGCCAAGGGAAACTTTTACTGGGAACTGCAACTTAGTCTTTCTATGTGTGCATATTCTTGAGGTTTAAACTTCTTTATGAACTAGCCCAGGAGTCAATGAAAACGTCGAAAATTCGAATAATAAATGCGAATTTAATTTACAATAAAACAATGATGGCAGCTTTAAGGTTATAATCTGAATAAACAGTCATTATAATTATAAAATAACACAGTACATAAGATAAAAACACAAATACTAAATATCTACAATGCAACTGTTAAGATGTAATTGAGAAACAGCAATTCGGATACGTACAGTAAGTAAGCTTAACAGATGTCCGACTCGCTCAGATGTCATGCGAAAAGGCAAGGTGTGGTTTTTGTTTTTGAGCAGGATCCAGCTGAATAGCCGCAGATGGCTGTTTCAGCGATACCGAACTGGGGGCTTCCCGAGTGCGTGGGAGCGGAGGCGTTCAGCCCGGAAGCAGCGCGCTCGAGGTGGCACCTCCTGTGAGGTTCGACGAGGTCGAGCTAGACCGCTGCAGGGGGATTGACTCTATAGGATAAAGCCATAAAAGGCTAAATGAACTAAGCCAACAGGCTGAAGTTTTTATATAATGGGGACTCGCTACCGACTCCGTCGGCGGAGCCGATCCTAGTCTATCTTTACTACCGCTTCGCAACGTGTTATAGCTAGAGGAGAAGAAGCGGCGGAAGAAACTCTCCAGCAACACGCCTAAGTTAATCGTGTATGGCTACTTGTACCTGTAATGAGTGGGTGCGATTGGTGGGCCTTAACTTTGTGTGAGAGGATCCGAGCCGAGGGTTCTCCGGCGTCTGTTTTGTCTGCGTCTGTTATGCCAGGCTGATGTTCTGAGCCTCGGGGGGTTCATTATTGCAAGGAGACGGGTGATTTTGTCTGGCTCGGCAATGAATACATTACGATGGCGAAGTTTTCTCGTGGGAGCGTTCGGGGTGGGTTTGTAGTTGACCGTTTCTTTCACCAGAGGATTCGGGTGATGGGGGTTACGGTCAAAGAATCTGCGCGAAAGGGACATTAAATAATCTTTATTGGAGGAAGCTCCAGGTCGCGATGCAGGTCGGCGAGCCGCATATAACGCGGAGCGTTGACTGCATTACGCAAAAAGTTATTCTGGATTCTTAGCAATTTCCAGATGTTGACATCGCTGGCGTGGGCGAAGACCACACTCGCATAGGTCATGATGGGGCGGATATAAGTTTTGTAGACTCACCTTATTTCTAAGGCTCATCTTACTTTTCTTACATATCATGGGATAGAGTAGGCCTGGGATCCAGTATGCTCTGTTCCCGACCGTTCTGGTGTGCTTGTGGAAGTACAAGCCTCTATTAAGGGTTACACCAAGATATTTGACTTCGTTAACCCAAGGGATAACTGTGTCAAATAGCTTGATGGCCATAAGTTGGTTAGTGGGACGGGTATTGGGTGAGAGAGTGCCACGAGTGACATCATGTTCACTGCACTCTTCTCGGGATTCAGCTCAATCCGCCTTCTACAGAACCAGTCGCCTAGTTCTTTGGCGGCGGCGGCGATGAGCTGACTGCAGATTCTGTATGTGCTGGGGTCGCTGCTGAATAGGGCGATGTCGACCGCTTATAGGGCTAGCTGGACATGAGGGTGCCGTGGCATATCGCTGGTGTACAGCGGGAAGAGTAGGGAGGAGAGCGTGGAGCCCTGAGGGACTCACGTTGATATGGTGTGAGAGGAGGAGCGAGTACACTCCACTCGGAATCTGAATCAACGGTCTTTGAGGAAGTCCCGTAGAATAAGTACGAGTCGGTCTGGCACTCCGAGCTGATATAGCTTGTATATCAGCTCGTTGTGCCAGACCTTATCGAAGGCTTTGACGATGTCGAAGAATACTGTGCCTGTCGTCGAGGATCTTCGACCGCCGCGTTGGAAGGTGGAGAGGATGTGCTCCGTGATGCAGAGCACTTGTTGGCGATAAGAGTGTCTAGCTCTAAAGCCAAACTGCTCATGGAGGATGAGATCATTGCTGAAGGCAAAATCTCTCAGTCTAGTGAGTATGACTCGCTCGTACAGTTTACCCAGCGAGCTGAGTAGACTGATGAGGCGGTAGCTAGAGGGCTTTGCGGCCGGTTTGCCTGGTTTGAGGATACCAATGACCTCCTCTTCTTTCCAGGCCTTAGGGAATTGGCAATTGTTTATGGCAGCATTGAAGATACTTACCATAATTAAGATAAGTTGGGCGAGGAGGATTTTAAGAAATTTATGGCTGATTCCATCGTGGCCGGGGGCTTTGCGAGGCTTTAGGGCTTTGATAAAATCCTGTACTTCCTCAACCGTGACCGGTTCGAGTGTGGTTTCCGCCGAGAGGGAGGACCGATGTTCGACCTCGGCGTCTGCCTCCGATAGGTCAGACGGGGTCGACATTTACTGTATTAGGGGAGCATTGGAGCTCAAGACTTTCGGCGAGACATTCCGCCTTTTCAACGTCATCAAACGCTTTGGTGTTATCGGGTTTCTCGAGGGGCGTCATGTTCGAGAGGGTTTCTGCTTTCAGAGATCTCGCCAGCTGCCAGTAAGCCTGGTGGATTGGGAAGATTTCCTCCAGCAGTCGGTCCCAACGTTGGTTCCTTACCTCCTGGACACGAAGTCTGACCTGTCGTTGGAGTGCCCTGTAGTGGGCCTTATTTTCAAGAGAAGGGAAGCTATTTTCCCTCATCAGTTCTCTGACGTCGCCCGGGAGTGGCAGTCGGCGGCCTTCGAGAGGTACCTGCCGAGTGGACTCCCGTACCACGCCCTGGAGGTGGCTGTTGAGGGCTTCGATGACAACATCGTTGTCCTGGGCTGAGACAATCGGGTCTGGGATCCGGTCCAAGTCCGTGGAGCTTGTCGATGCGAGCAAGTCCCGGACTTTGGCCCAATCTATAACGGGTTTCGTTGGTGGTGTTGAGTCAGTCGGGGGGCCTAACTGGAGTATGGCCGTTAGATGGTCGGCATCGATGTCATCCCGTGTTTCGATCGAGCGAAGCTGAAGAGAGACTCCCTTCAGTAGCGCTATGTCGAGAACACTCGGGTTTTGTATGTCCGGTCTGTCAGGGTATCTAGTGGGGTTCAAGAGAGAGGAGTCTGTCCGAGAGGCGGAGCAGCTCTCTTCCTTCGGCGTTTTCGGTTAGGCAATTACAGCAGGGATGTTTGCAGTTTAAGTCCCCGGCTATTATACCTACTGCCGTCCCTTTTTATAATGAACGCGACGTCACGACTTCGATCACGCCCCTCGAATGATGTTACCAGTAGGCTACCCTCTTTTTTATAATTTTGTTGTAGCACTTGTTTATAAATTATTTTAAGGTACTGAAGTTGGCCCACCTGGCATCATAATGTTATTATGGCCTAGTAACAAAAACCTTAGTCTTACGTGAATCACTCATCAATGTAAGGCACTATCATCTTGATATGCAGATGTATTTTTCACATCAGACCAGAAAAAACAAAAGAAAAATCACGTCGTGGTTAATAAAGTTTAGAACATTGTTTTTTTAAATTATAATGCTAATGCTGAAGCTACTACGCTTCAGCATTAGCTACATTAATAATAGTAATTAACTAGGGAATTGCGAGAAGGTTCCTGTCTCTAGAGCCCTAACCACCGGTAGTTTGGAACCCAGACCCCGCTGCCGGCGGATTACAAAATTTTGTATTATTTATTGAATATTATATTTCGATATGTTTTTGTAAAGAATAATACTTTTTATTTTATTATGAAATATGTCTTTATATATATTTTTTTAAACATTGATCACATATTATTCTTAGAGTTCTAATATAGTATAATACCCATCATGACTCTTTTATTACATCAACAATGCAAGTGTATTGTGCATTAAATAATACGAAAACTGCAAATACGTTAACTATATAGAATATAGTGTTCGAATTAAAGGCCTATTATTTGATGTCATACAGTCAAAGTCAATTTATTATCTGGACTACGAGGAACTTTAAATATGTATTACTTTGTAATAAACGCGCCCTATAATTCATCTTATATGCTGATGATATAATATTTAATTTTAAACAATCCCCGCCGACAGCGATTTGGAGTCAATTTTTTACTTACAGATTTGTTATTTTGTAAGTTCAGTTTTATTTATAGTATATTTTAAAATACAGCATGAACTCCACTAGGATTTCCACGAGCAGGATTTTTCTTCTTTTGTTTCAAATACGACTTCGCAAGGTTTGTAGATTTACCCAATGTCAACTATAACAACTTATTAACTTGAGAAAACATATTAACATATAAGACCAAAGCCTATTTATTATTTCACGTTCTACAATCATGGTTTTGAAATCAGAATATTATTAAAAAATATTATTGCTGTACTTCTTGTTAAGATCTAAGACAACAAACTTATAAAATAAATTCAAAACAAATTATAAAAACAAACCAAAACCGCAAGTCAATTCTAGCAATCAAAAATAAAAATATCGGATAAAGTGAAAAGTAGTTCGTCATAGCTATTTTAAATGATCGTACAAAGCCATTAAAAATCGCACCTTATCCCCTTGACGGAGAATTTAATTTCTGACTGGTGTAGTTGCTTTAGGTTGTAATAGTGGGACGCATAGAGAAATCAAGTGTATCTTTTGTCTCAATCGCAACTCGGCTACATGGCTCCAACAATACTCTTCGATCTCTCATGATCTTAACAATGATCTCTACCAATGATAACATACTTTTATAAAGTAGTTTAAATATGTGTATTTAAGTAAAATCCTATTTAAAACTCTGCATCAGCTACAGCGTCAGATTAGTTTAAATTAATCTTTAAGTTAGGTTGCCTGGAAGACATTAATGCGAGTGATAAGACCGCCTATTGTTTTAACGAAGACAATATTGTAATCGTGCATTTTTGAATTGTTTATTTGATGAGCAAAAAAGTGTATCTGTATATCTATACTTTGCTTTAATGTTAAAAAAATAGTGTAATTAGTAAAAAATAATAATCTGAAAAACCCTTAATTTTAATTGACTTCAAACAGAGGAGGAGGTTCAAAAGGTAAAAGGCCTTAATTTTACATTTTTAATATTGATAAAAAGGCGCTACAGCTTATTCTTCTCTTCTTTCTTCTCTGTCTGATATAGGACAACTTCACTAAAAATTTCAAAACGTCTATTAGGTATATTTAAAACTCATTAAAAATAGTATTTTCATAAGTTTTCGCGACTAGTAAACATAATAAAACCGTTAAAACGTAGTTTTATCGTTAAAAATATTTTCAGATCAAATCATTCATAAATCTTTTAAAAAAATCCTTTTCAATCCGTACCTAAACAGCGTATTAGAAATAAATCAATACCTAAGTTTCACAGATATTGCATACTAACGTAAAAATACGAACAATAAATATTAACGGTATCCAGCAAACATAGTGAAACTAAACCGTCTAGGCAGCATATTAAAGTGCTTAGATTCTCCTTCTTAGTATTCTTCTTTCACAGTAAAACACAACTGATTAAACTCTTCGGAAAAAAATCCCGCCGATGAGTAAATGTTTCCTAAATAAATTGGTGCTGTTGTGTTCATCTGATAATGAATAACTAACAAAGCGAATAATTTAAATGTACGCGTAATACCAACAACAAGTGCCAGCATACTTGCAGTGTGCAAATAGACGGATTATTTAGTATTAAATAACAAGAATTACTGTTTCATCATCATTTGTTTTTAGAGCTCACTTCCTTTGATATAAAATACTACTTCGGTTTGTGTTAATAAGAAAGTATGAATATTGAAATACTACATTTAATTACTAGAATAAAAATCTAAACCGACTCAGAAGTTTGCATTTTAAACATTATTCATAGTGATTAAGTTACATACAATAGGGGAGCAGATAGTCAAATGAACTGAAATACTTTTTATAAACTTATAAAACACCACAGTCTTATAGATTTCGTACGAACACACCTACTTATGACGTCATAAATGGGTACAAGTAAAGGTTTGAAAAGTAAGTAAAATTTATTCTATCTTGAATTTTAAAAATTAAATGATAAGATGTTTAAGGTCTGTTCTTTTATATTCTATGAATATTAGAATGTATTGTAAAATTGTGACACACCTTCACATCCCTGATACAAAAGCACACTTTAGTTGCATCTTCTTAAGTGATTATTTCAGTAGCTTAATAATAACAAATCTCCCGTTAATTTAGTCAGGCTAAACGAGCACATGCCATGAATAGCTGATCCGTCTATCAATGGTTCAGTCAATACCTTTGAATCAACTAAAAATATCTCCTTGAACATCCAACGATTTCTAAACACAGTTTACCCAAGACGGTATGTATTGAAACAACAAAGCATTGATATGTCTATAAACAAATTCAAAGTAATCTGCTCTTCTATATTAGCTCTTTGAAGTCTCAATAGACGATTGCTGACACCCACCTTTTTCAACAACCTAAATAAGAATAAAATAACTCAGCCATAAAAAGACGATCAAAACTTCACGTATGGTGGCCTCGAGCTAAATACGATACAAAAGAAAAAAATACTTTAGGAACATTCCGTAAATACATCATTCATCATATTAAAACGACCGGGGGCCGACACCGGGCAAGTATGGACACATCAACGGCCGAACTGGTGTATAAAAAACCAGCCAACTGTGTATAGATCATACATAGTGGCGGGTTCTGTAGAGAGATGGAGTGCTAAGAAAACCAAAAAAATAACGTGTTTTTTTGCTGAAATATAGCAGAAATTATGTAATTTCACATGTGTGAAAACATTTACCGTCGCTTATGTATTTTAAAACACTGAAGTGCTATCGTCTTAGAAAAAAATCTATAGAGAGGAATGTGCAAAACCCCTAGTTATCTTAAAAGTCGTGCAACTTATCAAATTTTTGGTTGATTTTTTTAAAACTTAATGAACATACACCGCCTTATTTTAATAAAAAAAATATTACACGCTGATAGTTAAAAAAGGCGACCACATTTTTTCGAATTTACAGGCCCGTATCTAAAAAGAAAAATAAGTCAACATTTTTTTAAACGAGAGAGATAAGACTTTATTGTATACCATTACAGAAAATACAGAAAAACTTATGGCCTAAAAATATTCTAAATGTGCAATGCAATGCGCGGTCTTATCGTTAAGAGGCGATCTCTTCCAGACAACCCGTGGCAGGAATAAAACAGATTCAAAATGACACACAAATACAACATATATTCGCTGTTAACAATTGGTTTGAGACCTATTTCACTTGACTTAAATATAAAATGACTATCCCCGCTATTAAATTCAACACCTATGTATACATATAGATAACTTAAGATAAACTTATACATATGCACTTATTTTACAAATTTCATCAATATGTATTCGTTCGATTAAAATATTTGTAACCCACTCAAATGATCACAACGAAATTAATCAGTGTTTGCAATTTGATTACGAAACCCTAAAAATAAAATTTCTAAAATTTTTTATACGATCGTATTATAAATGTTTCCTAAGAACTTCCACTATAGCGCCATCTTATTAATATGTAAATTAAATAAAGAAATATGCCGAGTAAAACGCACCTGTGCTATCGGCCAACATTGGGACTTGACCTTTTTACCTTTTTGCCTCTCCCTCCTTGATATTCTAGGGACCAGAGAAAGTCGGAGAGAAAATGACATTGTCCATTTTACGCAGATGGCCAAGCAAAATGGGTATACCCGGCCGTAATTGCCAAATCAGCCGCAGTTGTTTTGTTTAAACCTCCATTACATTATTACTCGTTGTACTACACGACATATAATAAAAATATATTATACAAAGTTGAATGCTCCTTTGTTATCGTGTCTGTACATAGTATAAAATGAAGTCGTTCTGCGTTTGTCTGTCTGCATATCCACCAAGTCCCTAAACCACGAAACGGATTTTTAAGCGGTTTTCACTATCAGTTAGATAATTTTTCATTGTACGTTTATGTATATTAAAAATATAATTAATTTTTTATGCAAGCAAAATAGAGATACTCTATAGCGTTTGAGCCGCGGCGCCGTAACCACGGCGAAAGCACTGGTATATACACAGGTGGGCAAAAAAAATCACTCCTATTGTTTTTTTTTAATTTCGACACTTCTGAATTTGTACCACTTTCTTTTTGTAATTGATGTTTTGAATTAAGCGTTTTCTTTGCTTTACGTATCGTTATTACACGTATAATTAGTTATTGTGAAAATAGCTGTTTTAATTACTCCTTTAAATATAAAAAAATATTAAAAGTGTATGTTAAATTAATAGTAAAGTCATTTCAGTTGATAGTTTTCCCAATGTTCATGTATTTTATTGTAATTTTGTGGCAAATTAAGTAACAAAAATCTGCAAGTAATAATTCTGATCATTTTCCATTATATCGTTTCTCTATATGTAATATATTGTTACAACTCGGGCCCCGACAAACATAAAATTCACTTGCATATCTGAAACAAAGCACATTTATTACCCACCGGCATTTGAACTAATAACATTGAAATTCTTTTATGGTCGTCTTCTTTTCTTTACTTATTGGCATGCGGCCTATTGTTGTATTGTAATCATTAGCCAGGTGTTACGGATTTAAAGTACAAGCTGATTCTAGGAAATTCGGTCCATGCTACCGGGCGGACATATTGCATTTGTGCAGTATAAAGCAATGGCCCAATTGATGGAGCAGTCAGTCGAGCGAGAGCCACGAGCGCAGCGAGAGGCGTATACTACAATCAGGAATCTAATTGTATGAATGTTGTATTGAATCGTGCATTACGTTTGGACTTGTTGTGCTCGGTTATATTTGTACCTGTGATATACGTGTTTGTATAATTCTAATAAACTCTATAGTAATTCTAACGGCATTTTAATTCGAGTCTCGCGACTCGTATCAATGTGTATCTTGCTAGAATCTTTCATCAGATTCATGAGATATTGCGTAAAGATTTGCGGAAAAGTAATCTACAGACATGATGGTATTTTGGAGATTGATAAGAAGAAAAAAGCTTTGCATAAAAAATATTGCGTTAGTAGTAAAAATTAAAAAAAATATAATATACGTGATAATAAAAAAACTAAAAGCAAATCTAAATTTAGCATGTCAAATACTATATATTTATTGCATTTTTATTTAAAGGAGGGTTTGGTTGCCAACCAGTGTAATTTAATACATTTGTTTGTTCTGATTTTCGTGAAGTTTGGTATCTGTACTTTTAATTATGAGAAATATTATAATAAGATACTGTTTATACCGTAGGAATGAGACCGTTTTCATGGGTTAAAAGTTAAAGTCAACGCGAGCGAAGCTAATTTAACCGAATATTAAGAAAATTAGAAGAAAAAAAATTATAACAAAAATTAAGATAGCTTCCGCAGAATACGGATCACGAACATACGCGAGCAAAAACTCGCGTTAAGCTTTAGTTCTAAATAAACTTTGCAATTAAAATGTAAATTGGGGAAAAATGTTTCAAGTCTCATAAAAAAAGTATAAGGGGAGCCTACGATTTATTTCAATTAGGGTCTGGTAGATAAAATAATTACAATCATCCCAACAAAAATATCGTGAGCCTCTTCAGGTGCAGTCTTCAACACTAAAAATGATACCAAAGGACACCTAACCCGAAGAATGCGCGAGCAATGCCCCATGGAAAGCCTAACTTTTATTACAAGGTCAGGTTTTATCGACAGAGAATAAATTATGAACAACCCCATTGTTCTTATTTGGCTGAACCGTCTCATATTTGGTATTCAATCACTAATCTTGTGGTTTTTGACAATGACGCACAATGGGCTTCTTAGAAATGTGAACAATAAAAAACCACAAACAAATGCGGCTTCCGACGTGTCTTATCATACAGAGGATTCAGTAAATGCATTATCCGGGGCTGCCAAATGGTCGGGATTAGTTTGCATTCAACGACAATTCATAAGACTTCCAGACAGGTTCTTAGGGCCGGCTTGATCGGTGTGATACGCTCTCACAGAATCTTGACGTGAAACAGCTAGACATGAGCCAGTGGTGTTTCGTGCGGTGAGGGAGATTTCCGATGGCCCACTTTTTTCCCCCCTATACAATTATCTCTATGCCATCCTCCTGTCCCAATTCCATATCCTTTTCCTCCTATTTGATTCCTTTATCTCATCCCCCATTTTACTTACTTACTCCGTTGGCTGAGCGACCCAAAGTGGGTCTTGGCCTCCGAAACGAGAACATGCCATTTTTTGCTGTCAGTTCCCTGCGCAGTTTCTTGCCAATTATCGGTTCGAAGCTGTGACATGTCAGCCGCCACTCTGTATTTCCAGCGATATTTGGGACGGCCGACCGGACACCGACCTACCGGCCATCCCAGATATGCTTTCCTCACTCTCCCATCCGTTCTATGTGACCGAGCCAGCGGAGGTGGTTATCTTTTATTTCTCCTATTATGTTGGGCTCACCCAAGAGATTATCGATTTCGAGGTTGCTTCGCGAACCCTCCTATCGCTTCTCTTTATCCGATCCTAAAGGTTGGCATCGCACCTGGTGTTGCAAACGTCTATAAGCGACGGTATCTACTTTCCATTAGCTGGGCCGTCTGCTTTTTGTCAGCTTAAAAGAAGACAACAATAATCTAGTAATGAAACGATTATCACCTAGTGATTGTGATGACAATTCTGATTATCAAATATGATTATATATAATATTTTTTTATAAAATCCAACTAAATAAAAGATATTTTAAAATTAAGAAAATTTGTATATCAAGTTATTTAAATCTAAATCGCATTAATGTTAATATTCACCATTATTGCAGTTGTTCTATTTCTGTTTTTGTGAATCATGTCAGCAGAAAAATGCAACCTCTCCGATGCGACTGAATATTACTATTAAAAAAGGAGTTAGTTCTCAATTAAAAACCCCTGTACATAGATTATATTTTTGCGATTTCTCTCAAAATAGGGCATGGTGTGGTGTTTTTCCAAAACTGAAATATGATGTGGATATCTTGCACTAAATTGGGTGATTTCATCGTCTGCTTTATGAATCTTTTTTATCTGGATTTCAAAAACAATTCATTTGAAAATATTTTTGCTAGATAACCTTTCAATTGTCGCAATAATAATACAATAATAATGTTACAAGTACGGGACTCGAATTAAAATGCCGTTGGAATTTATTAGAACTATACAAACACGTATAACACAGGTACAAATATAACCGAACGCAATAAGTCCAAATGTAATGCACAATTCAATAACACGCGCAAAGTCCGTCACTGAATGTACACTCGTCTTGCCTCGCTTGTGTCATCGCTTTGACTGCCGATCTCTCCATTGGGGCATTGTTTTATACTAAACTATACAATATGCCTCGACACAATACTCGACCGCGTAAACAATGATTTCCAAGAATCACACCTGGCTAAAGACTACCATAAAATATTACAATACACAATGGGCTATTTTTCTAATTACAAATTTTAGACACAAAGTAAACAAAAGAAGTCCAAATGCCAAAAAAGGTAATAAACTGCAGGAGTAAAATTGTTCTTTGTCGGTCGTAACAATAATAATCAACGATTGCGATTGACCACTAAAAGCCGATTAAAATGAATCGAAATCGTTTCATCGTGACGAAAGCCTGTCATCCAGTTATACGAATAACTTTGTTTAATAATTTCCAGTTTTCTGCTCTAGCAACCCTAGCCACTTCGCAGGTGGTTGTACAAACCCCAATAATCGACATACATATATTGCCTTGTCACGACATCCTTCAAGCGAAATCTATAATATAGGGCAGGTATTATAGAATATTGCCTCAAAAGAAAGATAGACTCGTTACCTTGTCTACGTCATGTATGTCGACTCATGCTTGGATTATTCTCGTATCAAAGGGTGGTTCGCTAAATCTGTCATATTGAGAAACCTTTGAACTTTTAATATTACCCGTATATTTGCTAAAAAGGTATACGCAGATTATTTGAGTTCTAGGAATTTGGTAAAAGGTATGCAAATTTAGCCTTATCAATACCTAGAAATCTTTTACCCAGACTAATGTTGAATGAAAAAGTTTTATGTCTGATTGAATTCTTTTTGAATGTAAGAAAAAGTAATCTGTCCACTCTACTGTCTGTTCCGCTTTTACAGAAAAAGTCTGCTCAAAAACAAGCAGACTTTTTCTGTAAAAGCGGAACAGAGTAGAGCAGTAGAGCAGAAGTCGAGTTGTAGAACATTTTCTACAACTATTGCTGATTTTTAATTATTTATTTATATATTACTCTTTATAAAAATAAAATTGTACAGCAAAACAAACATACAAATTCCCGGAGTTTCTTCTCTTTTCTGTCAACTTCTGCCAATCAATTGGGGTATGTGTTTATTTTCCAACAATATTACAACATGTATTTTCCTTTACTACTCCTGTATTCTGGCATTTATCATAGGTCTCATCATAAATCACTCGCCTATACCTCTGCAAGTCACAAAAACATGATAGCGCAAGAAAAACAAGTAATCTTCCTTCCGTATTATTTTTAAAAGAAGTCGAAAAAGACATACAATAAGGTTAATCCATACAGATTTTGCTACGTATCTTAGGTAGGCAGAGTTCATATATAGAGTTATGACTTATAAAGGAAATAAATATTGATTCAAGATAAAAGCAAATTGGTTACGGCGGCCAAAAATTATTTCTAAGACGAACAACATTGGTTTGATTTGGCTAAACATTTATTACTGTGGAATCTGAGTCCCTCTCAGAGTTACAGGTTAGAAAGAGGTACCTATTGACAGAGAAAATAAAATCATAGGCTGAAGCAAAAGCAATACTTGTATGTGTTAACACAATGAGAAAAGGAATGAAAAAACAAATAGGTATAGAAAAGTTAATAGAATATTTAAAAAGACTTTTCTAGAAATATACCAGTGCTTTGATACTTAATTTGAAAACGAAGGTTTTAACAATTATAGCAAGGGAACTTGCCGTGACTAGATAAGTGTGTATTTGTGGATTAATAACCCGTGGTTACAAGGACACGCCGTAGTTAAATCTAGATTGATTGTGCTCGTAAAGTTAGGATATCCCTAATCCCGGATACTCAAGATTAGCTAGTAAGTAATATTGGGATACCTCCAGTCCGTAACTTAGCGCATGTTCTGAATACTTAATTTCTGTATCCGATGGGTAGAAATGGTAGATACAATGCTCTGTTTCAACTATTTCTGATCATGCATATAATGTAACTTATAATGTTGAATAATTAATGTTTTCAATTTGCCACATTTCTGATATTTTAAATTTACAACTTACAAATATTTTAAATTCTTGTATTTCCGGGTGGAAATACAAGAATTTAAAATATTTGTATTTCTTAACTATATAATAAAGAAAGTTTATAACAATATTTTACTCAAATTTTAATTTTGACTTTATAAAAAGTTTGTTTTATTTAATAAAACTATAAATAAAATCAAATATATTGTTTTCACTCTGTTTTATGCCCGTGATCGGTACAATAATTATATCTATTTTTTTTATTAATTGAATTCCCTGTAGCAGCTTTTAGAAATGTAGGACATAGGTGTTTTTCAAAGTTACTTTTTTTACTAGACGATTGAAAATCCTATTACTTTTTATTTATGGTTATACCTATTATATATTACAAGCACTAGCGTAACTGACTGCCATACAGATCGCATGAAATTATTGCGATAGATTAAACAGTTTACTTGATAAATTTCGTAATTAGAACTTCAATCTACGCCTATCTAGTTAGCTTTGTAAACTTTAATAGTGGCTAAAGATCTCAATTTACTTAGAAATTATTTGTGTAACCTTAATTCAACATTCCTTTCTTCTAGGCTTAACTACAAAAACAAAGAATTGCCCTCGACCCTCGCTCTGCCATTGAAGCAAATACTTTGTAATTAGTCATACCAATTTTAGCAAATAAGCAGCTACGTCGGTATTATTCTTAGGGCTTTTGCACACTCGTCATTTTAAGAATAACCGATTAAGAATATTGAGGTTTTGGGGTCATACAACGACTAAAGAGAGAGATATATATATACACTAATGTGGCTATGCGTTAACGGCTTTATTTTATAACGCTCTAAATAAGACGCATTCGGACACAGCCTAAATCTCTAACACTAACGCAGATGAAGCCCGAGCATAAACAAAACAATCTAAACATTAGAGATCAAATAGGAACTCTTAAAATTAACAAAAATCAAAAACAAATGTATAACTGCATAGTATGACTGTTCTCTCGAGGCTCCAGATTCGATTCTTGACACAGTAAATTTCGGAGACGAACTATCCGTTTACTACTATTGGTCTGGGTGTGTAGAATCGGCTCCAGAGTAGTCCGTTATATAGTACCGATAACATACACAAGTGTAACCTGCTTGTTGTTGGTTTGGAAATATACAATGATTTATCTGCCGATTACTATTATTATTAAAAAATAGTATAACACCTATAATACGTATTTTGATGTAGTTCTATATATATTTATATATATGTGTGTATGTGTGTGTGTATATATATATATGTATATATTATAGTATGGGTTCAGCAGACAGGCGGACAGCCTACCTGATTGTAATCGGTTACCATCGCGGTCACCTATAGGCATGTGCAATACCAAAGGTTCTACAAATGCGCGGCTGCTCTCTAAAGGGAGACTGGAATCTGGCTACTAATGCCGGAACAAAACTCAAGGTTGTTATGACGGCATACTCTAGACCAAGGGTGGTAGCCATCCAGTCAGGCAAACACCCTACCACCTGGCAGTGGGTTGTTTTGTCGCCAGTTACGAC
This sequence comes from Dendrolimus houi, assembly GCA_039645545.1. Taxonomy (NCBI): domain Eukaryota; kingdom Metazoa; phylum Arthropoda; class Insecta; order Lepidoptera; family Lasiocampidae; genus Dendrolimus; species Dendrolimus houi. The sequence continues at coordinate 13,896,031 of CM077131.1, forward strand.
AGGCCGCCCGGCCGCAGGAAATTGTATTTTTTCTCCGATCCTGCACGGATAAAATATATAAATTACATCTCGTTAGGAGATCTAGGTCCGTTGTTATGGATATACATTTTAAAAAGTCAGCGTTTCTTTGAGGCCCCAATAGTTAAAATCATCTAGAGAGAAAGTAGGTTCTTTTTCTGTAGATGATTTTAACTATTATAGTATAAATAGGCCTTAAGACAAAGTAGCCAATTCAAGCTTATCTCCTGACATCGAGACAGGAAACTGGTCCATCACCGTCGTAAACTACACCCAGCTTAAAATCCTTTTTTTCACCCCCTCTTAAACAAGGCCAAACAAAGCGCCTCATTTCCCAACCGTTATTTACGTAAATAAAACCTTAATTGTATACTTACTTTTTATGACTTTTGCTCTTAAATTTGCCTCCAACAAAATATCTTCTATACATATAATAAAACTGTAGAGGTCGAATTTCTATACAATGAAAAAAAATGCTAAAAACCGAGTCAGGGGGGTGTAAGTGAGATAGAACTTATTTAGATTTTTTTTTAATTTCATGTTTCTCTGTTTGTACCGGCTAATCTCCGAAACGACTGGACCGATTTAAATGAAATTTTGTATGGTGGTAGCTTATATCCCTGGTCAACATATTGGATACTTTTGATCCTGAAAATTTAAAGAGTTCCCGTGGGATAGTTAAAAAACCGCACCACGCGGATGAAGTCGCGGGCATCAGCTAGTATATAATACAACAAATAAAATTTAATATCCCAAAGTTACCTACATTGTGTTTTGCATTCCACAACAATATTTTCTGAAGTTATCTTCTGTACGTAAAGTACCCAGACGGCTGGTAACGATACTTGATTACATTGGTTGAATTACCATTCTAATTCTGTTTTAGAATAAACACTCCCTTATATCCTAATAGTTATACGAGGTTTATCGGCTCGTTAAAATGAAGCTATAAAAAGATTTTTCATATCATTATATCGAGCCATAAATTTCGTATAACTATTATGAACAAGGGGGTTTAAATTAATTTCTTCAACAATTAGCTACATGTTTGACTACATTATGTGTAGTTTAAATATATTATTTAATATAAATATACAAGCTCATTTTCTATTTAAATTTTTTGTTTAAATTACCCTAAAAATATAGATCACGATTTTTTTAGTAAAATTTCCAGAGTGTTTTATTTACATTTTTCTGTTTCTATTGCTAATTACTTTGTAATAGAACTTTATAGCACCTTCTGTTATCGTTGTAACAATGCTCTGGTACCTAATAAACTATTTTATTATTATTTTTATTATTATTATTACGAGTTACGGGACTCGAACTAAAATGCCGTTGCAATTACTATAGAATTTATTAAAACTATACAAACACGTATAACACAGGTACAAATATAACTGGTCACAATCAGTACAAACGTAATACACGATTCAATAACACGCGTAAAGTCCGTCACTATATAGCTTATCGAATGTGCAAACGTCTTGTCTCGCTGGTGACCATCGCTGTTTTCTAATTACAAATTTTAAACATAAGGTAAACAAAAGAAGTCCAAATTCCGAAAAGGTAATAAGCTGCAGGTGTGCATTGGTCTTTGTCGGTCGTAACAATATGAAAATTCTATTATAATCATTCTTGTATTAAGTTTGCTTTAAATATAAATAACAACATAGCATATAAAGTACATATATTTATTTGGGCTCATTATACCAGTGTTTAATTTTCATAAAACTTCATATATCAAGCAGGGTTTTGTTGCAAAAAAGTGCCTACTACATAGTATGAAAAGGCCATGTTACCTCATACCGTCGTCCTTTGAGATCTTCAAGAGCACTTCGTTAGTTCACCGCAATATGTAACAGTGTTATGATCCTGCACGTCTCAGTTTCCTTCAAGTGCCTCTTTTAAAGAATAAGAACGCAACATCAACCTGCAAGTAGGCGACTCGAGTGTGTTCGTACAAAGAGTTACACGGAGCTCGTTATGTAACTTACAACATGTTTGCTGGGGATCTGAACCCTATTATACACGCATTCTATGTATGTAAATGTAATTTTAGGTATTTTTCTCATGAGTTTTATTTTGGTTTTTTGTATGATGAAACACGTCAGGACATCAGAAATCTTTTATTGAGAAAAATGTTACACGTCAATTTCAATAATATAATTATGGTCTCAATTGACATAGGTCTTATCATAAGTCATAAACTATTCATGACTATAAAAGGTATGCTCGACTAACAACTTCCTGAGCCGTATTTTAAAATTTACAGATGTCGAATCCGGGTTACGTTTTAGTAATTTATTGTATATCAACGGCCCCCGGACATGCGACAATCTGCCCTAATCCCAATATTGTGTTTTAGATGTCCATGTCATTCCTATGCCGGTGAAATCCAAAACGATTTGAGGGTACGAGGGTGGAAGGTACACTGTAATGTATATTCCCATTTTTGGTAAACTGACGGTATGCTCGCCACGCTGTTCTAAATATTGGGTTGGGTTTGAACATCATTAACCTCGATGTGCAAGCTTCTTTGCAAATGTTTTCTTTTCCCACCATCACGTGATAGTTGTAAAAATATAAGTAGGTACATATTAAACCACATTAATAAAATGACACGTATATACTACAGCCACTGAGTTACCACGACTTATTATACTTAATATATATATATATATATATATATATATATATATATATATATATATATATATATATTCAGTAGGTAACCATCATTATAACAAACAGATATGTTTTGTGTTTCAGTTACAAACCACAACTTTCAAAACATAAATAAAACAATTACTTTTGATATTTACGTAACTGTCCAGCTTATAGGTCTGTATGTATATGTCCCGCCTACATGGTTTTCAAAACATGTCCTAGAAATCCTAAGCCTATATAGTGCTATCAACGTTAAACTACTTATACAAGAATATTATTTGTATCGACCAATAGCAATGCTTTTTATAAGGTGACTGCTTTTGACCTTACATAAGATAGCCTACGTTTGGAATAACTTCAAACATTACGGATTACAGCGTACAATGAGTAGGTTGTCTAACATGAGATAATATCTTACAATACCGTATCTAGGGATTAATAAATAATAATCTTTTCTTAAAAGCTTTTATTAACAAAATATATGTACGTCTTATTTATCACTTTTATGTATGTATGAGTAATTAATATGAGAGATATTAGTTACATACATATACGAAGGTACGATGCAAAATACTTTCAACCTGAAGAAAATTTTACATTGTGTCCCATGTTTCTTTAATACCTTGCAGCTTAAAGAATAAAGAGTGATTATACTGATTCATATAATTTAAAGCGTAGTAAAAAATTCCCCTGTTGTTTTCTTTGTCAGCTGTTTACACAAGCTATCGCATATTATAAGATAAGCCAATGCGGGTCATGACACGGTGCATTGTGTTCTGCGGGCAATATTAAATGGCAAGTATTATCTGCAGTCCATATTTTATAATGTAAAATCGCGGTATATATAGATAGTATATCCGACAGTAACCACTGATATAGATATCAGTGGTTACTGTCGGAACCTTGGAAGATGTGTGTAGCGCACTCTGGCAGCTTTAAATTTGCTCAATTCTCTTCTTTATCGTTTCCCCATTGTTGAGCATCGTGACTATAATAACAGTGAATAAATTGGTCGCATCGTTTTGAGCATAATAAAGCACTATTCCTGGACATCTATAGTTTTACACAACTTATAATTCCGATCGGCACTTTCGTTTGCGCAGAAAAGTTCAGATCGGTTTTCGACATGTAAATAATCTATATTGAACTTTATTCGCAAGCGGAAATGACACAATATTGCTTGCTACACATTCTTAGCTCTGGCCCGCTTACACAATTCGTGCACTGTGGCGTGCTACTAATATTGGTGTACTGCGCATGTATATCGGGAGGAATTATTAACTGAGTAAAGCTTGTACCTCGAGATCTTTCCTAGTGATACGTTTTTAATAGAGTCTGAGTTCCTGCGAACTGTGTATTGCTCAATAAAACCCTACAAAAACTACAGGCATGGAAGCGTACTATGTATGACAATCGCCCAGTAAAAAAATACCTAAAAAGGCTTGACAGAGTTGGGCTAAAAAACATTATTGAATAATAAAATTGACAAGTGGCGCCATCTAGTCGTGTAGAATTTAAGAGTTTGTCAGAGTTAATTTTTAGCTGAATGATGATCATAATTTAGGCACTCTTAGTGTTCTTCATCCTTGCTACATGTCAACATACAAATCACAACGCCATCTATAAGTAACCGTATCTACATACCACTAGATAGACCGACTGCCAGTAGGCTTACCTGAAAACAGAAAAGAAAATCAGTGTGTATAAGCCAACTAACGAGTACATAATTGAATCTTTGAAATTAGCTTCTTTAACTGACAATTTGCGAGAAAGGAGATTTAATAGTAAGAATATTTAAAGAGGAGCTATAAAAGCCATGTGATAAAACGAGTATTAAATTGGAAAATTTAGAACCATAATACCAAAATAGACCCAAAAACATGAGTATTGTAATTTGACATATTTGTCAAGCTACAACGTTTGCTCAACTTCTACGAAATGTATGAAAGTTGTGCAGCCTTAAATGATTGGAAATACGTAAAGTAGAAGTATACCTATATAACACAAACTATTTTAAGCAAGATACATTGAAAGACCTAAGACAATAAAGTTTTTATCTCACTCTTGGAGACTCGTCCGGGGTACAGGACTATTTGCAATTACTCGCGGAATGGATAGATAGACAGATGCCTCTTTATTGTATACCAGTACAAAAATGAATTCAGACTAAAACTATATCTAATTATGTACAAAGGTAAGTATATACAATATTAAGAGATCAAAATGGAGTAGCGTGAGAATAAAAAAAGAATACTATCTTCCTCCACGCTGAGTAATTTATCTTCCTTGGTATTACTTGAATGTGCAAAATTGTTTATTTGATATATATACAATCCATAACTGTAGATACCTTTCCCACATAGCTTTATTATTATTTTATTCGTTTTAAAATTTTTGTTGTGTTATCATGATATCAGCAGTATAACACGTAGGTGTGTAACTTTTCTAAACTCGATGTAACAGTGTTAGTGACTTTTCAAATTACGCCTCCGAAATTGATACAATTACCTTCTGAGGAAATGTCATTGCCCTTGATACAAATATATTTGACTTAGTAGCTTTATCTATAAACTTATCCAGATTTGCTTCGCACTTAAATATAGTGGATGATTTGGTATTTATAGATTAATGAGTTCAGTGATTTCCTTCCTTTCGTAGGTTTTTTGTGTAGACTAGGTTGAGGCTCTAAATAATAAAATTTATATTCTACTAAATGTACTAAAAGCGTTCGTCTAAAAGAAGATACTCCGTGACTAGTAAGTACACTTTATAACTACTTGACAACAAGTTACTAAGTTACACTTTTGTAAAATTTAGCATTGTACTTTTGCTGAACATTAATGTATCACATTCTAATCTTCAAAAGTCACAATATATATTTTTGGCTATCAGGAAGTGCGACTAGACTATTTTCTGTTAGCGTCCCTGTAGTATGATCATCTAAGTTGAATGTAACCCAATGTACGAGGTTCCTTGACTTCCAAGTACATAGAGGGCTACAATGAACAAATCAAATTGACGGCCTTGCTCTAAATTAGGAAGTGCATGCTATGCATTGGGTAGGGTGTCACGTGTAGTGTCGGTGCATATTGCAGTACAGTGCGGAGCTGTGGGCGTACGCTGTCCACTGGACGCTGATGTTTCACATGCAAAAAAGAGCCGTTTGCGCAATAGTACGTGCACACAACACGTAATCAGCACGACAACCCTTTAAAAAATTAGGTATTCTTAGTCTACCCAATACGGCTATGGAGCGAGCTATGTTGGGTGTTTCTCTTATAGATGGAATCAGAAATGAGGAGGACCCGTAAGAAAATCAAAATAACCGAGATGGCTTGCAAAATTAGCAAGTTAATGTGAAAGTGAGCCGGACACGTCTCTCGCAGGACCGAAGGGCGATGGAGCAGACGAGTCCTGGAGACCGCGTCTTGGTAAGGGCAGTTTGAGACGCCCTCCAGCCCGATGGAGTGACCACCTGCGCAAGGTCACCGGTAGGCGCTGGCTGAGGAAAGCGGAGGACCGGGATGACCTTACTTCCAACAGTGGACTGTGATTGGCTGACGACGACGACGACGACTCTACTCAGTATACTAATACATCAGGTCGCACCCGTACATGCGCGATTCAATGTTAATTCCTATCCTACTTCACTCGTCATAAGAATGATATCGAGGGCCTCGTAACAAATGGGCATATACGCAAAAATGCCATTTTTTTGTTGTTTACTAAAATTTATGCATGTTACAATTTAGAAAGTCTTACCAGTATGCAAGTGTACCTAAATAGACGGGTATTCCAAATTTCAGCCTTATACAATAAACTAGTTTTGTTTTATTCACAATTTTATCCCTTGTGTGAAACTGCACTTTTGTCTGTACGCCCATTTGTTATGAAGCCCTTGATATAAGCACATACTCGTATTATGCAATCTTAAGAGACAGATTGACACATGTCATGGAACCGACAATATATGTATAATAAAACTACCAATAAACATAACAGACTCACCATCTGCAGTGTCTCCAGATCGGAGAATGTTTTCGCAAAAAATTTTGCTGGTCCATAAAATTATAGCATATAAAATTTTGTCTTTGGGATATAAAAATTCGAGCCAAGTACTAAAATGTATCTAATAAAGACAACTGTCTGGATGTCATGTTACTTGGCACAATAAATGCATCAAATTGGTTGACATTTTTAAAACGCCATCTGTAAATCCTGACCATACGTAAATTTGTTTAAATTACGACTTATATGGTTAGTCAAGCGCACCTTTTATAAGTACCTAAAATACATCTAAATTATACATGTAATTGACAATGTTACCAATAAAATTATTCCTGATTTAATAGGTTTGACATCCATATCAATTTTTTTATATTTTGTGGATTAGCTCATTTTGATATAACTGGGTCTAATTAGTCACTTTTAATCACGCCACGGGTGTGTAATTTTTCACTGAAACACATTAGTTAAGCTTTATTAAAATTATTTATAATAGGACTAAGCGTCCCATTTGGATCGTTATGAAATACTGTCTGTTACATATATTTATAATCCAGTGTTTTTACCGGAAGCCTGATAAATTCAAAACTCAAATTTAACAGTTTTAAAACACGTCATTGATATTTATTAGTTAAAAATAAAACTTCCTTGCTACTACTACACCGCTTTCAAACACGTCTAGATAAAATTCCTTTTAATTCATATTTACCTGTCTCAGGCTTTTTTATCTATACAAATAAATAAAATCGAGGTGTCTGTTTGTAATGTCAAAATGACAGCTTTTTACTAAATACATATGAAAGTATATACGGTACTTACATATATGAAAAAATCATTTTTTTTGTCTGTCTGTCTGTTTGTTCCGGCTAATCTCTGAAGCAACTGGACCGATTATGATGGAATTTCACTGGCAGATAGCTGATGTTATAAGAAGTAACTTGGGTTACGTTTATTTTACAAAATAAATATTAAAAGGCTCATGCGATCGCCGCCGCCGTCCCCGCAACGGCGGCAAATTAAATTAAATTCCACGCGGATGAAGTCGTAGGTAACAGCTAGTACATAAATGTATTACACGATTTCTCGTATGACCATTAACATGACAAAAACATAATAAATTCCTAACAGATTTTTTGTTTAACGAAATAATAGTAATAATATTTGGCAAAATAATGTATTCTGCATGCTACACAATAATGTTGTAAAAGTAGACGATTATAATTATATAAGCTCCTTTGAAAGTTGCACCCGTGACTGAAAAATTGAGAGGAAGAAGATTAAGTTGGTATGGGCATACAATGAGGAGGGATGAAAGTCACGTGACAAAAAGAATGTTAAACTTCAAGATGGGTACAAATGTAAATGTAGACTAAAAAAAAGATGGATGCATTGTGTGAAGGATGATATGATGATATGTGGTGTGACAGAAGATGTATGTCAGAGTAGAGGAGTGTGGAAGGAAAAGAAATATTGTGCCGACCCCAAATAATTGTGATATGGTGAAAGAAAAGAGAGAAGCTCCTTTAAGTTGTACAGTGTAAATAAATCCCACCAAGTCGCGGGTAACAACTACTTTATTACATTAATCGAATAGAAGTAACTTAAACACTCTTGACAGTTACAAATATATTAAGACGTATCTACTCTAAATAATTACATTACCTAAAACTAACAAACTCAATAACTTTGTAGCCAGTTCGTAATTCAAGATCTAAATCTCTAATAGATCAAAGTTAAGTTTTAAAAAAAGTATGTCCTAAGGTTGCATCACGTCTAAGCTTTCCAAATTACTCTTTCAAGTTGAATTAAATTTGCGCTTTGTGAAATGAGATTTAAGTTCATTATGTTATACTTTATAGATAGTAATTAACAAAATTGTAATATAAATGGTCTAAAATACTAATTGAAGGTTACACTTAAGTTAGTCTAAAGCTGTTTCTTTTTTATTCACTTTCAAATTTTTTAAAAGAATTCGGCAAAATTCTTTTCTGGCTGATTCCTATATCTCACTATTCACTCGCTTGCTCTACCATCAGTTCAATTTTGACATAACTTGTATGGACCTTATGTCAAATTTTAACCGATAATAAAGTAAATGTACGGTTGATAATATACAGGAACTGGCTATAAGAAAGGTAAGTTAAGGTTGTAATATGAGTAATTTGATTATGATTATTACCGATATTAATAATTGATAATGAATATTATGATTAATTTAAGAGACGTTTTAAGAACCGATTACAGATAACAAGACTTATCAGTATACAGCCCAAGACTATCTCGAAAATAAACACAATTACCTTTCAATGAACTGAAATACGACAGACACATAAATCTATAAATAATTTATAGTCCCAACTAAGATATTTAATAAGGAAATTCAAATAATGATTTTGGAGATGATACCAATTATAACGTGAGTAAACTTTCCTATACCAACATTTCCTATTATATTGTTGAAACTATGAATTTCATGTCTAGTTTAAACGTCATGAATTTACAATTACGCAACTAAGGTAATATTGTCATAAAACAGATATACTGTAATGAAATATTTTCTACTGGTTTAGAAATAACATACATAGACTGTGTTTGATATTTAAACAGTGTATCTGTTATGTTATTTGTAATATAAAATGAAAGATTACAAGGTAAAGATAATCGTAACAATTAACATAACATAATTAGAAATAACAAGATAATACAAATTAATTTGATCTAATTTTATTCAGCTGGTTAAAGCTTTAAAAAAAAAATTCTTACCCCTTTATTCGTAAACAATTATACAAAATTTATAGGCTCGTTAAATTATTATTGAATTCTTCATAATCGCATTAATAGAGCAATTATTATCTACTATTTTTTAAATAATGCTTTACCCGCTCTTTCGCCTGTAATTATAGCTAAGGTCATAAGCGCCCCAAGCCCTCAAATTTTATTCTAGTACCGCACCATCCTTGGATGCATCGCGTAGGCGGATTTTCTGACCTAATATTCATATTGTTATAATTATAACGGCATTATTTGGACATAAAACAATCGTGAAGAGAGGTTTCTTCACGATGTCATAAGTGTACATTGAGATAAACGATATGTAAAACTAGCCAATGTACTTCAACCAAATGTATCGTGTATATCATCAGTTGCGATAGATATTTTTATTTTCTAGAAAGAGAAACACTATCTCGCCGGTTATAAACCTACGAGCATACTCCATCAAGTTTGAAAATTTCGCTCCACATTGTTGGCGAGCTAAATTAAATTATCGTGTCTCATTGAAAAATGGATCTGCGCCGTAAACATTTTCGCGCTATGATTTTTTACGATTTGAAATGCCTGAAACCGGACGAATAGTACGATAGACTTCTAATGGCATTCATGACTGAAGGCCCTTCTAAGGCAACCGTGTATCGTGGCTACAACGAATTCAAGAGCAGTCAACTAACTTTGGGGGATAAAGAAAGAGGTGGTCGTCCTTTGACGGTTGTTACGGAAGAAAATGTGCTAGCAATGAAAAATTTAATCTAAGACAATAGGCGAGTTACGTATCAAGAGAGTCAGCACGTACTGCAGATTGGATAGGGAAGCCTTCACGATATTCTTCACGTGTATTTTCGCGTGAGGAGGATAGTTTCACGCTGGGTGCCGCACAACCTCACCGATGCTCAGAAGCAGGCCCGGGTGGAATGGAGCCGTGCCATGATAAACAAATTTCAAGCAGGCGCGTCTCGGCGCGTTTACAACTATTTATATTATTAGAAAATCTTCGATCCATTAATCTTGATTGTGATCAATAATTTCTGACTACATACTATTTAATTATATGCGATAGAATCTTGTAATCAAATACCGTAATGTGTAACTTTAATAAGAATCTTCTGAGTAATTTTACTACATTAACCTCCCGATATAAATATTAAGAAGATGATAATTATAAACACTACCTTGTCTACCGGATAAGTTGTTTATAATTGATGTCAATCATAACACTTATGATGATGAATACTTATTGTATGAATGTTTAATGGATATTTGTTAACAGAGATACGATAGTTAGTAGTATTTATACGTATTCTATAAGGAAAGCTTGATGTAATTTCCACCATCGTGAAATAGGATTACGGGAGTGCGATATATGGTAATAAATATTATTTATTTAAATACAGACAACTTAGATAGAAATATGAGTAGAGCTTAAAACTGAGTTAATAATTTACATTATTAATTACAGACTAGCTTCTGCCTGCGACTTCGTCCGCGTGGAGTAATTTAAAAAAAAGTAACCTTACTTAAATAAAACCTCGATTTTGAGACATTTTTAATTGGTGCTCCGCTCCTATTGGTCTTAGCGTGATGATATATAGCCTATAGCCTTCCTCAAAAAATGGGCTATCTAACACTGAATTTTTTTTTAAATGAGACTAGTAGTTCCTGACATTAGCGCGTTCAAGCAAACAAACAAACTCTTCAGCTTTATTATTATTAGTATAAGGAAAGATAGCGACTAGGGGCCCAATTCTGCTATAATACCTCGTCAAAATCGCCGGACACTATCGTCTCAATCGTAGGTTTGCCTAATTTCGGTAGATTGTTAAATCCAATGACGTGCCCGTGGCGCGACACTCTATCTTTATAAATGAAAGACATGACAAGTTAAAAATTGCGAAATATATGTATAAAATTTTTGTAGTTTTTCAGTATTCATTAGCTTCAGCTTCAGCTAACAATATTTTTATATTATTATTCTGCCTCGAAGATATCGAGAAGATGTTGTGGATTTAGTAGAATAAGAATTTTTGATATTATCACGATGGAATCTTACTTTGAATATCTGCGCAAAGCTAAGATGTTTAAATAGAAGAATTGGGCCCCAGGTCTTCTGCATTGCCAATATCAGAGGACTATTTTGTTTATTGGGTATTACAGTTAGGTCTGTTCTGTTATTATAAATCTTCAGAAAGTTGCCTGAAAGAAATCTCAATTATACCAGTTGAAATATTGTTAATTCTGATATAATACTGATTTCTTGTGCGTAATAAATAATATTCTATTCTATATGCATTAAGTCTGTGTCTATATGTATCTTTGTCCTCTCTTCTCGGTGTTGATGTGGACCAATTTTCATAAACTTTAGTAGGATGAACTTTTTTAGCCTACATAAAGGCGTTTGAGAGATAAGGAAAGGAGCTAATCGCAGACAAAGCGGCATTAAAAACACGAGAATACAATTATAGAAGAGTAAAGCTACAAATACCTACCTCTTCAACAGAAATTCATCAAATTATATATGATAACTTACTAGCTCAACAGAATAGAATAGATAACACTATTGCTCACCAAGTATACGAGTAGAAGTACAAAAATGGACGATTACAATATAGTCATGGTAAAGACAATATGTGGCTTTATCGCTTAAAGCAATCTTTTCCAGGTAACCTAACTTAAGGAATAATTTAACCAATCTGGCGATGTATGTGGTGCAGATTATTACATAAAACTTAAACAGACATACTTCAACTACATATTTTGTAAATTAAATACAAACAAACGTATTTATAACATATATGCATTAATTAGTATATAGTCTAGCTCAATGTATATGATTTACTTTTAAAATCATAAGTACTGTAACAAAGCGCTGCTAGCTACCCACACGTGCCGGTTCACATTACAATGGTGTGTTTGCGAGTAATATGAGATAGTATCTTTTTAACTATTATCAGCAAAGATATTTGTAACAAGATATTATACAATATTATATGGGATTTATTATTTTTTAAGCTTGTGAATGAAAACAGAAATACGATATAATAATATAATGAAAGAGTAATACTAGTAATGAATCCCGAGTAAAAAAAACATAGCTCTTAAATACATTCTGCAATTACAGTTGGCGCCAACAGAGATCCTAAAGTGGTCACCTTTCGAGAATCTATTAGTCAAATTGACACGTATCCAGATATACTATTAGTTTATATTTTAGTTTATTTTGATACTTGTCATGTTCGTCATATGAATCTGGGAAAGCGACTACCTTAGGCCCTTATTTCGTTTTTGTTTTTATACAAAATTTTAATGAAAACTTTCAATCAACGACTTATAGTTTTAAACATTTGCAACACCTCTGATCTTACTAATGTGCCTAGACGACGGGAACCAGTTTTCATCAGGTGGACGATTAGGGGACCGTTCACCATCCATAAATGACGTCACACGTTAAGGAGGGACGAGAGGTCGACGAGGTGTGACAAGAGGTGGGATCCTCCTGGGATCCGGGGTCCTACATTTCGTGCAGTCACATTTCAAAATCTAATATATTGTTACGAGTTGCAGGACTCGAATTAAAATGCCGTTGTAATTATTATAGAATTTATTAGAACTATACAAACACGTATAACACAGGTACTAATTAATATAACTGAATACAACCATTCCAAACGTAATGCACGATTCAATAACACGCGCAAAAACCGTCACTAAATAGATTACCGTATGTACACAAGTCTTGCTTCGCTTGTGTAATAACACCTGGATAATGACTACCATAAAAGATTACAATACACAATGGGCTGTTTTTCTAATCACAAATTTTAAACACAAAGTAAACAAAAGAAGTCCAAATGCCGAAAGGTAATAAAATGTGCAAAACAGGTATGCAGGTGTGAATTTGTCTTTGTCGGTTGTAACAATATTTAAGCTTTAAAACACGAAATTTGAACTATTAACGAAAAACTTCAAAATATTGCCAACTCTATGTGTATCAGCAGTGTTCAAATTATTAAAAAATAATTTTAATGGAAATAAAACTACTATGGAACTGCTGTTTTAAATTAATAATTTCTTGATGTCAAATTGCAAAATATGTCATGTCACACTAGGGAGGGCGAAGTCTCACGAATGTGACCACCTGTGACAAGGACGGTGGACGGGTCACTAATTCGTGAAATTAATGTGACGTAATTTGTGGTTGGCCTCTTAGCCTGTTTGCCGTAATACAGCAACAAAAAAACCTATGTGATTATAATCAATTATTTTTGTTATTCCTTCAAAGAATACCTACTTTCAAAACACATAACTTTTCAGCTAAGGCCCGAATAATCGCTTCCAGGGGAAATCGTGAACTGAAAATGCATTTATATCCAAAGCCTTCCCTATATAATTCCTTTGTTAATCGGACCCGCATTATCTGTCATAACACCGCCGCTCCTAACTCTATTCAAACTCACTCAAAGCAATTTCATTAATTACAATCAGTTTAAACTGAGAAAAAGCAATTTTGTAGAAGAGTTTTTAAAAGTCTTTAGTTTTTGTTTAGATTAGTGTACTTTTGAAATTAAGTTACAGTACCTCAGATTGATACATATTTGGACAAGACTCTTAAAGCTCTAAAATCCGCTCACACTATTCTAAGACCTTGTCAGTAAATTAAAGACCATGTAGAGAAATAGCAAAGTAAAATACTACTACCAAAATTAAAAGTTAGAAAGTCCGTAACATTCACACAAACTTTGGCAACGGGCAAGTTTATCAACAATGAAATTCTATATCAAGTATAAAAGACTAACAGCATCATACACAGCAATAAAAGAAAGGCATATTTTAATATTTAAGATGTTCTCACTGTTTTACAAATATGTTAAGAAAAGCATATAAGAACTTACTTTCCAACTCTATAATAGACTTAGAGCTGATATTTAATACGAATAATAATAAGCCTATAAATGTCTTGCTGCTAAGTTCAGGACTTTAGGAAGTAGGGAAGGAAATCTCTTATATCCAAGCCAGATATGGTCATACATTTGTAGGTACTATCTATGGGCCAATATTCTTGTTTGCGTTCATATATGCATATCATCGCATCGAGCCCTATGGCAAAACCGTCGAAAGGGACTCTTCCTCAATCTACAGAAAATCCATTGACGCTGTAGTTTCTAGAAATGACTACATAAAGTATAACAAGTAATATATATATAAGCCACACATAAGCGCACGATCAGCTCTAAACTCAGAGCTTTAATGTACACAATATATAGCAGTTACTGTAACCTAAAACCGTTTAGATAGTTTTAAATAAAGTATAGACGATTTTATAATAACTGTATGCATTTTTCACTGAATTTCCTGTAACTTTTAATTTGAAAAAGGTATCTGATTGAAATAACAGGAAAAATTCCTAAAACTGAGTAATATTTAAATATTGTAATAAATAATAAGTTGAACCACGTTGTAAGAAATAATTCTTACAACGTGGGTCATATCTTGATATGCACTTTAGGGGGCTCCTAAATAAATTTAATACAAAACTAATGAATTTGGTGATGGTAAAATTTTACACTGCTCATAGCCTTCATAAAGCCGTCCATACGACCGGGCACTTTGTCTCTACTGCCAATGTTTGTTCATCCTGTTGTTACGCTACTACACATTAATCCAATAAATGCTTAGGTGTATTTTCTCCTTTAGGGTTTCAATAGAACATGTGCCTTACAAAGCTACCACGTCTTGATATCTAATATTTACAATCCAAAATTTATCTCTTTGTATAAATCTACATCATGGTTTTGTTCCAAATTATAAAACTGATTAAATTAAATTGAATAATAATTCTTTTTTCTGATACAGTGTAATAAAAATGTTACTGCTACTTAGTAAGTAGGTTGTAACTTGTAAAACATTTTATTATCTTTCCAAACTGAAACTGTCTTAAAGTTCCCTTTGGCAATGCACCAAACAACTTGACCTATTTGGGTATGGCTACGTAGATCACAAATTAACTTTTAATATTCAAAATCAAGAAATTTAATCGTACAACAGCTAAACCCTTTGTCCAAAGTTTAAAGTGGGCTTTTCAGCAAAGTTTAATTAATCTTCTATCGGAAAATATGCAAAATACGTACATAATTAATGTCTGGGTATGTAAAAGCCGTGTTCAAACGTACTGCAATCTACGTACTCAATAATTTCAATGGGGATCAAAATGTAATTAAAGAAGCCCAACTGCTGTATATTTAATCGACGTGTACTTTTATGCCATTAAATGGAAAATATCCTTACTTTATTTTTTAAACGAGTTTATAACTTGGCAATAAAGACCTTTGAAATAAATCTTAATTCATTCATTGATACATTCTACTTGTTAAAATCCAGTCTTAGTCAAATTATACAATTTTCGGGTTAAAGAACTTTGGTTCTGATGTTTATTTTTTATAAATCACTTAAACTTTAATCTAAAAGAACCTTAATAATTTGGAAATACTAAAGAAATATAGGTAGTTATGATTTATTTTTGTGTACATGTAAGTTTTGTATGACGCTAAGCAACGGAGTTCTTATGACAGCTAAAAGAATTACATTCCATTAAATAGTTGAGATTTTCTACACAAACAGTACTGATTAAAAAACAATTAATAACCTTTTAGAGTTACATTTTTCCATGTGTGGTTGTTAGTCCTAGTACCTACTCTTCTCGACTAGCTTAACACAAGGTGCCTACATTGGACCGTCATAATTGCAGTAACATAACATGGACATTGTGTTATGTTACTGTTACATCTGGGATAATTTTAGTGTTTTGCGACCGTTTCATGCAGATGTAGCAATGGGTTTAATGCTTTATTTGTGACGTGACATTGTTATTTACTGTTAATGACGTTAAATCTATCAATACAGAATGTCACATTTAAGAAGTCAGACGCTTGCAATCGCCGAATGAGGTTCGATGGTTGTTTTTTGCATAAACTCCTTAACAATAGCATAATATGTATAAATCTTATCCAAGGCATAAAAATAAGTGTGCCTCGTCTGATTCCACGACATGCTATTACGAAAATCTTTCACACCCCTCCGGTTAAAAGCAACCTAGGCCTCACCAGCCCTATCACAAGAATGTGCAATACAATACAACCGTCTAAACACTAAATTAGAAGATCTCGATATTTCTCACAAAACATATAATTGGTTTAAAAATAAAGTGTTGAAATCAGCTGTGACTATAAAATAATTGATAGGCCGTTCATGTTTCCACTTGTACTTTGTCATATATTTATTTTTAATTTAATTCTCTTTACGTTTTAATTGCTTTAGTTTATTAATTTTGACAATATTGTTTATTCATTTACGTTTAATAAACTAAATACTTTTGTACTTGACATTCTAATAGCGACTATGTATAATATTGTTACTAGTTGCAGGACTCGAATTAAAATGCCGTTGGAATTATTATAGAGTTTATTAGAACTATACAAACACGTATAACACAGGTACAAATATAACCGAACACAACAAATCCAAACATAATGCAGAGGGTCGTAATTGAATAAAACACGCAAAGTCCGTCACTATTAGATTCCAGATTGTAGTACACACGTCTCGCTTTGATCGTGGTTCTCGCTCGACTGACCCCTCCCTCAATCAGGCCTTCATTTTATACTATACAAATGCAATGTTCCCGTATCGTAATCGACATAGTCCAAAACACCTGGCTAATGAGTCGGCCGCAAGTGGCCATAAATGAGTACAATAAACAATGGGCTGTTTTTTAGAAACGTATGCCAATAAATAAGTAAACAAAAGAAGACGATCATAAAATAATTACAATTAGTTCAAATGCCGACGGGTAATAAATGTTCTTCTACAAATCTGTACGTGGAATTTGTCTTTGTCGGTGCTTAGGTTGGAACAATATTGACACTAATGAATTAAATTGTTAGTATATTGACGATATTTGAATTGTGAATGCTGTGCACTCCTTTAATGGGTCCACACATCAGAACTTTTATATTAAATGATTTGTAATGTAACATAATAATGTGTGTGCTGTTGGTGTGCCTTAAATAAATAACATTATCCCAGATGGTTCAGGGAGATTAGAGCAACTAAATAAACGCTGCATGCTCTTTACGAGGATTAGAATCCACATTATTTGAATGTGAAACTAGTGCTTTAACCACTTCACAACACGAATTTGAAGACAACGAATTCCCACAAATAAATTTTATCGCCTCGAAGACATTCTACCATAATTCAAAGTAATCCTATACATCTAATTAAAACGACATTTTCCGAAGAGTTCAGAACACAAATTTATTTAAATAGTCATGAAGATAAAGATAAAAGACGTATTAATTTAAATCTGGTTTATCCATTCAAAAATTTTAGTGTAAAATATTACCTTTAATGATTAAATTTATTAGGATTGTTTTATATGAGCCCTTTCGTACAGTAGTTAAGCTGTGAGATTTCCAGATTTCCAGAGTAATATTAAATATTTCTGGAAATCTATAAAAAGAGCTAGAGGAAAAGTAGTACAGTCTGAGCTCAATGTAATTAGGGACAAGAATGGAAATATTGTGAAATAAGAAAAACACATATTGAATCGCTGGAAAGAATATTTTGAAGGTTTGTTTGAAAAAGATAAAGCGGATGTGAACAGTATGACTGATGAAAAGGACAATAGAGAAGACAATAGCGATAGTATAGTTATGGATGAAATTGTGAAAGCATTGAATAGAATGAAACTAGGAAAGGCTGCTGGGTATGATAGGATAACCGTAGAAATGCTAAAGGCTGGACAAGGTCTGATCGCAAGTCTTTTGTACCGCCTTTTTAATATATGCTGGAAGAGGGGCTGTGTACCAAAAGATTGGTGCAAAGCCGTTATTGTACCACTCTACAAAGGAAAAGGGTCACAACAGGATTGTAAAAATTTTCGAGGCATTAGCCTTCTTAGCGTTATCGGGAAAATATATGCTAAAGTGTTGATTGAACGGGTATTAAAAGTAACAGAAGAGAAAGCATGGGATGTACAAGCGGGTTTTCGAAAGGGAATGGGATGTGTGGACCAAATCTTTACTTTACGATGTATAAATGAAAAGTTTTTGGCCAAAGGTCAAAACGTGTATTGTGCATTTATAGACTTGGAAAAAGCTTATGATAGAATGAAAAGAAGTGAACTGTGGTCGGCGCTAGCTAAGTATGGGATAACAGACAACCTGATACGATCACTGAAGTCCCTCTATAGTGATTCCAGTGCTTGTGTTAGGGTCAACGGCGCCTACACTGAATGGTTTAGCATTGAAAAGGGTGTTAGACAGGGTTGTGTAGCGTCGCCGTGGTTGTTCAACATTTGAAGACCTGAACCTTTTGAGCTTTTTCGGGTGTTCTATTCTTGGCGTTTTTGTATGGTTTTCTGGATTCCTTTGACGACTTGGCTTGTTATAAGGAATTTCGGGACTTCTGTACTAGTTTGGTGACCTGGCTTTGCTTATCGGATTTTGTTGATATTTGGATTTTTGACCTTGGCTTGTTTTTCTGGACTTGAACTCTGCTCACTCGTTGACCCGGCTTTCTATTGGACGCTGGGGGTGCCCCCCCCCCCTAGTGGGGGGCCCGAGGCGATGGCGGACTCGGACGCAAGTGCCATTACGGGGGCGATCTCTGGGGTGATCGCTGGGAAGATAGCCGCCCGCAAGAGGCTCAGTACCAACTCGCGGGGGGAGTCTGAACCCGACTCGGATGAGTCGGCCCGTAAGATTGCTGGCACTGGGAGACCGAACCTGACACGGATGTGTCAACCAAAAAAGGGTGTCGGCTGCCCGGCGGGTTTATAAAGGCCGCACCGGGCTGCGTAGTGGCGGACGTGGAGCAGTGCTGCGGTACACGCAGGGGGGAAAAACCGAGGAGCTTTTGGCTCGCTCAGAGGCCCTCTGCCGGGAAGTCCAGCAGCAGCTCCAAACAAATTCGGAGATTGTGAGGGCCCCGTCGTCCTCCAAGGCGGAAACATTTAAGAGGAAGTCGGACGACTCCTCGGATGTTGTGGAGGTGGTGGGGGATGTTGACCCCAGGGAGTTGGACCTTGGCCGTATGGGTGCCGAGGATCTTCACTCCCTGGCGAAGGCCCAAGTGGCCTCAATATATAAGGTGGCCCAAACTTCGGGCAATTTAAAAGGCGGGTACATCCGGCGCCTGAAGCTGGCGGCGGGAACCCTAGCAGACGTGGTTGAGAACCTGTCTGCGAGGTCCTTGGACGCGGAGAACCGGAGGTTATCGGTAGAGAACCTCCGGTTGAAGAGGGAAATTGACTCCCTGCGCGCGGAGCTGAGAGCTCACCGCAGGAGTTTAGTGATATGAAGGCAGCGGCCAAGAAGGGTGACAAGGCCGCTGCCTCCCAGGATGTACCCCCCTCCCCACTCGATCTCGAGACCCTCCAGAGGGCCATTGTTACGTCGGTGGGGCCCCTACTGGACGCTCGCTTTGCGTGCATCGAGGACCGACTGCTCCCGCAGAAGGTCCTCCGACCGCCGCTGGCGGCCGATAGGAAGAAGAAGGGGGGGGGGACCAACCCCCCTCCGAGAGTTACCCACGACCCCATCCAGTCCGATGTGGAGGCGATGGTGGTCGACGTAAGGACGAATAAGGAGATGCCCCCCACCTCCAAAGGCGGGGCCTTCACGCGCGCCGCCGCCAAAGGCGCCGAAAAAGGCATCGGTTTCGGGCCCGTCAAGGACTGGGACCAAGGAGTTTCCCTCACTAAGAACTCCGAGGTCCCAGATCCCCGGATTTGCCCCCCCGGTAGAGTCAGCCCCCCCCACGGACAACGAATGGTCCGTGGTGGAAGGAGGCAAAAAAGGGAAGGGGAAGGGTAAGCGTACCGAGAGGGGTCCGGCAAAAGAACCGGCTCCCCCTGCCCGGCCCACGCAAACCCCTCCCTCCCGCGGCCGCGAGGGCCGCCGTGAGGGTCGTCGTGACGGACGACGTGGGCCCCCGGGTAGGATGAACCCGTCTCGGTTCACGGAGGAGAGAGCCCCGGTAGTCATGGTGAAGTTGCTACCGGAGGCGGTGGAGAAAGGGCTGACGTACCACGATGTCTTCGCCAAGGCGAGAGGCACCGTGGACATCGTCGCCCTTGGCCTAAAAAGGGGGCTCAAAGTTCTCCGTGCCGCCAATGACGCTAGGCTCCTTCAGCTCCCGCCGAACGGCCCTGAAAATGCGCAGTTGGCGGACCGGGTGGCTGAGCTCCTCAAGGGAGCGCTTGACGGAGTGGCGGAGGTCTCCAGGCCCGTGAAGCTGGGAGAAATTCGCCTAACGGGTCTGGATGACTCCGTCACCCCGGATTTAATTGAAGAGGTGGTGGCTCGCGCGGGTGAGTGTCCCCGCTCCCAGGTCAGGGCAGCGGGGATTGGAATTGGACAGGGGGGGCTGGGCTCGTCATGGGTCACATGCCCCATCCCGGCGGCGAAGCGCCTGGCTGAGGCCGGTCACGTTCTGATCGGCTTCACGTCGGCCGCAGTGGAGGCTTATCAAAACCGCCAGCTGCGGTGTTACAGGTGCCTTGCCGCCGGGCATATGAGAGCAACATGCCCAGAGGGCCGAGGGGACAAATCGGAAATGTGTTACCGCTGCGGGAAGAGCGGGCACAGGATGTACGAGTGCAGGTCGGAGAAGGCGCATTGTGTGGTTTGCGCTGAAGCAGGGCGTCGGGCAAACCACACAACGATTTCCAGGCGCTGCCGGCCTGACACCGTCTCCGCCAAGTTTGTCCCCCCGGCCAACAGGCTCGGTATAAGGGAGAGTAGAGAAGCGGGGGGGTCTCGTATGTCTGATTAATGCCTGTACAGCATACGAGATTCCTCCAGGGCAATGTAAACCACTCCGCCGGGGCTCAGGACTTGTTCCTGCAGTCGATGGCGGAGTGGAGGATTGGTCCAGCGGTAGTGAGCGAGCCGTACTACATCCCCGCCCAGGACAACTGGGTTGGGGACCTCGACGGCCTGGTGGCGGTGGTGGCTAGGTCAGGCACTAGCCCCCCTCTCATTTCCATCGAGAGGGGACGGGGTTACGCGGCGGCGGGTTGGGGAGAGCACACCATCATTGGTGTGTACTTCTCCCCGAACCGATCCCTGGCGGAGTTCGAGACTTTCTTGGATTCCGTCAGGGCCGCCGTAACGAGACAGTCGCCGAGGGCAACGTTTGTCCTTGGCGACTTCAACGCAAAATCCCGTTCCTGGGGGAACACCGTCACCGACGCGCGGGGAAAACTCGTGGAGGCGTGGGCGCTACAAAGCGGTCTGTCGATCCTCAATCAAGGATCGGTCCACACCTGTGTGCGATCGCGGGGTGGATCCATAGTGGATTTATCATTCGCTTCCCATGCGATCGCACGCAGGGTGGTGAATTGGGCGGTTGAGGAGGAGGTGGAGACCCTATCGGACCACTTGTACATCAGGTTCGAGGTCTCCCCTCCCCCCAGTAGGATGACAGACCCCCCACGTGGCCACGGGCAGTTCCCGCGTTGGGCCGTCAGCCGGCTCGACCCCGAGCTGGCTGAGGAGACGGCGGTCGTCGAGGGCTGGACCAATCCGGTGGATGGCGGAACTCCGGAGGAATTGGCGGAGCGCATGCGTAGAACCCTGACTAGGGTCTGCGATGCCTCCATGCCTCGGTCGCGTCGGCGCTGGCAGCGCCCGGGCGTCCACTGGTGGACTGCAGAGATCGGTGCCCTGCGAGAGGCAGCTCAAAGGTTGCACCGATCTCTAAAGCGCTGCCGGCGTCGACTTCCTCCGGAGTTGGAGGAGGAGATCAGGTTGGGGGTAGAGTATCGGGCTGCCAAAAGGCCCTTCAAGTGGCTATATGCCAGGCGAAGGCCCGGGCTCGGGAAGAACTACTGGAGTCACTCGACAGGGACCCCTGGGGACGTCCGTACCGGGCGGCAAGGAAAAAGTTGCGTGCCTTCGCCGCCCCAATCACGGAGTCCCTACCGGACGGGGTCCTTGAAAGGATCATTGACGGACTCTTCCCGGACCCGGGAGCTCATACTCCCCCCGTGATGGATCCTCCTCCTGGGATTGTTCCTTCTGAGACGGCACCTCCCCCCGTCTCAGAAGAGGAGTTGGAAACGGCCCTGGATCGCCTCCGAGGCCGTAGGACGGCACCAGGGCCGGATGGGGTTCCAGGCCGGGCCCTCTTCCTGGCCGCCAAACATCTAGGCGGCCAGCTTCGGGGACTGTATGATGCCTGCATCAGATCAGGTGAGTTCCCGAAGCAGTGGAAGGAGGGTCGGCTGTGCCTGATCCCCAAGGAGGGCCGCCCCCCGGATGACCCCTCTGCATACAGGCCCATCGTTCTGCTTGACGAGGTGGCCAAGATCTTCGAAAAGATATTGGCCAGTCGCCTCGTCAAGCACATCAACACCGACGGGCCTGGTCTCTCGGAGGCACAGTATGGGTTTAGACCAGGGCGCTCCACGTTGGACGCCCTGTGCGCGTTAAGGTGCCTCACGAGAGAGGCAGAGGGATAGAGGAGTCTGTCCTGGCGGTTTCGCTAGATATAGCGAACGCCTTCAACAGCCTCCCGTTTGAGACGATACTGGAGGCACTCCGGTATCAGGGAGTGCCTCTGTACCTCATGAGGCTGTTGGAGGCATACCTCCGGGACAGACTCGTCCTCTGGGAAGGGGGCGGCTATGGTCAGATCGCTGGGCGTCGGCGCGTGGTGTGCGGTGTTCCACAGGGGTCGGTTCTGGGCCCGATCCTGTGGAACATCGGATACGACTGGCTCCTCCGAGAGCCAGTCCTGCCCGGGATGGGGGTAATTTGTTATGCAGACGATACCCTCATCACGGCCCGGGGTGGAACCTACGAGGAGTCCGTGGAGCTGGCCAACGACGCTGTTTCACTGGTCGTTGGCAGGGTCGAACACCTAGGCCTCAGGGTCTCCGCAGATAAGTCGGAGGCCCTGATGTTCCACGGGCGTCGTAGGCCACCGCCCCGGGACACGCGCGTCGACGTCCAGGGAGTGGCAGTGGCGGTTGAGGCCCAAATGAAGTACTTGGGCCTCGTCCTGGATGGGAAATGGAGTTTCGGGGCCCACTTCGCTCAGATGACCCCGAAACTCATAAGGACCGCCGCTGCCCTGGCCAGGCTCCTACCAAATGTGGGAGGGCCAGGCGCGGCCTGCAGGAGGTTGTATTCGGGCATCTTACGGAGTATGGCACTGTACGGTGCCCCCGTATGGAGTCATGCCCTTCACCGCAAGAACAGGACGCTGCTGAGGCGTTGTCAGCGCGTACTTGCGGTGAGGGCCATTCGGGGGTATCGTACCGTGTCTTGGACGGCGGCAACACTACTGGCGGGCGATCCGCCTTGGGAGCTCAAGCGGAAACGCTCGCCAGAGTGTTCCGCTTCCGGCAAGATGCCCGAGAAAGAGGTTGAGGCCGTGCCTGGCAGAGGTAAAGGTAATCAGGGCCGAAGCGACCGCGGCCCTGATGGAAAAATGGGAGGAGGACCTGAGGTCCCCAGTGGCAGGAATGGCGACGGTGGAGGCGGTCCGCCCCCACCTGTCGCGTTGGGTCCAACGCAACCGGGGGACCCTTACGTACAGGATGGTGCAGATACTTACCGGGCACGGCTGCTTCGGTAAGTATCTGCATCGCACTGCGGGGCGAGAACCGACACCGGAGTGCCAGCACTGCGGCGCACCTGAGGACACGGCGATCCACACGCTGACGGAGTGCGCCGCCTGGGGACCTCAGCGTCACATAATGGAGAGTATGGTTGGGAGCGTCGACTCACTCCAAAGCATGGTCGTCGCCATGCTGCGGAGTGAGGACGGTTGGGAGGCAGTGGCCTCCTTCTGTGAGTCTGTCATGCTCCAGAAGGAGGTCGCAGAGAGAGAGAGGAGGAGGAAGCGAACGCGGACCCGATCCGCCGGCGGCGCACAGGCCGCCGAAGGCGTCGGTATGCCCACCTCCTCCCACCCTAGGATGCCATCATAGGGGCCCACGGGGACCGGGGGAACCCGTGGGACTTCCCCCCCTATCGGTGAAGAGGGTGGCCTTCCCGAAGGGCCACTCTAGGAGTTGCCACGCGTTGGGGCGTCACAGTCGTGTACCTACGGTCTATATCCTGTGACGCCCCGTAAAAGCGCTAGGAGAAGGGGCGCAGGTTAGGTTTAGTGGGTAGTCTGGCGGACGGAATCTCGCGACTACTAGCCGTTGCTAGTCATGCGTGGAGATTCCGACCGCTGGGAGTCTCACACACCCCTCGGTCAACCCCCCCCCGGGCCCGAGGCAGTGTCACAAGAAAAGACATTCCCCCTGCGTTATCAAAAAAAAAAAAAAAAAAAAAAAGGTTGTTCAACATATTCTTGGACAGTTGCTTGGACAATTTGAAAGAAAGTGAAAGTGGTTTAAGAATGAATGAGTTACTTATCAAATGTCTACTCTACGCCGATGATCAGGTTATACTTGCGTCATCGGAAACGGAGTTACAGGAGATGGTAACAATTATGAACGAGTCTTTTGAGAGAAAGGGTATGAAAATTAATGTGAATAAGACGAAAGTTATGGTGTTTGAAAGAGATGAAAGAATGACAAGTTGTAATATACAGATAGGAAATCAAAAGTTAGAGCAAGTCAGAGAATTTGTTTACTTAGGCTGCATGTTTACCAGAGACGGAAAGCATGAAAGGGATATTGAAAGGAGAGTTATGGCAGGTAATAAGGTGAATGGACCGGTAAACTCTTTTATGAACAGCCAGAAAGTGTCTGTAAAGGCACGCTTGGCTGTCCATAAAGGGGTGTTGGTGCCAACCCTAATGTATGGCAGTGAAAGTTGGGTATGGCAGAAGAAGCATGAAAGTAGGATAAACGCAGTTGAAATGAGAGCTTTGAGAAGTATATGTGCGGTTAGCTTGAATGATATGATAACGAACAGTGTGATAAGGGAACGTTGTGGATTGAAAGATGTAATAACAAGAGTTGAAAAAGGTATGTTAAGGTGGTTTGGACATGTAGAGTGAATGGATAAAAGTAGAATCACAAAACAGGTGTATGACAGTATTGTGAATGGTAGGGTTGTTGTCGGTAGACCGAGACGAACACACCATGACCAAATATCAGAAGTGTTAAAGAGAGGTCAGGTAAAAAGCATTTCAAATAAACGTGCATGTATGAAGAGGTTAATGAAAGTAGGTGAAGCGAAAGTTGTTTGTCAGGATCGTCGCAAGTGGAGATCCATAGTCTCTGCCTACCCCCATGGGAAACAGGCGTGATATTATGTATGTATGTTAAGCTCTGAAGTATCACTTCCACGGCGTGGGTATATGTATTCAAGTCAGAGAGCTAATTAGGCAGTTTTTCGGGCTCCAATGTGTATATTTACAAGTACAATTGGAATTATCATAAAAACACCCTTGGGTTTCGTTTTTGTTACTATGTAAAATAGTGTAAGAAACATGATTTTTTTTTTCTAATTTCTTTAAATTCAATTTTAAGTTTTTGGTCGACAACTTAATCACACTGTGATTGTGTTGTTGTTCAGCAAATAAGTTAGTATTTTATAACTTTTAGATTAAGAGATATTTTAAAGCAAATCTAGTGACAAATAAAAGATAATATTTTTCCATTTTAACTAGATAGAAATTATAATATTGAAAGAAAATGGACAATCCTGTAATAGTATAATTTTCTATGTATATAGCGGTAGGTGCTATGACCTGAGCTCGAATCCTGGCCGAGAAGCATACATTAATTAAGCAGCTTTTCTGACCTAATGTAAATACTGTTACAATTAGAAGCAGCTGATGGTAAGTAAACCTAACGCCAAAATATTGCGATAACAGATCTCTGAACTTCACCAATCTAAGTTGGACACACGTGGTGGATAAACTAGCTTTAAGCTGATATTAAGATAAAATTTTGATTAGGTCATCAAAAGATGTTTTTGCAATTGCTTGCCAGTAACGTAAAGTTCAATTGGGCTAAATCGAAACGGGATTTTTTTCTACCTATATTTTATGGCAGAAAATAGCAGTTTTGCTCCTTCCAATGGAAAGTGTAAATGCCATAAAGGAGCCGAGGCTAACGGACCTAGACGGCTAAAGAAAAGCGTCGGGAATTTCGAGCAAGCTAGCACTACTGCTTTCTGGGTTATTGAAATTCTATTACGTAGTAAAATCTTTCCGTCAATAAAAGAGATTCCGCCTGTTTAATAGCACTTTCGTTATTGTTGCAGAAATAAAGAAATAGTATATTTAATATTATTTTCTTATTAATTAATTCCTTTTTAATTTTCCACCCATTTCCAAATGGGTATGAAAAGTCTAGTCAGTAACCCAAATCCTTTGGTGAAACAAAAATGTTTTAAGAAAGCATACCTACACATAAAAAGGCTTGGAGATGTTTTTTAATTGTAGTTGTGTAATATACCTACACAATTGTTTTATAGCTGGAGGTATATCAAACAAGCTGACGACCCACCTGATGGAAAGCGGTTACCGATGCCTATGGATGCAAGGCCAGAGATGTCACCAATGCGTTGCCTGTCTCGATTTTTTTTTTAAAGTGAATGTAAGTAGCACTAACCAGTTTCAGTCTGCGTTAGCTACTCAAAGACAAATAAGTTAATAAAAGCCCAAAAGCTACAACAAATAGAACTCGTAATAAATAACGACAAAAGCGGAGAATATTTTGTATTCAGACTAAATTAACAGTCGGACGCTGGTGAACAGATAAAAATCGTATAAAAATAAAGCCCACGAGACGGCAAAAGGAGCGAGACGAACAGACCAATGCAAATAAAAGAGATGGTGGATTGTATCAATATGGAATTATTATTATGTTAGGTTGCAACCTACCACGACTACATGGTGCGAGGTATGGTCCCAATCTAATAGGGATGTGAATGACTCATCGATGAATCAAAAATTCCATTTATTCCTTATAAATATCGAGGTTTAAACAGCTATTTGGAAACACCAAAAAACCATCGATACTTCGTTCTCCATGAACAAAGTTTGATCGTAATTCATAACTACATTGAATTGTAGAATTGCGTCATGTGTCAGCAACACATGATATAATTTCGTAAATATGAAATAATTGTTGTTATCAGAGATACTGTTAACCCATGAAAAAAAACGCTTACTGGAAACCAGATTATTGTTTTCAACCAGGATTTTGATTAGAGGGGAACGTTTAGCAGCCCAGGATATTAGTGGTCTATTACATATACATCTGTGGATTTTAAATTCAATGTTTTAAAATAAGTAATTGTCTTTGAAGAAATGCAAAAATGTAAATTACTTTTAGTCATAATATGCATAGATCATTCCAATATTCAACATGATTTTTAAATCACCGATGATTTCGACAATACACCTCAATATTTCACATTTAAAAACATCGATATTTTTCATGAAGGATTTGGAATTCTTAGTTTCTTTCTTTGTAGTTCCTCAGGGCAATGTTCATCAGTAATTAACAACGAATAAACCTGTGCACTGCGGACATATGCCCAGGTGTATGGTTAACCTTTTTTCATTCCCATAACAGATGGAAAAGAAAAAGTTTGCCATAACTGACTCAAATTATGCAAATTAATGCAAATGTAGCGTGTTGTTTCCAATTCTACGCAAATAGCAACCAGCTTTTTTACAAGTGACAATGGGTTAATAAACGGTAATAGATTTTAATCTATTAAAGTTTATCAACAACACTTTGTTAATATGTTTTATGGCCTAGATAGAGGTGGGCAGCTATTTTGAAAGCCAACTAATTAACGGTTGTTCACAAAATAGGTACGGCTAACTTGTCAACCACATCGCCTAATGGTCGAATAAAACCGAAAATCGACAAGTTGACAATTTAGCCGTCAGTCATTCGCTGTCAGTGGATTAGTCATCACCCATTAGCCAAAAAGCCAGCAGCTTGTTTTTTAGCCAACCGAACAACAATCAGGTAAATTTTTGAAATTTTGGATGGTTACCCACCGCGAGTCCTGGATGAAGAGGCAATTATAAATTAACTATGCCCTACGTTTACACATGCGGTAAATGATTGCCCCGTGCCAACCAAACGTGAAATTATATAGTCTAAAATCTTTTCCCAATAAAAAGGCTATCTGATTCTACACTATGATATGATTTTTAATTATCGGGCAAATAGTTCCTATAGTGTATATAGAGTGCACAGACTCATAGATCGAAGGCTCAGTTAAGGACTTGTCAATCTATGTTCAACTGCCTTCAGTTGAACATAGATTGACAAGTCCTTAACTGAAGAACCCTTGTTCTACAGAGGTTTCCAATGGCCTGTTTTTTTTATTTGACTATGGATCCCCAAAATAAATAATGTAATAAAAATACCTCCTTCCTACTGTTTATTTTTGAAAATGTGTAAATTGTAGTTATACATAAATCTCTTATGTGTGCGCGGATCCGGAAATTAAAACAAACTCCGGATATGCCGTACACACGAAACCGCTGAAGATAATAGTATAATTTTGTTTCTTTCAGTTGTTGTGTAAATGATCGTCGCATAAATAAATACAAATTAGATAGGCTCACACAACTTATGTCCAAACACTATGTCCGCCTTTGGCTTCAGAAGTATATATCTTGCACATATCTTGAAACCAGCTCAATAAATCACTCTCACCAAATTAAGTCCTTTTCAGGGCGGCCGCCATTTAGTTTGTTTCAACAAGTTTCAACTTGCACTTGCCAAGAATCTATTATTTCTTCTTCTATTACATGTCTGTCTATTTAACATCGCAAACGAATCCGACGACACAATGGCGATATCTTCATGAAGTAAGCCATAATTGGGGCGACAGATATATATATATATATATATATATACTAATATACAAAAAGAGAAAATAAAATATATATGTATCAAGAATGTGTATTGAAGTATGAACAAGAAATGGGGTTACCATGACTTAAAAACCATTGTTCAATATTCAATAATAAACCTCTTCTATTTTTGATTGATTTGAACTAAAAAATATTTTTAAATGTTTTAGAACCGAACGGCTTGTGTCGCGACGATGGTAAGAGACCCGATGGTATGTCATTGGCGCCCTGGAGAAGGGTCGCCCCTTAGTATGGGACGTGTTTGCGTCGATACTTTGGCAGCGTCCCATCTTCCAGCCACTAGCATGTCTGTCAGTACAGCTGCTGCACAACAGGAGGCCCTAAAACGCCGCAAATACTCAGCCATCGTAAAATGCCTACATATTAACGGCTTTTGGGATCGAGACCCTGGGACCATGGGGCCTGAGGCGCGCAAGCTCTATTGAGACATAGCTAATATAATGCTAATATGTTAATAATAGACGTCTGTTGGATGTCGCACGTGACCAAAAGACTTGTCTATACCTCGGGCAACGCATTAGCGTTGCCATTCAGCGAGGTAATGTGGCCACTCTGTTGGGCACGTTTCCAACTGACAGCGGTCTGGTACTAGATTTTATACTTTAATTTTAGTTTGTATATATCGTTTATTTTTAGTTTAATTTATAGTGCAGGTTAATTTATTTATAATTTAGTTTATTTTTAAACAAAATTAAAAAATTTAATACATATAATTAAATAATAATACTAGTCAAAAAAAACGTTTTAAATCATAACAGACAAATGGCGAAAGAAGAGTGATACGTAGCGCCATCTACTCTTCATTTTTTTTATTGCATGAGTTCAGCATCAGGCCCACCTGATGGAAAGCGGTTACCATTGCCATATCCAAACTACAATGGAGATCATAATTTCATATTACGATAAGATTACTACATATTAAACACACTAATTAAAAAATTGTAAGTTAACGTCTTAATAAAAATTATAAAAAAATTTAGTAAAAAATTAAAGGTCATGAAAATTAAAACAAGGAAATGTTTTCGACCAATCTGTAATAAGTAAGTTGCATTATAATTAGTCATATTAATTAACTGACTAACCTTCAGAGTTCCGTGCGAGCTAAAGTACGTATTGCAATAATTTAAAACATACATTACTTTAGATTTTTAAGGATGCGGAGTTGTTAAAATTAGTGACATAATGTTATGTGTTTAAGAACCATCTATTTTTTTTTTTTTTTTTCTCTTCTTTCTATGAGAGTCTAAGGTTATATAGTATGTTATTGTCTCCATATGAGTCCCTCAGTATGCCGTTGACATGGTTATAGGTAATGCCGATAAAACAACCCATTCCCTCCCCTTTATTTCAGCCCTCCTAGCCCATCCTAAAGGCTGACAACGCGTTGACTTTGCCACTGGTATTGCAAACGTCTGTCTGTTTGCTAGCCTAGGAATAAAAAGGACCTCTTAGATTAGCAATTGTTATTTCACAAATCTGTAAATTAGATTCCAAGAACAAAATGTATTTCTTCGTTATGGTATGTAAACATAGTCTCCATTGATTATCTGTTTACCTTCGAAATGCTAAGATATATAATAATTTATTTCCAACAGCGACCTTCATTAGGGCAGGTACAGATTTTTTTCGAGTCGCTCCAGTGTCCGAAGAACTTAATATTGTCTCGTAATGGTTTGAACATCGTAACACGAATTGCTTTTTATTACCCACGTTCTATATGATTATTTTAGATTGAGTCGCGATAAAAAATATTAAACATTACCATACGTATTTATTTATGGTTCATTTTCGTTGTGGAAAAAATATTGCTTTTGGCTACAGTGGTTGCTTTGCTAATATTTTTTAGGATATCCAATGAATTAAAGTCGTGCTATGGATCACTTTATTTTGTCACGGTCACGACGTTGTTTATTTTTTTCTTTTTTGCAACCTAATGGCTGGTTTAAATGTATTAAGTATAAATAAATTTTAAGTCACTTAATGCATGTCAACGATGATGCACTTAAAATTTACACATCCACTTTCGTACATAATAACATAAAACAAACATTAACGATGAACTGATTTGCATAACACTATATTGATACTAGCGATCTCGGCAGACGTTAGACTACCCTGAAAAAATTAAATCTAGAACCCGATTTCAGCGCCACCTACCGGGTCTTATTGTGAATCTAAACCACCCCGGAACTCACTCAAACACACATAA
The DNA here is from genome assembly GCA_039645545.1 of Dendrolimus houi. NCBI lineage: Eukaryota > Metazoa > Arthropoda > Insecta > Lepidoptera > Lasiocampidae > Dendrolimus > Dendrolimus houi. The sequence goes on from CM077131.1 coordinate 13,927,586, forward strand.
AATTTTATCAAAATCGTAGAACCCGATTCCAGCGCCAAGTAATAAAAATCGGTCCAGTAGTTTTTCAATTTATGCGTTACAAACACACAAATCTTTCCTCTTCATAATATTAGTATAGATAGTAGGTATTATTGATACGGAAGATAAACATAGGATACATTTTTACCTGATATTGGAATGTTATTTGTGGGATACAGGTCCAGAGTTTAAGTAAGCGGAACCATGTCAAAAACTTTAATTCTTGAATACACGAGACTACAGGTCGCAACATCTTATCAATTATAACCTCAAGCATCGGTTTTGCTGCATAATATACATCTCAATACGTATACAGTAGAGTCATGAGATGTCATTTATAAATGTAACACGTAAAAATGTTTAAATCGCCGCGTTGTATGTTCTATTATGTCATTGATTAATTAAGTAGTGTCATAGTCTGTGGTTTTATGCACAAATTGTAACTTTATAAGTCCTTAAAATGCCCCGTCTTCTCGAAAACTCTTGACCTATGAATGTCAAGTGTGTGTTCTAATGACATCAATAAAACTGAAATCTCCAATGAACAAGCTCGTTTTGTTAAAATATCTAACAATAAGAACATCGCATGATACTAATTACGGTTTTGTAATAATTTCATGTTAAAAGCAAATCCATTATTTGAGTCACTAATTAACACTAAAAATATAACACGTTTATTAAGTCAAAAACCACATGAAAGGCGTACAACAAATTTACTAATGAAAATTCATAATTACTATGTCTTATTTTGAAAAGTTATAAAACAAAGTTAAAACTCGCTTAGAGAGAAGTTTATAATGAACTAATTATCCCTTTACTTAGTTTTATGAATATTATCAACTTATTTTCATTTAACTTTAGTAATGATGTAGTAACTGTATTACTACGAAAATTTACAATTATTTATTAAATATATTTCAGACCGTAAATTTTAAAATTTATCATAATCAGAGTACATTATTTATCAAATCGCCATAAATGGTCTTATTTCATACACGAAATAAAAATTTTTCCCGGAAAACGGATAGGGTTTTTGGAATGGATCCGAAATTTACGCGGGTAAAACCGCGAGCAAATATATATATACCACTAGGATTTGCCCGCGACTTCGTCCGTGCTTGAAAGGTAACGTCGATTAGTTATTTGGCAGTATTTAAAATCAAAGGTTATTTTCAGCAGGGCAACGAATATTTTAGTATGAATATACATGAATTCCGAAGATTCTCGTAAAAATACCTGATAGGTAATGTTACTAGCTAGAGGCATACATATCTATATGTATGCCTCTAGCTAGCCGGGACCATAAAACGTCCCGGATTATATTGTTTTAGTATAAATCGGATCCGAGTCAGCTAATTTTTATGTATAAAATAAAATAAAAAAGAACGATAGATTCTAGTGGAAACTGTGTCGGAATAAGCTAATTTTTATTCACTCGAACAACTTTAAACCGCTCTCGGGAAAATTCCCGGGATAAAAGGTATCACAGATTCTATTACATAAAATTTGCTATCGACCAGTGAAAAAATCGCATTGGAATTCGATGTTTTTTTTATCCGGTCATTTGAAATGATTCCCAGATAATTTCCCGCGGGATTTCCAGGATAAAAAGTAGCACAGGTTTTAAATCTGTCGACTGGCGAAAACGGCATCAAAATCGGCCCAACAGTTTTTACGTGAATCCTGAACGAAGTCGCAGGCATTTCTATATATATAAATTTTCTACATGATTTTTTTGGTACAGATGTTAAAATCTACCGAATCGTTTTAAAATCTATTTGAGGCATCTTTTCAGACCGACACAGGCAAATGTATAAGCGATCAATTAGAATTAGACGTCATAAGAATAGCAGTATTCACTTAAAATGTGAAATTATAGGCATTTTAATATTATTTACTGGTATAAAAGAGATACAGGCAGAAGAAATATTAATAGAAATATTGATCTTTGAGAAGTAGGTAGATATAATTAAAAGTGTTATCCTTACAAAGTGTAATAGGGTAAAAACGCACAATATTTATCCTGGTAAAGTAAAGTAATCCATGAAAAAGGTTTATTTATAAGACAAGTATTTATTAAAATGCTCAAATATAGGGAGTCCACACTCAACATCGTTATACATAATTAATTTTAGTTGTTCAAGGTTTAAAACAATTAGCAATCAGACGGGGTCTTAACTATGATAATAACATTTCTGTAGTTTTTATTGCCAGTTACTTGCGTTAAAAGTGCTTGATTACAATGTTGTAACTATGAACTCTTGTTTTCCATTTATTGATTACACGCATGAGTACATAAGCGCAGACTAGCGTAATTTAAATTATTTATATATGACCTGTAAGAATAAGATTCTTGAGAATGATAATTCTAATAATTTAATGTGTTGCCTTAATGGTTCCTAGAGTTTGCCCCGCGGCGGCGTGTCAAACCCTAGGCTGTAGCTTTATTTTACTTGCATAAAAATTTAATTCCGTTTCTTACATATAATAATAGCAAAGAAATTAAGTTCATATAGTCTAGATAACTGCCCAGCAAAACATAGAGGTGAGTCGAAACCAACCTGATTTGAAGTAATACAATTAATGACAAGTTTTTTATAACAACGTAAGTATTCGTTAGTGAATTGAACGCGATTGTAGCGCCATCTATTTTGCTAATCCGTCTATTCCACGGAAACGACGTCATTTATATCGGGATACAAAGTATCCTAAGTGTTGACTCGGGTATAAGCCACCACTGTGCCGAGTTTGATTCGTATACGTTCAGTAGTTTTCAAAAAAGATGCCATCACAGCGCCATCTTTTTCACTATGTTCGTCTATCCCAACGAAACGACGTCATTTATCGGGATAAAAATTATCCTAAGTTACGACCCGGGATATAAGCTAGCTCTATATCGAGTTTCATTTCAATTCGTTCAGTAGATTTCACGTGATGCTCTTAAGAGACAGACAGACACAACGATTCTAAAAATTGCATTTTCGGAATCTCCTGGTCCGAATTATATCCTAATTTTTCACATTTTTAAACGCATTGTATTAACTCGAACTATTTACAGATTTATTATAGTAGATAGATAGATATTAAATAGATAGATAGATTTCCACTTTCTTCTTTAGATGTTTAGTTTATTCCTTTAGTAGAATACTAAAGGAATATCAATCGCCCCGAAAAAAAGTAACTCTAGACACACTCTGCAAACACAGTTGGTCGTTCGAGTTTATTCCTTAAGAATCTAGTTTCATATAAGACCCCCGGTATGGAAATTTTTTGAAGAGTGAAATTAATACAAGGGTTAACTCAAAGGCGTTACGTTTTTAACCGACTTCAAATGGAGGAAGTTTTCAATTCGGCTGTATGTTTTTTTTTGTATATTTCAATTATAGACAATCTCAACCAAAACTTTCAATCATATAACTCGACTCCTCCATCATAGTTCTTGTTTTTATTATTTATTCCATTGTTAATGTTAGTTGTGAGTCACCCTAAAATTTAAATAAATATATAAAAGTAATTACATATTGTATTCGAGTGATTTTCGAATTATATTATATTGCAACAGGGCCATTTATTTCCACCTGTATTAAATTGAGAGCAGTGAAGCTCAACGATAAAGGCGTGACCAGTCGAGCCTGAATATCTATTATTCGGAATAAATTCAATCGTGCCGGCTTAAAGTTCAATAATGTTATAGCTATGATCAAGATACGAGAAGCTATACATATAGTACTAAAGAAACAACATTTGATCTAACTCCGCAAATACAGCGAAAAGAACAAGAAAAATCTTTATTTTGACCCCTTTTGCTGTCGGCTTCTCGGTGAGATTGTGCGGGAAGGCTTCCATCTTCGTCCCCAAATCCCAAGACCCCGAATGAAAACTCGTTTGCATAATATAAGACAAGGCTAGTATCGAGACTAAACGCAAATAAATGGTTCCCTCAAGTTAAGACGACAATTTACCGGGTCAGCGGAGCCGAGATAAATTTGAGACCAGACAGACCTTTTGGAATACAAAATCTGTCCTTCACTTGTTTTTGATATACGGCCGTATAATCAAGCATTACAACGCCCCCATAAAACAATCTGAAGAAAAATAAATGTGTTTTCTATTGGACCAATTTGTCATGGTGAGCAAAACATTGGTATAATTTCGTTGGGGTCCCGTAAGCATATAGCAAAAACGGTCGTATAATTTCGCCATTTTGTCCATCTGTCAACGTTTTAGTGACCTTTTTGTTTAAGGGTATTTGCTATAATTTTTATTTTGGGAAGTCAAGTAATAGGTGAGATGTGAGCTTCTAAAGTTAAAAATTAAGATCTCTTGTAATTTTCAACTACACTGTATACATTTCTAAAAAAAAATAGGGTTACATAAGTTCACATAAGGTCTAAAACAGAACCATATATAAAACTTAAAAATACTTTGAAAGTATTTTAATGGTTTTAAATCACGGTTTAAATTTGATTAATCTGACGTTTCGACCATGTTGCAGTAGTTGAAATCACAACTTTAAAAAAAATCAAATATAAATCGCGCATCATAAATCCAAAAAAAATTAAGATTTAGTATAACGAAAACTTGAGAAATTACTAACAATTATAAAGAAATTTGGTTTCGGAAAATAAGTTCACATGTTTTTGAAATATAGGATATACTTCGTTTCCATGATGCTATGACAAAATCATTGGTCATTATTCATAAGCTACGGAATCCTTCACAGTAGAGTCTCAACACACTTGACCGACTTTTATTTTACTATTATTTGCAAATGACATATATCGTATCGGTATGAAACATTAGCATTCTTTTAGGGCTATTAAAATTCTATGTCTGGCTTTACTGCTCTGCGGGATGTTAAACTGTTATTTGTTTTGTTACGTGACAGCGCCGGTGCCTTTATTCTTTCGTAGCTTGGGATTGTGATACGTCTGGCAGACGACTCGCGGTCTAGACAAACACAGAATTCAAAATACAAGCTTACCACCCTGAATGAGATATTGTTCTAAACGTTTACGTTAAGAGCGCGGTCTATCCAATAGAGTTGATGTTTCGCCATCTAGATTTTTAGTTAGACTACAAATATAATTAGAAGAAAAAAATCATTACATTACATTATTTAATAATTATTACTTATATTAAATTCCGCACGTATCCATCTTAGAAGTTGCATGTTCTATCACCATCTTTTTTTTGCACATAGGAGTAAATAGTGCAGTCACATTACAATCAGTTTCAATGTGTGAATGAATAGTGATTTAGGTAGACTGGTAATAACAAAGCAAGAAGCATATATCAATGTAAAACTACTTGTATATGATGAAACAATAAAGGGGATACCTCCAACCTTTAAAGCCAACGAAGACTGTTCAGAGATACTTGTAATCAAATTTACTGTAATAGAAAGTTGAAGATTATTGAATCGTAAAGTTTTAATGAATGTAGTCCCTAATTAATTTTTTGTAAAAGAAACCATTATGAGTTATTATTTATTGGTTATTCCAGGTAGGGTCGTGAACATTTTATGGCTTTATAGGCTAAATGATCATGGATATTGAAACCAGCCAGGTGGTAGAAACTTTGAATGTTCATAACCTTTAAATTTAAACTGCCTATCGTCACTAGAGTTGCCATGCATGCAGAATTATTCTAAATGTCCCGTAATACATATAATATATATCTAGGATATTTCTTCGGTATGCAGGGAAAATCCTAAATCGTCTGGAATTTCTAAAATTTGCTTTTAGAAAAAAGATAAAATGAAATTAAAAAAAAAAAATCTTTACTTTTTTTAAATTAAAATTCCACACAATAGTCTCACACAAACAGACATATATTTTGCGTGTAAAATAAATTTAACTATTTGTCGTACTTCTCGTAATAAGTCTGCATGGCATACTCGATGTAAATACAATACTTACTTATATACTTTTTGTTCAAACCGGCACGATGTTCTCGCAGGGAGTGTTAGAATTTACAAATCTGGATATTTTCAGTAATTATTTTTTATCTGGTAACCCTAATCAAAAAACTAAATACATTTTCTTTTAATAGAAATAAAGTACGTATTAAATAATTGGCCTAAAATTCATGATGTAAAAACGATTCATGGTACAAAATAAAGTAACAACTCCGGCTGGGAACAAAACAAACTTGTTCGAGACTACCTTTATTCGTTCAAAGTACATTTTACTTAAGCACTGGGCCTTACACCGACTTTTATCTACGAAGTTTCACAGCACGGAATTTCACCAATTTGAAATTTCTGCAGCAACTTTAACGAAACAAGTCGAGAGAATTTTAAACAAATCTTTCAGGTATTTACTTTTACAAACAAACTTTATATTTTAAAGTTTTGTATTTACAACAAAGTACTCGTAATTGCTTTCAATGAAATAAGTTACATATTTGTTTTAATAAAAGAAAGTAGCCGGTTTGATACATATTAATTTTGAATTTTCTATTCTTCAGGCAGACCCACGCAAATATCCTTAAAGCTTTATTTTGTCAGTACGAAACAAAACTGCGTAAAATATAAGATATTTTATAAGAATAAATGGTGAATTTATCCGTTTTCAGTATTTTATACAAGCAATGATTCCATGAACATAATGTTAAATATTAAAAATAGTACGTTTTACGACGGATATAATCTTGGAATTCCCGGAGAGCATAAATGCTTCAAGCAATTTTCCTCACAGACTGAGAGAAACTAAAACTCTTAATTTATTAAATTAAAGAATACATTTAATGTTATGCTACTAAAATATGTGACTTCATTGCTAATAGCACTACGTCGGGTATCACGCGACGTCGCGAACTTTTTAAAGTAGGTAATTTAAAAATACTAATGGGTACCTACTCCATTATCTTTTATCTTACCTATATGGCGTAATATTATTATACTTAATTTAATTTAATTTATAAATATATTAATATGACAAAAGATATAACAGCGATCAAAACTGAAATAACTCCTTAGGAAATTGCTTGAATTGAGATATTCATTAACTTAAGTAAGCTCAAAAGAAGTCTATTGAGATTGAAGTTATCCACTTCAAAAGATACTTCCAAGTTTGTAATGCTCTTAGGAAATGCAATCAACTTGTTTCCTCCATCGGCACTACCAATAATAGATTGGATTAAAACAAAATTGCATCGTGAACAGTGAAACGAAAGAAACGACTCATAGACCCAAGTCCTTTGTTGTACTAAAGTCATTATTTCTTAGTGGGTATAATGCAATTGGATAAGGGAGTGTTTGCGGCTCAATGAAACCACAAAGAAGTAAAGGCCAGCCGCCTTCATAATTTGCGATAAATTGCCGGATTCAAATATATTCTTCTGATAATAAATATTTCTTCTACATTTAATGAAGTTTGTACTTTTACTGTTTCATACGTCTATGGATAATTATTTTTTTATATTTACAAGATAATAAAAAATATAACAAAAATCGAGACAACGTTGAGTTCCTTACAATCGCACTGCTCTCAGCACTAGGCGTTATGATGGAATACATGTTCCGGACAATTGCGAGTATGAAGATCAATAAAAGAAAAATGTGTGGAAATAGTAAAGGGATTCGATGACATATGGAAGAAAAACGGTTGTAAGAATATAATGGACTGACATGGTTGTTATTAATCTGAAAGATATGTCATGTTATATTTTCTGTCTTGCTCTGTACAGGAGTCTTTGATGAGAATTGACGGCGGTAGATTAAAATCAATCAATACTTGATATCTATGTGATTTCCGTATGACATGACAATTTTAAAAAGGTTTAATAAAATTGAAGTCTTTATAAATGGCATTTGACGGATCGTTGACGGAATAAAATGAAGGACGAAAAGGTTTGTTTTGGCCACATGTTCAAATTCACAGAGCACAGAAAATTACCGCGCCTCTAACGGCTGCCGTGGTGACTTTCCATGCTCTGTGTTCAAGTGTAATAAACATGGTGAGGTGCAATATTCTTCGTCTATATCTGTTATATATGAATTGGTTCTCTGTTTAATTCTCCCTCTACGGAGGAAATAACACGACCCTCAGCATTGAAGAATACAAAAAAGGAGAAGGTTCGCTTTGTTAGCTTTGACCTGCTTTATTATGACTACTTGGTATTCGTATGCGTAATTAAACTAAATTTGATTTTTTAAATCATTCGTTTACGGATGTCACATTTATTTGAAGGGATGCAGATAGGATTTGAGGCTTTAGAAACTCACTAAAAGTTGGATTGTAGGATACACCTTTTGTTCTTAAGATGTCATAATTACAATGTGCAGTTCTATATGTAGGACGCCGTGCCAGCGAACCATTATTTACTTCTCCCCTTATCAGTGGTGTATCGACTGATATCGTCCTTACTTTCATCTATCTATCCTTTATATATCAAAGAATATTCGGAAGTACCCTCGCATATATTACATGGAATAACAGTTCAAGAACAACTCAAAGTAATACCAACGTATTGCTGTATTTTTAACATTCTGGCAACACAGACTAACGCCCTTGACGAAGTACGCTTGAGCTAAGAACGATTGCCCTCACAAAAGGCAAATCGCGTCACAGGCTCGCCCTCCCCTGTTCAAATCTAAAATATATTCAAAAGAAAATCTCATCGATATATGGTGGAGTGACAGGCTGTCGAAGTGACAATCTTACTTTCTTCATCTTATTGGTTTCCGGATATAAATTGGTACAAGATAGCTTGTTGACTTGAGTTTTGTTTCGAGTAGCTTTCTTCAAAGGCCGCTTTTGGGTATCTGTGTTGACACGTTTATATGTTGTATATTTCACTATAAGCTTTGTTCCAGCCGCTTTTAGTCCAAATAAAACAAGTATTTTGCAAACTTACAGGTAATCTTAAAGCCTTTGACGCGGATTATATCTCAGTCTAGTTTTAATTTCTAAATTCGAACTACGTTATAGATTATAGTTAAAAAACATAAGTGTTTTTTGTAATCAACAATAGTTACTAGTTGTCCAAACAATTGCACTTTAATCATTGATAAATTGCACAGCTAGTAGATATTATTCTTTAACTAGCTTGATATAAGAAAACTGCAAAACGCAAATTAGACACAGTCTCAGACGGTTAGTTATTTTAAATACACTTTTTAGGCTAAGGCAGCTAAATATTTAAAGGTCAGGTCATAATTATAGATATAACAAACAAAAAGTCAAAAAAGCGAAAGAAGAATAGTGACCTGTAGGATCATCAAATTACCTAAAGGTTTTCAAAGTTACATTTTCACTGGGCATTATCATTCTTATCCTTTTTCTTGCATGCTATAAATTAGTTAAAAACGATATATTAATATTCGTACCGTTGCGGTATGAATGACTATTTTAAATAAATACTCAAATTAAATGATGTACTTTTCAACTACATCAAAGTAAACTAAACTAAGGTGAACCGTACCCACATCTGTTTAAAAATATGTCGACTCTGCCCCAGGAAAAGAACGTTTAAAGTTAAAGCCAAAGACGATTGCCCCCACAAAGGCAGCCGTGACGTGACACCGGCCCGCCCTCTCCCCTATTGCACTGCAGAATGAATTCGAAAGAAAACGAAAATCTCATTCCGTACCTCCGCTCATTGTTTGAGAATCTTTCACAATTGCTTTTCCAATTTTATGTTCCCCTAGTACTCTGCTGGCTGAGTCGACAGTTTTACGTATTGGAATTATATGATGCAATTTGCAAAAGTTAATCATTTCTTTTATACATCACCAACCACGATAAAAACACTCATGAAAAAACAATTACTTTATCACATGAAATCCTGGTACATATAAAAGGGATCCATTATAGCATTTCACAAACGTCCCTGAATTTTTAGGAAACCAGAAAGTATGCCTGCCATGCTTGTCCAAAGTAGATTGACCAGTTTGACGCTACGGTTACATCAATGCACAAGTTTCCTCTTGACGTTTTCCTTTAACGCCAGCAGGTAATTGTAAAAATGTGCTCATTAGGTCAAAGAAACTGCCCAAGTGCCCGGCCATAATTCGAATCTACCTCCTTAGAATAAGATGCGGGTATTTTATGCTCTAAACTACCACGACATAGACGAAGCTCCAAAAAGTAGTATTGTTAGAAATTATAAAATCCACAGTAACATCAAGACCATATCTTATCCGTGCAGGAACGGAGAAAGAATAAAATTTCCTGCGGCTTATCGTAAGAGGCGACAAAACAACCCAGAGTCACGTGGTAGGGTATTATAAAATATGCAGCCATAACAATCATGAATTGTGTTCAGGCATTAGTGAGGTTTCAGTGTTCCTTTAGAGAGCGGCAGCACATTGGTAGCGCCTTTGGTGTGACAAATGTTCATAGGCGATAGCAACCGTGTTCTATCAAGTGGGTCGTACGTACACATTCAGTATAAGACAATAAATTATTATTTGTAGAAGTTTTATTAAATAATCAAAAGAATCTTTATATTATCAGTTTACCAGTCACAATATTCACAACCGAACTATTATTCGTAGTAGTCTTATCTATCTATAAAAAATGTGTAAATGGTTCGAGTTTGTACATTGCGTTTAAAAATGTGAAATATCATGGGGGGGTAATTCGGACCAGGAGATTCCGAAAATGCAATTTATAGAGAATGTTTGTCTGCCTCTCTGTCTGTTAGAGCATCACGTGAAAACTACTGAACGATTGAAATAAAACTCGATACAGAGCTAGCTTATATCCCGGGTCGTAACTTATGATACTTTTTATACTGATAAATGATGTTGTCTCCGTGGGATAGACGATAATAGCGAAAAAGATGGAGCTGCGATCGCATCTTTTTGGAAATTACTAAACGTATATGATTAAAACTCGATATAGTCCTAGCTTATAACCTGAGTTAACACTTACGAGACTTTTTATCCCGATAAATAAAGCCGTTTCATAGATGGCGCTGCAACTGCTAGATAGACAACAATCGCTGTAATTCAATAACAAATACGTAATCATGTTGCCCACATGTCATTCATTACGTATTAGGTACTTGAAATCAGGTTGGCTGAGACTTTCTTTATGTTTGGCTGTGTTGTTGTCTACACTATATTGACTTAGTTTATTTAGGAGTCCACTAGAAACTAAAGTTTTGAAGGTTTATGTATATAAAGCACCTAATTACATTTTTAGGTACGTAACATGGAGCTACTACCCAAGCGTTTTCACGCGGCGTAGCCGCGGGGAAAACTGTAGTTGTTATTAAATGGTTACTAATGAGTACGTTTGATAATAGAGCAAATTTATTATGTTCTGTACATAATGATTACATTTGGGAGTAATAGGCTATCTCGCTAACAGATAATGTGGTACGTGCGTAATGAATGAATTCAAAGAATAACAACGGCTAATTGCGAGTTTGGATGTGAACACTTACTGTGGTGCGCTACGTTGCTTGTAAAGCGGATGATGGACATGTGAGTAAGTACGCATAGTTAGTATTTCGTACAATGAGTGTGAGTTCCGATGGCCCATACCCCCCTCCTCCTATTCTATTCCCTAATCCCATCGCAACGCAACGCTCTGGATTCGCCCCTGATCTTGCAAACGTCTATAGGCGGCGGTAACCACTTTTCATTGCTTGGGCAGTCTGCCTATTTGCTAGCTTCTCAATAAAAAAAGTTATGACGCTCAACAAACTTTTTCTGTGAAAGTTCGTCGAGCCTATAAGTATGCATGCTTGCTCGCATACGTTTAAGCATCAAGGGTGTTGGCCATTTTTTTTTCTTCAGCGTCAGACGTTATTCATAATTACGGATCTCTTCACTGTTTCGTGATGCGACACGTACAGTCGTGGTATGAAAAGGTTCGCCAGTTTTCAAATTGATTCATTTAACGTTCCATGAGCACATGTTACCTTTTCAAACTAAGTCACAGAACAGACTTCCACAGAAAATAATGTTTAACTATTTGACAATAAAGTTTAGAATTACTTAGATCAAAGTTGTTTGATTTTCTATCTTGTCTAAGAAGATTGTTTAGATATGTAAACCTTTTTACAGGTTTAATATTTATGATAAGCGTAGTGATTCCATCCTCTTTCTTTCTTATTGTCAATCTCAGCGTCTGTCATTGTCAATATTGCAATTTTCTTTTATCACGTTTCTTTATTTCATAAACGTAACATTTATTAAAATGTTGGCAGTATTGTTTCTTGTACTAGTGCAAGTATTTTCATTCAGCGACTGTATCTATGCCTACGTACGTACATGTAACCATTTGTACAAATATTGAACATCAGAAACTACTCGGTGAACATAACTAATTTACGTAGTTCTTTTTGCAAAAATCGAAACCTTATGTTAGGTTTCGATTTTTGCAAAAAGAACTACGTAAATCTAAAAACACACTATGCCTATCTCATGTCAATAACCTACATCAGCGGTACAAACTGTCGATCGCGAGTGCTTTTCGGGTCGATCTCGAGAAAAATTTGCCGATGTAGATCTATTAACAGTTTTTGTTTCAGTTTTTCCTCAATTACACCTCAATAGGGCCGCCCGGTGTCCATGCCTTTTTGTTTATTTATTTGTAAGTTATATTTTTACCTGATGAACAATAAAGAGTTATCTAGTATCTATCTCTAATATATAGTCCAAAATATAAAATCTCATCACTTTCTTTTATCGTAATAACGCCCTGATAGTTGAGAAAGACAGCTTTATCAAAGGAACGCGCGGTACTTGTCACTTGCTCTATATAAGTACATATATATTAGGTTGGGGAAAAAGTTTCTTCGTATTTTATATAAAAATTCAAAAGGTTTTTTTATAAAGTTTATTTACATTTGACTAAAGTACTAAAGTGCCATTTTGTTGGATAACTTTTTGCCATCTTGTAGGTAGGGACGTTATCCCATTCGGGAGTTAACCCGGGTTTCGCCACAGTCTGTGAAGCCTGACCGGCCTTTGACCACGATCTTTTTCGCACGTTCTTGTCGTACGTGATCCACTTTTCATCACCAGTTATCAGCTTCTTCAAAAATGGTTCGGTTTCATTACGTCGTAATAAAGAATCACAAATAAGTACACGGTTCATTAGGTTTCTTTCAGTGAGCTCATGAGGCACCCAAATATCGAGCTTTTTTGTGTACCCAGCTTTTTTCAAATGCGCCAAAACCTTTTTGTGGTCAACTCCCAAGTTCTCCAGCTACATCGTAACTACTAATATGCCGATCTTGCTCCACTTTTTCAAAAATGGCATCAATTTTGTCCGTAACAGGGCGACCAGACGTGCATTTTTGATATCAAAATTTTCATATTTAAAACGCTTAAAATAAATTTGCGCTACTCTCACAGATACTGCATTAGGTCCATAAATATCACAAATTTTTTTCGCGGTTTCTTGCATTTTTACCTTTTTTGTAGTAAAATTTTAAAATGTATCGAATTTCTTCATTAGATTCACTCATTTTAACAATAAGAAAAACAAATGAAAAACACATTTTCCTAATTTGAATTTGGAATTGTCTTCTTTAAAATTAAAACTTTTAATGATACCAAAACCAGCCAGATACAAATGGTATAGCCAAAGAGATCTTATTACAAGTTCATACATACTATATGCGAAAAGACTTTTTCCCCAACCTATTATATACAAGCGTCACGACACACCCTACCTACCTATATGACAATCCTGCATCACACATACTTGCAACCTGACAGAGCCGATCGATCGGTGTCCAACAGTATTGAGGTAGACCGCCAGCAATCAAGTTTGAGCATCACTGACATACATCCCTATTAATATAATAAATGCGAAAGTAACTGTGTCCGTCTGTCTGTCCGTCTGTCTGTTCCGTTATAACGGAAAAACTACTGGACCGATTTGGCTGAAACTCAGTATATTTTTTTTTTCGATGCCGCGGTTGTACATGGGATAGTTTTTATCCAGAAAAATAGGATAGTTTCGGGGATAAAAATATATATGTCTCTCTGTTTGTTATGCTTTTACGGGAAAAGTATTCGACCGATTTGGCTGAGATTCGGTATATACGTAATTTTAATACCGAGGGTAGACAAGGGATATTTTTCATCCCCGATAATGGGATAGATTTATGTAAAGGTTATTATCCCAGAAAGTGGGTAGTTTTGGTTTTTTTGCGATTTGCCATTTTCGTCATTTTGGTCATTTCTGTAATTTTGTCCTTTTTATACTTTTTGTCCTTTTTGTTCTTTTTGTCCTTTTCGTCTTTTTTGCTCTTTTTGTCCTTTTTGATCTTTTTTATTTTTTTGTCCTTTTAGCTCTTTTTGTCGTTTTTAAAGTTTTTGCTCTTTTTGTCCTTTTTGTAATTTTCATAGACGGGGGATAGATAAATAAAACTAGCACGGTTTGAAATAGAGGATGAAAGTTTGAATGAGACCAATCATTTTCAAGTTTATAGATATAAAAAATCATCGTCTATAAAAATGCGATAGTAACTCGATACGTTTTTCTGTTAAGTTTTCAGGGAAAACTACTGGGAATACTGGATCGGTTTTATTGTAATTTTGTTTAAATGTAGTTTTAATGCGAAAAATGAACATATACTTATATATTCATGCCAGGGGATCGGATAGTTTGCGATATAAAATTAAGTGAATTTTCGGGGTGCAAATAGCACTAATATAAAAAAATTGTACAATGTAACCCGTATTAACGTCTGCTTTTCAAACAAGAAGCACGGACTGCAGGTTGACCCGCGGCGCAGCCGCGTGTTAAACACTAGTATTAAAATAAAAGTAGAAAACACTGTGACTTATCTCAGGAAAAGAGAATATATTATACTGTCTTTTAATTATACCTATAGCATGATATAACTTAACATCATTAATTGCGTTACAAAAGGACTAAAATAATGTTACAACTTAGGCCCTGACAAAGACAAACGCCACTCCTAATCTGTAAAAGCACATTTTATTACCTTTCGGCATTTGAACTAATTATAATCCTTTTATGATCGTGTTCTTTTGTTCACTTAATTATTGTCATATGTTTCTAGTTATTGTGGAGAGCAGTCTATTTTTATATTGTACTCGTTTACGGCCGCTTGCAGGCTGCATCATTGGCTAGTTGTTGCCGATTACGATTACAAGCTAATTCTAGGAAATTGTGTCGACGTTGCCGGGCGGACACATTTGCATTTGTGAAGTATAAAACGATGGCCTGATTCAGAGAGGAGTCGGTTAAGCTACCACTACGATACGGGCGTGACGTGTGTACATTCGGGAATCTAATAGTGACGGACTTTGCGCGTTTCATTGAATTACGACCTTCTGCATTATGTTTGGATTTTTTGTGTTCGATTATATTTGTACCTGTGTTATACGTGTTTGTATAGTTCTAATAATCGAGTCCCGCTAACTCGTAACAATATTAAGACAGAACAATCCATTTTATTAATATGCGTGTAACATATTTAACTAATAATCACATTACACGTACTTTCATTAAGTAGGCCACGTCCAAACAATATACAAGTAATGTTCTATGTTCATTCATATAGACAATGCTCTTTATGCAAATTAATTAGAGTGTACAAATAATGTTCAAGTCCTAATTAAATGTATAGAATTTAAAATTACAGTCTTGTCATCTGTGTATTGCTCCGAATATGATATGGGGTTTCTACTTAGAAATGGACTACTGTACAATTGGGAAATTTTAATAAATTTTCCAGTTAAGTCCGGCAACCCGAGAAACTGTTTCGAAACATATACAAGATTGTGATGATTTTATAACACTAATGTTAGTACTTTAGTTAAGATTATCGGTGGCATGATGCATAGTGTGTGTAGGTGTCGCTTGTTCTGTTGTCGCGTCAACCGTGTGACTTGCAAAGGTTGTTATGGAAGGACATATACAAGGAAGAAAAAGCATGCATGACATTTGCACTAAATAAAGAGCTAAAAGAAACTTTTTTTATAAGGGAGTTAAAGAAAATACTTATGAAAGACAGTGCTTGAAGAAGCTGCTTATGACGTAAGTTCTCGTTTTAATAAAAATATGTACTATCGGAATTAGCAATTATTTATTTATCCGCCCTAATTAATCACTTTAAACGGTTCCCTAAAAAAATTGAAGGGTATATTTCGAGAATATAAAGTATAGCAGAATTTAAGTCAGAAAATTTGCTGCCGATCAGTGGAAACCGTATCGAAATCATCTCAGTAATTTTTCCATGAATCCTGAACGAAGAGACAAAAGCTTAAAAAAAGATTTCGTTTTCCATTGTCAATATACTCGTCATCTATCCCAATTGGGTTTTTTTATTAAAATCTGCAATATATGGACACGGTATTTTATAATATTACTAGCTTCTACCCGCGATACCGTCCGCGTGGAATTGTTAAAAAAAGCAAGTTAAAAGAGCCCTCCGATTTTGAAATATTCTTCATTGGTGCTCCGCTCCTATTGGTCTTAGCGTGATGATATATAGCCTAAAGCCTTCCTTGATAAATGGGCTATCTAACACTAAAATAATTTTTCAAATCAGAGCAGTAGTTCCTGAGAGCGCGTTCAAGCAAACAAACTCTTCAGCATTATATATTAGTATAAGATGTAATAGCGGGCCGGTAGACGTTGTCCTGCCCTAAAAAATAAAATTTAGAACCCGATTGCAGCACCACCAACCGGGTCCAATTGTGAATCTAATCTAATCTTACATTAGAATTTTATTTATAAAGTTTGATTTGGTAACCCTATGTGGGATAAAAGTAAAATTTTAGTAAGAATACATGACTGATCACATTCCTTGAAGGAAAGTGATGAAGCAAGAATGGTGTGTCGCAGTAAACGTTGGCGCCAAGACACTTTGGCAACTTGCCCGTTTTTGATGAATGCACATCCTATGTCATACACGTGCATTTATAAACAAACTCATTTGCAACTACCGCTAAACTTAAGTAATATTGAGTGTTGCAGATACTTAAGATATGGCAACTATCTGCAACATACAATTTTAGTGACATATCGGAAAACGTGTTGAATTGTTATTAGGCAAAAACTGTATGAATACACATATTCACACAGTGAAGGCTCATTTCACTAATAAGCACAGAATAATTTCTCAGCGGTCAAATAATGTATCAAAATCTTGAGAATCAATGAAGCATTTACAGCGTTATTAATATACGTTGATTAATTTTTAAGTAATACTTTAAACAGTTATTTAAATTGTATTCACAAACACTATTTAGACTTATAACCTGTTTAAACTATCTGTCAGATTAAACAATCTCACCTCACTGTTTAACTCTCTTAAGTAACAAAATGGCGGACAAAACTATTGTTGCTTTTAAGAGCTGGTGTTTGATTTTGTGAAGGTTGGGATAAAAAATGGAATCTTTTACTTTCGGTGACGATTTACACATTATTGAGCAAGATGTATTAGATATATAGTAATTCAGGCGCTTTAAGTGCTAAGGTTTATAAATATAGGTTGGAACCTGTGACAAAATATTTACAACATGTAAATAAAATCACAATGATCATCAACCTAGCTTCAATTGTAAATACACTCGTTTATTTGCGGTGCATGTAGTGTATCAGCCGACAGACAGATTCTTTTTTTAAATTTTGATAAGAAGATTGCTCGTACCACTCGGGTTCCACCAAATTCTACCAAAAAGTTGCTTATAAATAAGAATTTTTTAAATAATGTTTAAGACTTATCAGTTGCTTATTAACTAATGTTTAGAACGTTAATTATCAATTTTTTGTCAATAGCGCCGTAAGAGTCAGATACGGTATGGATAGTAATGTTCCTGGTACAAACATCGAGGTTGTTCGGGACTCGAAGCACTGCCAGATATTGACTTAACCCATGCCGATGTTACTCCAATCTCCCGAACTAAGACATGTGTGATCTCGCCTGCATTAGTTTACAGTGGGCTGATCTCTCCAATTGCGAGGGGAAGAGCCCTTAACTTGTAATTATATCACGTGTAAATGAAATAGACGTGTGTGAAGCATCCATTCATCTCTGTTTCGATGACCTTGCTGCGAATGATTGCTACTATTAACCCTTAAAGCTGTTACTCGTACCTAGAAGTCTACGGCGGCCGGAGGTCGCTAGGCAAATTCTATATAATATCAAGTTTACGCTCAATGAAATGATTTCAAGTTTAACTTACATAAAATCCTTCTTAACAAATATTTTCCAAACCCTGTGTCAAACAAACTTACAAGTGTTATAGAGCCGAGTCTATTCCTTTATCTTTGAAGTAAATTCGTCTTCACATCTCATTGGCAAATTTGTTATAAGTAATTTTGGTTGAGACATGCATGCATAATATATACGAGTTTGTTAATTCTAAAGAAGTTAAGGAAATGAGAACAAGTCTTAAGTGAAATTTTCACTCGGTAATAGATGTTGAAAAAGTACTTGGAAATGACTTCGGAGTTCCCTGTCGAGAATATGTTAGGCCGAAGACATATGCAAATGTGCGCGGAGCATAATCCGGTCGAAAACCGGAATACGTAATATTCACACGACCTAGATAGTAAAGACTTATATTCTGTTTTAATTCAAAAACTAGCTGTGACCGCGACTTCGATTGCGTGGAATTTTTTTCGCGGAACCCTAAAAAAAGTTTAAGAAAGTTACTCCTTATGACATCAGCTTTCTGTCAATGAACATCCCGTCAAACTCGGTCCAGCAGTTTCAGAGATTAGCCGGAACCATTCAGACAGACAGATAGACAAAAATGTTATTAAAATATTTTTTGATACAAGTGCCGTATATACTTTCATATGCATTAAGTAAAACGCTGTTATTTTTACATTATTGTTAAGAGTTGCAGGACTCGAATTAAAATGCCGTTGGAATTATTATAGCGTTTATTAGAACTATACAAACAAGTATAACACAGGTACAAATATAACCGAACACAACAAATCCAAACATAATGCAGAGGTTCGTAATTCAATAAAACGCGCAAAGTCCGTCGCTATTAGATTTCCGATTGTAGTACACACGTCTCGCTTCGATCGTGGTTCTCGCTCGACTGCCCCCCTCCCTCAATCAGCCATCGTTTTATCCTGCACAAGTGCAATGTGGCCCGTCCGTCCACGTGGACCGAATTTCCTAGAATCAGCTTGTACTTTAAAATCCGTAACACCTGGCTAATGATTACAATACAACAATAAGCTGTTCTCTAGAAACGTATGCCAATAAATAAGTAAACAAAAGAAGACGATCATAAAAGAATTACAATAGTTTCAATGATTAGTTATTAGTTCAAATGCCGACGGGTAATAAATGTGCTTCTACAAATCTGTACGTGGAATTTGTCTTTGTCGGCGCTTAGGTTGTAACATTACAGACACTTTAATTTTAGTTATCTGTATAAATGTAAAGATTTGCAAAGCAAGTTATTTGACTAAACTTACGATGTAACTTATCTAAGCGACTTATTTTGTACTTATTTCTTACTAGAATACAGACGGGCGGCTGGCTTATCATGGAAACTGAGTTTGGTTATAGTGCGAAAAAAGTGGTGCAGGCCTCGGAAGAATTTTATGACACCTTTTTTAAAAGACACTATATCATAACGCTGTCCAGAAAACATTGGCTAAATAATCCTAAAGTGCGCAAAAGGAACGTTCTTGAGTACCTCTGCGTACAGGAGCGTAGTAACTTCAGGTAGTGAGAGTGAACACCCAGGCGATGTTGATATTGAGATTATACAAAGAGATAATATTATATAATGGCGGAATTTTACTTTAATACAGTTTGCCTATTATCTCTCATCTCTCATCTTTACCCATAGAAAGTGTCCTTGCTTTAAATAAGTATTTAAGAGTTTCAAGGAACTATCGGTATTTAAAAATCTACAACGAAACGGAAAAATCAAAGCACATTTTGTATGCGAAAGCTTGTGAAAGACAAATCGATTGACACCTCAGTTGGAGCCGTTCCAATTGTTTCACAATATACGTAGGTACGTTGCAACACTACATACAAACGTTCAAAATCTGTACATTATATTATAGGACGATGAAAACTCTATTTCTTTGTTCATTTAAATGAACTTAATGTTACCATTAGGCATGTTTTCAATAAATTCAACATAGAACACAATAACACGTGTACAAATTATTACATCAAGTCGAAGGTTATGAATAACTTTTACGCAATAGCGTAAAAGTCAAAATAGACTTTCTTTACTATTTTTAATCTTCCGTAGCTAATATGGCAAAAACGGAACCTTTCTGATAAACAATTAATGTAATTGTAAATTATAATGTATAGATTTAATACATTCATTAATCTAAACAATTACAATCGACTAACAGAGAAGCAGCGAATTACATTTCGTACACATTCCACCCCATTTAGCGCATATGTCCATAAGACTGTATTTAAATAAATAATAAAAAATGATTTTGAAATAACAATCAAATTTAAGTGGCTAAATCAAGTCATATCGACAAGCATATTAATGCATTATTTCTTAAAAAACAAAATCTTATCTATCGATAACGTAATACCTTGACGTTAGTACAAAAACTGATAAGAATGCAACGATAGTCATGAACTGACTCATTCTCTGTACAATAACCGTTTTAAAAGCGAATCACGCGTAATATGCAGCGTATCCGAACATATTTTTGAGTCACAGGCAAAAGATGCAGCACATTATTATGTATAATAATAACAGATTCTAACATAAAGGAATAATTCTGTATAGATGATTACTTTTGATATTTAAATTAAGGCGATTTAATTCCAAAATCGACTGTGAGGTTAAAAACCTTAATCAGTAGGTACACAGATAAAAGTGATTATTTCCCAACATTTTTAGCCATAAATGCAAAGACGTAATAATATCGGAAACAATAAAACTATATGTCGGTGTTTGTAGCCAAGATTTTCGCTTGACCACCCAAGCAAAGCATGGTCCAAAAGACAATGACTCCTAACCATATGTTATCAGCTAACCCCACACAAGTTTTGCCAGCGGGTTGAATTTGCTAAATTCGTCACAATATGACATCAGCGGTCATTTTCCCTTCGAATCGCAGTTCTGGCACGAAAGGAGACATTTTGTTATCGAATAGTACATAGCAATCTCGTGACAGCAAAGCCTCGCCTTTGTGCAGGGCTCGGTCACCTTTCAAAGCGTCTATTCTTCGCCGTCCATTGGACGCTATATTGTATTTCTCCCACAACAATAACTCTAGATCAGAATTCACGTCCGGTCTTTTACTGGGACCTAGAAAAATTCTATTTAATTTGAATAGAAAATTTCAAATTATATACTCTTTAATTTGATGCTCAAGATATGTATTTAGTTTTGTACATGTATTACCTATATGTTAATTAAAATAACTAAAGAGGTATTAAAATTAAGAAAAAGTTTGAAAAATCAAATCGTTGCAAGACTAGAGGTTTTTTTTTGTTAAGTGCTTTTCTTTTTTTTTCATTCACGCGGATGTTAGTCCCCATCTTACCCTAAACTAGTTTAATGTACCTAACTACTAATATACGTATTATTACGTGTAATATTTGAAAAGGACAATCAGTAGGTAACGAACTGGAATGATCTCCGGGCGAACTGACTTCGGATAAAATCTTCTATATTCGAATTTGATATAAAACCATTATACGTTTGCTCTGAAGCAGAAACTACCGTCGTTAAATGAAAATAGAAAACCCATAAGCGGATGAAATCCCGTTGTCACTTTAAATAAATAGCTGCGCTCACTTAAATTTCCTGTTTATTTTTGTCCCCACTTCGCATGACGAGTGCCTTCTAAATGTGGATTAGGAGTAGATGGATTTTGGGGATCGATATCTTAAAGGAATTCATTCAATTTTTTTGGGAAAACTAGTCTTTGAGTTTAACAGTAATACTTCAGTGTTATTTCCAAGTCAAAATAAATTAGGTAAAGAATGCAACAAAGGTTTGACTGTTAATACGCCGCTGTTCTGTTTCACAGTGGCAGATATGCATTCAATTAATTTACATGTTCGGAGTGAAATGTTTATGAAGACACTAAGAGCATAAGTACGATTGTGCTAAATGGAATGTTTCCTGAAATCAGTTGTTACAACACACCGATTTACGGCGATCTTCTCGAAATAACAAACTAATTTTATCCCGATGCAGTGTTAACGATGCGGTACTTTCGATACGTGATACCCTTTTGCTTTGAACTACTTTGGGGTAGTTTTAAAATTTGAACTTGCATATAGTAAGTTGCTCACGTACTGACCGAATATGCTCCGTTCCGATATTTGATTTTAAGGTAGAACACATTTTTACATACGCCTTGGTTTGGATGTTATGATTGTCCTTCATTTCCATGACGTAATATTTCCTGTATTGATATGAAGAATGCTAACGGTCATATCTATAGAATAGTCAATCAACATAACTACATCTAATACTATCTAGTGTTTTTTCACTTGTCCGTTGAAGTTTCACTTCTACTATGTGTCCCAGCAAACATTTCGATTTTCCGCAGGTTTACTGCAATTTATTATCTGATTAGGTTAGGTACATTTTAATGAATGCAATTTTTTAAACGTATTTTATTTTATCAAACTAAAAACTGAATTCGATCCGGAACCAAAAAAACATCCATAGTCTACTCTAACATTATGCCGCCTCTCACCACGCGATATACCTTGAACCACGCGGCCGTAACGCTTTTTCGTGACAGAAATAATCCTAAATCCTAATAACCCCCCGTCTATTATAGAAGTTCCACTTCAAAAAATTTTTGATGAGGAATCTACTTTTGCCAACTAGTAAGGAATTTTGAAGACACGTGTCCGCAGTACGGTCGCTATTAGTTTGGAATAGAACGATTTTGTATTAATCGGTTTTGCATATTACATCAAGAATTATTGGGCAGCCTTCTGCAGCTAATTATGACGGACTATTACGACTTTAATGCTGTGAGCGACAGCCAAGCGCGAGGCGACGAGCGGCAAAAACAAAAATATTACGCTCAATTCACACTTATTCCGTTCACGGTTCCTAACAGGTCTGATTTCGCTTCAGTCAAATATTCTTTCGGATATCGGATCGGAACTAGAACGATACGATAGTGAGAATTGCCTGATTCTTTCTTGTTTAAGAATATTTAACCGCACCGAGAACAGACTAAAACCGGAGCGAGATAGAAAGAACTATGAACGTCATCATAGTGTGAACCGAGCCTTGTGTATGAAGTATACCACGAGTCTAAGTCTAAGAACGTGGCCGGCCCATTAAATTAAACGCAGACTGTAGTAGACTACAGAGTAACAGTTATTGTTCAAGTTACTAGAGTAACTTGAACAATAACTGTTACACAACACAAAGAAAAAAATGGATACTAAGACTGCGGGTATCAGGTTATCTGGTAGAGAGTTTTAGTGTTATTATTTTGCCAAGATATTATTCTAAATGTTTATTTTATTACTACTTTATTTAGATTAGCAGTTAAATCTCTATTTATCTAATAATATAATCTGAATCAATATGTAAATACACTAACAACGAAGTCTTACAAGTTCATAACATGAACACCCACTTATAAGGCAATAAATACCAATATAATGGTATATGGCCATGATATTTAGAATTGCTCTGTTTATTAAAAAAAAGTATTGTTATTTATAATTGTTTTAGCAGCATTCGTTGTTAATTAGAACGCCGGCATTAGTCGGTCAATGCCAGGAATGTTGGTGTGATTGTAAACAATGATAGAATATCCGCCAATAATTTTGAATAACTAATGTAAATTCAAGGTTAACTCAGGTCAGCTACTGACAATGACCGATTTTACCCGGGTAGATACAGTTACCTGCAATCACATTTTTTTATTAGCACTAAACATGTAGTTTGGTAAAGGAACCTTACTTTACTGACCTAATATTCATATGTGTATAATATATAATATCAGCCCATAAATGTCCCACTGCTGGGCTTGGGCCTCCTATTATAGGGGGAACGGACAGTATACCCGCCACGCTTGTCCAAGGTGGCTTGGCAGGTGACACATCGATTATGATTGCTTGATGTGCAGGTTGCATCACGATGTTTTTCCTTCACCGTTGTTAGCACGTGGTAATTGTAACACTATGCACATTAGGTCAGAAAAATGCTTAAGCGGTGCATGCGTTCCGGCCTTCCGGACAGGGTCGAACCCGCGACCTTTGAGGCTGGGGCGCGTGCGCTAGCCATTACGCTACCACGACTTATTCATATGTGTGTATAGTATGAAAACATCACAAAAGCTGATTTACATTGATCCAGCTACTGATTTCAAATTCGAAGGTAGACAATGCTGACTTCTTACTGGCATCGTGTAAAGTGTAAATTGATTTGAAGTCAGTACAACGATACCAAGTCCGTGCTGAATTCAACATTCCCGATTGAAAATTTTGAAGTCAGACCGCTTCTCGTGTCAGTAGCTGGATCAATGTACCTAATTAGCCTTAATTCTCTTACTATTTTTATGTTATCTAAAATAATCTAAGGATATTGATCATAGCCCTAAATTTAAAAAAAGGACAGTACGAAGCGTCAGCTGTCTTAACTAAACTATTTAAGTGAAGCCACTATTGTGATTTTGTAATTCTTAAATATTTCTCAACAGTAACCTTCTTGACTACATGAGTATTTCAATAAACATGTAGCAGTATCAAAACTCAATACAAATATAAGCAATCCAACAGCATCGAAGAGCACGGAACAACGATAAAGAAATATTTCCTAATTAAAGTATTTGATGATAAAAATAAGCAATATGAATAATGTATATATTCAAATACCATTCATAAAAACGAAAGATACCCGTTAAGGAAAGTTAAAATCAAAAATAACTACATATGATCAAATTAAAATGCAAAATTTATTCAAGTATTTCTAGCATGTATGCATAACTTTATCCTATTAGTGTTATAATGTGTACAACATCGCTGAACGTACCTCCAGTAACACCTATAACTTACCTTCTTTTTTTTACAAGATACATTTTTGGATAAAATTTTAGCTAACTTGTGTCTTTCGATAATTAATATTACACATTTTCTACTGTAATATCGAATTGTAGATGTGGCATAAGTGGTCTAAGGGCCGCTTTTTCAATCAACAGATAAAAGTTATCAGTGGAATAAATTATAATATGACTGAATTCAAAAGTGAAACATTCAATTGTTTTATTCACGCAACAATCATTTTTAATTTCCCATGTTATATTTTATTCAATGAATAACTTTTATCTGGTGTTTGAAAAATCGGCCGTAAGACATTTAAACATCATTAAATAGTTGTAATTCATTGCAAAAATCTTGTTTGTAATGTACGAAAATGATGCTCTAAGGAAAAACATTGTAATACATACATGTTTAATTTATATTTGAGTTTAATATATTTTATTATTATCTAGTAGTGTAATTGTTTGTTGCCCCGTAGCCAAACCGCAAATGTGTTCTTAAAAAAACAATTTATTGTAAAGATAGCAGACGGCCCACGTACTGGAAAGTGATTACCTTTAGGAAATGATACAGGGGGTGAGATAGGAAGATCAGACTGAAAAAATGGGATAGAAAAGCTGAAACTATGATAATAATGCGTCCAGCATAGCTTTACTGCGTTGATAAATAACTTACCTCTCCAAGATTGACAAATCCGTGGTCCCTTGCTACAGCGTCTGCTGCTTCCTTGCCTTCCGGAATGTGCACGGCCCATGTCGGCGTGTAGTGCGCAAATGTCACTTGCACCAGTGACAGAAGTGACAGCAACACGGTCGACGATACCAGGGCGCCACGCGCCATCGCACACACACACACAATCACCAGCTAGTACTTGTCAGCATTGCACACACGAAGGTAAAATTGGAACGACGGGTCTACCTATTTATTATTCGAGTAACGTAATGTCTGATACTGATCTATCATATGTCTCTACTCATGGCTTTACTCTTGACCTTCACGAATATCTGTAACTTGGTTTTTACTTAAGGCTAAACGTCACAGTCGATTTTTATACTAAATGACTTTAACTTAAATATCAAAACCATTAAATATTTCTTATTTAAAAAAATAATTTATTACAATTTTTAAAATTTATACTACTAAAATTTACCATTAAAATAATTTATGTAATTTAAAAAAAAACCTCAAAGAAGCATAAAATTATTTTTAATGGATATGAATTGCATATAATTGATTGTGTTATAGATAATAATATCAGCACACAAATCCTGGCTCAAGCTTCGCCACTGTAGAGGAATGGACGGTATAGCCACTGCTCCTATCGAAGGTGGATTGGCCGGTCACATCTTGATGTGCCGGTTTCCTCACAATGTTTTCTATTACACAACGCTTAAACTATTTAAGCGGTGATATATTCCTGTCAGGATTCGAACAATTTTTTTTTGTATTATCACACATTTGAAAGATACACTAAGCTGCTACGGTTTTTTTTTTAATTAAAAAACAAGTATTATGTTGTATATAAATGTTAGTTTTGATAATTAATTAAAATCTATTTAGCTATAAACATTGTCTTTTAGCCTTAAAGATGTTTAAATTGTTCTTGTTACAATGTTCGGAGAAGTGATAGTGATTTTAAAACACTTCAAAGATTAGTTGTCACAAATTAAGTTTGGACTTTTATAATTCGCTGTCTTTACCGCGATATTGTTTGTAAGGTATAAAAGACAGAGTCTCGGACTGTCGAAGTGAAGCCAGCTAAAGGATGCCGATCTTAGAATAAGATGCTGATGACACCGCAGTACCTTACGAGAGAGAACTCAGTAATAGATCGAATTAGTACGGATCAAACTGGAATGGTTTCCAGTGGATACATTACTATTTACCACGCAAACGCAAAACTACGTGTATATTACATAAGTTAACGAATACAAGTTTAAAAAAATCTTATATCTGACGTTTTTCTCTATGTAGGCTATTCTAAAATATTTTAAACAAGAACAAAACATTTGTGGCCTTATTAATTATAGTGACGTTTGAATAAAATCACGTTGAATAAGCACGGTAAAGCAAAATTTCCAATTAATAGGAAATCGGTTTCCGGCAAATTAAAACTTGGACGAGCGCACAATAGTTGCCAACTTCCACATTAAGTAGGTCAAGTATGCGCGAAGGACAATGCCTGGGAGCTCCATGATGTCTGATATCTCTTCATTGCAGTATCACCAGGCAATCATTAATCACGGTAAGCTTTATCGATACATCTCACCCTACTTTTTCCTATACCATTGTTGTAGTTTGCCCTTTTTCTGGATAAACAAAACATGGATCATTCCAGAATTTCCTGGTATTTTGTTCCTTTTTCAAAGAAATTTACTTGAATTATGTTGTATAACCATTAATCGTCGTCATTGTTCACTGGATAAGACACTTCTCATTCTAATAATGTAAAAGAAGAATACTAGGAATAACAATCCATCAGTAAAAGACATAATCTCGTAAACATTCCTAAATGCTACGTGACTAGCAGGCGCTGTTTATTTTCTCTATCTCCCTCTCCCTGGATTTGACTTGATTATTATTTGAAATATATGTCTTTAAAACTAAACCAGTTAATATTTGAAAGCATTAACAAATTTCTGTTAATTTTCTGTCATTAACTGTCCTGTTTCTATAAGCTTCACATGCCATTGGCTGTACGTTCATTGTCTCTTCTTTGAACCGCTTCGCTCGTGTGCGAACTGTTCTTAAGAATGTTTCCCTTGCGCACCTGAAGATTTTGAATGTGGTTGCAGCTGAGGTTTGTCCACAGCATTACGATATAAAGTTATTCAAAGTCAAAAACATCCCTCAAGTCGGTAGTGTGTTGATGTTGCAATTATCTATAGGAGACAGACAGACAGAGACAGTAAACACTCTCAATCACTGCAGCAAAAAAAAAATCTTAGTAATTTTCTT
Source organism: Dendrolimus houi (assembly GCA_039645545.1). NCBI lineage: Eukaryota > Metazoa > Arthropoda > Insecta > Lepidoptera > Lasiocampidae > Dendrolimus > Dendrolimus houi. The sequence goes on from CM077131.1 coordinate 13,955,501, forward strand.
CCGTAACTTATACATCACACTACTATGAAACGATCAAAGCCCAGTAATATAACGTTTAAGAGCTGGTATACTGATTATGTAGGTACTTATAGCAAAAAACACTATAATTACTGCATTTCGACGTAGGTACCTACAGAACATAAAAATAACTAGTACTTTCTGAAACTTACTTATTTACTTTGACTTAGTGAGTTCCATAAATCTTTATTTAGAACCTCGCTTAAATTGACATATAATTTTGTTACGGTAAGCCTGTCATATATATCTTGTAGGATTTGAAACTCCGCTCATAGGGGATTAGTTACACTAATACCTATGCTAGATTCCCTTTAGAAGGTAGAATGTTCAGGCAATCTGTTTAGTAATCGAGTTCCTATAATGGATTTCCACTAATAACCTAATCTCTGTCTGAATTAGATACTACATTATTACTTATTATTAAAATGAACGTAATGTAAGTCGTGCTAACTGACTATAGATAGACATAGACAATAAGGAACTACGATCACCCACCCATTCACATAAAAATACTCATAACTTCTAAACGACTTCTGGCCCCATTATGAAACTTGGCATGGAGTTTAAACGCAATATAAGACCTTTTTTAATTAAATTTATTTGCAAATTGATTATGCCGAACTTTGTTAAAAGCAATAAAATATAGTATTTTCATTATTTTTAAATATTTTTGAGATCCAATTATGAGGCTTAAAAGTTCACTAAACGAAGTGTAAAATAAAGTGCTTTATTTATGTTCATATATCCGTTTAAACCTGAATAATGACCGTCAAAGTAATACATACTCCACGGTTTCTCAAATACTCAAAGACCCATATCTTAGGAATCAGGCTTTCCACTGTAAAAATATTTCGTATCTGTGTTGAGGGTGTGTAGATGTACAGGTATAACATACTTCAATATAACTGAAATCGGAAATATAAAACTGTTTTACCCAGTCGGTTTCACGTGGAATGCCGCGTATGTCATAAGACCCTTTGTAGTAAGTACAAATATGTAGATAACTTTAAACCATTACATGAATAAAATATAACATACAAGAATTATACAAGAATATTGCATAGGTATCTACATTTTGATAGCTAGGGTAAATATAAGATTCTTAGTATCTCTGAAAACGGAGTAGTCTCTCACGATTTGTGTCCAAAGATTATTCAAACGATGCTGGATGAACATTATTATAACATTAAAAACTTAATATTTTAACGTATATTTACATAATTTACAATTGTAAAATTACATATAATCGAACACAATAATAGGAAACTTATTTGTATCGTATTCTACCCATAGCCCCTCAAGACTATAAGTAGAATACTGAGCCTAGATCACCGTCTTCTATGGGTAAGGTGCCTAATCGTAGCCAGCCACGATTCCTCACTGGATCGCCATAATGATCCGAAACATTAAAATACATAGACCTGGGTACTTTCGATAATGTTGATAGACATAGAATATTTTATTATCACGCAAAATAGGATAAGATAGCTCCCGGGAAAAGTGATTTACAAATCACGGAAGTCACTGAGATACATTATAAAAAAATATTTTTAATAAAAAAGAATTACGTTTTAGTAAGTAATTTAAAATTAATTAAATTCACTTCTTTAGTTGGGAAATAACAAAATGAGAAATTTAATCACCACTATTTAAATTTAATGGACCGATTATTTGAGTCTGAGTATGGTAGTGTTATTTAGGTTAGAAGTGATTTTGATAGAAAATAAAATAATTTTGATAAAAAATTGACTTACATTTGAAGGTTATTAAATATACGAGTAAGATTGATAATTTATCAAATTTTCGATAAACATTACAGAAACATAAAACAAATATTAATGTAAATAATCTTAAGTTAGATGACATTTCGGGTTGATTAAAAACCGGCTAAGTACATATCTGTCGTGGTATAATGAAGTGTTCCGTAGTGTTGAAAACCAAGTTACCAATTCTGTCATTCTACTATTACAATTTAGGTTGTATTTCGAAAATTGCAATATATCTCATCTTATCCAAATTAATTATTGATAAAAGTTTTGTATAAGTTCTACCACTTTGTTTATTCACAATTTTCTGCTGAGTAATTGAAAAGTAAGAGGATATGTTTTTGGAGCTGGTTCATAGCCACGGTTTACGGCCTCTGTGGTTGAGCGGGCTAAGCCTTTGCCGGCTTACCTCACTGTACCGCAGAGGCTCCGGGTTCGATTCCTGATATGGTAAATTTTGGAAACGAATTTTCTCCATTATTTACTATGGTCTGGGTATCTGGGGTAGGCCGCAGAGTAGTCCGTTGTATATTACCCATAACACAAGCATAACTTGCTTAATTTGGGGATATATAATGTGTGTTTGTCTGCCGATTATTATTATTATTATTATAGAAAAAACATTTTTATTTAGAATTTTTTAAATAATTATAGTGCCAACAATATTTAACTGGCATGCTCACGGATATAAAAATATATAAAGGTTTACGTTTTTCTATTTTTGGCTACAGAACTCTAAAAACGATATCTAATTTATACCAACGACATACACATGACCTCTAAGATAAAGATACCAGGAAAAGCAGTTATATTTTATTTTAATTATTGTTCGTCTTATTAAGATTATTCTATAAAATTATATATTGATTATATTATAATATTATTATGATAACTTACTTTTTAATACAACTTTGTTAGCATGAAACTTTAAACTTGGGTTTCTAATTTTAAGTATGGCAAAGGAGGTAAAAATATTTTGGGTTAAGACTCGTTTTCAAACCATGTATTTTAGTTTTGTTTGAGAATATAAAATTAAATATTAGTTGATTTTTAACATGATATTTACAACCAGGGGGTACTAAACACGTTTACTTAAAAAAAATGACATTGACAGAAGGTCATCAACGCTAATTGATTTAAACTTAAATATTACATGAATTTTTGCCGGAACTGAAAGGGAACGTTATTCTGTGCAGTTTTATTTTCTAAAGAATGTGTAAAATTACTCTAAAGTGAAAAATAGTTGTAGGATATTGATAGTTTTTGAGTAGTAATTTTTGAAGTGAAACTTCTATATAGACGGGCGCGGTATTAGGATTTTTTCCCCGCGGTGGAAGGCGGCATAATTTTAGAGTAGACTGGAAGTTCTTTTTAGTTCAATTTTTTTTTATTTGATAAAATAAAATATGTTTAAATAAAAAATGCATTAATTAAAATGTACCACCTAACCTAATCAAAACATAATTTACAGTAAGCCTGCGAAAAATCGAAATGTGTGCTGGGACATATAGTAGAAGTGAAACTTCAACGGATAAGTGGAAATACGAATCGCAACGGACAAGTGGAAAACCGAAATGGCAACGGTCAAGTGGCAAAACGAATCGCAACAAAATTTCAACTTGAAGTTTAGGCAGATTGTTAATGTACTTGTCCAATTTGAAAAATTTGTCCCAGCATCGTTTTTTTTTATTGCATGAGCTCAGCGGACAGACAGAAGGCCCACCTAATGGAAAGCGGTTAGCATCGCCTATAAACATTTGCAACACTAAAGGTGCTACAAATGGGCTGCTGCTTGCTCTCTTAAGATAGTCTGGAACCTGGCCACTAATGCCGGAACACAACTCAAGGTTGTTATGGCGGCATACTCTACTCTAGACCAGGGGTGGTAGACATCCAGACGGCCAAATGCCCTCCCTACCACCTGGCTGTGGGTTGTTTTGTCGCCTCTTACGACAGGCCGCCCGGCCGCAGGAAATCGTATTCTTTCTTCGTTCCTCCACGAATGTGCAGTGTTTTTGTATGAGAAGTGAACTATATAGTCAAATGTGGCCTTAAATACATACCTTAAATACGATTATAATGTTAGAATCGTGTTATGATAATTTTATTATTATTTATTATAAACATAAGTAGTAGAGATAAGAAGACGTCTAGTCTACCGTTTGTAGGTTAGATATAAATCAATTTTTGTGAAAGAATGGTTAAACTGAAATTAGAGACCAAACTAGACCCCGACTCGATAACCTAAAAAAATTGTGATTATTAAATATCTGAGATTAATTCAAATTTGACCGTGAACTAGACACGCTGTCATCGATATCTTTTTGAATTTGGCATAACAGGAATCCCCCCTACTGTGAATCATGATTTCTTTCTTGAGCGAGTAAAAGGAAACGATCTACTGTTTTCAGCTATTTTGGAATATCTTTATTTTCAAACTAGGATATGCACGCAACTTCGTCCACGCTCGACTTGAAATTCTCGCGTCATTCCCGGGGCACAGCATTTAAAAAACAATGAAAAAAGCTATCTTGTTAGTGGAAACTGTGTTGGAATAAACTAATTTTTATGCACTCGAACAACTTCAAACCGTTCCCGGGTAAATTCCCGCGGGATTCCCGGGATAAGAAATATCACACATTTTACTACATATAAAATTTGCTATCGATCAGTGAAAAAATCGCATTGGAATCCGATTTTTTTTTAATCTTGTCGTTCTAAACCATTCCTAGAAAAATTCCTCTCGGTTCAATTTGCCGATCAGCGAAAACCACGTCGAAATCGGCTCTGTAATTTTTACGTGAATGCCGAACCAACAGACAAATAGACACGAAATCCAAAAAAATGCATTGTGTTCTCCGTCGTTTATATAGATAGTCAATTCCAGTTTTTTTTAAATAGCTTTAGTGTACAGGAAGGCATGTTTAGAATGTTATAATATTATACATATCTTCGCCTCAACCTTTCTTACATAACTCTTGATCCGTAATCCCTTAAAGGTCGAATGACTAGCAAGAATTTGATACCTTAACGTTGCCAAAGCTAGTTTTGGTGTCTGTGACGGATTTTGCCATCAAATAAATTAAATTTTAATTGATACTAATTATATAATGGCTTACCAGAGACATGTATAAGCTAGTCATTCAGTTTGTTATTTAATTGTTAAAGTGTGTATAGTAAATAGTACACTGTTATTTATTGAACCGTTGTTATAGCCGTGTTCTCATGGACATTATTTCATGGGTAAAATCAGTATGCCGTCAGAAATTGGTCAACAATTATCTGGCAATTAATATTCTTTTATTAATGAGTTTCATTCACATAGGTTTATAAATATCCACCTATATATTCGTATTGAAATGGAAGTACATGCAGATTTGAGATAAATTTTTCATTTTATTTCAACCCTATAAAAATTAAAACTGTTGAGCTGTTTTAGAGCCTAAAAGAGACAAATTTTCAGACAGAGACATAAATTCTACAAACTGTCATTAACGATTAGGCATCGTATAAACAGCCGTTTTTATTTAGATTTTACGGTCAATTTTAAAATCATAAACAGAAACCTTAATTTTACTAGTAACGATTATGCGCTTTTTGTCGCAGTATAAGTTCACATTTAACTTCTAACTCACATGAGAGTAAGATTTAATACAACGCGATCTAGGACGATGATATCATAAAATCTGAACTAAAACCTCGATCCTTGTCTATGGTCATCTATGTAAAAATATATAGGTTAGAAACTAGATTACAAGGTTCTGTTAAGGTCAATGACATCCTCACACAGGTTTTTCTATGAACAAAATAGGTATCACTAACAGCTATATTATATATTAGAAATTATTTTATGTGTAGTGAAATTAACTGATTTTTATGTAAATATAAAATAAACTTATTGTAGGTATACATTTAATGTTTCTGTTCGATTAACATGCTCTCTGCAAGAAATTTAATTAATATTAGAAATGTCATTAATTTACAGTAATTTCTGTTATAATAGCCGTAAGACTTTTAAAAATAAACATTTTGTATTGAAGTAGTATTTAGATTAAGAAACCAATACCGTAACCCGGAAATTGATAACGAGGACGTTAAAAACACAATAATGAGAGCAATCGGGCGTTTTAAGAATTTAGTTCGGTTTTTGAAATTAAAGAAATGGGCCAGGCACAGATAATTCAACGGCAGGCTGTTTACAGTTAGCGCGAGAATTACTTACCAAGCATTCGCATGCTTGTACTAAACCATAATGAAATTTGCATAGGCATAAAACACAAACATTCCAAGCGGCATAAAGAAAGAAACAGGTTAGTTTTTATTTATCTTATCTGTCCATGGAATCGCTATGTAAACAATTGTTTAGTGACGAATCGGCAAAGTAAACGTTTCGCGTGCATATTGCATCCCACGTCAAAAGACGGATGCCTCATCGATGTTATCCGCTGGGAAGGACCAAGATTCCGTGGCACTTAGACAATAGTAGCCGGTGAGAGTCGGCGCCGCTGTGACGAGCGTTACCTCTCGCATCACACCCTTTTATCACTTCTCTTAACGTTGTTATACAATGAATTCCTTGTATATTAATTATATTGGCAGTAAAATACACTACGTTACTCGATGCACTACAGTCATTTATGTCACGGCACAACTGACAAATGGCGCGTAGGTAATTCGACAGTACAACACAAATAACGACCACCACGTCCGCGCACGTGATGCTGACTGGTTGGTTTGCTACTTTGCTCTCGGTCGGCGGCCGCGATTAGAGTCGCAACGGGCAGTGTTACCAACGCCGGCAAAATTTTCCGTAATTACGGAGATTCTGTTTTGTTATAAAGACAGAAACTATTACTTTATTTGTAACAGTTATTCTTCATTTCTTTTTTAACGCGACGTGTATGATGGGATTTGTTGACAAATTGAAAGTCAATCAGCTATAGAGCAAACCGTTCTCGGAGAGAGATTTATCTTGTGAAAAAACCGAAAACGAAGTCTATAAGAATACCATTATAAACTGTACTAAAATTTTTGCACCCTATTTGCGTAAAAGCACTTTTAAGGCCTACATGATCGTTCTGCCTCCTAAATTTGCTACCCGAAAAAATTAGAAGTAATTTGACTAGAAATAATTTTCCAAGCAGGTACATATTTATAATAATTTGAAAACGAATACACTTGTTTAACTATTATTATGGTGGTGTATCACAAGCTCTAAATAGGTTAATTTAAAATATTTTATAGATTAATATTCAATTTAAAATTTTATACAAGTATTTTAAATATATTAATTTGTGAATTTTAGACAAATGTTTTAAAGTTGAAAATATATGGTTAGTGCAAAACAGGCTAAATGCTTTTTTTTTCAGGCGGGGAAATGCATTCCACATATCGGGTCCTTTGCTAGGGATTAGACCGTTGTCGATGATGGAGGCATTCCACTGAGGGCAATCCAAACAGTAACCGACCGGCTTGTGTGGAGACTCGAACCAATGGACAAATGCCCAAGGGCTAATACCCCACTAAAACCACCCTCCTCCCATGTGCCCCGCGCTTATGGTAGGAAAAGCATAAGACTTAGAACGTAGTTACGCCCACGCTGATCCTAGCGCAAAAGTGCCTGAGAGTGCCCGGGAATCAGAGCAAACTCACTTCGTCAACAGGGGTGAAGACTCCTCTGCCCCCTAGATGCTAGAGGGCCCCTGCAGCGGTATTTCAGGAGAGAGATCATGCGCATATCTGCGCCTCCGGGTCCCCGACTGACGTCAGCACCTGCGAGACGCATGTGCACTTGTACCTCTCTCCCTATCTCGTTCCGCGGCTTCCTTTTAAGACATAACAGTCTCGCAGAAATTAGCCGCACCCACCCAATGATCATCGCTATGCAGCATGGCTTGCACCAAACTGCCCAGCGAATAGATCGGACCTACTATTGTCTCGAGTTCAAACCTCTAGGGTGCCCATGCTGCGCACTCGACTAGCGTATGAAACGCCGTGTCTTATACGCCACACTGGCGGCATTGGGGTGAAGGCAAGCAGCCCGCAATCTGGCACAGATACTTATCGAAGCAACCCTGCCCGGTAAGTATCTGCGTCATTCTGAAGGTCCGAGTCCCGTGTTTCCGCGAGTGCCATCGCAACTGCTGCGGTCAAACCGCTTCGACCATATCAATGCCAGCGACAGGGTTTTCCAACTCTACCGACCAAGATTGGATCATGGTCGCGGTTTCCCGCGTCCTGATCGGACAGGCTAAATGCTACGCTAACCAATCGCAGCCGTGCTCCAACAACGTCCTATAAAGGCGTCCACACATTACGTGACACGTCCGTCGGACGCGTCTGAACAATGTCCACACCAGAATCGTAACTACTCTCCAGATTGCTTTAGGACGTCTGAACGACGAACGACTTACGACTTATAATGTGCACAACTCAATGGAATCAGCCGCGTCCATCAGTCGCGACTTATAATATGCACCACCTTTAATTAGTCTTTCAATCGAATAAAGCAATAAAATATCTCTGATTACTATCAACAACAATTAAAAGTCATTTGTGAACATTACTACCCGTACAGTAAGTAATTACTTTAACTAATAATCGATAAACCAACGAAGTAATTTCGTTTTCTGTTATACCGTTTTTTTTATAAATCTACTTTAGGCACCAATCTCACACATCAGGTTTGTATGTAAAATTATTGTGATGATAAAAATAAATAATAGTAAATAGAATTTTTTATTATTATTAATTAAAATTTATAATAGCGATAGAACTGACAACACTAACAAAAAATAATAAGATACAGAAGATCCAGATAGTAAAAAGCCGTGAAATAGGCTCTTGAAATTGCGAGAGAGAGAGAGAGAGGGGGAGAGAGGCTGTACTCCTCTACCACAGAAACAAGACAAAGTTCACCAGAGGACATCAGACGACCTCTGGCCGCTATAGACGACCGCCTGCGGGCGGACACACTAAAGTCTCTCTAGTGTTCCGCCCTTCGGCTTTTTGCCAAGACCATAAGTATGTGGCCTTGCCGTTCCGCAGGCCCTGGCAGGCGGCAGCCCATTGTCTGGAGGAATTAAGCTATAGCGTCTCTATTCTCTCTCTGTGCGTGGGCGGTTTGTGACGCGCCCCACGGGAGGAGAGGTGAGCACACCGGCGCGGCCCAATCTCGACGGCATTTGCGGCGGGTGGGGCAGTAACAGCTACGATTCATGATGCACATAATTATGTTGCCTGATAATAAAATTACGTTTTAACAGTTTTAAGCGCGGTATTATATTTGAAGTTTATTCCGACGTATCGGTCACTTTTCTCTCAATGAGTAATCTTAAAGTTTTTATTTAGCCCACAACCAACTTGTTCTCATCAACTCATTGACACTTGACAGCTTTGTTTTCCTTTATCATGGCTACTAAAAAGTGGCGGAAACGTCGAAATAAAGAAAAATAAAATACCGCGCCTAAAACCATTGAAATGTAATGTTATTGTTTGTACTATTAATATGTTTGTTATTTATACTAGTTTAGTATAAGTGTTTTCGAATTCATGATAAATAAACCAGAATATGTATGTCATACGTCTATATTTAATGTTTAAATTATTTTAAGTATTTATGTATCTACTACCCTTTTTCCTACACCACCTACCAGGTTAGGTAAGAAATTCCTTTAATTTAGGTTGCCTGCAAGAAATCTCTTTTAACAATAAGGCTGCCTATTGTATTGCCTAGAAAGTATTGTAAATATGGTTTATTTTGTAATCATATATTTTGGTGTGCAAACTAAGTGTTATCTATGTATGTAGACGTAGATTTTTGTATCACTGAAGTTCAAAAGTTTTATGTCCGCATCTATAGAACGATTAAATTTTTAAGAACATTTAAAATTGATCTCTTAATTTATAAAAGACAAATTGTCATTTTAGTTAATTATGACATTCCGGTCTCGGCGCTCGCACAGTGCGGACGTGTCCGCACCTCGTGACGTCACTCTGGCTCTTCCGCCCGATATTCGGTACTTTTGGTCGGTCAAGTTTTGCACACTTGGTCGCTCGAGTATTGCACACACTTTTAGTAGGTTGGTCGGTATATGCGCACACTAGTTGGGTATATACGCACACACAAGGTTGCGTCATCGCAATTTTCATTGCGCTCTGACGCGGGGTTGTTTCCACCCCACACCCGCGTAGTTCGTTTGCGCGAACCCTCGTGGTGATTTTAATTGTTTACCCAATTTTAATCGCCACTAGGTCAGCTAGGGGACACCTAACGGTGTTAACGAACCTAGTTGGGGCGTGACCCGGGCGCCCGCCGGTTCCCCTTCAGGGAAACGGTAAACCCGGACGGGCGTGGAACCACCGGCACAGGGGGAGTAAACCTTGCCGACCCCAGGCATCTCCATTCCGTCGGTGACCTCCTCCTTTTCTCCCATCCTTTGTGGTTCTGTCTACCCACAAAGCAGTTAGGACCCCTTTGCACAATAAGATCGGCAAAGGGGCTACAAGCTAGGCTCACAATAGGGCGCACCCCTGCCTACACCCGGCAGGGGACTTGCACCACACAAATCCCTCGACTGCCCCCGCCTGAGGATGGCCACCCCACAAGATTGGTGGGTTCAAACCCTCCACTTGCTTGAGAGCCGCGACCCTGCTCTCAAGTCATGGTACTGCCAGCAGATGAAGGATACCTCCCCTGATGGAGATTATCCTCTCCGGCAGCCACCACCGCGAAAGCCGCGTCTTCCGCGCCGCCCCCAAGGCCCCTAAGGCCGCCCCACCGAAGGCTTCCATAGCCGCCACCCCGGCCCCCAAGGCCCCCGCGACCCCAGCCCCTCAGGCTGCAACCCCATCGGCCACTTCGGCCACCCCACCGCGGCCCCGCCCGCACCGACCCCCGCCCGCCACGACCGAATCTCCCACTGTCGCTTCAGCCGCGTCTGAAAGCGACATGGAGATCGACCCCTCCACCCAAAACGGTGACGATGACGGCTTCCAAGTCGTCACCAACCGAAAAAGCAAAAAGAGACAGCTCAACAGCTCTCCACAAGGCCACCTCGATAAAGAGGCTAAACAGGCCAAAACCAAGGCCGCTAGCCAGCCCGCCGCGAGCGACTACCCCGCCTCTGATCATCAGAGACAAACATCTCTGGAGAGATGTACTTACCTCTCTCCCCGCCCTTAACATCGTGCTGAAAGAAGCACGCGACATCCAGCACGGTATCAAAGTCACCGTGCAGACCCCGGCCGACCATCGCGCCCTAACCAGTCTCTAGTTGACAGAAATGTCAACTATTACACATACGCTCTCGAAGAAGAGAAGCGCCTCCGCGTAGTCATACGCGGCCTCTCTCCCAGGAGCTTGAGACCTCCTACATACTGGAAGACCTCCAAGCCCAAAACCTCCCAGTGCATGAAGTCCACCGCATGCACAAAGGCAATAGCGATAAGTCGCCATACAACATGGTGCTCGCAATCCTCGACCGCTCCGACCAAGGCAAGGCGATCTTCAACCTGAAGAGCGTCTGCGGCCTTACAAATCTCCGCTTCGAGCGGCCCTATAATAATCAAACCCCCGGCAATGCCACCGTTGCCAACTATATGGGCATTCGGCAAATCACTGCCACTCCGCCCGAGATGCGTGAAGTGCCTCGGAGACCACGGGACCAGTGAATGCTCACGGACTCGGGACTCCCCCGACCCTCCGGCCTGCATACTCTGCGGACAAACCGGACACCCCGCGAACTACCGCGGGTGCCCGGCCGCTCCCAAATTCAAAAAGAACGCTAAGCGTTCTCCCCTGCCTCCAAGGCTACCCCAAACGTCCGGCGTTCGTGCCCGCTCCTCTCCCGGCGTTCAACCCCTGGACAGGTTTCCCCGCTCTACCCACACAGGCTAGAGCTCCGATGCCCCTTCTCAGGCCCCAGCCCCAACCCATCGCTACACCACCCGCACCATCAGGTGCTCCCTCTTCCATCTCTGAGGACCTCGCCCTGGTAACACAGTTTGCCAAGACGCTGCCCTTCGACCTTGAGGAGGTAGCCATTCTGGCTAGCAAACTCAAAATCTCCACCACCATACAGGCTCGTCTGCGGCTCGTGATGGATCACGGCCCGCTGATGAAGATCCTGTACAACCTGTCCTAACCGTCTCAATGGCTACCACAAGTAGGGAAAAACCCCGCTCATTGACTTTGGCTACTTATAACGCCCACGGACTTAAAGATCAACGCGACTTGGTTCACGATTTCCTGGTCACCGATAATATAGACATTCTCTTAGTGCAAGAGACCTTCTTAAAGCCGAGTATTAGAGATCCCCGAATCGCTAATTACAACCTGATCAGGCACGATAGGTTAACCTCCCACGGCGGAGGGACACTTATCTACTACAAGCGGTCCTTGCACTGCCTCCCCATCGATACCCCCCCTCTAGAGAAACTAGAAGTCTCCGCCTGCAAACTATCGATGACGGGCCATCAGCCCATCGTCATAGTTTCAGCGTACCTAAGTTGTCAAAAGCCCATACTAGAAGACGACCTCAACGCCCTATTCAGTCTGGGTTCCGCGGTTATAATAGCCGGGGACCTAAACTGTAAACATCCCAGTTGGAATTGCGCAACTGAAACCGCCAAAGGGAGGGAACTTCTCCGCCTCTCGGACAGGCTCCTCTTTGGCATTCTAGCCCCCTTGACCCCCACTAGATACCCCGACAGACCGGACACACAAAGACCGAGCGTTCTCGATATAGCGCTAACGAAGGGAGTCTCCCTTCAGTTTCGCTCAATCGAAACACGGGACGAAATCGATTCCGACCACTTGCCGGTCGTACTCCAGTTAGGCCCCCTGACTCGACGCCACCGACGAAACCCGTCATAGACTGGACCAAAGTCCGGAACTTGCTCGCAACGACAAGCTCCCGGACTTGGACCAAATCCCAGACCCGATTGTCTCAGCCCAGGACAACGATGTTGCCATCGAAGCCCTCACCAGCCACCTCCAGGCGTGGTACGGGAGTCCACTCGGCAACTCCCGGACGACGTCAGAGAGCTGATGAGGGAAAAGAGGGCAGCATTTATACTGCCAATGTCGACCCGTCTCACCTATCGGAGGTAGACGCCGAGGTCGAATATCGGTCCTCCCTCCCGGCGGAAACCACACTCGAACCGGTCACGGTTGAGGAAGTACAGGATTTCATCAAAGCCCTAAAGCCCCGCAAGGCCCCAGGCAACGATGGAATCAGCCACAAATTACTAAAACTCCTCCCCGCCCAACTTATCTTAATTATGGTAAGCATCTTCAATGCTGCTATAAACAACTGTCAATTTCCCAAGACCTGGAAAGAAGCGGAGGTCATCGGTATCCGCAAACCAGGCAAATCGGCCTCCAAGCCCTCCAGTTACCGCCCCATCAGTCTACTCAGCTCATTGGGTAAACTGTACGAGCGAGTCCTACTCACTAGACTAAGAGATTTTACCTTCAGTAATAATCTCATCCCCCAAGAGCAGTTTGGCTTTAGAGCAAGACACTCTTGCCCCCAACAAGTGCTCCGCATCACGGAACACGTCCTCTCCACCTTCCAACGCGGCGGCCAAAAATCCTGGCCAACAGGCGCAGTGTTCTTCGAATAAGGTCTGGCACAACGGGCTGATATACAAGCTGTATCGGCTCGGTGTACCAGACCGACTCGTTCTCATACTACGGGACTTCCTCAAAGACCGTAGTTTCAGATTCCGAGTGGAGGGCAATCCTCTGCTCGCTCCATCGCAGCGGAGTCCCTCAGGGCTCCGCGCTCTCCCCTTTACTCTTCTCGCTGTTCACCAGCGATATGCCAATCCACCTATTTATGCGGATGATACCGCCCTATTCACCAGCGACCGCAGCAGACACAGAATCTGCAGTCAGCTCAACGCCGCCGTCAAAGAACTAGGCGACTGGTTCCGAAGATGGCGGATAGAGCTGAATCCCGAGAAGAGTGCAGCCATCATGTTCAGACGTGGCACTTGCTCACTCAATACTCGTCCCACCAACCGACTCACGCCCATCATGCTATTCGACCGAGTTATCCCATGGGTTAACGAAGTCAAATATCTTGGCGTAACCCTTGTACTTCCACAAGCACACCAGAGCGGTCAGGAACAGAGCATACTGGACCCTAAGCCGTAAGATGAGCCTTAGAAATAAGGTGACTCTGTACAAAACTTGCATCCGCCCCATCATGACCTATGCGAGTGTGGTCTTCGGCCACGCCAGCGATTACAACATCTGGAAATTGCATTGTTTTCCCTCCATCAAAGAAAACACCCGAACCCTCTGGTGACGGAGACGGTCAACTACGAACCCACTCCAAACGCTCCCACGAGTAAACGACGCCCTCGCAATGTACTCATTGACGGGCATCCGACCGAATGCCTTCTCACTCATTACAGACACATTTTTAGCTTAACCCTCTTCTCCTCCAGCCAAACACGCAAATATAGACTAGGATCGGCTTTAAAACTACAATCATTTCAGTGATTGTCTCACGAATGACACAAACCTCACAGGATATCGCTGATAGATTCCGGTATCGAAACAGCCATCTTATTCAGAAATGTGGTCCGTTGGGTTTAGACGATATGGATAATTAGAAAAATGAAGACCAATGAAGAAGTACTGGATATGATAAAGGCGCACAATTTTTAAAACTCTGGAGGAAAGAAGGGGGCAGATGTTTGGCCATTTGCTACGACACGACACCTTCTTATACACGTTAATCGAAGGCAAGGAGAGGGGAGGAAAGGCCAAGGCGAGCATACATGGATCAAATAAAAGAAAAAGTGGGTGTCGTATCGTATATAGAAGTAAAACAACTGGCCCATAATAGAGAAGATAGGATGAAGCTCTACTGACAAGAGCATAGTACTTAAATGATAGAATAGATTGTTAATTATTACATTCTGCCGAGTTTTTTTGGGTTCTGTAGACATTTTAGTAGAAATAGAACGCACTGCTATTTTATTTCTGTGTATATGCGAACTTTGTTCGCATATAGTAGCCCTACCGCTGACGCCTGCTTGACAAAGAAAGTGTGGTGATGGCGTGGCGGTGTAACGGTGTCGGTTTCCTGTAACACGCGCTTATGATTTTCTCATGTCCGTCCCTCTATTATAAAATCGTTATGTTCGTTCGTCCTTCCGTGTTCGTCTGTCTTTGTATGCAATATATATAATATGCATTTTTATATGAAAAGCACTGCTGTCTACTGGGTCTACGTGGATAATATTTGACAGGAAGGTAGAGTCTATACATGGAGCCACACAAAACAAGTAATAATTAGCCTTACTTGTAACTGGGGGTTGATTTTTTTTTATGTACAACTGCACATAGACTACGTTCCATTAGGGACTCACAAGGACCACGTTCACGGCCGCGATTTTTCCCGTTCCACTTGCTTGCCGGCGTTACAATCGTAAACCCAAATGGAACGGCTATTCGACCCACCTCTTGACATGGGTCGTTGTGAGCGTTGTGTGACCGAAAATGATGACGTCATTAGTGACGTTTTCGCCACGACCACAGCGACCGCGGTCGCCTTGTGGGACGGCTAACTGACCATTTTGGGCGTTGTGAGCTACTAATGGAACGCCCTGATAGTAAGTACTCTATCGTCAGTCCGATGGAAAATCATGACGAAGCTCTTTTAGGACTTTCTTATTTAAATAATTAAAGTTCTAAAGTAATTTAAATAAAAATTATAAAAAAATTGATGTAGCGCTTTAAAATTTTTTACGAAAATTAATTTTAAAAGTATGCGTTAAGACGAGTGTTTAATAAATAGCGTAATTTTCATTAAATCTTTGATTTATTACTAGAGTTTTCCCCGCGTGAAAAACCTTAAGCTATAGCTCTATACTAGTCACATCAAAACTAAATTAGTTATTAGACCTAAAACTTTACTATTTCTTGTTCAATTTACTACAATAAGAAAAAAACTAAGTCCATATAGTCTAAACAGCTGCCCAACAAAATACAAAGATGACTCGAAGTCAACCTGATTTGAAGTAATACAATGAATTACTTGTTTCCTATGACAACGTATTTTTTATTGAATTGAAAAGACGTGATTTGAGCGCCATCTATTTAGCTTCTGTCTGTTTTATGGAAACGATATAAGTTATCAATAATAGTGTTGTAACTTAAGTTCCGACAAAAACAAAATCCACCTACCTACTATAGAAATATACTTTATTACCTGTCGGCATTTGAAATAATTGTAATTCATTTATGATTGTCTTCTTTTGTTTACTTATTTATTGGTTATTGTGGAGAACAGCCTATTGTACTAGTTTATGGCCATTTGCAGGCATAATTAGGCAGGTGTGCGGATTACGATTTCTAGGAAATTGCGTCGACGCTTGCGGGCAGACATATTTGCATTTGGGCAGTATAAAGCAATGGCCCGATTGAAGAAGAGTTAGTCGAGCGATAACCACAAGCGAAGCAAGACTTGTGTACATTCGGTAATCTATTTAGTGACGGACTTTACGCGCGTATTTGAATTACGATCTTATGCATTACGTTTGGAGGACTTATTGCGTTCGGTTATATTTGTACCTGTGTCATATGTGTTTGTATAGTACTAATAACCTCTATAATAACCAACAACCAACGGCATTTTAATTCGAGTCCTGCAACTCGTAACAATAATATAGATAAAATGTATCCTAGGTGTTAACTCGGATTATAAGCCAGCAGTATATCGAGTTTCATTTAAATCCGTTCAGTAATTTTACGTGATGCTCTAACAGACAGACAGACAAAAAAATTCTAAAAATTCCATTTTCGGAATCTCCTGGTGCGAATCCCTGGTTTTTTTAAACTCGATCCATTTACAGATTTATTATTACATCTATTATATATATGTATATATATATATATATATATACATATATATATATATATGTGTGTATATATATATAGATAGATATGTAGCCAAATGGCGATGATGCAAGCATCCACTAGTTTTAGAAAACGCCATTATAATTTAAATAACACAATCTATTTTTACTATCTATACTATAACATATATATACATATCCATATATATATATACAAAGATATTAAAATATATATATATGTATATTTATAATGTTATAACCTTATAGAACTAATTAGTATACCCTTAGTAGGATAATTACATGTAGATATATTAGTGGATGAAACAGTGGATGCTTTAATTCATCAAATATTTATATTAAATTTAATTATAATTTAAATAGTATTAAAACCGCCACTCACTATAATTTAAATAACACAATTTTTTTATTTCCTAAAACATGGTACATTTGCGATGACAATATATTAATAAGTTTTATATGCTTTTGCCTGTTTTAGCGTGCAAATTTACTAGACATGTCTATTTCAAAATGTATGGATATTTAAATACATAATATTATATTTTATATAAATAAAAATTCAACAATTTAAATTAACATTCATAATAAATATTTACTACATGCAAATACAATGTCGTCGTATGCCTTAGGCCTTAGAATAATGACTACATTTAATATTTCATATTTTGTTAGACGGATTCAATCATTAATAGTTTAAATAAATTACTAATAATAAATAAATTTAAATATACATACATACATACAAACTAATAAGATAATAGAATTTGTCACAATAGTGCATTTCAAACTACATAATTCAATAGTTGGAAGATTGTGTAAAATTTTTACAACTTTGGAAGCGAGTGTCTACCTATTTATTGATGTAAATAAAAAGTCAAGCAGAGTATCGTTATATATTTTTTTTTTACTAATCTAGTAGTAACATAACGATGTCCACGATTAGAGTGTGGCAAAATAAAGTAGAAAATAATAGGGGCGTCACTATTGCAAAATTGTCTAAACTCTAGCCACTCCATTTTTTATGCTGGGGCCGCATCTGCGATAATGTCAAAGATATTGATTGTGGCCCAATTAGATCACAAATGACGCATTACAACCATCGCCACATGGCATGAAATGGCCTATATCTGTAACCTTATCCCAGAAGAGGTACTTTTTTTTGAAGCGGGGGAAATGCATTTCGGACACTACCGGGTCCTTTACTAGGGATTAGACCAAAGCGGCGAGATGTGACACCACGAATTGGCACCAGAGTCAAATCGCAGGCTTGTGTGGAGACTCGACTACTAAATACTCCACTAAAACCACCCTCCTCCCATGTGCCCCTCGCTTATGGCAGGAAGAGCGTGAGACTTAGAACGTAGTTACGCCCACGCTGATCCTAGCGCATCAATGCTTGAGAATGCCCCGGGAAAGGCAAACTCACTTCGTCAACAGGGGTGAAGACTCCTCTGCTCCCTAGATGCTAGAGGGCCCCTGCAGCGGTATTACGGGAGGAGATCTTGCGCATATCTGCGCTTCCGGGACCCGGACTGACGTCGGTATCCGCGAGATGCATGCGCACTTCTCTCCCTTTTTCGTTCTGCGGCCTCCTTTTGAGACATTACTGCCTCGCAGAAATTGGCCGCACCCACCCAATGATCGTCGTTATGCAGCATGGCTTGCACCAAACTGCCCAGTGAATCGATCGGACCTACGAGGGTCTCGAGTTCATGTCTCTGCGGATGCTGCGCACTCGACCAGTGTTTGAAACGCAGTGTCTAATGCACCACATTGGCGACACTGGTGGGAAGGCAGGTAGCCCGCGATATAATTCAGATACATATCGAAGCACCCATGCCCGGTAAGTATCTGGGTCATCCTGAAGATCAGGGTCTCGCGTTTCCGCGAGAGCCATCGCAACAGGTGCGGGTGCATCGCCTCCACCGTTCCAATGCCTGCCACAGAAGTTTCCAACTCTCTCGACCAAGTTTGGATCATGGTCGCGGTTTCCCGCGTCCTGATCGCCTCGGTCTGGCCACGGGCGGGCGAGGGCATCCTGTCGGGAGCACCGTACCTTGGCAAGTGCGTCCACCTGGAGAGGCTAAGGTGGATCGCCGGCTAAAAGTATCGATGCCGTCCAGGACATTGTACGGTATCCTCGGATGGTCCTTACCGCCAGGACCCGTTGTGCCCGGCACAACAAAGACCTATTGTGGCGGTGAAGTGCAACGGACCATACGGGTGCACATACGGACCATACGGCTAAGGCTGCCCGAGTAGAGTTCCCTAGCCGCCGCCCTCCCCCCGGTCCCCCCACGCCGTTGAGAAGCCGAGAGACCTGCTGACCTCACGAGCTTGGGAACTAGCTGCTCAAAGTGCGCTTTAAACAGCCATTTCCCGTCGATAATGAGCCCCAGATATTTCATCTGGGGACCTACGCGAATATCTACCCCTTGAACTGTAACGGTCAAGTCCGCAGGGGGATTACGAAACCACCTATAGAATATGATGGTTCTGTTTTCGCGGGGGAGACCTTCAAGCCCAGCCTATCTATTCTTTGGACCACGTTCGCTGACCCGGCGTTAGCGAGGTCCACGAATTCCGCGTATGACGCAGCGCGTGCCGTGAGTAGGGTGTCATCCGCAAAGCAGATTAGCCCTATCCGGGCAGGACCGTAACCCGAAGGGTCCAGTCGTAACCGACGTTCCAAAGAACCGGCCCGAGGACCAACCCCTGTGGGACGCCGCACGTGACGCGTCACCGACCTAACGCGCGATTCTTGGACTCACCATCCTCCCAAAGGATGTACCTGTCCTGGAGGTACGCGCCCAACAGTATCGTGAGGTACGGGGAACTCCGTGTGCACGGAGCCCCTCCCTGGTCGTCTCGTGAGGGAAGCTGTTAAAAGCGTTTGCTATATCGAGCGACACAGCCAGGACAGTATTCTTCGCTTGGACGGCTTCGTCCGTTACAGCCCGCAATGTCTCGAAGGCGTCCAACGTGGAGCGCCTCCGCTGAAACCCGAACTGCGTCTGTGCTAGCCCCAGCTGCACAGTATCGAGATGCTTAACGAGGCGTTCCGCCAAGATCTTCTTGAAGGCCTTGGCGACCTCGTTAAGCAACACTATGGGCCTGTAGGCGGACAGATCGTTGGGAGGCCGACCTCCCGTGGGAATTAGGCATAATCGGCCCTCCTTCCATTGCAATGGAAACTGACCTGCGCGAATACAGGCATCGAACAGTTCCCGCAGCTGTCTGCGTAGATGTTTAGCAGCCAGGAAGAGGAGCCGACCCGGAACCCTGTCGAGCCCCGGCGCCGTCTACCTACCCCGGTGCCGTCTTCCTGCCCCGGAGCCGGTCCAGGGCGACGTCTAACCCTTCCTCGGTGATGGAGAGAGGCTCCACCTCCAAGGTGTCGGGAATGATTGGACCCATGTCGGGGGGAGTGAAGATCCCCGGATCCGGGAAAAGCCCATCGATAACTGACCGGAGGACCTCGGGTTTGAGCGATTCCCTGCCCGTGGAGGTGCAAGGCCGCAACGTATTGCGTGCCGCACGGTACGGCCCCCAAGGGTCCCGGTCGAGTGTCTCGAGGAGTTTCACCCGAGCCCGGGCTTTCGCTGGCAGAATTGCGATGAAAAGGGCCTTTCTGGCCTCTCTGAACTCTCCAAGTCCATACTGGAGGACTATGCGCCCTGCTGCGTTTGAGCCTATGGCTGATTCTGCGGACTGCATTTCACCCAGCTCCTCGGTCCACCAGTGGACCGATGTACGCAGCGTTGGTCGTTTGACCATTCCCAGAAGAGGTACTACGTCAAACATCGTGCAAGCATCAGATTGCTTTATTTACCACATGCGTGCATTTTTTAAGATAATATCATTATTAAAATAATGTTTATTTTGATAATATTTACTATAATTTTGTTAGCAAAGAGCTTTATTACCTTGCTATAATTAACATAACAATTATTTTATTAAAAGAACCCTTACAAGACCGCCACGTCGGTTGTTCTTTGGTAAATATTATCAAAATATAACGAAAGGATTTTTGCTTTAAATTCCGCTAGATATGCTTGGTAAACTATAAAAAATGACTACTCCTGTGAAACGTAGCATTGTTATATCCGTATTACTTTTAATAGATTTTGGACTTGGATCCGCGTTAAAATTGAAACAACATGGACAAATTCACTTTGACTACAGATAGGATAGAATATTGCTAGAAGGCCAAAAAAAATAGTTCGTGTTATAGTAAGGTTATATACAAAGTTTGCAAAAATACTATACAGAGACCTTTATTTTAATGTTACTTGACCTTAAAGCGTTTAATAATACTCTATTCCAATAAATCTTCATCTAAATATTCTATCTCGTTCACTGCTTCTACATCTATTTTTTGGTTAGAGCTGGCCACAACATCATCTTCGTAGGACTTGGATTTAGAAGTGCTGCTATTGTCATTCTCGAAATTTACAACTAATCACTGATACAGTAAGTTGGCACGAATTTTTGCAATCGTTTTTAGTGATATCTCAAAATGCACCCTCAGCTGTTTCCTGTAATGACAGAAAGTCATAATCAATTTGAATCTTCATAGAATGTAATTCGACCAAAATTCAAAATGAAAGAAATGATTACGTAAATTTATTCAAACCATATCGTACATTTATATCAATCGATCCCATATTGTGATGGCATTCTTGCAGGGCAACCCCGGTACAAACAAATACTGAAAAACAAAAATAAACATAACCTATCTGGTCGATGATAATTGTACAGAATTTCCACATACCTGTCTCTTTTATATAAGACATCCAAAACAGCGATTTCTTTATCAAGTAATAATATAAGTTTGAATTAAAAACAAAACAATATACCATTGAGGTATAATGTACTATGTAAACTAAATGCAATATAAACTTAAATATACCTGTCATATCAGTGGTTCTTTGGTAAATATTGTCGAAGTTCGAAAAAATACTTGGTGAATGTATAGCAATCTAATACAGGAATTTTAAGTAGTGGGGTGGTAAAGTGGGGAGGGGGGGAGGCATACTTACCTTTACTACAACCCCTAAGGTCCGGAGATCTTAAAAAATATTTTTTTAATAAACATAACCTCACTTATTTTTACTGATTTTTTCGCTAATATTGCACGCACTTCTATCACAGGTCCAAAGTTGAAAAATCGTTTCAAAGTTTAAAAAAAGCCAGTAATCAATATAAAAAGAGCCAAAAACCAGCTTAATTGGATAAAAATGAAGAAAAAACACAATAGAACACATTCATATACGCTATAAGAGTAACCATTCAAAATGGCGACCAATAGAGGCGATGTTTTTTTACGTAATCGCATTAATTTATATTTAACCTATATTTTAAAAAAATCAGCAATGTATTTAAAAATTGATATCATTAACATATTTATTCATTGTCATATTTAAAACCAACTTGCTAGTTGTCCAATAAATTGATAAATAAAACAAATGTTTCATACGAGACTTTTAAGGCGTCGTACTGTTTATGTGTATAAAATAAATAGTAAATGGTAGCCAGTCGGTTCTGGCACTTGCCGGCCGCTTCCGCGGTACGCTCGCTTCGCTCGCTCGGCTCTGTTATCAGGTAAGGGATTTCTTTAAATAAAATATGGTGCCTATATAATTTAAATAACTTTAAAAGCACATTCACTTAACTGAAAAGGAATAAAATGGCGGCAATAAGAATTGCAAAATATTTGTCAATATTTTCTTTTTATAGAAATATGTCGATTTCCGAAAATTATATGAAACAATATATTAATTAAAACTCAAGATTTCTAATTTCTTAATTAAAAATCGATAAGTATTATTAACATATCGATTATTTTATTTTTATCATCATACCTTGTTAGCCAAGCTATTAAAACAAAAGTGACAGTAAAAACTGTGACTTTTTAATCAATCGATTATATGTCTACCATGAATTTTGTAGTTGTGCCTCAATTAAATTTAAAACTTTATTTCTACATTAAAAACAGTTTTAGTGTTACAAAAAGTTCTGGCGGTTATATGTAATTCGTGAGTACATTCATAAACTCAAATCACGGTTTGTTATTATCAAAAGTGACACAATTTCACAACAAAAATAAGTGAGGATATGTTTATAAAATAAAAAAAATTAAGACCTCCGGACCTTAGAGGTTGTAGTAGGGGTACCTCCCCCCTACCCACTACGCCCACCCACTACTTCAAATTTGTGTATCAGATTGTTAAGTCGCAGCCGAATACTTCTTACTTCATATTCCGCAAGATATCCACCGGTAAACTTTATAAATTATTTTTCTTCCCGAACTTTTTTTATTTATTTTTTTACACTTTTCACGTATTTCAATCCCTGTTAATATGAAACAAAAGAAATATTACGAGCACCTGTACTTTTGTTTGCAGCAGCAGAATGTTTATTTTGAGAATGTTTCTAGTAGAAAAAAAAATAGTTCTGTTTCAAGATAATTTTGGCAGATTCTACTACACTAAAAAATAAATTATATCCTCAATTACATGTATGGTGACAATCTCTGATTTTTCTGTATTTAAATTGACTAATAAAATTAAATTATAAGAATTAATTATTCACAAGACGAAAAATAATAATTGTACAATGATAACAAAATTCCACTTAAAATGTAACCAAGTTGATTCTAGTCAGTACGAACTTATAACTCGCACTGCAAATATATCAGAAGTACTAGGAGCCGCGATTTTATGTTACAGATATAGATATGCTACCTACGTTTCCTGCCACAAACGTGGATTGAATACATAAAGAAAAAACCCGTGAAGAGGATGCTGTAGATTCCAATATATGGGGTCCCGAAAATTGCAAAGTAGTTCGTTTTCTATTTTTAGAAATATTTCCAGCCCAAAGCGAATTATTATCGGAACACCAACTTCTAATTGTTACTACAAAATGAAGTCAATGATTTAATACAAAGTAACCTGTATTAAAGCTTGCCATTTAAACTAGAGGCACGCACTACGCGCACGCACATACAGTCGCGGGGAAAACTGTAGTCTATTACATAACCTATTTTATTACATGATTAAGGCTATGAAGGCCCCCGCTGCGGATGCGGCCCCGGTTCCCGCTGTAATGGCGGAGCCGGGTCCCGTGCCCGCTAAGCGGAAGGCCAAGGCCGCCGCGGCGGAAAAAGTCCCGGCCCCTGAGCCGGTTCATATATCCGCCGCGGTCCCCAGAACGGTTCCGGCTACCGCCATTGTGGCGGAGCCGGTTCCTACATCAACCGCTGCGCACACCGGTGTGGACTACGATATGCTCACGCATATCATCGCCCGCACCGTGGGCGCGATGTTGGACGCCCGGCTTGCCGGGATTGAAGAGCGGCTGCCGCCCGCGCCAATTCTTCGTCCGCCGCTTGCGGCGGACAGAAAAAAGGCCGCGGACGCACAACCGCTGCCTAAAACGGCGGGAGCTGCCGCCGCCGCCCACCGGGCCCCGAGGGAAGTAATTCCCCCGGTACCGATGGAGGTGGTGGTAGCCCCCGTCGTCGGGGTGGCGGACTCCCCACCGCCACCCCCTCCCCCCAAGAAGAAGGTGAAGAGGGGGGTTTAAAGCAGAGGGCGAAGAAGCTGCGCCGAGCCGCAGCTCTCGTCGCCGCCTCTGCTCCGGCGCCTAAGCCCGGGCCACTGGCCCCCAAATGACGGCACCTGCCGTCGCGCCACCATCGGCTGCGGTGGCCCCTGCCCCCGCCCCCGTTCTGGAGGGGGGGGAGTGGTCCACGGTCGTCCGAAGGAAGAAGAGCAGGGGAGCGGGGGTGGAAACGCCTCGCCTCCCTCCCTCGGCGCAAGCACCGGCTCCGCCATCGGGGCGGAAACCGGCGCGCAAGCCACGGGCTACGAAGCCCGTGGTATTTCAGGAGCCGAGATCGGCAACAATCATCATTAAGTTGCTGCCGGAATCGGCATGGACTCCTGGACTTCCCCCCAGGACCCGAGAGCGCGACTAGGGCGAACCGCGTCGCCGAGGCCCTTCGAGGGGCGCTCCAAAGGATGGCCGAAGTCATCCGCCCCGTAAAGCGTGGGGAGCTTTACGTCTGAGGGCTGGATGAGTCGGCCACAGTAGATGGGCTTCGCAGTGCCATCGCCAGCGTGGGCAACTGCCTGCGCGACGATGTTAAGGCGAGGCACATCGGCATAGGACCTGGAGGGATGGGCGCATCATACGTGATGTGCCCCGTCTCTGCAGCCAAAGCCATCGCCGAGCGGGGCCACCTTCTGGTGGGCTTCACCTCGGCGAAGGTGGAGGCTCTGGAAGCCCGGCCCATACGTTGTTATCGTTGTTTCAACGTCGGCCACGGCATCCAGACTTGCCCGGACTCGTGCCCTGACCGGACCGGCTTGTGTCTCCGCTGCGGTAAGAGCGGACACAAGCAGCCGGACTGCACAGCCCGCGACCCCCACTGCGCCGTTTGCGCGGCGGGGGGCAAACGCGCTACCCACCCGACGTTGGCGAGGCACTGCCAGCCCCCATACGTCAAGGGTAAATTCGTCCACCCGAGGGCGAATAAACGACTGGCGAGTGGAAGGGGGGTACCTATGGACACCTAAATGCCCAGTACACCCCTAACACTCTTCCAAGCTAATGTTAACCACTCCCCCGACGCCCAGGACTTGTGCCTGCAGGCGATGGCGGAGTGGCAAGCAAACTTGGCCGTAATAAGCGAACCTTATTACGTACCCCCAGCCAGGAACTGGGTGGGGGATCTCGACGATGTGGTAGCCGTGGTCGCCAGAGCCGGATCTGGCACACCGCTCACCAGTCTCGAAAGAGGAAAGGGCTACGCGGTGGCGGAAAGCGGAGGTTACGTCATCATAGGCGTGTACCTCACGCGGAGCCGCCCCCTGGCGGAGTACGAGCTCGCCTTGGACTCCATTAGGGCAGCCGTCGGCAGACTAGCGCCGAAGACGATATTCGTCCTAGGCGACTTCAATGCCAAGCACCAATCCTGGGGGAACGCGATTACTGATGTTCGGGGACGGGCGGTTGAAGACTGGGCGCTTCAATCCAACCTGTCCATCCTGAACCAGGGTTCGGTCCAGACCTGCGTACGTGCGCGGGGTGGATCGATCATCGACTTGTCATTCGCCACACATGCGGCCGCCCGCAGAGTGGTAGGATGGAGAGTGCTGGAGGAGGTGGAGACTCTGTCTGATCACTTGTACATCAGATTCGAGCTCTCCCCCTCGCCTAACGCTAACCCTGTTCAGGGCCCCTCCCGGCTCCCGCGCTGGGCTCTTACCAAGCTCGACGCGGAGCAGGCCGAGGAGAGGGCTATCATCGAATGCTGGACCTATCCAGCCGACCTGGGGAATCTGGAGGCGCAGGCTGAGCACATGCGCAAATCCCTCAAAAGGATTTGCGACGCTGCTATGCCTCGAGCCAAACGACCGCCGCCGCGTACATCGGTCCACTGGTGGACTGAGGAGCTGGCTGAACTGCGGAGGGCAGTCCGCAGAATCAGCCACAGGCTCAAACGCAGCAGAGCGCGTCGTCCTCCAGACTATGTTAAGGAGAATGGATTCGTGGGGGAGTTCAGAGAGGCCAGAAAGGCCCTTTCGATCGCAATTCTGCGAGCGAAAGCCCGGGCTCGGGAGGAGCTCCTCGAGACACTACACCGGGACCCTTGGGGGCGTCCGTGCCGTGCGGCCCGCAACACGTTACGGCCTTGCACCTCCACGGTTACGGAAACGCTCGAACCCGAGGTCCTCCGGTCGGTTATCGATGGGCTCTTCCCGGATTCGGGGATCTTCACTCCCCCGATATGGGTCCAATCAATCCCGACACCTCGGAGGTGGAGCCTCACTCCATCACCGAGGAAGAGTTAGACGTCGCCCTGGACCGGCTCCGGGGCAGGAAGACGGCTCCGGGACCCGACGGGGTTCCGGGTCGGCTCCTCTTCCTGGCCGCCAAACATCTACGCGGCCAGCTGCGGGAACTGTTCGATGCCTGTATTTGCGCAGGTCAGTTCCCGTCGCAATGGAAAAAGGGCCGATTAGGCCTGATTCCCAAGGGAGGCCGTCCTCCCAACGATCCGTCCACCTACAGGCCCATAGTGTTGCTTAACGAGGTCGCCAAGGTCTTCAAGAAGATCTTGGCGGAACGCCTCGTTAAGCATCTCGATACTGTGGAGCCGGGGCTAGCACAGACGCAGTTCGGGTTTCGGCGGAGGCGCTCCACGTTGGACGCCTTCGAGACACTGCGATCTGTAACGGACGACGCAGTCCAAGCAAAGGATACTGTCCTGGCGGTTTCGCTAGACATAGCGATCGCCTTTAACAGCCTCCCTCACGAGACGATCAGGGAGGGGCTTCGTGCACACGGAGTTCCCCCGTACCTCACGAGGCTGTTGGGCGCGTACCTCCAGGACAGGTACATCCTTTGGGAGGGCGGCGAGTCCGAGAATCGCGCGATAGGTCGGCAACGCGTCGCGTGCGGCGTCCCACAGGGATCGGTCCTCGGGCCGGTTCTTTGGAACGTCGGTTATGACTGGATCCTTCGGG
Source organism: Dendrolimus houi (assembly GCA_039645545.1). NCBI lineage: Eukaryota > Metazoa > Arthropoda > Insecta > Lepidoptera > Lasiocampidae > Dendrolimus > Dendrolimus houi. The sequence goes on from CM077131.1 coordinate 13,982,718, forward strand.
TTCCGGTCCTGCCCGGAATAGGGCTAATCTGCTTTGCGGATGACACCCTACTCACGGCACGCGCTGCGTCATTCGCGGAATCCGCGGACCTCGTCAACGCCGGATTGGCGATCGTGGTCCGAAGAATAGGTAGGCTGGGCTTGAAGGTCTCCCCCGCGAAAACGGAGGCCATCATGTTCCATAGGCGGTTTCGTAACCCTCCCGCGGACTTGTCCGTTACAGTCCAAGGGGTGGACATTCGTGTAGGCCCCCAGATGAAATATCTGGGGCTAATTCTCGATGGGAAATGGCTGTTTAAAGCGCACTTTGAGCAGCTAGTTCCCAAGCTCGTGAGGTCCGCAGGCGCCCTCTCTCGGCTTCTTCCCAACGTGGGGGGACTGGGGGGGACGACTAGGAAACTCTACACGGGCATCCTTAGGAGTATGGCCCTGTACGGTGCACCCGTATGGTCCACTGCACTTCACCGCCACAATAGGACTTTGTTGTGCCGCGCACAACGGGTCCTGGCGGTGAGGACCATCCGAGGATACCGTGCAGTGTCGTGGACGGCGTCGACACTCTTGGCAGGCGATCCGCCCTGGCCTCTCCAGGCGGACGTGATAGCCAAAGTTCGGCTCTCCCGACAGGATGCCCTCGCCCGTGGCCTGGTCTATGGCCAGGCCGAACTCCAGGTGATCAGGACGCGGGAAACCGTGGCCATGATCCAATCTTGGTCAGTAGAGTTGGAAAACCCTGTTGCTGGCATTGACACGGTGGAAGCGGTTCGACCGCAGCTGTTGCGATGGCTCTCGCGGAAGCGCGGGACCCTGACCTTCAGAATGACACAGATACTTACCGGGCACGGTTGCTTCGATAAGTATCTGTGTCAGATTGCGGGCTGCTTGCCTTCACCCCAACGCCGCCAATGTGGCGCGCTGGACACGGGGTTACACACGCTAGTCGAGTGCGCAGCATGGGCACCTCAGAGGTTTGAACTCGAGACACTTGTAGGACCGATCGAATCGCTGGGCGATCTGGTGCAAGCCATGCTGCACAGCGACGATTGGTGGGTGGGTGCGGCCAATTTCTGCGAGACGGTAGTGTCTCATAAGGAGGCCGCGGAACGAGATAGGGAGAGAGATGGTAGTGCGCATGCGTCTCGCGGGCGCCGACGTCAGTCGGGAGCCCGGAGGCGCAGGTATGCGCATGACCTCCCTCCCTGAAATACCGCTGCAGGGGCCCTCTAGCATCTAGGGAGCAGAGGAGTCTTCACCCCTGTTGACGAAGTGAGTTTGCCTCTCCCGGGGCATTCTCAAGCACTTGTGCGCTAGGATCGGTGTGGGCGTAACTACGTTCAGTATCTCACGCCTTTCCTGCCATAAACGCGGGGCACATGGGAGGAGGGTGGTTTTAGTGGGGTATTGATTAGTCGAGTCTCCACACAAGCCGGTTGATTATTGTTTGGATTGCCTCAGTGGAAAGCCTCCATGATCAACAACGGTCTAATCCCTAGCAAAGGACCCGGTATGTGCGAAATGCATTTCCCCAGCCTTAAAAAAAAAAAAATTGTGTTAATGACTGGGACCAAATCGGACTTATAGAGATAAATAAATGACGATTTGAAACGTCAAATTATACAAAACACAACGATTTATATTGAACTAGCGGTCCACCCCGGCTTCGCACGGGTATCCAAAAAGGACTTTTTTGTTGAGTTTAATTACCTACTAAGTGAATTCAAAATATTTCCCCTCCCGTACGGCCCGTACCTCAGTGACGTCTACATCGCATAAGCCTAGCTAGCCGAGTAGGATGCGCGGCGACCATGCAACTTTTGTCTAATACTTACATTTTTAAACTCGTGATATCTTTCGAATGGAATGTCCGAAATGAATAATCCAAAAAGTTATATAAAGGTATTGAAGCAGTCTTGAGAATATGAAGTAATTTATTTTGATAAGGATGAATACCAAGATACAAATAAAGAGCCTTTTCTAGCGGCGGCATTTCAATTAATTTTTAAAAATAAAAGAACACTTATTGTGGCATAACGATAATAGTTAGACCACAGAAATAATATCTAGATATTATTTCTGTGAGTTAGACATATACTGTCGCGACACTTTTGCAAATAACGATGTGTACTGCAAAGTCGTAGTACGTTATTTTATTCTATCATCAATAGTTTTCGCGGCGCACGAGATTTTAGGTATTTTTTACACCTTGGGTTACATTATTGGAGTTTTATTATTATCATTATAGTGTAGCTTGCCAACAGTGACAGAATTTTTGAAATCGGTTCAGTAGTTTCGGAGCCTATTCAATGCAAACAAACAAACAATCAAATATTTCCTCTTGATAATATTAGTATAGATCATAATATTAGTATAGATTACTAGTAACATTTCGCAATTCTAATGTAATGTAGGCTGCAAAATTAAATACATAAAGAAACTGGAAGGAATATTCAAACATAACAATCTAATTTGAGTGTTTACATAATCGTAACTTGTAACAATTATAAGTAGCAGATTAATTGAGGTTATAATACAGCTATTATAAACCCTTCCGTAGTTAATCGATTCGGTTGCCACTTACCCATTCAAGTGGAAGATTAATACAATTTTGCTCCTTTGTCCTTAAACCTCTAAATACTATATTTTGTCAGTGAAATAATTAAGCAATTTGATACATAGTACTCGTTTGAATTACTGGCGGATTGATTCTTAGTACCTAATGATGATGACTATCATCATATTTGTGTTAAATCTCGATTGCTGTCGGAACATTCGCTTTAGACCTCGGGGTCCGCTTCCTACTTTTTTCTTTCCACTATGTACAGTTGTCAGCATCCCTCATTGTGGGACCAGTGGCAGATATATCATTCCTCACGGTAAGTCACTTTTGGACCAACCCCTTTTACTAGGATCAGGCGGAGACGGCATAATAAAAAACAATAACAACCCATAAAAGTCCCACTGGTGGGCTCAGGCCTCGCGTCATAGGGAAACGGGCAATATTTTTTTTATTGCACGAGTTCAGCAGGCAGGGAGACGGCCCACATGATGGAAAGCGGTTACCGCCGCATATGGACATTTGCAACACCAAAGGTGCTACAAATGCGTTGCTGCTCTCTTAAGGGAGACTGGAACCCGGCCACTAATGCCGGAAGATAACTCAAGGTTGTTATGGCGGCATAACCCAGACCAGGGGTGGTAACCATCCAGACGGGCAAATACCTTACCACCTGGCATTGTTTTGTCGCCTCTTACGACAGGCCGCCCGGCCGCAGGAAATTGTATTCTTTTTCCGTTCCTGCACGGATAATTCATCATCATCATTCATCAGTATACCCGTCACGCTTATCCAAGGCGGCTTGGTAGGTTTAACACAGTTATCACGATGTGCAGGTTTCATCCCGATGTTGTCTTCTACCGTTGTTAGCACGTGGTAATCGTAACAATTAATCAACTCATAACAAACATTGTCACAGACACATTAAATTTCATATAAATTGTATGTTATTTTAATGTAAGCTATAATAAATTAAGAAAAGGTACGATGGGGCTGACATAACCGAGAAGGTTCAAAGGCCCTTTAAAATAAAAGATTTGAAAAAATTGTAATAATATGCACATTAGGTCGAAAAACTGCCTAAGAGGTGCATGCGTTCCGGCTAAGATTCGAACCCCAAAGCCCCTTTCAGTTTGGGTCGCGTGCGCTAACCATTAAATACGCTACCACAGCTTCTAGACACGGCATGCCTAACTATTTTTCCCTACATAAATAATTAGCTTCTATAAAATATTGCTTTACTAACCTAGACAACTCTTGCTGTTTTATTCATATTTGAGTTACAGTAAGTTTGTAATTTTAAAGAAGTCTACAAACTTAATCTAACTCTATATGAATAAGACCGTTACGGTTTATATGCTATATTACAGATATGAAAACTACTACAAACGCACGAGTTCTTGATGCTGTTTTTCTGAATGATGTGGGATGCGGCGTAGGTTCGTAGGTTTGTAGTAAAACTACATTGTTTTGTATTGACGTGAGATATCTTTATTTTGTCTTATTTTTATAATGATGTAATCCTTATTATATACTACTAGTATATTTAAACATACGTTTGCAAATTCTTAATTAAAGTGCGATGACCCCGTTTCAATAACTTTTTTGTACATTGATAATAATTCATTCAGTATAAAACAATACCCTATAGGTACAAATGTAAAATGTGCTTACGTTTACATATTACAATGACCACACATCCAACACAAGATATGCGTCTCCATGACACGCAGCTCCTGCTTGTGTTGATCAAATGCCGGCTACGCTTTCTATAAAAACTGTTCAAATTTCCCAATGAAATTACTACCAGAAAGACAAGCTGAAGGTAATATATTACTGTAACAAGGAGATTTATTGCATTAGTAGCAACCTCCACAAATGTGAAATGATGTACTGTTTGACTGTTTATGATGTCAAAGTGAGACAATTCGGTAATGTCCGCTTTGCAGGACTATTCTGTGATCTAAATTAAAATCTATTACAATCCATAACATCATAATATTTTGTAGTAGCTTATATATTTAAACTACTAAAATACTTATTTATTTCCTTTTCCAGCATAATAGGTTGGGGAAAAAGTCTTTTCGCATATAGTATGTATGAACTTGTAATAAGATCTCTGTTAATGCAATTTTGTACTGGAATAATTCCTTAGTATTTATTTATCTGTAGCCCCCCACCGCAGGCAGTCGCTAATAAATATTGGTAGCATACACACGTTTGTTTTACTCGAAACCATAGTTATCCAATCGAAGAAATTAAAGTGCACTCTAACAGCCCGTACATATGGTCGCAATCGAGCCGCACAAGAACACATCGAAGGAACGAACTTACCTACATTCTACGGCGAATAAAAAGATAAGATTTGTATTGACGAGTTTTAAGCGACGATTTAAGAGTGAATAATTATGTCGAATACGGAACAAATATATAACGTTTTAGAAGACACGGCGGAGTTATTACGCAAAACGCAAGTTAATTTGAAGAAATGTCCGAAACAAAGGCTTACTAAAGGGTATATACAAATCCGTATTGAATGTATTGAGGAATACTGGTCTACATTTAAAAAAGCTCATCAAGAATTAATTCGGCTTACGTCGCGTGAACAACGAGCCAATTTATCGTATTTTGCAAATGATGAATATTTTTTATTGGAAGATATTTATTTAAGCATGTCGGGCGATCTCAAGGACATGTTAGCCACGCACAACGCGATGTCGGCCGGGCCGTCACGGTCTCCAGATGATTCTGTGGAAGGTCAGGCATATACCCAGGTTAAGCTACCACGTATACAGTTACCTACGTTTTCTGGAAATTATGAAGAGTGGCCGGCCTTTAATGATCTTTACGTTTCGTTGATTCACGACAATCCGTCGCTTACCAACGTTCAGAAAATATATTATTTGAAGAGCAGCATCGCGGGCGAAGCAGCAGCATTACTTAAGCATGTACAAATTACAGATCCTAGTTATCAACAAGCTTGGGACACATTAAAGCAGAGATACGGTAACAAGCGAATAATAGTCAACTCCTTATTAAAACGTTTCTTTTCACAAAAGAAATGTTCTGCACAAACTGCTACACAACTTAAAAGTTTATTCGATACCACTAACGAAGTTATGAATAGCCTGCAGAATCTAAAGGTGCCTACAGGATTCCTGGGATCCAATAATAATATTTCTGGTAGTTCAGAAGTTGGACCCGGATTCCCACAAAGAATGGGAACACTTTTCCTATTCCCAGAAGGAGGAAGAACTACCATCATGGAACGACTTAAAGAAGTTTTGGAATCTAAGTTTCGTACACTAGAACTTGTTACACCGTCTTCGTCACTTGTAAAAGATAGAATAGGACGAGAAAGAGTTTTTCATGTGTCCATGTCTGAAAAATGCTGCATTATGTGTAAAGAAAATCATGCCTTATATCGATGCAAGGAATTTACAAAGATGCAACCTTCTGAACGTAGTCAATACGCACAAGATAACAAACTGTGTTACAACTGTTTGTCTCCAGGGCATTCAGCATTTAAATGTCATTCACACATGTCCTGTCACATATGTAGAAGACGTCATCATTCTCTTTTACATCAAACTAAGAGTGATATAGTAGATGAGTCAGCATTACCATTAGAACCCATGCAATCGACATCATCACTTCATGCAGATGTAGAAGAGAGTTTAGCTCTCACAGCAATGGCGTCTACCCAGGAGGTAGAGCGTAAGATATGTTTACTAGGCACTGCAGTAGTGAAGATAGTAGGAGAAAGTGGACACACTACTGTTGTTAAAGCTCTCATCGACTCGGGCTCACAGGCATGTTTTATTAGCGAAAAGGCAACTCAAGCATTGAAATTAGAACGCAAGGCGGTAAATCTAATCGTTACTGGGATGGAATCCACGGAGATACGAGTTAAACAAAGGTCAAAGTGCAAGTTTTGTCACAATGGGAAGATGATTTCGAGATACCAATCGAAGCGTACGTGATGTCTAAGCACTTGAAAGTAAACATACCATCTCAAGCACATCCAGTGAATGAATGGCCACATTTAAAGGAAATCAACCTAGCAGATCCAAACTTTTTAGAATCTGGAACATTGGATTTGTTGTTAGGTGTAGAAGAATACACAAAGATATTACAACAAGGACTTATCAAAGGTCCCTCTGGTACACCATGTGCGCAAAGAACCAACCTGGGGTGGATCGTTATGGGAGGAACTAATTTAAAGATAAAAACACGTAATAAATCCCTGGTGACCATTTCAAATGTAGAACCGAATTTAGAAGATCTACTGAAAACAATATGGGAAATAGATACGGATACAAAAAGAATATTAACGAGAGAAGAACAAAGATGCGAGAATATATATGATAAAACACATTCTCGAAATAAAGAAGGAAGATACATAATAAGGTTACCTTTTAAAACAGAGAAGCCACAATGTGTAGAGGGAAATACAAGAGATACGGCTGTGAAAAGATTTATGCACCTAGAAAATAAATTTAGAAGAAATTTACAGTTAAAAGAAGAATATAAAAAAGTCATAGACGATTACAAAGAATTAAAACACTTAGAAGAAATACCTTCAAATGAAAGAGAAAACAAATCTGTATACTTACCGCATCATGCCGTAATTCGTCAGGATAAGGAGACTACTAGGACGCGTGTAGTATTTGATGCTTCATCTAAGAGTTCTAACGGTGTAGCTTTAAACGACGAACTTCTAGCTGGACCAGTTTTACAAGACGATTTACGAAACCTGATCATGCGATGGCGCATGCATGCAATTTGTTTTGTTTCAGACATTGAAAAGATGTACCGAATGATATTAGTATCCCCAGAAGATGCTAATTATCAAAGAATAGTATGGAGAAATGACCCATCTGAAGAAATAAAGGACTACAAACTACTCACAGTAACCTTCGGGACTACATCTGCACCGTATCTAGCGGTTAAAACACTCAAGCAGCTAGCTGTTGACGAAGGTGACAATTTCCCTGAAGCAGCCAGAATACTAAATGAAGATTTCTTTATTGATGACTGCATGTCTGGGAGTGATGATGTGCCCGGAGCCATTCAGGTCAGTAAAGATCTTAAAGAACTATTAAGAAGAGGAGGTTTTAAGTTGAAGAAATGGGCTTCCAACAATTCAGAATTTATGCAAGCCTTGGAACCTAATGAAAGGTCAACTAATGTAAGTCTTCAATTGAAGCTAGATGGAGTAATTAAGGCACTCGGTATCCAATGGAACCTCGGGAAAGATAGACTAGAATACAAACTTACTTTACCTATATTCAGCAACAAAATAACGAAGCGCAGTATCCTCTCAGATATACAAAAGCTATTCGACCCACTGGGTTGGATCTCGCCCTGCATTGTGCTTGCGAAGATACTAATTCAAAAGCTATGGTTAGAAAGAGTTAATTGGGATCAAGATTTGGAATATAATTTAGCAGAGGAATGGAAAACAATTAGATCAGATCTGGAATTTGTTGATAAAATTTATATCGAGAGGTGGTTGGGCGTATCAACTTCAAATAAAAAGACAATACAGCTTCATGGCTTTAGTGACGCTTCTATGCAAGCTTACGCTGCCGTAGTATATTGCCGTGTACAAAACTTAGATGGATCATGCAAAATCTGTCTAGTCGCTGCTAGAACGAGAGTAGCTCCATTAAAAACAATTTCATTACCACGTCTTGAGCTTTGTGGAGCTTTGCTTCTTTCCAAGTTATTAAGGCAAGTTTCAAAAGCTATGCGAATAAGTAATTCACAAATCTTCGCCTGGACAGACTCCTCCATTGTTTTGTCCTGGTTGTTTGGAGAACCTTCACGATGGAAACCCTTTATTGCAAATCGAGTCGTCGAAATAACATCAAATGTAAATTGCAGCCAATGGTATCATGTTCAATCGGAAGACAACCCTGCCGACATAGCAACACGTGGTATGTCTTTAAAGGAATTAAAAAACAATGAAATATGGTGGAATGGACCGCAATGGTTGTTAAAGGAAGACATTAAGTTTATAAAGCCCGAAATTATACCTACAGATATAGAAAGGAAGAAGTTTACACTACAGTCCTTGATTATAAACAACACAGCAGAAAGGGAAACTAGCCTAATAGAACAGTTTGAAAATTTTAATACATTAACGGAGTTATTGAGAGTAATTTCTTACTGCAAAAGATTTTTAAATTACAAGGCTAAAAATATGGTGAAAAACATTAATGAGTATTTAACAACTGAAGAACTAGAAGAGACATTCTACATGTGCATAAAAAGGGTTCAAGGATTAGAATTCGAAGAAGACATAGAACGTCTGAAAAGAGAGAAACAAGTTAAGAATAAGAGTAAAATAAAGACACTGGATCCGTATCTGGATGAAAGAGGAATCCTCAGAGTAGGTGGAAGATTAAGACAAGCTAATTTAGAGGATGAACGCAAACATCCCATAATTCTCGGGAAGGATAATCATTTTACCCGTCTCATAATAGCTGATGCTCACCATAGGACCCTTCACGGAGGTATACAGCTAATGTTATGCTATTTAAGATCAAAATATTGGGTATTAAAGGCCAAAAGCTTAGTCAAAAGGCATGTTCATAGGTGTCTTCTATGTGCCAAATATAACGCAAGAGTGAGAACGCAAGTAATGGGAGATTTACCGACAGCACGCGTAACACCTGCCCGACCGTTTATGAATTCCGGAGTGGATTTTCTTGGGCCTTTTCAAATTCTCATGAACAAGGGAAGAGGTGGTAAAACTAATAAAGCTTATATTTCTATTTTTATTTGTATGTCAACCAAAGCAATACACCTTGAATTAGTAGGAGATTTAACATCGGAGGCTTTTATTGGAGCATTTAAAAGATTTTGCGCTAGAAGAGGAAAATGCGCTCATCTGTGGAGCGACCAGGAAGGAATTTCATTGGAGCGAACAAAGAGCTCGTTGAAGCCTGGAAGGAAGCGTCTTTGCAATTCGATGGAGACATTGCAAATTTTCTATTAAATGATGGCACACAGTGGCACTTCATTCCACCATATTCTCCAAATTTTGGAGGGCTCTGGGAGGCCGGGGTGAAGTCTATAAAATACCATCTTAAGCGAATTCTCACTACTCACCTCACTTTCGAAGAAATGTCGACAGTGCTATGTGAGATTGAAGCATGTTTGAATTCGCGTCCATTATGTCCCATCGACTCCTCGGATGAAAGAACACAGCCTCTTACACCTGGGCATTTTTTAATTGGAGAGGTGCCAATCACTGTACCTTCTTCTGATTTGAAAGATGTTAAAATTGGACATTTAACACGATGGCAATACTGTCAAAAGTTGTTACACGATTTCTGGCACCGTTGGCAAAATGAATATTTAAGCAGGCTTCAACAGAGACCAAAATGGATTAAGAAAGAAGAAGAATTCAAGAATGGAGATTTAGTTTTGATTAAACAGGAAAATTTGCCACCTGGTAAATGGTCCCTTGGTCGAATTATGAATAAGCACCCAGGACCAGACGGTTATACCAGAGTTTACAGTGTAAAGAGTAGAGACAGTATAGTGAAACGAAGTGTGACTAAGCTGTGTGCGTTACCCATAGATTCTAGAGATTAATTATATTATAGACATTTTGAAAGGACTCATATAGTCCTTTGGTGGCCGGTTTATGTTAATGCAATTTTGTACTGGAATAATTCCTTAGTATTTATTTATCTGTAGCCCCCCACCGCAGGCAGTCGCTAATAAATATTGGTAGCATACACACGTTTGTTTTACTCGAAACCATAGTTATCCAATCGAAGAAATTAAAGTGCACTCTAACAGCCCGTACAATCTCTTTGGCTATACCATTTGTATCTGGCTGGTTTTGGTATCATTTAAAAATGTTTTAATTTTAAAGAAGACAATTCCAAATTCAAATTAGGGAAATGTGTGATTTTCATTTGTTTTTCTTATTGTTAAAATGAGTGAATGTATTGAAGAAATTCGATACATTTTAAAATTTTACTACAAAAAAGGTAAAAATGCAACACAAGCCGCGAAAAAAAAATCTGATGTTTATGGACCTAATGCAGTATCTGTGACAGTAGCGCAAATTTGGTTTAAGCGTTTTCAATCCGGAAATTTTAATATCAAAGATGCACGTCGCTCTGTTCGCCCTGTTACGGACAAAATTGATGCCATTTTTTAAAAAGTGGAATAAATCGGCATATTAGTAGTTACGATGTAACTGGAGAACTGGGAATTGACCACAAAACAGTTTTGGCGCATTTGAAAAAAGGTGGGTACACAAAAAAGTTCGATATTTGGGTGCCTCATGAGCTCACTGAAAGAAACCTAATGAAGCCGTTCCATTTTTGAAGAAGCTGATAACTGGTGATGAAAAGTGGATCACATACGACAAGAACGTGCGAAAAAGATCGTGGTCAAAGATCGGTCAGGCTTCACAGACTGTGGCGAAACCCGGGTTAATTCGCAACAAGGTGATGTTGTGTATAAGGTGGGATTGGAAGGGCATTATTCATTATCAGCTGTTACCGCCAGGCAGGACCATCGATTCTGAACTGTACTGCGAACAACTGATGAGATTAAAGCAAAAAGTTGAAAGAAAGCAGCCGGAATTAATCAACAGAAGGGGTGTGGTTTATCACCATGATAACGCTAGACCTCACACATCTTTAGCCACTCAGCAAACATTACGAGAGTTTGGCTGGGAGGTGTTAATGCATCCGCCGTATAGTCCTGACCTTGCACCTTCAGATTTTCACCTGTTTCGGTCTCTGCAGAATTCCTTAGGCAGTGTCAGGTTAACATCACGAGAGGAGTGCCAAAACCACTTGTCACAGTTTTTTGATCATAAGCCCCAAAATTTTTATAGCAATGGGATCACGTCCCTACCTACAAGATGGCAAAAGTTATCCAACAAAATGGCACCAACATACTTTACTCAAATGTAAATAAACTTTATAAAAAAATCTTTTGAATTTTTATATAAAATGCGAAGAAACTTTTTCGCCAACCTAATAATATATTAAAACGATCTGAGTTGTCGATGTCAATTTGTATGGATCTGGATAATAATAAATAGTGGGTTTTTTGTATAATTTGAACGGTTCTAATCATCAATAATTCAGCCAGCCTTCTCCACACCTTATCCATAGAAGACGGTAATCTGGGCTCAGTATAAGTTACGTTTTCTTTGTGGTATTAATTTATAATATTGCTAGTTTAATAAATTGTATTCAAACATTGAATTTTAAAAATATAAGATCATTTTAAATCTTATTCAAAGGGACCCTAAAATAAGTTACTCGTTGTTGCGTAACGAAAAGCTCTTGGCTGACGAAGGCACCTTGTTACCTGTTAGTTTAAAAAAACTTTTACGAGGGAGTGTAACTTACTAATGATCGGCTCTTAACCTTTCACAGTTATTAGTAAATTATGTGAAAACTCGCCCACCTTTAATACTTCAACGATATCGATTGAACAAGGATACTCCTAACATTACAATATACTCTAGGCTTATTGTGAAGTAATGTTGCTTCGCTGTTACTTCCGGATAGCCATAAAATCACCGCTTGTTTCTCCCAATGAGCTTTGAGAGAGGGTAAATTATGGAATATAATATCATGTACAACATGAATAAATGATAGAATGAATAAATGAAAACTCTTTATTGTTCACCATAACTTAAACCTAGACATTTAATTATTATATATATTATATTAACATTATCTCTACTAAGTATTTTCTATCTGAATACCATTTTTTTCTCAAAAACTACTAAGCTTATATGGATGAAATTTAGCATAAGGATGTATAATGAATGACGCTATAAATAGATGTTACAAATTCTATATAAAAACTAGAAATTATAGAATTTTCTAAGTTTTCGCGACTGAAAAATATAGTAAAACTACGTTTTAACGGTATTATTCCGACGTTTCGGAATAGTAATAATCAAATAAACTGCCGCGCTTAAAACCGTTAAAACGTAGTTTTATTATGTATACTAGTCGTGAAAACTTGGAAATATTACGTTACAATGTAGTTTATTATGTGAACTAGAAATTAGTTTTGGCCGCCATAGAAGTAACTGGGGTATGAAGAATTTATTTTCTGTGTATACAAGCGTGTGGGCTTTATAGCCATTAAATGGTTATGTGTTGTAAGTTTCGAAGTTGTTAGTTTTTAGAAATGGTTATGATATCTACAATGAAGTACATATAACTTGGCAAGATAATTTTCAAAATAAAATACCTACTAGAAATGCATAACGACAAACTAGTTACATATTATGAAGGTACATATTTTCTAAATTATATATAAATGTATGGGGACACCGCCCGACGTGCCCGGCATTTTATAAGCCTATATAGCATTTAGATCACAATCTCGTCAACTTACAAGAAACGACCCGCGAAAATTCTGCGAAAAAGCTCACAGGGGTACCTGTTAACTTACGAACATGTTTCTCATGGCCATTGTGATGCAAGTTCATATGTCAATTTTTATTTAGGTATTATTAGCCTCCCACGCGGTTTCGTTTGCATAAATCCCTGAGCAATCCTGAGTGAGTATCCTGAGTATACCGAAGAAAGAATCTCATATTTTAAAATAAATAGTATATTATATTAATATTCTCTTTATCAATAATAAATGAGACATGTACCACTAATGATTATCTACATGCATACGTACCTAGATATTATCACGCCTGTTTTCTATTAGGGTAGGCAGAGACGATGGATCTCTACTTGCGACGAGCTTGACAAACGACTTTCGTTTCACCTGCTTTCTTCTCTTATATCATGCACGTTTATTTGAGAAGATTTTTACCTGACCTTTATATAACACTTCTGCTAGGTAATTGATCATAGCGACTTGCTGTTCATTTCTAAGGTCTTGGAGAAGAAACAAACATATTATTATTAACATAGTCCCAAATCCCTCCCTAGGTACAATTATACGGAGAAATACACTTTATCCACAGTATCCTGGGTAGAAGTAAAATTTTACACATTTGCCGCCAGTAGGCTATTGATATTCTTGGAGTGCGAACAATTAAATCAAATTACAAATAACGCATTAAACCTATCGCTACATTTGCATGAAACAGTCAATAGCTATAACATTATAACAGATGAAACAGTTGCTACTGTTTCAATACTACTGCTGTATTACCTAATGTTTTCTTTTAGATTCAATAAATATAGTGCAAGCAATTTAAAGAAAGAAATATTCCGCAATATCTGGTATTAACCTACATACATGATTTACAGGCAACATAAGTGTTGTACATTTTGTCGTGGCCACTATCGCGTCACCTCGGTACTAATGGACCATATTAGCTACAGAAAGACACATAAAAGGTCGCGCGAAGTATGTCTAGATGCGCACCGTTTTGTGAGGTAGTCTTGCCAAGAGATGAATGATTCTTTTAATGACACAACAGTTCCTGACCAGCTTCCTTGCGTAGCAGTCACGAATGCGCTCCTCACATCTATCTAATACAATTTTTCGCGCTTTTCTATCTGGAAAAGCGATAAATTGTTAGTTCTGTGTACAGATGATAGTGTACTAGTGTTTGTTCGTTTGGATTGCGGTGCGGAAAACAGTTTTGGCCGGTGAGTCCCATTTCTCTTTCCGCTTGCTAGTGTCGTGCGCAAAATCTGTTGCGTGCGCTTTTGTAAGGGTTTTTGTGTGTGTAGTGTTTTCGCGCGCCTTTATGGTCTCCTTTCGGGTCAGGGCCTCCAGTAATGGACGGCCCAGGTACCCCGAAGGCCCCCAGGGAGCCGAGTGTCCCGCGTAAGGGGGATCACAGCGGCTGCAATAATGGATGGGCCATGAAGGAGATAGGGGAGACGCGGGAAAAAAGTGTCGTGGACGGCGTCGACACTCTTGGCAGGCGATCCGCCCTGGCCTCTCCAGGCGGACGTGATGGCCAAAGTTCGGCGCTCCCGACAGGATGCCCTCGCCCGTGGCCTGGTCTATGGCCAGGCTGAACTCCAGGTGATCAGGACGCGGGAAACCGTGGCCATGATCCAATCTTGGTCAGTAGAGTTGGAAAACCCTGTTGCTGGCATTGACACGGTGGAAGCGGTTCGACCGCAGCTGTTGCGATGGCTCTCGCGGAAGCGCGGGACCCTGACCTTCAGAATGACACAGATACTTACCGGGCACGGTTGCTTCGATAAGTATCTGTGTCAGATTGCGGGCTGCTTGCCTTCACCCCAATGCCGCCAATGTGGCGCGCTGGATACGGGGTTACACACGCTAGTCGAGTGCGCAGCATGGGCACCTCAGAGGTTTGAACTCGAGACACTTGTAGGACCGATCGAATCGCTGGGCGATCTGGTGCAAGCCATGCTGCACAGCGACGATTGGTGGGTGGGTGCGGCCAATTTCTGCGAGACGGTAGTGTCTCATAACGAGGCCGCGGAACGAGATAGGGAGAGAGATGGTAGTGCGCATGCATCTCGCGGATACCGACGTCAGTCCGGGTCCCGAAGGCGCAGATATGCGCAAGATCTCCTCCCGTAATACCGCTGCAGGGGCCCTTTAGCATCTAGGGAGCAGAGGAGTCTTCACCCCTGTTGACGAAGTGGGTTTGCCTCTCCCGGGGCATTCTCAAGCACTTGTGCGCTAGGATCGGTGTGGGCGTAACTACGTTCTGTATCTCACGCCTTTCCTACCATAAGCGCGGGGCACATGGGAGGAGGGTGGTTTTAGTGGGGTATTGATTAGTCGAGTCTCCACACAAGTCGGTTGATTATTGTTTGCCTCAGTGGAAAGCCTCTATGATCAACAACGGTCTAATCCCTAGCAAAGGACCCGGTATGTGCGAAATGCATATAAAAGCCTTAAAAAAAAAATCTTTTAATGACACAGGTTTTTTATCAGCTACTGTAGTTTGACTCTTCAACCTAATTGAATCACTTTGGCTGAAAGAAGCAGAACTGATAAAACGAAATGCTGATATAAGTTGGATCAACCTAATTGAATCAATTTGGTTGAAAGGCACCAAACTGAAAGGACACGACGATTGTCAATGATATTAAATTATTCAGGTTTATGTTTATAATATATGGATCACTTTGGTTTACTCATTCAAATTGAAAGATAGAAATAAAACGTCTGATATCAGCCTAATGACATAGAACGACTCAATTTCAGTTTTACATAGATCACTTTATTTACTTCATCCAAATTGAAAGACAAATGAACTGTCTAAACTTTAATATCGCATTAACGCAAGTCTGGACCGACTGGTCCAAAACATAAAATAACAATATACATATCTTTTGACAAATGCGTATTACAAGCACAATAAATGTACTCTGTGACATTAAAAAATAAGCTATTTAAAGTTAATTCTGGAAACACAACACAAAAATAAATAGATTGCGTTAAATGAAGCGTACATTCTTTGAACATACAGTATTATCTAGTGCCGTACATAGATGGCGCAAGTAGTCCCGAACTGTTTTATCATGATTTCTGCCAATCACATTTTGAAAAGTGTCCTCTTTTATGACGTCATTATTTCCACGTTGGAAGTTCTAGAGAAATGTCATGTTTCACTTTTATTTTGTAAACTAATGTCCGTAAACTAAAAATATTGTAAATATATACCAATTTCTATTTTTGCTATACAAGAAATTAGTGTGTTCATAGTCTTAATAGTTTTTAAACTCACATCAGTGCAATTACAGATACATAAAAATGATTTCTCATAATGATGATGTGAACAGGATCTTTGGAATACTTTAGAAATGACGATGCTTATCAAGGATAAGTGAGAAATATACAAGAATGGAACACTTCCAGCAGGACGGGTTATTGGTTCGTATCAAATTCTATGTCGTAATCAATTCGATAAGGTATCACTGAAAACAAGGTGGGATTAGAATGTGCGAGTGTTCTCGTAGGCGAACGGTGAAGCAATAATGGACAATCGTTCCGGCGAACAGACCTCGTTCAACAGCTTTCAAGAACTCACACCTCCACTTTTACCGTTATACATTCATTTCATTTCGTGATCGGACGTGGCTCGCTCGTCCACACTTACGTACAGCATCTTACGTTCAAAACATCCCTGTGTTGATAAGCTGCTAATTGGATCCAGGGTTTCCCCTAACGAGGGCATTTAATAAGTGTGAATAGCTCAGAGGCAGTCGAGTGCGTCATTGACTTATTGTGTCGGCTACGGCACGCCGGTTCTGTTCACGTAAACAAGATAATTTGCCAGCTAGGCACCATGCGGTTTGTACTTCTGCCATATGCCTCGTAATTTATTAATTAAAAATTAAACAGTGAAGTACTAACTTAGTATTAATAGACTAGTTAGAGTTCAGTGCCTAAGTAGAAGCCGTGTAAGCTCTCTCGTTTATGAACATTCTCTTTACAATTAATGTGTGATTCATCAATGTTGATGTAACATTGAGCTGTGCTGTGCAAGATGGATAAAAAAGTTGACCTGTTATCGCTGTTTGAGGTAATTTCCTTTTATATTGTCTTCATTTATGGTATGGTATGGTTACAATAATCAATGAGTTTTTCTTTAATACACTACTAAGTTGTTCCCACTTTAACTTATCAGAGTAGTAAAGTCTAGCAAGATAATAATTAGATTAAGAAATGACTACTACAATATCTATTTTTTGACATAAATAAAATGAGTGGAAATTTAACTTGTAACTGAAATATTCCTTTCACTTTGTCTTACTTGAAGCATGTAGAAAATGAAAGTAACTGTTCAGATAATGCAAAGTGCAGCCTGTGAATCATAGTTTTATTTAATTTTAGTTCTGTCCTTGATATTGTCAATTTCCTGTTTAATTATTTTAGAAAACAATACACTTGGGTATTGTAATGTGCAATTTTTTTCACATTTTGATATTTGACCGAATATTACACAGTAATTAGATGAATACCCAATGGAAGCCAAATATTCATGGCATCTCTACAACCAGTAATCATATCTGATTTAGCTATCAATTGACAGTGTGTTCCTTTAACTTTCTTAAAGAAAAGTTGTTTTCTAAAGCCAGAAAGTAATTAAATTTCACTTACGTATAAAATACAAATATGCTATAATTATCTAAGGATTAAACTCTGAAAGATCTTTTTGATTGAGAATGATAAAATTATACTGCTGTATGTTTTAATTTACTTTAAAATTAATAAGTAAAGTTACCTCTGAATTAAAGTTACGTTACAGCAAAAATGTTAAGTGTTTAGTAATTTTGCCTGAAAAGGAGTAATACCACCAAACATGTGGTGTAATTTTTCTTTTGTTGCACATAAATTCTGCACATTCTTCAACATTTTACTTCAAACCCTTTGCTGTGCAAGCTGTTTGCCTTTAGAACTCTTTACCCGTAGATGTCAGAAAAGCTAAATCACTTGCCATATTTAAAAAAATTGTCAAAAACTATTACCTTAGTTTATAATAAAATGTACATTTTTCTATTCATCTTAACTTAGCTGTTTACTGTCCACATTGTGCTGTTCTTCCTTTTTTTATTTTTACTTCTTTTTAATTTAATTAAACCTAGGCATAAGTTGTTGAAAGTATCCTCTCAGTCAGGTTGCCTGAAAGAGATCTCTTTAAGTGATAAGGCCACCTTTTGTTTTGCCATTAAATTATTGTAATTATTTATTCTGTAATTGTTTATTTGGTGAACAATAAAGTGTTTTCTATTCTATTCTATAAATTTTGTACAAGTATGCTTTTATTGATAATCTGTAGAAGAATATGGTCCTTTAAAGAAAGGAATCATAAAATACATGTTATATCACAGTAGGAGTATTAAATTCAATACACCATTGCACAGTCACATATGAAAAATACCTTTGGTCTATGAAAAAAATGTTTGCGATGTTAGGTGTGGATCATATGGCTTGGAGAACATGATGTAATTCTAGTTTCTACTTCTACCATTCTGTTAGAGAACACAAAATTCACTATAGCTCTGTTTAAGCCCCTTACTACTAAATTAACTGAAAAACATATTGTTAGTCTCAAGTTTAAGACTGTGATGGAATACCAAAGTTTACTCTTAAGGTATGTTGCCTGGAAGAAAATATTTTTAGTGACAAGATCACTTATCGTTTTGCCAAGAGGTATTTATACATGTGTTTCTTTAATTACCTATTTATTTTGTTGAGCAATAAAGTGTTATCTATCTACCAAAAAATTTGATGGATATTAAGTATTAAAATTTTTTTTTTTCAATAAATTGGCAGACAAACACACACACTGTATGTCCCCAAATTAAGTAAGTTACACTTGTGTTATTGGTAATATACAACGGACCATTCTGGGGCCGATCCCAGACACCCAGACCATAGTAAATAATGGAGAACTATATCCCCTCATTTGCTGCACTATGCATCTTAATAACACAGAATCCTGAATCACATTTATTCAGGAAATTAAATGGGTTTGTAGGTATTTTAATTTTATGTAAATCTGTTGCATGGAGTTTTTAATTCCTTATAATCAGTTGTTATTTAACCAGTATGCTTGTTCCTTATAGTTAATTTTTTTGTCATGTGTTAAACATTTTTGAAACTAATGTGGGTTAGTAGTAGAACCATCTGGTTCTATTAGTTTGTATTCATATTCAAACTTTACTCTCCATTAGCTAAGTTTAATTTTATTTCCTTGAGTTACTATTGTCTTATATGCATCTTAATATTTATGATAATTTTGGCTGTATGCTTGCCGGCAGTATTTTAATAAAATAAAAACAATACATAGATATTCAGCTTGTAAATGAATATCTATGGTAGAGCTGTGGAATACACTACCAATATCAGTGTTCCTTGAAAAATAAAATCTGGGTGCCTTCAAGTCTTTTGTGAATAGGTATTATCTAGGTGAGAGTGTTCCATCTTCAATTGCATCATTGTTAAACATTAAGTGTGACCATGATCAAAAGTGAACCAATTTGTCTATTTGACAGAATCTACATATTGTAGCTTTGATAGTCATGATATAAGATTACATTTTGTTGCATAATTTTAGGATTATGTTTAAGAAGTTTTAATACTGGAAACAATACATTAAAGCCTGATTTACATTCGCAATAAAGTAGTTATTTAACTGACAAATAAATCTATTATAATTTAGATAGACAGACATCTATTATACTTAATCAACAATTTATTACTTCTCTAAAAACATCTGTCCCAACAATAATAATAAGGATTTAAATCGCCAGTTTATCGAGTTAACTAATGCAAATGTAAAAGCGATTTCTTCTACAGCTCCTGAAGAGTGAATAAAAATTGTTAAAAAAATTATTTTAGCACAATTAAATACCTTCAGAATAAAGAACTTCTTTTATATTTCAACAACAATATATATAAATAATTGAATATTAATTATGACCATTATTTAATATTGCTTATGAAATTGAAATATCATTAAGTAATAGTAGATTGTATTATGTTAAATATTTTGCTGATTACAATAATTATTAAGTGTCTCCAACCCAGCTTTGGTGGGCAGATTATTCTGTTTTCTCTGGGTGACATTCTTTACTTTTGTAGTTTGTTCTTTGCAGCTTATTATTAGAAAGATAGATATTTTTGCTCACTGAAACAAAAAATTACAAAAATGCACAACAAAACAATAGTTACTTGGTAAAGCAAAAGGTGGCTTTATTGGTAAAAGTGATCTGTTCCAGGCAACATGACTCAAATTCAGTACATGTATTACATGTACAGTATAATTAGTACAGTCTACTGAATTTGTTATTCTTTAATTGAGAAGATTATTCAGACATCATCAACAATTGTTGTTTAAATATAATACGTTTTCACACGTTTTCCTATCATAATAAAATCATTTATTTATTTTGTACTTGTTTTCTAAAAGATATAAATGATAGTAAAAGTTTTAAGATTAAAAATATACGGAAACAATTTTTTTGTCAATGAAGTAAATATTTTTTAATCTATAGATGCTTGTTGCCAACACATTCTGTGGTCATATTAAAAAGTGGTCCTATCGTCAAAGTAATACTATAATTTTAAAAAATCGAAAGAGAGAGAAGATCTCATTTTAAATATACCCCATCAATCCAGGATTGATTGTCGTCCTATCAGAAATAAAACTTTATGAAAACAAATGTAAATCAATGTACAATGAGATATTGCAACTTGCAAATAAGTTTATTTTAATATGGTATTATTTTTTATAATATCGTGTCAAACATTTGAAAGAGGTCAAATCATAATCAATAATCACATTTAGAATATTCATAACCATGTTGTGCCTGTGGCTTATCTGCATTAGCAAGCCTTTGATTAAAAATATAAGCGAAGCTAATGAGCCACGATTTTGCATTCATGTTGGTTTGTTATGCTCAGTAATAAATACTGCACTTTATTGAATATGTCTTAAAATCTATTATCATAAACTTACCAAGGCACGTCTCGAGGTTTCGCTCTTTGAAACTTAGGATCCATATCCTGCGAAAACTATTTCATATGTTAAGCTAAAAAATATCCGTCATTTAATCTTGTTATGGAAAGACATACATTATTTATGTTTATTTTGTTTCTCTCGCGTAAACTTCGAGTCTTTATCCCGCAAATATTTTCTCGGTGAATGTGCTTATTGATACAATTACCAAATGCTGATGGTTCATCATCAGGAAATCTGTACATAAAGATTACCTATGTGTGAAAGGCATCAATCTTATTTAGACAAGCGTGGCAGATAATGTTGGATTCATTATATTGATTTCAGCTCTTAGAGCCGGCTCGATCGGTATGATACCACGCTGTCAAAGAATATCGACGTGAAACGGTTAGCCTTGAGCTAGTTGTGTTTGTTTGTGTGTGGGATAACCATTGTTCAGTTCCAATGGACCCGTTCCTCCCCCCCCCAATCTTCCCTATCCCATCGCCCTATACCAATACCAGGGAATGGCCAAATGCGGCGAGAAGCGCCGCAACAGACGTGTCTGGGACTCTGAGCTAGTCGTTCCCAAATACACGACTAATCCTAAACCGACGCCCCATTCTTGCCTTTTGTGTGGATTCCACCGGATCTAGTACAAAGTTACTGCACAGTGAACGTCCAAGGCGCCGTTCCAATACCAATCTCAATCCCCATATGCCAGTCTTTAGGGTGGGATAGGGTAATGAGATAGAGGTATCAGACAGGAGGAATAGTTCTTATTCCTCCTGTCTGATACCTCTATCTCATTACCCTGTCCCAGCCAGTTTCGAAATACAAAAAGAAATTTAAAAAAATATTCTTAATGTTGCCCAGCAGTAGAATTTGAGCAGATTTTATTATTAAAATAAGGTTAAAAACAAAATTATTTAACATAATCTTTTAATTGCAGTCAGACTCATGGACGGCGTCAGACGACTTCCTGGAGAATATATTCTCCTTGGAGCAGGGGTCGCTGGGCTTCCTCGAGGAGTCAATGCCCGACTTCAGCCTGTGTCAAGACAATGATACGCAAACAAAACCCTCTGAAGCTATCAGCAGTTCTTGCTCTGATAGTGGGCTTTCTAGCGACCAGGCGGAACTGTAAGTACTTATGTGATTATATTTTTGCGACGTTACTTTTTTTGCACAGTTAATATAAAAATAAATAATTAAACTGACAGGACTGCAACTAAAAATAATATAGAAGCTTTAGTGAAATCGTTATTAAATAAGCTAATAACACTTAGGATAATTTTTTAAAGTTTTATTTCTTAAATATAATTAAAACTACAGATTTTAACCTTTAGGATTCTTCAGTAATAGAAACAATAGCACGAATCAAGCTATGTCGACGTAATAATGAGTTTTAGTTATTAAATATACAATTGTCATAGTGTCAATACGTATGTATACATATAAAATTCTAATCTGGTACTTTCGTTACACAAAAGTAAAAGTAACTGATTTATACATACATAATTGTATTTTGATATAGCATTGTATAGGTGCGTTATATTATAATCTTCTCAATAAAAACATAGGTATGTTTGTTATATACATATAATTATTTTTATTTCAGTTATAAAAGCTGAACAATATCAAATTCCAGCTGACAAATAACATTATTTCTTAATTCACAATGCGTGACAGAATTAATTTAGTATTGCTATCGAATTCCAACATTTGTAAGTGTACCTATCGTATATCTTTTCAAAAGTGTTCTTTTTTAAATATTTAATGCAATGAGAAGTCAAAATATTGTAATGTGGAGCTCCACATCTTACTTTTTCTTATTCTCTTGCCTTACTACTGATCAAAATTTAGCTTAAACTATAGAACTAATCTAGAATGAATAACCTGACAGAAACGACATATAAGTCGGCTCAATGAAATTGAATCAATTTGGTTGAAAAGCACATAACTGAAAGGACACGACGATATTCAATGACAATGACTGATTCAAGTTTATGTTTATACTAGGATATGCCCGCGATTTCGTCCACGCTTGACCTGAAATTCCAGCAGGATTCCCGGGACACAAAGTACTGCAGCATTTAAAAAAGAATGTAAGCTATTGTTTCAGTGAAAACTGTGTCAGAATAAGCTAATTATTATGCATCCGAACAACTACAAACCGCTCCAAGGAAAATTCCTGCGGCATTCCCGGGATAAAAATTAAAAAAATAACATTTTATTACATAAAATTTGATGTCGTTCAGTGAATAAAATCACATTGGAATTCGATTTTTTTAATTTGGTAATTTGAAATCATTCTGAGTAAAAGTCCCGCTGAGTTTGAATTTGCTGTCGATCAACGAAAACCGCAATGAAATCGGCCCGGTAGTGTTTTTACATGAATTCGAAAAAATAGACAAACTAACAGAAAATCTAAAAAAAATGCATCGTGTTCACCATCGTTTATTATTCCAGTTGGTTTTTTTAATAGCTTCAATGTATAGACATGGCATTTTTAGAATTTTATAATGTTATAGATGAATCATTATGTTAGATTCATCCAAATTGAATGACAGAAACGAATTGTCTATATCGGCTTACTGAATGTGCGGTATGTGAACATCGGATCGTTTGTCATAATTCTTATTGCGATCGAACACAATTCAATATGGTATGGCGTACGTATAAGTCTATGAACTACCGTTTTCTGCTTTCGACCAGTTTAATCTATGTATTATAGCAAAATTTAGCTTCCGTATGTAATCGACTTATTAATAACTTCTCTAATAATGACTGAACCATAGCAAAGGGTGGGTGGGATTCAAAATCAAAAATCAAAATCAATTTATTGTCATAAAATTACACAGAAATAATGCTTACATAGGTTCCGCACTAGGACTAGCCTGTATCGCGGGACACCAAGTACGTGTGTGACTGAATTAATAATTTTTATCTCTAAAATTAAATTTATAAAATAGATGTTAACGTGTGTGTGCGTGTGTGTGTGTGTGTGTGTGTGTGTGTGTGTGTGTGTGTGTCTGTGTGCGTGCGTGTGTGTGTGTGCAAATAATGGATCACAATATACTGATATATATAATAAGGTTAATTTATATGATATTATATAATAAGTTTTGAGTTTTTTGGTAATCAAGTTGCATAAGCCACTTTAGGATTAGCGAGTCTATAAAAATACAGCCAAAGGTACTTGATATTGCTGAATCCCTTAACTAAGCCTGTTTTAGTATGCTCAAAGCAGGTATTTATGATGCCAGTCAAATAAAAATCCTCTTGTGAATATGTTAATTCAAATGTAGAGAATATTATGTTATATTTTAATATTTATGCATATTATACATTTTATTTATAATACTAAGATCTTGTAAAACTTACGACTTTGTTTAAATATCGATACAATGTCACTGTTTAACTAATTTCTATTTGGGTCGTCATCTTATATAACTAAAAATACATTAACCTTAAACTAATTGGTTGATTTGGGCCAGATTCTATTATAAATCGACGGTGACTGGTTTCGTTGTTGTTAGGTTTAAAGAGCTTTATTTCCTATAAGAACGTGTAGTCCACTTACAATGAGATTAAAAATAATTATTAACTAATACAATATAAATCTTAACACTAATGTGGTGCTATGCAGTCTTCGATGTATGTTGCCGTTTATTATTTTATATTTATTCTAATAAAATATTTGTTGGATTGATATTAAAAAAGTTTATATTTTTACATTTTTGTAAGTCGTTTGGCAATTTATTAAATAACTGCACACCTTCAGATATAATGTTTTTTTCCCGTAATTTGTTCGTGGTAGACTTAATTGAAATTGCTTTTTCTTCCGGATATTATATTTATGTGTTTTAGCGGTAAAGGATAGCTTGGAGTGTATATTTTTATTACTTATCTTTTTTTTTAGTATGCAGGTATTATATGTGTATATTTGAGAAATATTTAATAGGTTAGTTTTTTTGTTTCATATTAATAATACGTTTCGATTTCAATCCACATAATTTGTGATTAACATTTTAATGTTATATAATTTGAGAGCAGTGCGGTATTCGTTTAATTTGAAGATAAATACAATTACGGATATTTGCTTTTATCACTGCACCAGTTGTCCTCTTTTGTTAAATATTCAATAAGTTTAAAGTCGTTAGAATATGTTTAAAAATCAAGTCTTGTTTTTGTTACCGCATGATGAAAAACAATATATTAAATCGAATAATACTTATTAATATTTCAATTATCTATGAAATCTTTCATAATTATTACATACATTTTAATATGACTAATCGTACACAAGTACCGAGAAGCCACGTCACTCAATGCAAGTCCACGTGAGTTATTGACTGTGAAGAAGTAGGGGTTCAGATAATAATATGTCCGAAACTTCGTCCATGTTTACGTGGATTTTTAGACGTTGGCATTTTTACGTTACTTTATCCTTGTGAGTCACCGTAAAGATGGTCATGAGTTGCAATTATGTCAAGAATCATCGAGTGAATGTTTTGACATAATTATTGTTTTCACTACAAGATTATTTATTATTTAAGAACTGATTAGATGATGTCAATTGCCATTTTTTTAAGTGCTGTGTAAGCCGTTGTAGACACCAATACTGCTCGAGAATAGCAGTGGGGTTCTATTGTACTCCTGACTTTAGGTTCGATCTTACCACTTATCAGTCCATGTTTTATTACATCCTCATAATGCTACGTATCGGGAACCAAATTTCCGATAACCCAAGCGACGAATTAACCTTTAACGAAAAACGTTTCCTAATAAGTATTACTATCTATAGGCATGCCAGTAATAATAGGGTAATTTTGTGATTGAGGTCGATGTTCGCTTGAGAAATTTAGCTTTTAGTTTATACCCAATTTATTTTGTATACTAAAAGTAACTGAAACATAATTTAAAACAAACTTTATTAGAACAATGACTGACAATTGATGCAATTGCTATGAGTGGCTCAAATTATTTAGCTGACGTGTTAGTGACTTCAAACGTTTAATATTCAGTTCGGAAACCCGACATTATGTCGTGAATGATAATAGTATTCTGGTTTTATTCAAAACCCACGAGGCAAAGATTACTGATAAACCTGACTGCAGTTTGACTCGATCCAAAAACGTCTGTCTATCTGGAATGGCTACAATGTGTGTATGGATATTTAATTAGTATATCTGTTAGGTTAATTATGTTGGCAAATGACGCACTGGTGATATCAGAATTAAAATACTATACTATAGTAGGGTGTTATATACAGTAATGCCGTTCTTTGCCATTTGCAATTACCTTATGCAGATTCGGTCGAACAGAATAATTTACAATTAGCATTGAGCTTATTGGCTAGTAATCTAACGTTCTCACGTAGATGTCTACGGATCCGTGATGTTTGGGATAAAATAATAAATAAATAAATGAGGGCGCGAATTTTAAACACAATATTGAACAATAAGCCATGTATAACTAATGTAGTCGTGTTTTTCTACCAGTGCGAATAGAATTTTTAATTCGAATTAACCGTTTTAAAACAGTAAAAGTTGACTTGTAAATGTAAAGTGTATAGTTGGAACATAATTATTATATGCGTCATAGATCAAACTGAGATAACTCGGACTTTCTCATAATTTTTGTTAGTAAAAGGAAATATTTAAGTTAATAAAAGCAGTGTTTCTAATGCTTCTTAAGATTAAGATGTAATTTGAAGAAACGTAATTATCCTGGTGTATAGTTCAATCGTTAGAACATACTTAAGGTCCAAAAGTTGCAGTTATTCCTGATTGTCTATAAAGAAATGTCTGTTTACTCATCTGTTTCGAAAAATGACCATAAAGTTTGACGCGAGCTATAGTATTGTTTATGGAAAGCACTGAACATTATTGTTACATATCCATCATACTAATTCTAGGTTTTCGGCAGCACCTTCTTACGACTCTCTTGGAAGAGTGCTTGAAAATGTTAATTTTGATTCTAAATAAGGTTTATACGTGCTGTCGCTTATGCAAATATTATTTTCTAAACATCACCAGATATATACCTACATATGTGTGTGTATAAGAACATGCACGCGGTAAAAGTTGTCGGCCCTTTTAACAGCGTGTCGCTTTCGTGACATTTCTCACTTTAAAAAAGATACTGAATGTATTATCATAGTTACAAATACAATCAGAGCTTACTAATGGTCAGAGTCCTTCCAAGACTGGTTGAATCTTATGCTCGGCGTGACGCATTTTGTATCTGGTAACAGTCGTCAGCCAACCATTCCCCATTACTGGACGTAAGTTTCCCTCAAGTTTGCATCACCTATCCCGGTCCCCAGTTTCCTTATCGAACTGCTATCGGCGACCTTGCGAAGATCATCGGCCCACCGGGCTGAAAGACGTCTTACGTTGTGTTTTCCTAGACGCGGTATCCACTCCAGGAGTCATTTGCTCCATCAGCCCTTGGTCCTTCGACAAATATGATGGCTCCATTCGCATTTCAGCGTAGTAATTTCTACAACTCTGGCAATCGCCTTTCTCAAACTGCACTCCATCTCATCAAAGGCATCACTAAGTTTGCTAAGGCCGCTGGCTTCGCTTGACTAGCCCAATACGTTCAGAATGTATTGTGCTCTACAAAAATCTTTGAATCTCTTATACGTTATACATATTCAGGAAACGGTGAGACAAGGTGTAAACAAACCATAGAGAAGATTTTCATGGGTCACTTTTAATTTTGAATAAAAATATTTTTTCGAAAAATTAAGAAAGGAATAGACTAGTAAAGGTTTAAATAACAATTTAGACTTTTCTTTTGAATTTGAACATCATAAATAACTCTTATAAATTTTTATTTAAATAAATTATTTACACGCTAAAAAAACCGAAAATATGTGATTCTCAAAGTCGGCACGTTTTTAATACTACCGAATTATAGAGAGTTAAAACTGCGAACATTTCACATTTTAATGTGTCGTTTTGTCATTGGTCGGGTTATATGCGCCTTCTATATACTATCGGTCAGCTTATTGATGTAATATTGTTTTTGTTAGGTTTCTCTCTTTGTGTCATGTTTTTATTTTTGTTATTTAGCAAATAAATGAGACATAGCAGGCACCTTACGTTTAACTGAATAAAGTTTGAAATGGAGTTTTTAGTATTCATATGTGACTTTTTCAAAAACGAAATGAACAAAATTTTGTCCAATTGTAGGATACAGATTATTAATTTACATTTAATTTGGCTTCTAGCGATTCAAAATTAAGTTTTATTTGCATAAAATACATCAATAAGTATGTGTATGCAAAGTATGTAAGTCCTAAAATAATTTCAATATCGTAATAAACATAATGTTTATTAATTATTGTTTAAACAATCATTTATTTAATATACTATTTCACTCGTAACAATAATTACTTCATAACCAAAATTAAGGTACTGTGACGTTTTGTAATATGATTCAATGTGTCAGATTCGATTGTCAGATATCCTCGGTATTTTTACTATAATATCTATATAAAAGTGTCTGAAAATTGACTTAATTATTTAAAATTAATTTGTAACAATACAGTAAAGTGCGTCTCACGGCAAAAAATGGAACTCATCACACAGCCCAGCCATGTTATGTTGTTTTTATCAAGTGTTCTAATGTAATTGTTACATATTATTATTCTATTTACTAATACTATTGAATCGGAATCTATCTAAAATTATTTTATCTTTTTAATATAAGTACAGTTGCGCCGCGACTGCAGGACTTATTTCGCGAGACAGTCTATATTGTCTATATTTAAAATCAGTATCTTAGACAATAATGCTATGTGCTATGCAAATATATGGAAAATCTTGTAAATGTCTCTCTTTGAATGTGTTTTGTAATAGTTGATGTAAGCAACTAAAAATCTCTGAAACCGGACTTTTATCATGCTTTACGAAATTTAATTACATAATGGTCTATCTGCATTGTTAATAGTTGTTAAAACACGTCCCCATTATACAAGTGCGCGTCCTTATCTATCTCTTATCAAAATCCCAAATATAATTTAATGTTAAGATAAAATGTCTGTATTACGAAGTTTCTTATCCGAAAGTAAAGCATCTCACACATGTTTAAATTGTATTATTGACAATGAAAATGAATGTATTTATTTCAAAATGGAATTTTACAGATTACGCATTGAAAGTCATGAGTCTCATCGCTTCCAAAGCAATTTGAGTTACTGTTAATGGAGAAGAATTTCATATATAATAGAAATATTAGGTTTCCGTAGCCATTTTAGCAAAAACGGTATCCTTGTTTTTGACATATCCGTCTGTGTTTGTTTGTACTTCTAAAAAACTACTGGGTTTGTATGGGTGAGGTTAGATAAGTGTTGTCTATATGGCACTATACTATATAAGGGTGTAGTAACATTGCCAATAAATAAAGATTAGGAGGGGTAGTCGCCATGCATATAACTGCGAGGTGAAAAATGTTTTTTCAATGTATATAACATATGATATCGTTATTCAGATACTTATTGAAAAATTTGTACTTCATGACGTTTGTATATAAGTTAGTAGTTTTGAAGACAGTCAGTCAGTCTTAAAAATTGTGTAAACTATGCGGTGAAAAATTTGTTATTAAATAAAGGCTGTAGAGCTTCAAAAATGCTTTAAATGAAAATTAGTTTGAATATTACCCATTGTGTAGTTTTGAGATATGGGGTAGTTTAAATTTGTTTTTTTTATTATGGTTTCGTTGCCAAATGACGAAAATAATCTGCATTTTTCACCTCTAGGAATCCTTCATAATTCATGGACTGGTACGCACTTGTTCGATTTAACTTCTGTTAGGTACTAGGTGACTGATACACAACGCCCTTTTTGTGACCTTTTCCGCTTTAAGTTGTTATAAGGGTTAAATGACTTAAGAAGTACCTATCTTGGGTTGATACGATGGATAAATTATTCTCGTTTCCGACACGATTTAAAATCTTACCTTGTCATTATATTGCGATATTTTAGTTATCGAAATTTGTATATAATTTTTTTATCTAATTAAGGATTTCCTCATTGGAAATTTGGTTCAAGGTGTTTTGGTCAGGTTAACTAAGGATTTATGATAACATATATGAAATTAGAATTTTCAATTGCATTTGAGAAGTGAAACTTCTTTAAAATCGTTGTGATTTGGATCTCGATGAAACGAAAAAGCGACACTAAAAAAAACATGAACAAATCTATAGGACTAAGCCTGAGAGAAAATGAGATACGAGTTTTCAATGTGCAGCACAGATTAGAGAGGCAATAAGACTGATGTTAAATATAGGTCCAATTTGGACCGAAATAAAACTGATAATAATATTTTTAGACTAAAACAGTGAAAAATTGGAAAGTGATATTTAAGAAGTTTTTCTTGAAATATAATATGTTGACGGATGTAGGCTAAAGGAACTATGTTTATATTAATAAAAGTGAGAGAAGAATTATCTATAACTATATGAGTATATGTGAAGTTTCACTTCTACTGCGTGTGAACTGCACACACATTTCTTTTTTCAGAATAATCATGAAATATTAGTACATAAACGTTCCACTGCTTTATTGTCTATTTCTTGGAATATTACATCATTATGATAGTACATCAGTAATCTCGATGTACAAGTAGAATCCACGATGTTTACGTTTACCCGCGAGCACGTTGAAATTATCACAATTTTCTAGAATATAATTTAGAGAATCAAGATTGTAACTCTTAAAACTTTCTTACTTGCAATTAAAATAGCGTTGAGTAGTTTTTTAAAATAGGGTTATTGTCGATTAAATGTATTTTACGGTTTCGTAGCGGAAACTGCATTTTCGTCACCTCTGCGAAACTTAAAACAAACTGCCGATTTCTTTATATATTGTATTCTTTATTTTTTTACTTAACATGTCAAAAAACAGTGAATTTATATTCAAATTACTTGTCTATTGTTATATATTTGAGAATTTAAAAAATACGAAGTAAGATAATAAATCGCCCACGTGCTTATGGCGTACACCACACACGGCGTAGGATTATGTAGGGAAAACAAGTGTCCCGTTTTAACCATTTGACTACGGAACTCTAAAACCCGAATATACATGAGTTGCCGACGTTCCACACCTGGGCACCAAGCGTGACGTATAGTCATATAAATATATCACATACAAATCTTAATTTGATTCATACATATTTGTTATACAACATCATTCGAGAACTAACAAAACCAGTTATTGGTTACGAGGTTCATACATAGCTTATTAGTTGAATTATAAAATAAAAATGCGGTGGTCACTTATAGTTAAACTCGTCATATAAAACCGGTTCCAGAATTAAAGTAAGAACTATTTCACTTTTTTTTACCTAAGTGTTCGAGGTTTTAATTTTACTTTATTGAACTAGTCTTAATTTTTAAAATCTACAAAACTTCCAAAAACTGTTTTGACAGGACCTTAGGTCAAAGCTGCAGACGATTCTTGCTTAAAAACAGTTAATATTCTACAGCGGTTATTTATTTTTAACCAATTTATTCTCTAAATAATACTGCACAGCAAAATATAACCCATTAATTTTCCACCACTAACTATCACCAAGACAATATATGGTATACGTATACGAGAAAATATAGTTGTTATCTTATTATATACTAGGATATGCCCGCGACTTCGTCCACGACTGACTTGAAATTCCCGCGGGATTCCCGGGACATAAAATACCGCAGCATTTAAAAAAGAATGTAAGTTATCGTTTTAATGAAAACTGTCGGAATAAGCTAATTTTTATGCACCCGAACAACACAAACCGCTCTCGGGAAAATTGCCGCGGGGGATTCCTGGGATAAAAAATATTACACATTTTAAGACATAACATTTGTTATCGATCAGTGAAAACCGCATCAAAATCGACCCAGTAATTTTTACGTGAATCTCGAACAAACGGACAATCAGACAAGAAATCTAAAAAAGTGCATCGTGTTCTGTGTCGTTTATATAGTCTATTCCAGTTGTTTTTTTTAATAGCTTCAATATATAGACACAGCATGTTTAGAATTTTATAATGTTATAGATAATAATAACGAGAACGTGATTTGAAACGTTAGTATTTAATTAAATTTTCAATACCTTGTTTAATGTTATCGATATACGTAATACTAAACCCTTGACATCGATTTGTCACGCAATTATTTATGTCTGAATAAAAATAACTTTGATTTGTTAAATGTTTTCTAGAAAGCAATAGACGTGTGATACGTCTGCCGTTCCATAAAAAGTAAAACAAAACGGACCTTGGTAAATAGAAAAGAGTTGAGAGTTTCTATGGAGACTCGTTTACCGTTTCGCACCCTGATATAGTCAGAGGGATCAAGAGGGTATTTAATTGGATGTCTATTATTTCAGTTGCTTTTTTCCGATCGTCCTTCAGCTCATACCCGAATAAGTTATTCGAATAAGAGAGGGTTGGTGTTAGAAGCATGTTCACAAAAGTTTAAACGGGGTTGCGTACTGTCTATTATATATCATTGTAATATTTTCTACCTCTACTGCATGCCTGCTTTTGAAATATAACTCACTTCTCTTTCGTCGCCCTAAACTAACATGAGGCCTCTTACTTATTCTCGGTCCAGACTAAGATGGATATATTGCGAAATTTATTGATTTTTAAAACACCTTGTTGCATTCAGTTTGCTTTATATCGGACATAATTCAAGCGGTTTTTACAAAATCAAATTAAATAATATTGATTGAAAACTAAGGGTTACATAGGTCTTATACAATATAACTGAGAATAGCACTTATTACTTATAGGCCTTTAATAGCATCGCAATATTAGTGTTATTTATCCTATCTCTATAAAATTTCTAATATTTATTTTGGTCCCTTATAAATATTTTATTTAAAACGACACAATATCTTCTTTTTCTTACTTCTCACTTAGATATTCTTGGACACTATAATAGGACTTTTGGACCAACCATTCGAATAATTTTTGTTTAACTTATTATATGTTCTTGGTGCCATCCCAAAAATGCTTTTGTCATATTGCAGTGGGATGTGGAGGGATACAAATTTAAATACTGTATATTATACACAGTCTTGTCTTCTGCCCTTTTACAAACGGACGCCCAAAAGTGTTTATCATTAACCAATAATCCTTCTTAAGTAACGCACATATTGTTGATTAGAAAACTAATAAGTAGATTTAGCACATCAAATATTGGTTTACTAGCGAACATTAACCTCCGAAGTTTAATAACTTCTCAGTTATTTTCTCTAGATTTTACTATGTTCTGGTTATTATAGTAGAAAGAAAAGAATAATTATTTAAACGTGATGCTAGACTTATTGGAAGTACTATAGGAAGATATATATAACGGAAAGTGAAACATCAAGCTTCTTTGAAGTAATACATTGTAAAAGAACGCAATTCTTATATTGTAATAATAACGTAGAACTCCGATGTTATACACGAGATGCTTGTGGGTATTGTACTTTTAATGTATCCTACTATGATATAGTGTTCTCTAATCTGACATATTAATAAGAAATGCATTGAGTCACAGGTATTTGTGCTCTTAAGGAGCCTAAGGTAAACGTCCATATGTAAAGCAGCAGGAAACTCTCTGTAAAAGTCAGCCTAAGCGTGAAATCTGTACAATTGGCATGTTGAACTTAACTAACTACTTGGTAGGCCCCGCATGTTTTCAACATGGTTCTTGTATTGGCCCGATACTAGTACTGTTCTAATAATGCTAGGATGATGATAACTATTACATTTTGCAAGTATTAGTCGTAGTAGGCCAATAAAACCTCATCTGTTGGAAAACCATATAAATGTGACAAGAAGTTACTGAAGTGAATAGAATCGTATTAATTCTCGAAAGAACTATACATTCTGCATATTAAGATCTTGCGATACACCTCTACGACGCGTTTGCAATTTTATTATTGAATG
The DNA here is from genome assembly GCA_039645545.1 of Dendrolimus houi. Lineage (NCBI taxonomy): Eukaryota > Metazoa > Arthropoda > Insecta > Lepidoptera > Lasiocampidae > Dendrolimus > Dendrolimus houi. The sequence continues at coordinate 14,016,637 of CM077131.1, forward strand.
TAATTGAATATTTTCAACTATGTCTTTATTACAAGTTAAAATGGGCACATAAACATGTTTTTCAATATCTAACCGTAACTACCTATCGATGTCATCGATTAATTGTTCATAAAAGCACGTATATTGCGAAAACAAATAATATTAATATCTAGTATTTATTATCGTGTTGCTTCTGAAGGTGAAATATTATTGTTATATTTAGATACTAGCTATCTTTAAATCCTCATAGAGTTGTTGAGTTGTAAAATATTAACGTTTCCTTTTTTGATAGTTTACTACGTGTATATTATGACGTGACAATATAAGCTTGCAAATTCTAAGAATAGTATTAGATCTTCAATCCCTAAACTAAAATTCGAGATAAAAAATGGCAATTAAGTGCCTAATGCAGCCACGTCTCATGCCAATGTCGTGGGGTCGAACCGATTTTCCTGATCTAATGTGTGTATTGTAATCAATACCATATGCTGACGGTGAAGGAAGACATTATTTTGTGCAAGTGCACATCGAAATTATCAATGTGTAACAAATATACCAGGTCTTTCCCCTAAAATGTGAAAGCAATCATCCCACAGCTTGTATACGACGGCTTGAAGTAGTACCTAATGGCCTCGTATATTGCACGATTACCAAGTATCGAGGAAGTGTGAAGGAACACTTTTAACATTCTCTTCCTAGCGATTATCATTGATGGATTTTTTAAACAAGTATAATTTATTTTCTTAAAAGTGTCGGTTCCATAGTAGATTTAATTTTGATAAAATAATAGAATCATTTTAAATAAGAATCTCCTCTCTCTCTCTTTTTAGTGACTTCGAGCAGCAACTGTCGCCATATCTAATACAAAATTCATGTGATGATGACTTTAGCCAAACAAGTGTTATCGAGTCGACCAATCCTGGCGTTATGCAGGATGTGGTCATCGCAGACTGTAATGATACCTCGAATAGCTCTTCCGAGGTCATCGAGGATACCTTCGATATGTTGGACTTCGAGAAGAATATTTTGCCTGGGTTAATCAATAAGAATACATTCCAAAGTCCTGGTAAGTTGTGTAATTTTTAATTGCAATCTTTTAGATTCCACACTAATACCGAGGATTGTGAACTTGATGATAACGCTTTAATCTCTTATACTATAAATCTGTTCTTGAGAGGGGATCTATAGTCATATTAATTTGCTCAAGGGCCTGGCTTTGCCATTTATGTTTGCAGTCTATAGCTTGAAGAAAGGCAAACCAGTGGACGGTCTATCTAATATTAAATGCTTATCAGTAACCTGGTGCTGTGTACATGTCACTATATATATGCACTTAAAATAACGGGGATTATCATAGGATACTTTTTATTCTACACGAAGTTGACGATGGTCATTTCCTGCGTCGCTGGCCATAGACGAGTAGATGAAACAATGGGGATTTTTTGTGGCTATTTCGGTCAAAACCAACCAGGGGTAGGACCAGACCGGCCAGCGAGTCCCTTAGCGTGATCCCTGCACCCTGACAATTCCTTAAACAGATTTCTCCTCGTCAAAGCAAAGGTTACTTTTATCCCGAAATTGGAATTGATTCTTCAGGAAATGAACACTAACGGAGCCGCAACAAAAAATCTAGTGTACAGTATTTTAAATAGTAAACAAAATTATTTATTAGATCTTCATTCGTATATCGAGTAGGTAATGAATAGGTAGTAATGAATATGCAACTGAAAATAATGTGATTCATATTACCCCGTTCATACAGGTCTGTGATTAGGCAATTCAATTTTACATAATTATTTACTAGGTATGCAACCGAATTGTGTAACATTATTGCTTGGTTATTCGCTCACAATTATTCGGTTATACTTAATAATGTCGTTTTTTAAAATACTTTCTAACCGTTGTATGAAATGTTTTAAATGTGTCAGATCTATATTAACATTTTGTACTTGAAAGTAATTTTTTATAGTTTATTTTCAGGTTTTTATGACTTAGAAATAATTAAAATAAAAAGAACTGTTTACAATCTAGTATAATGAAGATTAAATATCAGATTTAATGTACCCCAGGTACTGTAACATGAGGGCATCTTGTAAATAAAGAATTAAAATATTATCAAAGATAAAATTATCATTTAGATTTATACTACAATTTTTTTGTTATCTGTCTTAAGTGTTTATTTAGTTTAGGTTTCCATTGTCTTTTTCACACTTGTACCAACATTATGATATTTGAGGACAATGTATTACAGTTTTGAAGAATTACAACTTGGACCATTACAATACCTATACGACCTATACTCAACTATTTGTAATATAAAATATTATGTATAATTAATTCCTGGATACGTAAAGTAATACGCAGTTTAAAAGGTAACTTAGGTACGAGTTTAAGATCGAGAATAGAATTTAATTTATGATTTAAGTCCTATTATGTATACTCTAGATTTTTTAAATATGTAATAAAACCTAAACGACAAATTAATAAAATATAGCGATCATATTTAGCCTCATTTCATCGTCACCCTATGTAATCGATACTCGAAAACATCATAACGAATTGTCTAGCGAAGTGTAATTAATAACCATAATGACACTAGTTTTTGCTAATTTGCATGTTTTTATGGTCTAATTTTAAAGTTGTCGCTTTGGACCGAGTAACACAGGCCAGTTTTTATAAATATTACGCAATTTACTTCCTTAAAATTCAAATATAAAAGTCTAAAGGAAATTGCTAAAATTGACTAAAGATACTTTCAAAGTACTTTGTCTCGGGCAACATTGTAACTACAAAACTGTCAATGTAATATCCTAGTTTTCTGTTATATGAAAATTGTCAGATACTGCATTTTAATTTGTGATGCTTGTAATATTTTATGGAATACTAGAGTTTTCCCTGTTATTATCTCGGAAGAAAAAATAGATTAAGCTAAAAACTCGTGAACTAAACTGTCATTTTTATGTTTTAAAGAATGTATAATAATACGCAAAGAAACGAAATACTATACTACTTAAGATGATAAACTAAAAAAAAACTTACGTAATATGAATACTGATTTCTGGTGGGATATTATTATTCCAAATAACATTTGGTTAAAGGAGGATACATTCTGTAATTTTTTAGACCTAAAGCTTTACTGTTTCTTGTTAAATTCCCTACAATAACAAAGAATCTAAGTTCATACATATAGTCTACACAACTGCTCAGCAAAACATACAGATGAGATTAGTCAAAGCCATTCTGATTTGAAGTAATATAATGAATGACGTGTTGATTATGACTACGTAGGTATTGATTAGTGAATTGAAAAACACGACTGTAGGACCATCTATTATGCTAATCCGTCTATTCCAGGTAAACGACGTCTTTTATCTGGATAAAACGTATCCAAAGTGTTGATTCTGGTTATAAACCAGCACTATGTTGAGTTTTATTCGTATACGTTCAGTAGTTTCCAAAAAAAGATGCGATCGGAACGCCATCTTTTACACTATTTTCGTCTATCCCAGGGAAACGACGTCATTTATCGGAATAAAAAGTATCCTAAGTAACGCCCTGTGATATGTTATATAACATTTACCTCCGTTCAATTTTTTACGTGATTAACATTTTGCAAATCCTTTCAATAATTTTTGTACAAACTGATTTACAGCTTTACTAACAGACAGACAAATTTCTAAAAAAAATTGCATTTTAACAGAATCTGCTGGTCCTAATTATTTTTTTGTTATCAAATAAAAATAATTCACAGATTTTCTCTTTTATCTTAAGTATTTTTTGAGTTTTTTTGAAAATCCTATTTTTCCGTTTTTATTTTTCTTTCAAGAGTAATATTACAAATTAACTCGTGGCGAATTTTTTACCAATCCTTGGGAGCAAAAGGCATGAAACAATATTTTTGTTGTAATTCCCGGATGAAAAACCGATTATTATTTTTAAAAATAAAATATATTTTATCTCAAGTTGAAAACTATCTATCGCTAAATTTTTAAAATGTGTTTTACAATCTTTTCTACTCATGATATTTTCAATTTTTTTGAAGTGGTGGAACAGTGACAAAAAAATAAAAACTGTTTTTTTTTAATGGTAGCCTTGTATTCTATCCAACTGATATTCTTTTGATCTCTAACTCAAAACACATACCCCCTTGAAACGACTACACAACACTTCTTAAAAATTGAAAAAATCATGAGTAGAAAGGATTGTAAAACACATATTATGAAAAAATTGGTTATAGATAATTTTCAAAAACAAGAGATAAAAATATGTTAGTTTTATTTTATTTTATAAAATCGGCTTTTTATCCGGGAATTACAACAAAAATATTGTTTCATGCCTTATGCTCCCAAGTATTGGTAAAAAATTCGCCATGAGTTTATTTGTAATTTTATTATTGAAAAATTTTTTTATTTGATAACAAAACGATCCCCACAGTAAAAGTAGAAAACGCCGCGGGGACAGTTTTTACTTAGAAACCCTGCTATTATACCCAACCTTTGGACAGCCTTGAATCCTTGTCGAAAATATTTGTCTGGTAGTAGATAATCCTATTTAAAGGAAGAATTTGAATATTTATTTATCAAGCATGTTTTTGAACATAAAATCGCCACGTCAATAGTTTATTTACATTTCAGAGGCCTTGTACATTTGTCATTTTTTTTATTTCAACAGGCAAAGGCGGCAGGAAACGTCGCCTTTCCCAAACACCACAAATTGTAGGACAACCCAAAGTCCAAAAGCCTACAGTTAAAGTAACAACTTCACATCAACCTGTCACACAGAAGCCCCAATTGGTCGTCAAAGCGCAGCCGCAGAAACCGGTGAAGGTTACCAACATGCAGGTTATGAATTCACAAACAAAAGTGTATTCGAAACCTGTTGAAAGTGTCGCCCCACAGCGGAGAGTGATACGAGTTGCTCCGATGGCTGGCAACCCTAGATCGATACTATTGCCTGTTACAATAAAGGTAAGGACATTCATACTGTAATTAATACCTTGTAATGAAAATAAAATGCAGTATTAAAATATAAACGCCCTATTCAACACAGGATTTTTTAAATATAAATATTATCTAAGTAATTACATTGTGTCTTTGTAACCGACATGTATATATTATATTATAATAATTCGACCTACTAAATAAATGACAATTATTGGAAGTCTCTAAAGAATCTGGAAGATTATGACTATTTCAGACTCAAAGTAAAAGAAACTCGATTCAAAGATATATGTGTTATACATATATTAATTTTCTCTTTTTTCTAGGCTTTTCGTAAAAATTTGGTCACTCTGTCAAATTGTGTGAAATGTGAAGGCACCTTATTATTGTTATTTTTTTTTAATACAATGTGTATGTAATACACAATTAATTCACAGGACATGAAAGATTTAAAATCAATAAAGATCATCAACGCCGCGGATTTGAAAAATGCTTCGAACATAAAACTGGCCGCTGCCAATCTGCTGTCGCAGAGCAAATTACAGGATTTCAAAGCAGAATCGAGAAATGACTATGATTATGAACACAGCAACAATTGCGGTGAGTTTTGTTCGATATTATTGTATTGAATGGTGTTTTTGGTTGAGGGGGCAACACATATTGCTATGCAATTTCAAACCTGGCAACAGACATTTAATTAATATTTGTGTAATTCTTGTTTTGCCAAGCAATTGTACTTGGCAACATATTTAAAAACTTTATTAAAACATGATGTCTCTCCCAATAATATAAATAAATAGTTTTAAAACGGCATGCCGTTAAAGTTTGTGCCATATTTTTGTGATTGAAAAGTTTCTTGGGAAAAACTTCTAGATTTGAAATTGCAATTCTGAGATGCATTTATTTTGACAACACAGTGGCCTCAGTGCAGTGAGATAAGGGCTAATGATGTTCCCGAGGGCTGTCATAGCACATATGTGTACTTAAATCTTTTAACATTATAACGAATGTAACTATCTACCTATTATATATATATATATCAGTGATGGATTCGAATCATCTTAATAGTCCTTGTAAATGTTGTACTGTAACAATATTTGATTTAATATAATAGAATAGATAACACTTTATCGCTCACCAAATACACAATTTAAAAAATGCACGATTACATTATTGTCATGGTAGAAATAATAGGCGGCCTTATCGCTTAAAGCTATCTCTTCCAGGCAACCTAACTTAGGAATAATTAACCTAATCTTTAACTCTAAAATTTATTATTTATGAATTAAATATTTTTCTATAAAGTATTACGTATTCTATGCAATCATGCTACAAACACCTATTTATTAACATAATTGGTACACACAACATGTTCTGTGCAAAAGTCCATCCAAAGGTTCCTTGAATGAAATCGGTCATAGCGATAACACCGTTAAGTGTTATCACAAGCTATCCGTGCAGGAACGGAGAAAGAATAAAATTTCCTGCGGCCGGGCGGCCTGTCGTTAGAGGCGACAAAACAACCCACAGCCAGGTGGTAGGGCATTTGCCCGACTGGATGGCTACCACCCCTGATCTAAAGTATGTCGCCATAACAACCTTGTGTTGTGTTCCGGCATTGGTGACCAGGTTTCAGTCTCCCTTAAGAGAGCAGCAGCGCATTTGTAGCACCTTTGGTGTTGCAAATGTCCATAGGCGATGGTAACCGCTTTCCATCAAGTGGGCCGTCTGCCTGTCTGCTGAACTCCTGCAGGAGTTAAGTTAATAAAATAAAGTGCTGGTTTTGTTAAACTTTTAACATGTTTTTACTTTTAAATAGTGGGGGCAATAAAGTATAAAATAAAATCAATTCAACCTTAAATTTACATTACGTACGTAAGATTCATTATAGTAACAAAAGATGGACTTCAGCCGCTTCGGTAAACTTGATTGGAATCAATTGTCCAAATTTAGCGTCACATCAAAGCGATCGCAGCAGGATTGCTTGATAGATGTGGTCATTGTTCCTATTACTACATTAAGCAATTCTCTATTTATTGAACAACATCATTTTGTTCAGTGCATTATCTTTTGCATTACATTTTTATAAATGTCATTCTAATCTACTATATAAAATTAATGTTTTTGCATTCATTCTCTATGCGTTCGCATATTACTCAGTTAAACTATAGAGTTTCAGATCAATCGGATGTTTTATGCCGATTATTATTTTATTTATAAAAATAGATAAACCAGAGATGTGTGTCAAGATCGTAGCAAGTGGAGTTTTATCGTCTCTGCCTACCCCTACATTATTTCGTGTATATAATAATAAGTATGTATGTAAGAACCCAGCTTTAGTTGAAACTTACTACTACTGATGTTAACAATTGCATGAAGATTTCAGACATAGTGCCATCAATGTACATGATGATTGACAATAATGGCGCACAAGATCTAGTTTTGTTAAATAAGGCATTGTTATAACCTTGTTTACACTATGCCCATTTACACAGCATCAAACAGAAAAATAAGTAGGGAAAATGTAAACTCGCGCCGATTACTTCCCTTGTCCCTATCCTGCTTCTGTAATAGAAGTGGGTACAGTTTTAGACAACTTATAATCCCAATCGGCAGGTTTTGTTTGCACAGAAAAGTGCAGACCGGTTTCTAACATGTAAATAATCTATATTGAACTTTATTCGCAAGCAGAAATGGCATGGTCTTGCTTCCTATACACTCTTAGTTCTGTCCCGCTTACATGATTCTTACACTGTCACACGCTACTAAAACTGATCTACTGCGCAGGTACATCGGGAGAAATTGTTAGTTGTGTAAAACTAACTGTATAATGTATAGAAGTGGTAATACATTCTGGGCATGACCTAATATTTTATATAATAAGGTACCTATAAATATTTTTATTTAACAATTTAAATATATTTATGATTTTTGTTACTATATAGACGATTCGGGCAGCGATCGTAGCGATGATGACGAGGATCATAAAGAGCAAATTCCAGACGGTAGAAATGGATATCCCCGTCTCGTTTTATCAGCTGAAGAGAGACGATTATTAGCAAAGGAGGGCATAACTCTACCATCAAGTTACCCACTTACAAAGCACGAAGAAAGAGAACTTAAGAGAATTAGGCGTAAAATTAGGAATAAGATTTCAGCACAAGACTCGCGTAAACGCAAGAAGGAATATGTTGACGGGCTAGAAGACAGGTGGGATTATAATTTTTCATGTACAAGCCCGATTTGCCTTTACTTTGGTGAAGTAGTTAAGTAGTAAGTTGTCGACTAAGTAGATGGCTATCCAAACGATAATAAGGACATAATCCCAAGTTAACAAATGAAAATGTAAATCGGGCTTTATGTATAGTTTTGACAGATTTTTGGTAGAAATAATTGAGCTCTTTTACTATTAAATTTATTATTATTAAGTACGGAACATATTTAGTAGGTACTAGCTATGTCAAAGTGAACCAACTTTTAAATTATTCAAAAATGAGTTACTTACACAAAACTGATCAAATAGTGACACTTTACTAGTTATCAAAAACAACCCTAAATCTTTTCAGATCTGATTTAAAAAAAAATCTTTATAACATAATTGAGGGCATTTATTTAAATATATATCAGTTATTAAAATTTTTAAAACAAAATATCCATTTATAGAAGCCTCTAAAGTATTTAATGTGACTAGTTGGACCGTGAGTTATTACAGCTGAAACTATACATTTTCGAAATCGAGTGTTATTAATGGCCCACTTCATAATTCGACGGAAAAAATGTAAACAAAAGTGCTAACCTAAGAGAAAAAGTGAAAAACCTTTTGAGCCAAGTTACATGTGGTAAATATTTTAGCAACATTATGTTATTGATCTTTTAATAAGTTTAATTAACTGTTTAGGTAAATAAAAAATAGTAAATTAAAGTAGTCTTTCTAATTGGTAACATTTCTGAGCTTGTCAAACTTTTTCCTTGTTTTGTTTATACGTGTTTCATTTCTTGGAGTCGTTTGTTTGTTTTTGTTATTTTGTAACTACAGTTGCTATTTTTCGTTGTTACCGTTAAGTTTTACTTTCATTTCGCTTACTTACTGTTTTAAAAATTTCTTTTTACGTTTGTTTCCCTTTTATCTTTCAATTAAAATAAAATATCTACAAGCTTAAATTATAATTATATTTCCATGAAGCCATGAAATGATGAAATTACTTTATATAATTTCTTTAATGTTGAATTTCGCTTGGTAAGTCTGGCGACGATAATAATAATTAATACATAAATAATAATAAATGGATATAAATGTTTATAACACCTGAACCGACACTCTTTGACTTTGATATAAAATGACATTTCTTTGTTTACATTTTTTCCGTCGAATTAGGAACTGGGGTATAGTTGGTACATTTTGTCATGAATGGGTTCATTGGGAGCCCAAAAATACCCTTTCAAACATACTATTCAAAGGAAAATTATTAACCACTTTTGACAGATCAGTATGTTTTTGGTACGAACACAAAGTTTTGTTTGTAATTACAGAGTTAAACAGTGTACAGCAGAAAATCAAACGCTAATAAGACGAATAAAAATTCTGCAATCGCAAAACCAGACGCTAACGGCGCAATTAAAGCGGTTACAGGTTAGTTTAGACTTTTCCGTATTATATCCCGTCTGGGTGTCACTGGGTATGGTTTTAGTAATATCTGTTCTATGTTTTTGACACGTTTGTTATACAAAATTAATTGTGTAAAGAGACGGTTGAGACATTCGAATGTGAAGCGCTGGAGTTTTTGGCGGGAACTGAAAGGAGATGTTGTGTTCTACAGTTTTATTTTCTAAAAATGTGTAATATTACTCTATAATAACAATAGTTGTAGGATATTGATAGTTTTGTAGTAGTAATTATGTGTTTTGTAAGAAATGTGAATTGTATAGTCAAATGTGGCCTTTTGAGTTGTCACAAGAACTCCGTTGAATGGCACCAGCTGATAACCTACAGTTCAGCTGTGCTACACATAAGCTTAAGAAAATGAAGAAACTACATAATCTAAGATCAGGCTTAAAGGCCTAGCTGCCAAGCCATAAACCTAAATATTTAAAATATGAAGCACTGGATGGCTGAATGTTCATCGTGCATCTATAAAACAAAATTACAAATTAACCAAACAAAAGAGGCGTGAACGCAGTTCTCTTTTTTATATATTTGTTGCGAAGCTGGCAACAGTCGTAAGTAGAAGTGGTGGTGGCGTAATGGCTAGCGCCTGCGTCCCAGACTCAAAGGGCGCAGGTTCATATCCTAGCCGGAACGCATGCCCCCACTTGTGCACTTTTCTGACCTAATGTGCATATTGTTACAATTATCACGTGCTAACAAAAGTGAAGGAAAACATCGTGATGAAACCTGCACATCGAAATAGCCGATGTGTCGAACCTGACAAGCCGCGTTGAACAAGCTTGGCGAGTATATTGTCTGTTACCCAATAGTGGGTGGCTCAGGCCCAGCAGTAGGACGCTTATAGGCTGTTATTATGGCAAACAGACAGATGGTCCACCCAATGGAAAGTAGTTACCTTCGCCTACAGACATTTACAAGAGGGTTAAAGGAACCGCATTGTCGGCCTTTAGAATGGGATAGAGGAGATGAATGAATGAATGAACGAAAACACTTTATTGTTCACCAAAAATTAAAACTACCTTCTTAAAAACTAGGTACAATAACTATTATTGAACAAAGGGCGACCTTATCGCTTAAAACGTTCTCTCCCAGGCAATCCCCTAAGATAAGAAAAATATTAAAACATGACAGTGGTGCTGAAGACCATAATGACATGAAACGTTCAGAACATAAGTAAATCTTATATATAAAAATCAATTGCTGTTCGTTAGTCTCGCTACAACTCGAGAACGGCTGGACTGATTTGGCTAATTTTGCTTTTGAATTATTTGTCGAAGTCCAGGGAAGGTTTAAAAGGTGAGTAAATATGAAAAAAAATGATTCTGAGGGGGTACAAAGTTTGCCGGGTCAGCTAGTAAGTAAATAAATAATAAATAGACTTTATATACTATAAATATACATACATATCATAATGCATACAGAATAAGCAGCACTGTCAGACCTGACAGGACCAAAAATAATTATTAACCATGACTAAAAAACTATACTGATTTAGATTTTCTGATGTGATAGGGTTAAGGGTAAAGGGAAAGTGGCTTTATTAATTTTTTTTCATTTTTAAGCCTTTTTTATAAGTAAATGTAGAATTTTGGGTTCGAGAGGGCCATTTATTATTTTCATATTACACGATTACGTACAAGACAGATACGAGAGAATAAAAGATATACCTTGACATTTGAGGTTGCCAGTGCCAAGTTATCAAACCTCGTTTGTATAATAAAGAATGTTAGAATATATTGTAATATTATTATTTTTTTGTCAAATTATTAACAAGTTATATTTAAGAGTTTTGACAACAAAAAAGTTAAGCATATTTACAAGGTCCTGCACTGACGCCGATGATATTTATCGTTTACCAGTTTGTGATCTCTTAGTTTAATATTCGTTGAAAATAATTATTTATGATACTAGTGCGGTAAATTGCTTTTTATAAACGTGTAGAAGAATGTAAGCCCCAGAAAGTCGAGGACTATAGTCGTCATGGGTTTGTGAAAACCAACAGTAACTTACCGCATCTGTGTCATACAACGTTTTTCAACACATTTGCGAGAAAACAGTACAATAGATAATAAAACAAACATAAATATTAGTCGGAAAGTCACAACAATCTTTGACGTTTGTAATATGAAAATGGCGCGCATTTGCAAATGGCGCCACATGAGCGTGGTGAAAATTAAAACTACATCTTTCGTCTCATTTTCTCTATAGTATTAAAGTGAGACAAATGTATTTATCAAAAGCGTTTCCAAGGAGGTTCGATTATTCAGCTTATTTATTCTCGTAATGTGAAACTCCTAAGTGGAATTCTTATATTTCTTTTTTACTAAGTATTTTACCGCACGCGCTGCGGTCAAATAGGTAATAATGTGTGAGAGTCCCGTTGTAGACTTCATAAATGCATTTTTTGAGCAAATGTGTTGAAAAAGTATTTTATTCTAATTGGCTAAATTACAGAACGTGCTAACTGGTGTGACAACTGCCACTAGTGGCAAGTCAGCCCAACCCGCTACCTGTCTGCTAGTGCTGTTACTCTCCGTCGCGTTGGTTGCGCTGCCGTCGATGCGCGACGAGATCCGTCCAAGGAACGGGGACCAATCGACGCACGCGACCTCGCCTGCGGTCACCAGAGCGCTATTATCCGCTACAAACAGTACGTATTTTTTAAATACTTGTGAAATTTGCTATTTCCATGCAGCATCGCTTAAATATTATTCGCTAAAACCTGTAATGGCTGTCTGTTAACAATTTCAAATGTGTATTCACGTGTATTAGCTGTAGGTGCCCATCATTAAAAAATAAGTACATTTTGAACCTGTATTCTATGAAAGCTGTCTCTTTCCAGAAAAATAAAATTAGTTTGATGTTTTACATTCTTTCACAGAAATTGATATTTACGAGCAACATTATAATTTGGTAATATTACAGCATGTATTTTTTTTTTCAATATGAGCCGGTTCCATTCTTGTCTAGGTCATTTTTAGTTTTCATCACAATTGGCCCCGAGACTGAGTATTTTTCGCTCTATCATATAGTTTAAGATTTCGTACACACGGCAAGGATTTTAGCTTAGAATCACGCAGTATGCTAAATGAGGACTTTGATAATTTTGGTTAATTTTTTTCTTAATATCACTACATTAATGTGTAGCAGCATAATATGTACAATACACCTTTTCGATTTTCCTCTTTGTAATACCTATTAATTTCCGTTATTTCTAACATTTTTAAAGTAATTACAATTGAAAGTGTTTGTCTTTAAGTATTAAGTAACGTCTATTTGTGTTTGTTTATGTAATTTATCAGTTTTGATGCAAAGTTACGGTCCATAAACACTTTCACATTATGCAATAGATTTCTAACTTTAGTGCTTCTGAAAGAATTGAAGATTTAAAAGCGTCTTATTGTGATTTTGCGCAAACATAACATGGTTCTGTAATAAACAGAATATCTATATAAATTTATATTTTTATATCGTGTTTATTTTATGCGATTAAAATATATACCTATTCAAAGAGTAACAGTTAAGTAATGGTTGTACTTAAATTACCGTCGCTATTCAAAATCGTATTGTTTCATTAGGTTTAAAGAATTTTATTTCCTATAAGAACAGTAGTTATTGGTCCACTTAAAATTAGATTAAAATATCTTTACTAATTAGTATAAAGTTGAAATTCTAACACTAATGTGGTGCTATACAATTTTTTTTAAATGTTATAATTACCTATAGTTTTAATAATTTGATTAAAAGTTTTTCCTTTACTATTATTTTCGTTTTTATTCTACGCCGAATTGTCGCGTCTGTTTTTTAAATGTTGATTTCAATCTTGAACTATTTTTCGAAATACATAAAACCGAAGTATCGTACATGTCAACTCGTCTGTGACCACTAGCCAATTTAGTAACTTACTAATTCTGGTATAAGTTTATATAGTTTTTTCGAAGTTTTACTACACCATTATGTAGCGGCATATAGAATAACATCTCTCCAAATTTTCTTCTTAGAGGCAGTAGTTTTCGATAAAATAGCAGTGACATATATAAAACGGACGAAAGGGTCTAACAAATTTATAACGGTTCCATCTTTCCCAGATATATAAAGAGCCCTAAAATAAAATTAAATCGAGCTGAAAACTAATTTTAGGCAATAGATAACTCTTTATTGTACACCATTACAGAAAACTTATGAACTAGCAATATTCTAATTGTATATAAAGGGCGGTCTTATCGCTAAAAAGTTGTATTTACAGTTTTTATTTTTTGTACTTGCTAGTCTCTTGGGCTTAGATTGGATAAGAGATATTATAATAACCAACGATCATGAAATCGTAATCATCTCATCTTCGAACTTGTTTATTTGTCACCAAAAATGTCTTAACAATTGAGTCACGTTCAATTACCTGAGATTCGTCTAAAGTCGTTGCCTTCTAACACAGTTTATTGACCTGTCCAAACCAAAGGCTTACGTTGTCAAATTTACATAAACCTTTACGTTCATTAACACTTAATTAAATAGTAACTTTAGGTTTTAAACCACGATGTCGTAATATTTGGATATTAATATTAAAAACAATTGATTGTGTGCGAGTCGGACTCGTCTATTGAAGGTTCTTATATAAAAACTTTAAATTCATTTAATCAATCTTTGTAATCCGCCAGATTGCTTCTGTACGCCAGATTGCCTGGTTTCGCAAATCTGTTATCTCTTTAAGGTTGTTTAAGAAGCCTACAAACTTACTCTAACTCAATATGAAAAAGACTCTACAAGTCAGTCCGACACGCTAGTTAGTTAATAAGCACGTATTTAATAAAAAAAATATTCGTTTACAGAAATAGCGCTCGATGAAACCGTGATAGACGACGGTGAATTCAATATGGAAGAGCTGATAACCTTCAACCGCCCACATTCAGACCACGATTACCAAGTTGTCAAAAACTTGGAAACCCACAAATCATTGCCCAACGGCTACTTGGATCTGCCCATAGACGAAGATTGGCCTCCGAACCTCAAGAAACGTATGAAACTTCAATTCGATCTCGAAGATGGAAACGACTATCTTCCACCAATTGTTAAAGAGGAAAACTATGAAAATTACCACAAAATAGAAACAAAACCACTCGAGAATGAGATAGAGTTTTTTACGAATACCCTCATTTCTACAAGCAGAAAATTAGGGGAACTTTTAGATGTACTACCCCCTATACCGGTTAAAAGTGAAGATTTAGTCATCGAAGAGATATCCGATTATGATACGAGAAATATTACAGAAGTGAAGAGTTTTGTTGTGAAAGGGGTATAATTTTAAATTGGCGAAATGGTGGTTTTGCAGAATCATATTGTGAATCTGATGATACTGTCAAGTGAAGAAACATTCCTTCCATTGTAGGTTAAACTATGCAAGAAAACTCTTAGGAATGGCAATTGCCTAGTAAAAGTAACAGAAAAAAAACTCCTAAAGCATATAATATTATCACGATGTATGCGTCCAACATTCTTCTCTCTCGATTTTTGCCCTTTTATTATTTAAAATATATATTTTTATAAATTTCTTTTCAGATTTGCAATACCGTTCTGGAAAATTTGCTATTTGAATTTTAAACTATATTTTTTCTATCATTTTCATTATTTTTCTTTTGAATGCAAGCTATTTTATACAATATTATTATTTGAACAGATATATGTATTTTACAATTTTCCAATCAATTTATTCGTTAAATGTTTATTTTTAGATATTATTGTGGGATGTCAGATGTCGTTTGTTTGTCTTCAATTTGTTTAGTCTTTACTTTGTAAGTTATTTTACATAATAATGTCCACTTTTGTGAGACCGTGATTAATGATTTTACTTAGTTTTTAAAACTATATATTTAAGATATTTGATGCGAATTTTAATATTTATTTCATATATCAAAATTTTAATATATTCAAAAAAATTATAATTATACCCGTTTTATTTACTACTCTTATTGTTACACTGTATGAGTGGTAAAAAAGAAAAACGCTTCAGTTAAAAATGTTGAGTTTTTAAAGTGGACGTACCAAAATGTAGCATCTGAAAGCTAGAATTTGATATATTCGGTTTACAAAAAAAAATTGGACTAAAGCGGTTTTGCTTTTATATCTCATATGTTAAATTGGTTTTAAACATTTTATTGTCTTTACGAATCGGTGCAATTACACGTAGTTTTTATTAAGATTAAGGTTATTCAATTTGCGATTAGTTGTAGGTGGTTCCTTTATTTTTACCTACTTACTGAATTGATGATACAGGCAGAGAACATTGTGCTGTTCTAATAAACTGGATTATTCATACAATTGTTTTTTATTTCAACCCAAATTCACAAAATACGGTACGTTAAGGAGCTAACTGAATGGGTTTCGCTATCTCACTCATTACTAAATTTTTGAAAGTATTAATTGGCGGAATTGTCGAAAAATCTGTATTCTATGTTTCTCAACAATAATATAACGAATTAAAAAAAAATACAATTTAGATTCAGATAAGGTTTCGTACATATTATAGTAATACAATGAAAGAAAATAAAACTAAATTATAAATAAATGAATACAAAGTACGTAAAAAACGCTGCCATAAGGAAGCGTGCCCAGAAGGCTGGCTGCATTGGCAGTCGTGGCTTAATTTTTATATTTTAGAAATGTATATTATGAAACCAAAATCAAGCTGTACTTCTTTTTGTAAGATTCGAGATCGATTCGTACATTCCATAGATTCGAGGGCAGGAAAGGATTTTCAGTTTTATAATAAAAAAAAACATTAGTTTGTGTGATAAATTTCAAGTTTAGTAAATATGAATAGTTGTTTAGCGTCCATCAAAGATCAGCAATTTGAGTGAAGGTGGCTTTTATTAAATAGTGATGGTGTATGTACTAAATAAATCTTGGATTTAAAAGCTGTGTTTGCTAACAAACCATTAAATACTTATAATAAAGGGCCGCTTACATGGAGTTTCTTACCTCCAAGATACGATTGACGAAAGCAAGCAAAAGAAAATATTCATGTAAACTAAACATACGATATAGTACGTAGAAGGGCGATAATCGCCTGGTCATCGAATACTGACGTCTAAACAAAATATCGAGCTCGAAAGGCAAATCTCGCATCAAAGTCGGTTCAAACTGATTTGTACGATACTTGCATGAACTTGAAAAAATGCGATATGGCTTCTAGTTTAGACAAGTCGAAAAATCGTAACCAAATATTTTAATGCGATTTATGTTTATGTCGTAGTGTAAACAAAACTCTTGTGATAAATTACCTTGCGATTATTGTATGACATACTCGTAGACGATTTTTAGTTTTTTGGTTTAATGTAAACATGTTAATGTGATTATTGTCTAGACTCTAGAGTATAGCTTGCGAAAATACACGATTTTCACACCAAAACGTGCGATAAACTCTCTCCATGTAAATGGCCCTTAAGAGAGCTTAGGGCTGAAAGCGAAACTGGAATATACCAGAAAATAGAAACTTTCCATTCCAAAAATGTTAAAACAAAATATTGAAAATTGAATTAGAATTCCAAAAGTGAATTAATAAAACTAATTTCTTATAATAAGCTTTATTTAATTATGAGTTAACAAATATTTTCGTATTTTTGAACAGGGTTGTGACCATAACTGAATACATGTCAAATTGCATATGCAAATTTATACCATACATCTTATAGAGAAAAAAATAAACACTGAGAACTGTTTCTATGAATATTAATATTTATTTTTATACTTACAATAAGAATTCAATTCAGTTTCAAAAGCATCATGTATTTATACATAAAGTTAATAACTATAGCTCAAACTTTCTTTCTCTCTTCCATAAGCCGATCGACCGAATGACTTATCAAGCGATTCGAAATTAAATAAACAGCAGCGCCAGTCATCGCGGTGTCGGCGTCGTTCTAGCCGAAGTGCCTTCACAATAAATATTCATGTTACAGCAGACATCTCTCAAATACGCAATAAAAATAAAACAGTGCTTTTAATTCTTTCGTATAATAAGTGTTTTCATTCATTTCATTTACACTACTCACTTACCAACCAACGGTCTCATATTAGTCTTTCACAATCAACACCTTATTTCTTGTGAAATATACGCGCAACTGATTCAAGAGTGTAAGGCTTAGCGCGCTACAAATAAAAATTAAATCTGGTGCGTAATTATTCCATGTTGAACGTGCTTGTATAGTTCAATGTTTCAAAGTTTGCGGAAAAATAATTGCACCGAAATATTCGTACTACTAGCACGGCCTAAAACTTGTTATATAGTAAATAAGCAAAACTTAAATGACTTCTTGAAGTTCGTGCACTTCACAACACTAGACTTTTATTATTCAAAACATATTTGAAATTATCTCTCTGAAAAGTTTATAGTCTTTAAAGTTTCTCATCAATTTAATGTTTTGACTGATTTAAATGTCTATTCGCGTTTTTCTATAACAAAACGCAAGAAGAGAAAAACTTGTGGCGGCATCTACAAAAGTAGGATTTACGGGTTTTCGTTTCGTCGGTGGTAGAAATAATTGAAAATCGGGGGGTGTTGTTGTGAGTCGACCGCTTGCCCGCACCCATTCACACCTATATAACACGTGCGAATCAACAAAATATTTGTTTACATTTACATATTACGTCATTTAAAAACACCCGGAGCTTGAATAGTCCCGTGTTTTTAAAAGATCACACAATTTCTGTTTCAAAATACCCAATCTAATTTGATTAATCTATCTAGCAAATAGAAAGTAACAATTATTAGGTACAACTATGGTATTACTCACTTCAAGACTTATAATGTCATTTACATTCGATTATACTGCAATGATTGTACAATAATATTAACGATTCATTTAATGAGAAGAAAACTTCCATTTGTTCACAATAATTTATCAAAAATCATCAATAAAGGATTTTAAAATTTTCCGTTAAACATATCGACAATATTCGCATTATCTATACTTTTTCTAAAAAATATGTAAACGACACAACAAGATACTTATTTTTCATAACACTTCAAACGTACCTAGGAAATGATCATATCATTCTAAGGTCCGATTTCCAGAAAGACGATTGAGTCAAACCTTAAATTGTATAAAAATTGATTGTAAATGAGGTGTTTGTTCATTATTTATTGGATCAATTAAATATAAATGATGCAGTGTCAATTATGCTAGTACAT
The DNA here is from genome assembly GCA_039645545.1 of Dendrolimus houi. Taxonomy (NCBI): domain Eukaryota; kingdom Metazoa; phylum Arthropoda; class Insecta; order Lepidoptera; family Lasiocampidae; genus Dendrolimus; species Dendrolimus houi. The sequence continues at coordinate 14,035,406 of CM077131.1, forward strand.
ATTTGACAGTGCATCATTTATATTTTATCAGTAAAATATAAATTTACGCCGTCGGTTATTTATAGGATAGCTAAAATCCACATGACGAGCCGTGCCGAATGATGTTTCTATTTGGCCAGATATTCACTCTAGATTTTGATTCGTAACTCGAGTGTTATTCTGGAACACGGACCTAAGTCAGCAATACAATTGTGATGACTACATACCCATGACTAATGCAAAATACCTCAAATATACGACTACGATGCGATCACCGTAATAATAATATATAACATTAAAATGGGGCCATTTGAGACCAGTATAACCTTTTTCAATGATAAGCACTAATTAATCGTTGAAAGTATTTTGAAAAAAATAATTAATTGTTTCTTCTAGACCACTTTTCTATTTATTTATACAGTTTGCTGAGACCGAGAGATTTCTCCAAGTCCGTAGTACCGCCACAGAGTAGAATTTCTTACAAAATTCACCATTACCTTATATCCTTCACTCATATACACAAGTGTGTAGCAGTCTTGCTCGATCGTTATTTGCAAGTACAACGACAATAATATATTTTTACGTGAATGAGAGAGACAAATAGTGGTGAATCATTTCTACTAGTTTTCCGCTACATTGGGATTGGAGTGGGTAAGTATTACGTTGATCGCAGCGGTACTGCAAAATCTTACACCTATGCAAATCACGCTTCTCGAATCCCGCTGCTCCAGTCCAAGCAAAAATATACATATGTGTTTTGTTTTTCTAATGCTGTACAATTTTTACACTAACAACGTTCGCGTACCACGAAACATAAACAAGGAGACCCAACCATTTACTTCACATACATGGCCTTGTAGATAGTAAATTGACATCATATTTTTATAAGAGCTTGGAATCAAATAAAAATGTTTATTTTGGGTAAATAATAACATGATACTTTAGAAACGTAATTTAAAGAATTTGCGGCTGTTTCTATGAGCAGTTCAGCACGTAACTTTAGTGCAGAATAAGGCTGATACATATCCCCTTGATTCTTTGACTTTGAAAATGTCGCAAAATATACACAGAAAAAGAAATAGAAAGTATAGACTACAGCACCATCTATGTGAAGGAGATTATCAAGTCAACTTAAGTATCGATTCATTAAATTTAAAAGGCATACACGACGATTTCAGTATAAGAGGCGCGCGTAATTATTACTCCATTCGTTCGTATTATTCGTCAGTCTATTTCTAAACCAACTTCTAAAATGAAACTTTTATCTCCGCGCCTGCCGCAGCCGCCGTCATCTAGAGTGACAATACAACAAACTAATGGAAACTGTTCAGTCACATAAATATGCTAAATACTTTGGAATGGCTGTCCAAATGACCACGGCTGCGAATTGACGCGACCAATTAGAATAACGACTACGATTTAAGTCTATTAAAGTTGATATATACTTAGCCGTAAGAATAACCATTGAACGAAAGAGCTTAAGCTAGGTAGACTTCGAAAGACGGCGATATGTGGAAATAAGTAATAGGAATATTATTATAGTTAATTAACTTTTCAACTTACAAAATTTGGTAAGAAATATTTAGACTCAACTAGACTGTCGCTTAGTACGACTTCACTGTCACAACAAGATTTGAATTCATATTGAAATCTTGTCGATTATGTTATAATCATTTATGGACCTGTTTAGAAATATTTCTTCTTCTATGTCAAGGTAAATCATTAGTATCTGTAAAATATGATCAAATTCCTCAGAAAAAGGAAACATCAGAAATTATAAAATGTCAAACGACGGCGAAATATATGTTTTGTCTGTGCATCAATGTTAACAACTTGTAAAAACTAATTCCATTTTTAAATTCTAATCTTTTATATTTGTGAATTAAATTACGCAATTCTTTAGAGATTTTAAAGGCGATCGATGCTGTGGTGCATCGATCGATCCCGCCGTCTTGGAAACGTCACCTACCAGACTTAAGATTCAAATTGCAATAATTGAAATTGACATGAACCCGGAGCGAGGTGTTTTGTACACAAGGTGAAATGTTTAGCTCAGTCTTGTAGGAATATAGAAGCCAGTACACTCGGGACTCAATGGGGTACACCGATTAAAACAAGTAACATTTCAAATACACTATTGTAATGAATTTATACACAAATTATTGCACGTACATTATTAACATTCATGTCATCATAATGTCCAACGAACCATTTACTTTTTATAATATAATATTAATACGGAACCAATCTGTCACAAGAACATATCATGTAAAACGAATTTGTTATATACTATTTTTTATTAATTATTGCAGGTAATTGCCTATTGTTACCACAATTATTACGGTATAACTAAAGACATAAATAAAATTAGGAAAGTACGTGGCGTCACTATAGGAACGGAGCCAATTAAATAACGTTATCATAATTGCTTTCTTACACAAACTGAACTTATGTATAGACAATGACTAAATAAACATAAAATCTAGAATATGCATACGCGCGGGGTGTTGGTTGTCGCGAGGTACGGTCAGCAAGAACATCATCCACCGAATTAATTAATCAAACCTAGTTTTTTCTCTGTTTAGTATTTCTAAACATAATTTAAAAAATATTTATTTCAAAAACTTGTCACATGGGTACGTCTGCGTTAATTTCGGCTTTCGGTTTTGGGAGTTTATTTTACTTTCCGAGATACAAACTTCTATGTTTATCTCTGGTCTTTAAGGTAATATAACAATGCCAAATGGCACGAAAATAAACACACATAATAATAAAAGATCGTGAAGAGGAATAAGGTTAAAACAAATTTCATAGAATATATAAGTATGGGAGTCTTGACAGTTGAGCCATTTTCTTAAATATATTATTTTAAAATTTCTAACCAAATTATACTATTGCACAAAAAAATGATATATTTTAGCATACTTTTCTCAAAATATGACTCAAAACAAACAACATGTACATAATAATTATAGATCTGTTGTTAATTTTGGTTAACTGTGTGGTTTCATACTTTCCAAATTGGCACAACTGGTTATAACAGCCCACATGTTTGATGATATTGACATGACAAATAAACGAATTTCATTGGGTTCGTTTCATTGTATAAACAAATTTTCGATATTTTCTCTGGTATGGATGTCTGCGCCGCAGTCTTCTGAAGTCTATTATAATATGTTTTTTGACGGTTTATCTATCCGATAAAGCCTTATTATAGCAAAATTCAAATATAATCATGAGTTAAGTGTTTAAAATATTATTATAATGAATTTTATCAACAATTTACATTATTGTCTTTCTAAAAAATACCAAAATTCTCGCGATAATCAACACCACGCTGAGACGTTTCATTAACACACATCAACTTATAATAATGTCACTATATTCTCTATATGGTAATTTATTACTTGTGTAACAAACAAAAAATTGTTATTACAATGCATTCACAGAAATAAAAATAATTAAATGAACTCACAGAGGACGTACAAAAATAATATTTAATGGAATTCAACCCACATCTGCTGCATCTTGATCTATGGCGTTGTTTAGTAATTAACAAATTAAAAAATTATTATAAGGTTTATAGTGTAGGAAAATTCATTTTACGCAAATTTAACAAGTTTCTTGACACTTTACTAACGTAATTTTCTAATTGACATTTCTCATCATACGCGACTAAAACATAACTAAGCGCGATTTCAATTTTATTTTTCTTTTTGTTCAATACAACGTTTTGCCTAATTTTCACTTTTAGTGTAATCTTTCAAAGCGTAGTTTTAATTATAATTTACTTTTCAATAAGCGATCCTACAAAGCCGTGCCATTCATTCTCGAGAATGAATGAATGAAATGAAGCTGTGTATGTATCTATGTTAGTAATATATTTATTAAAATTGTCACAAAATGTGTTTTTCTCTCAAAAAACCTTATAAAAATAATTAAATACAGATTTACTTACTACAACGATTTCTAGTTGACAGCAGATATCGGTCGGATCATCCTAATTGCCTACTAAATGGGAGAAAGCGGTACACGACTACTTGATAAGTATTTGATAAATTAATCTACTTCTGTTCATATGTTAATGAATACAAATCTGGTGATTTGTTCGAGCTGCGTCGTTGGAATGGACGCATATAAATAAATACGTTCCGCCAAACTTTATGATCGATCTTTGATTGCTTACATATTTTTCCATTCAAAAAAGTATTCTGTTATGTTTTCATTCGGTCAAATATGATTCAATGTTTCTTCCAACTATGCACACATGAGTAATCTAAAGCATTATTGCTGGGGTTTTATATCTTACACTTCGTTTGATTTTCAGGTTAAAATTTGACATAAATTCTACACGATTAATGTCAATCTTTTTCCAGCAGTAAGGTAAAAGTAGGGATAGTAAGATAAGTAGCTATAACTTATTGATTTCAGTAAATTTAGCCAAGTTTCACAGTTTCTTCATAATCGCTCCATACACCATTATTATTTTGCAAGCAATGTATGTGCAGTAGACGCTTTTTATTATAAAAATTAGATACTGCGCTATCTCTTGCAGGTAATTTTGACCAACCATAAAGTTTAACATGAACTATATCTGACCACGAAATTAAAACATGCATAAACTGATATTGACCAATTCATAGTAATTCATCTGAAAGCAGTTTGCTGTTAGCTCAATGTTGAATGCTTATTTTGAGGCTATGAAGGAATTATGAAATGTATTACAAATAAGAGTCATCTTGAATTGGTTAGAAGTATAAGTTAAATAGTCAGGTTGGTAATTAAAAAGAATTACAAAATATGAAAATAGGGCCTCTTTGTTCATTACATAAAATATGCATCCGTTGTTTTTATAGTTTGAACAAATTGTTTGTGATCTCTGGAATTAAATTTTGACGTTTATAATTTTCTATAATACAAAAATCACAATATATATGTCGTGGGCAGGTTTGCCGATGGTCACCCCTCCTGCTTCCTGCGACTGGGACCGCGGCTGGTCTAAGTAGGACTAATAACTAGACGACCGCGGGTCGTGGTTGGGGGAGGCGGGAGGGGTTGTCATCGGCAAACCTTCTGCGCAGAACTTATAGAAAAACGAAATTCGTAACAAACTAGCTAGGAATTTAGATTGTTGTCAATATGAAAAGCCCATTAAAATCTGTAAATTTTATAAATAATTTAGTATTGTTTAAATTAGGAGTAATTTCGTGATCAGATAATAAAACGTCATGAATGAAATATTGCGAGTGATGTAGATGATAGTAAAATCTCATCCCAAATGGGACATAACTAAGATTTTTAGTGAAATGAAGCGTAATTCGCTACGGACGGGAACACAAAAACGAAAATCATGCCGACCGCACACTGCCTAATTTAAACTTCTTCAACATTGATATATTTATATTATTACTTTATGCCCGTTTACGACTGTTAATAAATAAATGGTTTTTTTAAATATTTTAAAACCCTATAATTCAGTGCTTGAGTAGTTAAGTTGAGTAGTAGTTAAGATGCCACGTTAAATCGCACCGCCCTAAATGTTCGTATTAAATTGTTCGTCACATTTGTAAACGTCACAACGTCACGTTTACGACGCCTAACATTTGCTCTGCGCTCAGAAAACTGTTGACAATAACTATAATTATAAGATTTCAATAGTAATCGCAACAGCAGTAAATAGCGAGTGTTAGGATAGGCATAGGTGACTTTAAAATAAATTTTATGTCACGGAAAATGTTTAAACCGTTTAGTTTTAGAAAACATCACCGTAATAAAAAAAACAGAGTTCATAATAAAAAACAATTTCAAGCAAAAATAAAAGACTGCAAAACTTATTGTACATAATGTTAATAGTAACGTCAAAACGTGCTTTTAGTTCATTGCAAGGACTTTTTAGTATCGTATTAGAACTTTTAGAAATAATCAGAAAAGTTAAGTCCAATAAAAACTCAAATGACATTATAGTGCCGTACTCGATACTTGACATAGCACGTCGAATTCAAAGGGTAAGGATGTAAGGATCAAACTGATTTTCGTCGATTTTATAGTGTTACCTATTGTAATTGTTATCATTGGATGACGTGTCATCTGTCGACACTCTATTAGTGCGTTCCACTAGGCGCTTAAGACGCTCAAAATAATCCTTCAACCGTTCCACCATAACGACCACGGTCGTTATAGTCGTGGAGAAACTTCACACTAATGACGTCATAATTTTCGCTCACCACGATCCATTTGAAGAGGAGGGTTGAAGTGGACTTATGTAAATAATGTTCTGTGTTCTATCAACATACACTTCGTAATATACTCTCTATCGAGTTACGTTAAATAAAGGCCCAGTTTTCAAGTCAACCAATGACATTTATGTATTTCATGAATGACATATTCCCCATAATCTATTCCACTTGAGTTTATGATTGTAACACTCGCAAGCAAATGTTAGCGTCTGAGTGCTTGGTGGAACGCGCCCTAATCAGTCTGACAATTCTGTGCCGGAGACCGAACCGTAGACAGCAAATATTAGCCGTAAAATCCCACTCTATAGCGACGTGCCATATCAAGAGCACAAGTATTGCACATTGCGAAAGCTTTGCCTTTATTAATGATTTGACTCAAAATAAATAAATCGACACAAATTAAAGCTAATTGATTCCGAATGCATCGTCTATGAAATAAATTGCAATAAGAGATTTGGTTTTTCTTTTTTTTTTCATAATAGTGTTTAGTCGATTCAAAGGCGTCGGTAATGTATCGCGGTGTGATGCAGGCGCGCATGGGCATCGCGGGCGTATCGAGCGCAGCGGGTATTGCGGGTATGGCGGGTATCACGGGCATTGCGGGTTTCGCGGGTATTGCGGGCATGGTTGTAGGCGTGGCGTGTGTGCGGCGTGCGCGTATAGTCATGTCACGTGACACACACGCGTCACTTGCCCGCTCGAGCCGCACACTTCTTCTTTTTACGCTTGAAGAAACAGCAGCACCTGGAATAGACAGATTGCCTGCATGACGATTTTACAATGTCTGCCTTTTGACATATTTGTTGGAATTTTTACAAACAATTGGAATACAGAAAAAAATTATCACATAATGGAGTTTTCCCCGCGCGTGAAAATCCCGGGTAATAAGCTCTATGTTACTTACATAAAAACTAAATTAGGTATTTTTATATACATTACACCTAAAACTTTACTGTTTCTTGTTTAATTCACTACAATAACCAAGAAACTAAATGCATATGGTCTAGACAACTGCCCAGCAAAACATAAAAGCAAGTCGAAGACAACCTGATTTGAAGTTACACAACGAATGACATGTTGTTTATGACAACGAAGGTATTTGTTAGTAAATTGAAAAAACCCGATTGTAGCGCCATCTATTTAGCTAATCCGTATATTCTATGGAAACAACATCATTTATCGGTATAAAAATTATCCTAAGTGTTGACTAAGATAAGATTCGGGATATGAACCATCTCTCTGTCGAGTTTCGTTCATATACGTGCCGTTTTAAAAAGGGTGCGATTGCAGCGCCAGCTTTTTCGATAGTTCGTCTATCCCGTGGAAACGACGTCATTTATAAATAAAATGAGACATAAAAGAGAGAGAAAAAGTATCCAAGTTACGCTCCGGGATAAGAGCTTGCTTTGTGTTGAGATTCATTTAAACCCGTTCAGTAATTTTCACGTGATACTCATAACAGACAGACAGACCGACAAAAATTCTAAAAATTACATTTTAGAATCTCCCGGTCTGAATTATCACCCTGATTGTTTCACATTTTTAAACACATTGTACAAACTCGAACCATTCACAGATTTATTATAGTATAGATTAGAAACACTATTATAATTCATAGGACCATCAATGTACCAGACTTATTTCACTGTAATAAAATTAGGTTTAATGCCTCTACTGATTTTAATACTAAATTAAGTCTTTCTTGACAAAAATATTTTGATTGAGTGTAAATATTATAAATTCAATTATTTAAAATACACATTTCCAATATAATATAATTGTAAGCCCTTTCTGTTATGAAAATATCATTTAAACTGAGACACAAAATCAATTAAATGAAAATTTATCTATTCTATTTAAAGAAAAATAATTTATTATCAGTTACATGCAAAACACAATAAACCTTGGTCTTCGGACTATGAATATTTTGTTTTAATATTCGAATCAATTAAAAATAATGTACTAATGGGGCGGGAACTTGAAGGAAAATTGGCGGTCTTGGTATGCTGTTTAATTTTAAAAATAAATAATAATTACATATTTGTTTTTAAGTAAAATATGTGATTTTGTATTGAAAATCTCACTGTATAGAGAAATGTGTCTTGCAGCTCCATAAGAACTCCATCGTTTGACGTCAGTAAAAAACTTATAGCTTAGGCTTCTGATACATGGGTTCGGTTTTCTGGTGCCTAGTTGCTTGAAAATCATGAATATTCACAAATTCACTGGCCACTGGCTAGGATGCACAAACGGTGCAAAGCAAACCATGCTTGTATTATACGTAATGTGCAACTTTAGGGCTGATATCAGACCATAGTAAACAACAAAGTTCGTATTACGAAATTTATCGTGCCAGGAATCGAACCTAGAACTTATGCGGTCCAGTGAGCTATGCAACATACAACACAGTTCTTCAAGGCAAAATATTATTATATTATGAGTAGTTCTTTCATACATACAGAATTGAATGAATTCCTGGCATTTTTCCCAATCATTTAATGTTGAAAAAATATTTATTTATTCATTTCATCTTTTTTATATTTTATCCATTTTCTTCCTGTGTATTTCGTTACTTTGAACTACAGTATCCAAAATTACAAAACACTTAGGCAGTACTAATTTTTCACGTATCGATTGTTTCTAAATGGCTCTTCACAAACTCGCGAGAACACGAGAGTACAGAATGGGTTCTCGCGTTTTCGCGAGTATGTAAAGCGCCCATGATAATTATTGGTAATATAATTGTCAGCATGTTGGATTGTACTTACTGCTGATTTTGTACAACATAATTTCTAAAATTGCGTATAAAAAGACTGGTCATGTATACAAAAGTAACACTTAAAATGTAACGATGAATGAGTGATTACGTTACTGAACGGAATGAATGAATGAGTGATTAAGTTGCTGAACGGAGTGAATGAGATTAATGAGATTAATGGAATGGATCATTGTGATTAAAAAGCCCGTCACCCCAAGCGACTAAACAAAAATAAGTGAGAGAAAATAAAAAGGTATCCATACAGTTGGAACACTGACTTGGTGTCGTCTACCACATCGACCTCGTGGTGCGGCTGCGTGATCGGCGTGTTGCTGTGGCCCGCCGTCGGGTCGTCGGCACCTAGCTCGCCGTTAGTCGAACTCACCACCTGACGGACAAACATGACACATCACTTTAAATAAAAGCAAGAACATAGCCATATGGTGGCATAAAATTTGTTTGTTACAAATAATACTATAATTAAATTATATATATCTACCAATGTATAATCAACCGATAGGTAGCAATTAATACATTAGTAGTAGTTAATAGCGTTTAGACCGCATCTCTTTTTGTTAATATTAAGATCTTCCATTTAAATTATTTATTGTAGTACAGTACGCGCACAAAACTTAAGGCAACAATTTCTAAGTACAAATTTAACATTTAAATTCAATCAAATATAAGTTGTATATTTCTTCGAGGCTTGGTTTTAAATTTTACATAACTGTAACGAATGAATCTACTTCGGCTACTTTCGAAGCCACTTAATTATTTCAGCCTAAACACCGATTACACACGAGTCTCGGCAAAAATACAGCTTGTCTACACACAGACCTACCTATAACATTGATTGATTATACGTTATTTAGCTGGATGATACGCACTAAGATTCCCAGACCGGTTTCTTTGGTAACAATATATTACATCAAACTACATAAGGCACTGGAGGGGACTAACATGTAAGAGACAGACCTAGTTTAAGTGTTACTACCCAATGTTAATTTAAGGTGACAATGTATGTGTGTATGAAAATCCCAGTGCGTGCATCATCTACCTTATATTTGCACCTACTTAGATTAAATCTACTTACTAAAACAATATCAAAGTATCTCTATAATAATAAAATACAATTACATGATATAACATATCATATTATTATAAATATTATATCTTATTGTTCTTTGTAATTTGGAAGAAATGTTATTAAATTTAGTTTTAATGTTTAGTGTCGTGCATAATATAATAAATAAAATAACATATAGGAATGGTATAAACGGTAATAATAAAATATATATTAAAAATAAATAGTAATCAAAAGTATTATTTATAAAAGCAACGATTATTTTACAGTATTTTATTATATAGCAAGTGTTTGTGATCGCTACTATACAATGGCAAAATAAAGCTTAAATGAACACTGTGTTTTGGAATATATGAATGAATATTGGCCGTGCTTTATTTTAAGCATTTTCGTGGACAGTTAGTTCACACAATTACAACTTGTCTTTACCAAAACAAGCGAACTGGGGTAATCACATCAGATAGAAAATAGTCCCTGTCGCTTATGGACCTTTGTACCAGAGGTGTTGCCAGCCTCGTTTTTTTTTTGAGTTAACAACTATTGTAAATATATTTTCAATTTTTTTACTTAACTATATTTTAATATTAGATATTATTATTTGTTTCAATGTTTGTAATTAGCTGTTTTATAAATTAATAAAAAATAGTAAAGCGAAGTTCAAGATAAATTATTTGAAAAAAAAAAAAAACTTGTCAGCTTAGCTGCGTGAACTACTGCGTATGTTACGTTTGAAATTTAGAGCACAACACAAAGCGTCATGCATACAGTCACACAAGAAATGTCGCAAAATGTTAAAATAACTGACCGTTGATACCGATCCGGGAAATTTCACATACCGAAAATGTTTATTCTTCAACAGCTAAAAAATAAATACACCAATATACATTCACAGTAATCGACGATAAAAACAGAACGTTGCATAAATAATGTGATAATAAAACAAAATAAAATATCGTACAGATTCCACCATAAGCATGCACAAATTCAATAAATATATTCCATCTAAATTATTTCTCGTTCCAAACCCAATATGAGTATATAATTTTAAACAAGATTAAAAATATATCAAATTTGTCCAAAATATAAAACCAATTATGACGTTTATGTTCCACGCATTATAACTATCAAACAGATTTCAGTAATTATTCCATTATATCTTGTAAAATTATATAGCGTCAAACAAACATCTGATTATTCATTTGTTTATGAATCATGCTCTACCAATATGCTGTAAATATACTGTATTAAATTAAATATAGATTTATTTTACTAAGAAATGTGTTCAAGAAATAAATTAAAAACACTATTATTTATTGAGATAGTTGACAGTCAAATCAACTGAGATACTTTTTGTCTTCCTATAAAACTAAGTCGTGTGTGACGTGAGTTATAATGTTCTAGCTCTATCAAGCCAAACAGATTCTTTACTATGGTTGTAAACAGTAATTAAAATTATTTTAATGATTATAATTTAAAATCTAAGTTATCGCCCGCTTTTTATATGTATTTTTTTGTTCAATATTATGCTACAATTTGTGACATAACCAATTATATAAATAAATATTTTGTGTTGTAATAAATATTATTAATCACCTAAACAAAGTTTTATGATGTATGAATGACTATGACCAGCAAGCTGATGTATTCCCACAGTATTATGATATAGATTTTAAAAAATCATGAAATTCCTTCAAAGCCAGCAGCACATGAGAACAACTCTGGTGTTACAAATGTTCATAAGCGACGGTAACTAATTTTTATCAGGTTCTGTATGCTGTATTCCAGTAATAAAAAATATCGGTAACACTAAACTTTTTAACTATATAGTTAACTTGTAAGGTACAAGTTAACTATATAGTTAAAAAGTTATCATCAAAAATGCTAACAAAGTTTTCCAATTTTTGTGTATAGAGAGACAACTTCTACTGCCACTTCAAACTCTTTTTTTAATTTATTATTTTAATAAACATAATTTACATATCTACACCTAAAAACTTAGTGTTTTATCTTAGACGCTAAGATGTTATTATGGTAAAATAATTATGAAAAATAAATTAACTGTAAAAAACACATGAAACACATATGATAAGATTCCAGCATGTTATTGTAGCTTGTAACTGGTCTGTTATGGCCGGTTCCTATATCTTACCGAGCTTTCATTTGCCTTATACTACCGGATAATATTTGACACAAGATCCATACAAGCAATGTCAAAATTCATTCGATGGTAGCACAAGTGAATATCAAGATATAGGAACTGGCCATTAGTCATCACACAAACCTGCACGGATCCGTGCCTGTCGGCGGGTGTGAGGTGGCCCGTGGTGAGCGGCGTGGCCTTCCCGCTGTGGGGCCAGTTGCCCGTGTTCGCGTTGCCGCTCGTCCCGAACTCCTTCGCCGCCAGCGCTGCCATCTGTAACATACCACGCTGAGGACAGAACACTAGTAAATAACGAGTTGGACTATTTAATTAAAACTAAAGTTACTTTTAAGTCTCGGCGAATAACTTTTCTTTTGTCAACGACAAATCAAAACGTGGGTTGTCGGCTACACAACCGTTTGTGTCGTGAATTTTTTTAGCTACCCTCATGTTGCGTACCCACTGTTGGGCAATCCCGAAAAATTCCGAATATTGCCACTTACGTTTACGGTATCATATAATAAAGAATTCGACTGAAAAGTAATTTTTATAATATATAAAATATTTTTATTATTTACCTCATTTTAGGAAAAAAGTCCGGAATTTAAGGCACAACGAAATAAATAAATTAAAAAAAAAAAAAATCGACAGACAAACACACATGTTGTACATCTCCAAGCTAAGCAAGTTACGCTTGTGTTATGGGAAATATACAAAGGACGACTCTGGGGCCGATCCCGGACACCCAGACCATAGTAAACGGAAACTGTTTATGACATTTATTACGCCAGAAATCGTACCTGGAGCCTCTGCGTTGAAGTGAGGTCGGTCGAAATAGAGCTATCTCGCTCATGTATTACAACATTTTTAGTTTTGAAAGTCTATATTTATAGCATGTGCCTATCCATTCATTTGCCTGACCATTTTAAAGAACTTTGTCAAATTTTCACGAGTATTAAGGCAAATTATAAAGTATAGGATCGATTGAAATCATTGTGCAAGGTCTAAATATCAATTGATAATATTATTGTTGAAAAGAAAAGTAGATTTGATTCTTCTAAATTTTATAAGTAGTTCTATGTCATAAGGATTATGAAACTTTGATATTTCAAATGAAATTGCCGAGACTGTATATCGCAACCCGATATAAATTTGAAGTGTCAGGTATAAAATATTTCGAACAACCAGTTCTTGGTTAAAAATTATATAAGAAAGCTACTACTATTGTTAGTTTGTAAATAATCTCCATTACGTTGTAGGATACATATATGAATAATTGGAAAGGGTGTTAGACACAATTTGCTTTCAAATAATATGTAAGATCTATATTAAATGGGTAAATAATGTAAATTCGTCTATTTGACGCAACTTTGATGGGTGGTAATAGTATGGGGTGAGTAAGAATTTGCTGGCTGTAAGTCATGTATTCTATTAGCCGTATCTTGCATTTTGATCCGCTTTACTGTTTTTTTAATCAGAACGTGATGTGTTATAATATAGCTTTTATCTTTCCTCTGTAATTGAGCTACCTAGCATTAAAGGAATCATTCGAATCAGACTCGTTGTTCTTGCGCTTAACGTGCATAGAAAACACAGATAATACAAATTTATAACATTATCTTATTCAATCTTTACGCAGGAATTTGAAATTTACAAAATACTAACCATAATTAAAAAATCTACATGTTGTTCTTTAGCTCATTCCAAAAAACAGCAAACAATTAGAGAATCAAGTAAAAAAACAGAGAGGAACGGATATAAAAGAGCTTTCTCTCAATTGGCACACTCTCAAGCATTTTACTGAGAGCTGAACAGTTAATACCCTAAGATTTAAAAACCCACACAAAAATCAAAATGAATCTGTTAGGGATATAGCGATCCTACAGTGCAATGCCAAACAATCATCATTTGGGAAACGGAATATATTTGGATTAATCAAAAATACTCTACACATGAATTGTAACCCAGACATACAACTGCAAATAATTTTGTATGTCTCTCAAAAGCTGAACATGTAGTGTACCAAAATAGTACAACACTTTGAAAAATTTCATGTTTGATACAAACAGAGTAGTCATTTCTTGCTTTTCTTACTAAAAATCAAGCCCAATTTGGACTACGTTTTTAGTAAGTAGCAAGCTTTTGTCAACTGTCCTTTATTTAACTAAGAATTAATTGAAATATAATTTCGTAAACAATCTTAAAATTCGTAATAAGAATACTGATTGATTCGAGGAAATTTTAGGGAGTTCGGCATTTACTTTAGGACCTTCCTACCAAGAACTAACTTTAAAAAGGTATAACATCAGCAATGAACTTATTTTTTGATGTATAAAAAGGTCGAATGTATGAGTTTAGTAATATCACAACTATATACATGAAGTGTGGGTCACTACAGACGTTTGTAGGGAGCGAACTAACAAACAGCTAAATGATGGCTTATGATTTAAAGCGAACCAAACCTCTTCAGATATGAGCGCCGCTTCATCGTCCTCAAGCAAACCAATCATATAATCACACAAATCATCCTGCGTCGAAAAAAAAAACAATATGAGACGACGTGAACATATTGAAGTTTAAAAACCTAAACGCAATTTGTGAGGCGAACGAACAAAGCTCGCAGACAGGGTAATCTTAAACATCTAACTAATGTTTGTATATGTAATTATTATTAAATATATTTTATGCTTAGTGTGGGAGATTATTTGTTTTTCCTTCACAGCCTTGGATGTGAAACAATTTTCATGGAATTTGATATAGATTTGACATTATATCCAAAAACGTATAACAAACGAAGACAAGGAGCAAGTTTGAGAAAAATTGGTAAAGAAATTTATTTACCTTATGGAAAGGTTGATTGTCGCGGTTCGGTGACACGACGATTTCATGACCCGTCTGGATGGAGCCAACAGGCGTAGACTGAAAATGTTAATTAAAAGTAAATAATAAATCCCAAATAAAAACTTCGAAAATGCGTAACTATATGATTTCTATGTTTTAAACTTTAAAAATATGTTAACTACTTTGATAGTGGTATATTATTTTTTCTACTACAATATACATAGATACACAAAAGCAAAAGTAAAATTTGTCTATTTATTAGCATTAGGCATTCAACGATTTTTATGAAATTGTGGATAATTGAAAAAAAATAATATAGGATGTAAAGACATGTTTATACCAGGAACCGTTTTCTGGAGATAGAGAGCTTTAGTCTACGCAAGTTTTACCGCGTGGAAAGTGTACTAATGTACACTATAATTATATATATTACACAGTTTAAACTAAATTCTGAAACAACTTACACGTAAAATACCAAATATACCTCGCTATCATTTTACTTTTAAAATGTCATGTTAAGATTAATATTAATTACTGTATTTATTTATAGCTAGGATATGCTCGCGACTTCGTCCACGCTTGACTAAAAATTGTCGCGGGATTCGCGAGACACAAAGTGGCACAGAATTTAAAAATGTAAGTTATCGTTTAAATTTAAATGAAAATTGTGTCGGAATAAGCTAATTTTTATGCACCCGAACAAATACAAACCTCTCGGAAAAATTCCCGGGATAAAAAAATACCACACGTTTTATACATAAAATTTGGTACAACCAGTGAAAAAACCGCATTGGAATTGGTTTTTTTTTAAATTTGGTCCTTTTAAATCATTCCCAGAAAAATTCTCGGGATAAAAAGTAGCGCAAATTTTAATTCTAAGACTGCTGACGATTAGCGAAAACCGCATTGAAATGGGCCCAGTAGTTATTACGTGAATCCCGAACAAACGGACAAGAAACAAAAAAAAATTGCATCGTGTTCTCCATTGTTTATATAGTCTATTCCAGTTTTTTTAATTGCTTTAATGTACAAACACGGCATGTTTAGAATTTGATAATATTATAGATTCTAACAAATCGAAAATATACTTATGCTATTTGAACATTAGAATTATTACATCAAAACTCAATATGCTCGAACAATTTCTATGAGGGTGCAATATTTTTATGATTACCTACTAACATATTTTAGTTTATTGGACTGTTAACTACACCAAAATGATTATTACAAAAAGTTGTGTGGAAAGCGTCAGTTTACTCAAATACTACAAATTATTATAAGAAAATTATAGAATCGATTAAAACTAATTACAGCTATATTGTATTAATACGATAGTATAATAGGAGCGAAACTTAAATACGACCTTGAAGTTAGTGCACGTAATTACGGTGAAACGTACAGAGTTGAGTAGGCTCTCTGAGGCGCTCTCGCTCAAACGCTATCCGTACTCGCATGCCATCTCTGTCGCACTACAAATTGTCAGGTGCAATAAACGTAACATTTGACTGGACCTGCGGAAACTCACGTACCTAACTTCTGTCGAGACGCATTCAAGTTTTGCGCGTACTGTAAGCACTAACCTTGTCCGATTTATTTTTAACGATATTTGAAGGCGGTGCGTTGCGCAATATTCTCATCACGTGAATATTCACCGGCTGGACACCGAAGCACAAAAGCGAAGCATGCAACATGCGAATATCGAATAACAACAAACATTTTCAGTTGATATTACAGTTTTACACAACTTATAATTCCGATCGGCATGGTTTCCGACATGTCAATAATCTATATCTTATACTAATATATAAAACTGAAGAGTTTGTTTGTTTATTAACTTGAACGCGCTAATCTCAGGAACTACTGGTCTGATTTGATTTTTTTTTAAAGTTTTAGATAGCCCATTTATCGAGGAAGGCTATAGGCTATATATCATCACGCTAAGACCAATAGGAGCGGAGCACCAATGAAGAATGTTTCAAAATCGGGGGTTTTTTTTAACTATTCCACGCGGACAAAGTCGCGGGCAAAAGCTAGTTGAATTATATTCACAAGGGAAAATGACAGTGTTTGTTCCGCGTTTGTTCCGCGTTACTAAAATTGGTCTACTGCGCAAGTAGATCGGAAGGAATTATTAGTTGTGTAAAACTATGTATGTTAGTTTAATTATACTTAGTATTGTTGTTAAAATAAAAATATTAACCAGGAAAATCAAATAATAGTAATCAATGCAAATAAATTATTTCTGGCTAGAAATGTTCTTAAAAAAATAAACTTAATTACTGGCTTCTAAACGAGATGTTAATAACTGAAGAATTTATTTTATTTTGTTTTCGTCTCGTCTAAACTTTGTTTGTAACTTAGAATTTATCTAGAAATTGCACTTTTTTCAAAATTAATGTACACGTCTTTGCTGACTGTACAATGCCAGTTACATATTGTACTAAGAACAACGCAAATCTAACATTAATTGTGAATAGCAAAAAATATTTCATCAATTAGTAAAAGTATCATGAATATTCATTTGTCTTTTCATAGACAGAAATGATAAATAACATGAAATTAAATAATTCAATGTTCAAATGCAAGAATATTAATATACCGAGTTTTACCATGAAACAAATATCCAGTTTGGTTTGGTGCAAAACATCACAACTACGCCAAAATACACAGAAAGACGTCACAGAAACGAATATTTTATTTAACGAACATAATAAATTAGTACAGTGAACTATCATAGTGATATTTCATTTATAAGAAAGTCATTAATTTTTTACACTCAATTTAAAACATAGAAGATAACTAAGAGGTCAAAAATAGGTGCATATCAAGTCATATCTCTCTTAAAGTTTTGATTGAATGTATAGTTTTATAACCCCTAAAACCTCTACAAATATCAAAATTCTAACTAAATAATGGCCGGTTCCTATATCTTACTATTGGTTGAACTTTGACATTACTTGTATAAAGTTTATGTCAAATTTTAACTGATAGTAAGGCAAATGAACGGTCGGTAAGATATAGGAACCGCCAGTAAATCTATCCTTGTTTATAACCTCAATAAAAAATACAAAATTCATGGAGCTTTTCTGAGTGATTGAAAACAACGAATTTAGAGAAATTTGTAATACAAGTAATAAAGTAAGTTTTAGGTTATGTATAGAAATACTCAGATTTTTCATATTAAAATTATCAATGAATAATACATCAAATATAATAATAATTATGTTACAAATATGATCTTGCCTCATCTTAAGTTATATCATAATATTGAACTGGTGATCATTTAGCACAAAAATAAATAGGCTGCAAAAACTTCATTATTTCATTATTTATCATGCCAAAATATAATCGGCGAAAGATGTTACACTAAATTGTAGCGATATTCTGATACACTCTGCAATAATGAAAAGTAACATTTTAATATAAGCTCAGAAAAAATTAACAGTGTTTTGCATCAGTACAGAATTAAAAATTAATTTACGCATATCAACGATTTGTTGAATAACTGTATTTTTTTGAAGCACTCAATGAATTAACCATACATGCCAATAGAACATTAAACTAATACTAAAACCGTTAATGTTGAAGCAAAACGTTTGTTAGCATAGTTGTGTTTAAGTATAGTTTCCAAAAAACTTTATGAAAACAAATTTCAAATTAAGCCACTCAGTGAATAATACCTCATGTCAGAGATTCACAAAAATTTTATAAGTCACAATTGCCTTTATTTACATGGATAAATTTAATCAAAATTCAACACATGTGTGATATATAAGATTGGGGTCATGTTCATTGAAAAGTCTAGAAAGTAATTAAAGTTCGATATGGGAAGTTTGTGACTTTCACGGTAGCTTAGCGGCAAAATGTTTCATATATTATCAACACAAAAGTAATAAGATGATATAGTAAAGTAATTAACAAGCTACTACCAGGTCGTTCCATTAGTAGCTCATTACTCCCAAAATGCTCCGTTAGCCGTTCCACAAGGCGACCGCGGTCGTTGTGGTCGTGGCGAAAACGTCACTGTTACTAATGACGTCATCATTTTCGATCACACAACGCTCACAACGACCCATGTCAATAGGTGGGTCGAATAACCGTTCCACTTGCGTTTACGATGGTAACGCCGGCAAGCAAGTGGAACGGGCAAAATCGCGGTGGTGAACGTGGTCGTTGTGAGTGTCTAGTGGAACGTAGCCTTTATGATCTGTCAAGATGTTTACACAAAATAAAATTTAAATTTTCAAACTCATAAGCGTTTTGAACTAATGATATAGTCCGTTCTAAACATTATGGTCATTATTAGCTTGGAAAAAGAATACTTTGAATGGTAATGTTGCTTTATCTACACTTCATTTGGTAGAGGTCATTAGTATCAGTATAGGGTTAGGAGCGTAACATTTATGGAACCTTCTAGATTTATTTCTGGTACTTTGTTTGAACATGAAATTGAAAAGACTTAATTCCAAACATAGTTCTTTTTTATTGATTTGTTTTCAAAATATTTTTAATTGTGAAGACGGCAAACAGGCACACGAGTCACGTAATGGAAACCGGTTACCGTCGCCTGCAGACGTTTGCAACACTAGGGGCAATATCAATGCATTTCAAGCTTTTATGTTACGATAAAGGGGATGCGATAAAGAGGATGGGCTAGAGGTAAGACAAGAGGAATAGGATAGAGGAAGGGAATGAGTGAATGGGAGAGGGAATCTTGGAAAGGGGAAGGGGCAGTGGGCCATCGGATCTTAATTAATAAATGTGTGTTTAAAGTTTCAGTGATGTTTTTATATATATAAATGCGAGAGAAGAAAAACTTGTGATGCCCTCTTGTGGGAATAAAAATTTAAGGGCTTTACTGGTTTGTTTTGTGCTAGTATTGTTTTTCCATACTTTTAGTTAGAAAAGTCATCTGTGACTGAATTAGACACACTGTTATTAAAAAAAAAACAGGAATTATATAATAACATCATTCTGCAGCTAATCAGGAAAGGCCATAGTTTAATGCGGATTATAATTTATTAATAAGTTTAATTTGAAAACACATAAAATATAATAATTTGACAAATCATATTAGAGCTCTAAAGCAAAGCTATGTGCAAGGCAAAACTAACACTATCAACTTGTCAAAATAAAGTTGATTTTAACATTGATAATGCTGCGGTAGAATACCCTTAATCAGTATACTCCTTCATACAAGTTGTAATTCCGTTTACTAAAATAGCATTCAACCTAGATATAAACTTAAGCCCATAATCAATAAAATTGCAATGTTGCTTCAACTTAACAGGGATTACATGTTATTCATAGATTTTTTTATTTTGATTGATTGTTATCAAAGTGCCAATTATTCATAATTGCCTTATTATAAATTAGAGGCTTCAATATAGATTTTGATTATATTACTAACTATTGTACAGCAAATAACAGTTTGCAGATACTAAACTGTTATTGAATGGTAGCAATAACAATTATCTATATTTTGTAGGCATATTTTTTTTATATTAACTATACAGAGTGTCAATTCAAGCCCAAGCCGCAATTTTAGATTTTATACTTTATTGGAACTTCCATGTAAAAAATCAGTTTATATTTGAGATAGCTAATTCAACATAGGGTAAAACTATATTATTGTTGACACCCTCCGTGTGATTGGTACCTCGTCAATTTATTCAAGATTAAAAGATTAAATCTTAGTATTTTTTTATTTTGTAGCCATACTATCATTATAATTACATGGCGACTAAATAAAAGAATATTTAAATTTGATAACATTGTGAATAAATTAATAGGGTGCCAATAATGTTATAGTTTACCCTACATAATAAGCTAATCTTTATTAGAACTTTGATGTTTAATAGCCAACATTCAGAATGGGTAATTTCCACTGATACTGTGTTTCTATATCTTACTATCCATTCTTTTACCTTACCATGCATAGGAAATTGACAGTACTGGTATCGAGTTCGTGTCCGATTACAACCAGCAGTAAGGCAAATAATTACCGATAACCTATGCAAGGTCAGTCTGGTCAGGAAAGCGCAAGTATGGGGAGTTGGTTGGTGAGAAAAGCAAATGAATGGTTAAAAGTTACAGAAATCCGACATAAAAGAGTGAATGAATGAAAAATAATTATTACTCATTCTTTCGCTCTTTTATATATGAATGAATGCCAAGGTGTTATTATATATATATATATATATTATGGTCTATTTCAAATAGGACGGTATGAGAGAAATTACGTAAATAGAGAAATGAACATAGTGTATCTAAATATAAGATTATATATTATCATTAAAATTAACATCTATTCATAGGAACGTTTACGATAACGTTAAAAGATACGTTTTATGGATGTGTCCTATTTGAAATATACTTTATAGGTTAGGAAAAACTATAAACTAACATTGCAAAGTTGTAGGATGGATTATTATTATTAATTTCACCCATTGAAAACACCAGAGTGGTCAAGCGACAGAGTTATTTACCATTGTCTTGCCGGTCCAGTCGAACTCGCCGTCGTCGACGTAGCCGCGCCGCTCGAACAGGTCGCGGAACATCCGCCGCAGCTGGTCGTAGTCGGGCGTCTCGAAGAAGTCCAAGCGCCGCACGTACCGCAGGTACGTCGCCAACTCCTCTGGGTGGCCCTCGCACAACACCTGCAACCATTAACAATCATTTAATATAATGCCTCAGTTGAACCTTTTTGAAGTGAAATTTCTATATAGACGGGGGGGTCTTAGGATTTTTCTGTCACGAAAAAGCGTTTCGGTGGCGTAAATTTAGACTACACGTGGTGAGAGGCGGCATAATTTTAGAGTAGACTATGGATGCGTTTTTTGGTTCCGGATCGAATTAAGTTTTTTTGTTTGATAAAATAAAATATGTTTAAATTAAAACGCATTCATTAAAATGTAACTAACCTAACCAAATCATAATTAGCAGTAAAACTGTGTGAAAAATCGAAATGTGTGCTGGGGACATATAGTAGAAATGAAACTTCAACAGATCAGTGGCAAAACGAATTGCAACAAAATTTTAACTTGAAGTTTTAGGGGCAGATTTTCAAATTGGACAAGTACATTAACAATTTGCCCGTAAAACTTCCAAGTTAAGATTTTGTTGCGTTTATTTATCCGTTGAAGTTTCACTTCTACTATGTCCCAGCACACGGTTCAATTTTTCTTAACGCGCGGGGAAGCACGTCCCCGAGCGGTATGTGGGACACCCGACTGCCTGCAAGCAACGGCTGCCTGAATAACCACTAAACCTTCCAGCGTCGCTCCGAATGGGGTGCCACGGGACGGTAATCATAGGTATGACTGCCATGACCAGGACACCCCGCGGCATTGGGCGTGGCACGCCGGGGGGGTCCAACGACCCCTACGTCACAAGGAGGAAATGGGCAAAGAAGCGCCTGCGACCCTATTCGCCGTCTGCGACAGGGGTCCTCCATCCTCCTCCCATATTATTTCGGCTGCCTCCTTCTGCAAGATAGCGTCCTCGCAGGAGGAGGCCAGAACTAGACAATTCGATTCACTGCGCATCTTATGTTTTTATCCGTGCAGGAACGGAGAAAGAATACAATTTCCTGCGGCCGGGCGGCATGTCGTAAGAGGCGACTAAACAACCCACAGCCAGGTGGGAGGGCATTTGCTCGACTTGATGGCGACCACCCCTAGTCTAGAGTATGCCGCCATAACAACCTTGTGTTGTGTTCCGGCATCAGTGACCAGGTTCCAGTCTCCTTTAAGAGAGCAGCAGCGTACTTGTAGCATCTTTGGTGTTGCAAATGTCCATAGGCGACGGTAACTACTTTCCATCAACTGGGCCGTCTGCCTGTCTGCTGAACTCCTGCAATAAAAATAAAAAATTATGTACTTACACGCTGCCCAGCGAGAAATCCCGAAGCTTCCGAATTCTCTTAGGGAACTACTATGCTATGTTTAAAAAAAATTATAAGCTACAAACTACTAAATGTTACTATAACATAAACATGTTTATGAATGACTAGCGGTTCCGGCAGACGTTGTCCTGCCCTGAAAAAATAAAAATCTAGATCCCGATTCCAGCGCCACTTACCGGGTCTATTTATGAATCTAAGCCATACCTGGACCCACTCAAACACTATTTTTTTTCACCTTGGGTTACATAATTGAAGTTTTAGTAAGGATCCCTAATTTTGTTTCGAAATAAATATATATATTAGTCTGAAATAATGTAGCATTCTAATGGTGAAAGAATTTTTGAAATCCTTCCAGTAGTTTTATTCGTTACAAACATATAAAAATACAAATCTTTCCTTTTTATAATAATAGTATAGATAAACCTTATGAATTGACATAAATATATTTGACATGATGTAATGGTAGACATTTTATTATTTAGATAATTATAATTACACATAGTTTTTTTTTAATGATTAATTGTAATTTGTGTTAATGTATAAAGTAAATATTGTAGAATTAATTTTGCACGCCCTGTTATGGGCAGAATGCATTGATACTGTAACAACCTACACATCCCTATATATGTATTACACAATAAATATATTGTATTTTATTCTATTCCCGACTGATGATTAACATCAATTCGTACCGCGATGGTCCCCGAGCGGCACATTCTTCCAGTGTATGGCGTGCCGCATTCGTGGCAGACCGGAGTTATTTCTCCTGCGTTGTAATGCTTTAAGTAACGCACTAATTTGTGCTTTTTTGAAATGCAGCCATCTGTTTGTGTATGGCACAGTCATTTTTCTTAGAAAACGACTGTGTACATCTGGATGAAATTTTTCATGAAGGTGTAGTTTGTATATGTACGAAATAATGTGGTAAAATCGTGAAAAAGGTAAAGATTGGGGGTGGACACCATACATATAGTCATTGGGGTATGATTAGTCTGATCTTGAAAAATCTTAACAATTTTTTATTTGAATTTCACCTCACCAATATATGGTTATGTTTATAATAGCGATTTTCTTTTGTGCCGATTTTTATCCATATATACAAACTAAATAGTTTGCAAAAAAAACCCCCGTATGGATCCTAAGGAATGTTTTATAAATAAAACTTACCTCGATCGGCGTCGCTCGCTTGGTGTCACCAATTTTTTGGTATCTTTCTTTGAGTGTATCAGCTTTTAAACCCTGCCAGGGTAAGGAACCACGTAGAAAATACATAAACATGTGCCCGAGAGCCTCTAGGTCGTCGCGTCTAGATTGTTCTGGAAATAGAACACAGAGAAAAGTCAATTCGTATTCATAAACTTTTATTCAAATTATATAATGACCTACAGGGTCATGAAGTGGGAACGGACGGCAGGATTAGTCCATAAATTTCATGTAGCTGAGCGAGCTAAGTTTATTTAGTGTCTCTCTTATGGGTAAAATACGATATTCTTAGGATAATAGACACAGCTCGTAAAATTAGCAAGCTGAAGTGACAGTGGGCCGATCACGTACAGTCGAGTTCATTAATATTTGAGCATTTATTGTGATTCAATATTGTATTGTGTATTGATTAATATTGTAAGTATTATAATGGTACAAAATATCTTTACAATCTGTTGATCATTAAAATATCATCATGTACAGGTAAATTAGCTTCGAGACGTTTTTGCGTTTGTAGTAATATTTGTATATTTACAGGACTTCTAAACTTGAAATGAGATACATGTACGTATGTCGCAGGACCTTTGGCTAATGCAGCAGACAATTCCACGGGCCTAAAGCGACCGGTTTGGAGAGTTTCTTAGTGAAATTAACACGTGTTGATATATTGGTAAGTATCTATCATGAAATTTCACTTTGTTTTGATACTTGTCAAATTCGTAATACGAATCCCTGAAAGTGGCTACTTTAGATCCTCTGAAACTCAGATCGCGTCTAGGTGAATGTAGTCGTACAGTACTTCAAATTCACCAAGGCGAGCAGGCTTTACTCGTGGTTGCAAGTATACATGCATATTGCAATAGTGTGCGTGTCTGACGGAACAATTATTTGCGAGCTTGTCTTC
Source organism: Dendrolimus houi (assembly GCA_039645545.1). Classification (NCBI taxonomy): domain Eukaryota; kingdom Metazoa; phylum Arthropoda; class Insecta; order Lepidoptera; family Lasiocampidae; genus Dendrolimus; species Dendrolimus houi. Next base: position 14,060,457 of record CM077131.1, read on the forward strand.
TAATCATACAGTTTTACACAACTTATAATTCCGATCGGCAGTATGCGTTTGCGCAGAAAAGTTCAAACCGGTTTCCAACTTTTAAATACATAATCTATATTGAACTTTTTTTCTGCCTTCCTCTTCTTTCATGGTATAAGAAAGAGGCTCTATTTTTCATTTCTAACTGTTTTTTTTTCACAACTGTGTGGGAAAAGGGGTGTCTTTATTATATTTTTTCGTTTCATTTTTTAAAATTATTCTATCAAAAAACTTGACTCTCTTACGATTTTTGCTAATACATGTTTTGCTCGTATCCAAATACATTTTGTATTGAACTTTATTAGCAAGCAGAAATAACAGAGTGTTACTTGTTATGCATTCTTAGCTCTGTTCCGCTTACAAGATTCGTAAACTGTCACGCGCTACTAAAATTGATCTATTGCGCAGGTACACTGGGAGGAATTATTAGCCTTCATGGACTGATAATTTAGAAGTTCGACGACAGTCGCTGGACGAGGTAAGCGGAGAAACGAAATATGTGGCCCAAACTTGAAGAGGCGTACGCCCAGCAGTAGACTGCGATTTTCTGACGATGATATTAAAACTTTTGCTTGCCGGCCTCATGTTTTACCTCACCTAGTCCATTGAAACAGAGAGGTGCCGATTCCCGGGAATGTATGCTTTATAAACTAACTTTTCATTATTGATTGTGGTATGGGTGTTTCGGCCGCAGAGGCGTCCATTGTATATTTTACCCATAACACAATCGAAATTAACTTAACAGTACCAAGTATGTTCGTGTGTAGACTGATTTATTTAAAAACTAAATCATCTACAAAAGCATTAATGACACAATCGAAATGCAATTTGGTTTTATAAGTCAAATATCTTCTAGGAATAGATTATTCGGAACGGAAATATCTACGTAATGTTCATACAGAAGTTGGATTCAAAGATTGTGAATTCAAACAAAGTTTATTTAAGACTTTTGAATTAATGCCCCAGTTGTGAATACAAATGAGACGCACAGCGACGGCTGCAATATTAAAATTTGCTAACCCTTTATACCACTATACAGTTTGGGATTTGGTTTTAGACCAAATATTTTTAACAGTTTTAATTTTTATATTATTGCATTTTCAAATGACCAATATTAGTGGTTTATAAATATAATATACTTTATAAATACCTTACTACATACATATTATTATCATAATGTATTATATATCAGGTAAGGTAAGGTATCGCATTTTAGGAAAAAAGACGGTCTACCCGCCACTCTTGTCCAATCACTATGTGCAGGTTTCGCCATAATTATTATACTTCGCTGTCAGCACGTGGTAATCGTAATAATAAGCCCATTATATATCAGAAAAACTGCCTAAACGGTGTAGGCTGTGCACTTTCCTACTTTCTTTTCCACTTCGTACGACCTCTAGCATCCCATGTTTTGGGACCATTGGTTACGCGAGTCATCCTGCACAACGTGAAGCCAGTGTTTTTTGAGCCTAACCCTTCTACCGGAACCTGGGGGAGGTGGCTAGAGATTTGTTACCTACATACTAAGTTATCACGTTATAGTCATAAATATAAACCTGTATACGCTATCCTTCTAAGAAGCAAGCAAATGCATTTATGTTTATTGAGGACAGTGTTTTTATGACAAAATTTTAAAGCTTTTTTTAAAAATCAATAAATTACCTTTTCCTAAATGTGTATTTATTGACATATATCTCGCAGTTCCGGTGAGTGACTTGTGCTCCCGGTATGGGATATGTTTGTTTGTCTCTAAGTCTATATATTCTTTGGCCAAACCAAAATCTGAAAACAACAAAGAAAAATATTAAATTTTTTGCAATTTATTCCCGAAGAAATAACTATCCTAAATTTTCTTTTATTAAATCAGTCATAAATTGAAAATAAACTTATTAAGACTCAATTTCTGAATGATTTTGTTATAGTAATTTCTCAAGTTTTCGCTACTGGTATACAGAATTAAAACTACGTGGCGGCATTTCTTAGATTTTTACTTTTATTCTGATGTTTCGGCCACTTTTCAGTAGCCATGATCGCGGCCAATGAATGGCGGCCTAATGATTTTGTTACGGTTAAGAGCTTTTCAATGTTACATTCTCATACGGCGATTGTGATTCCTAGTATTTCTCCTAAAGTCGTTCCTAGAATTTAAACACATGTTTTACTACTGGGTTGTAATTACTACATACGCAACGAGAACAAATTGTAATATGTGGTAATAATATCAACCGCAGGCCTCGTCCTATACAATATATCATATTACCACACTATCCAATATACTCTGTGTTACCTACCTAATATGACACTAGTTCATACAATAAAGCTCCTCTTAGTATTCAATTTAATAATTATACTATCTACTATACTAATATTATAAAAGGAAAGAGTTGTATTTTGGTATGTTTGTAACGAACAAATTCAAAAACTAGTGGACCGATTTCATAAATTCTTTCACCATTCGAATACTTACTTATCCCTGATTAATATAGGCTATATAAAAATTAGGTATCCCTACTAAAATTTCAATAATGTGACCTATTAATCTAAACAAAATATTTGGGGCTGGAATCGGGTTATAGGATTTTGATGAAATTTTATGTGTGTTTGAGGTTCCAGGGTGGTTTAGATCTACAATGACCCGGTAGGTGGCGCTTGAATCGGGCTCTAATTTTGATTTTTTTAAGGTAGGACAATGTCTGCCGGTACCGCTGCTTTTAAAGAAACAATGTGCGAAAAACCATGATCGGCTATTCTTTTCCTAAAGCTTAAAATTTCTAAGCTAAGTGCTTGTCAATTCACGCACAGTAAAGGGTTCCGTAGAGGTATCGAATGCCCACTGCTTTTATTCATTTTGTTAGAATCTTAAAAAACAACTAATAGAAAATACCATCGGGTCTTGCTTGAACTATTTTTTGTTGAAAGCATTTTTGAACCACCTTCAAATTATTCAGAAATATCACGCCATAATTACGAGTTATATAAATAAACTAATTTTTTTTTTTCCATGAGTTCAGCAAGCAGGCAGACGGCCCATCTCATGGAAAGCGGTTACCATCGCCTATAGATATTTGCAACACCAAAGGTGCTACTAATGTACTGCCGCTCCCTAAACGGAGGATGGAACCTGGCCACTAATGCCGGAACACAAGGCCAAACCACACAGACGGGCAAATACCTTACCACCTAGCTGTGTGGTGCTTTTGTCGTCTCTTACTACAGGCCGCCCGGCCGCAGGAATTTGTATTCTTTCTCCGTTCCTACACGGACAAATTAAGAAACAACTTTATAATTTTCAAAACCTGTCTTACGTTGCAACACAACCGTCCGTAATATTCCGTTTTTACACCATTTTAAGCGGCATATAAAATACACATTCTTGCTGAAAAAGGGCTTTGGTAGCATAAACAGACGGATGGACGCGAAGATTTTACGATTTTAGCAAACAGGCAACGGAGGTCTAGTTTCTTGCATTCCTCTAGAAGAGAAGACAATAAAACCCTGGCACCAAACGTCATAAAGTCTTTTCCGTAATCAAGGAAACTTTTAATTGGACTAACAAAACACTTTCTTTTTTGTTAACGCAGGGGGAATGTCTTGTGTGTGTGTGTGTGTGTGGGGCTCCTGTACTTGATGGTCCCGGTTTCTCTTCCAATGAAGGAAGAGGACCGACAAACTCCCCACTAAATCTACCTGCGTCCCAATGAGAGAATACATTTAGACGGAACGACACACGGTATGCGACATAGTCAGTTCACTGTGACGTTCTAGTGCGCCGATTTGGTACAAGCCCAGGGAAGCAGGGCAGTACCACTACGTACAGTAGAGGTGAATACACTGATACCCCCGTAAACAGTGGCACTCTGCCACGGAATTATGAGAGCAACAAAACACTTCTTGCGGCAACCACTTTCACGCGGCCATCCTACTACGAAAGTTTGTAAGAATGCATGGATGTATGTTTGTTACTCTTTCACGCAAAAACTACTGAATGGATTTTAATGAAACTTTACAATAATATAGCTTACACATCAGAATAACACATAGGCTATAATTTATAAAGATATAGTGTGAATTATCTAAAATATAACGATTCTCCATCACTACGCGGGTGAAACCGCAGGGAGCAGCAAGTATACACATAATTATAATGTCCCTGCTTCATCTGTGTTAGTAACTCTGGCCAGATGCATCTTGTTAATGACGTTAAAAAAATAACGCCGCTAATGATTAGCTACATTAGTTTATATACATAAATTATAGAAAAAAAGAAAAAATAAAATAAAATAAAAATACAAATGATCTGTCCATGTTTCACGTCAATAACGATGTCGTACTTCAAATAATGCATTAAACCCATCGCTACATCTGCGGGAAACAGCCACTAACACTAGCATTATCCCAGATAGAGTAGAGACATTAGCCAATGAATATTGACTACGATTAATACTACAACAACATAATTCAAATTTTGAAAATGTTACAAAATACCCCATTCAGGAAATGATCCATGCTTTGTTCATCCATGAAAAGGGCAAACTTTAGCTTCCTATAATATTGATAATAATGGTATAGGAACAGTCATAAAAGTGGGATCCTCATCTGGGCTAATGTTATAGTTATGGGCCGATTCACGCAGACGTGGCGATAGGCTGTTCCACGCAAATGTATATTTGGGTGTAACACGTAATTTGTAATGCGATATTGTTTTAATTGTTAATGACGTTACATATTGATAGATAACCTATGTTTATATTCTAATATAAACATAGAATGGCTATTCGTGAAGGGCGTTATTTTTAATTCTATAAATAAAACGCAACTGGCCACAGTCGATAACTCTAACATTATCGTAAGTGAAGCCCGACCATAACACTAACGTTATCGCAGGTTTAGCAGGGACATAAGGAGGATATAGTTTTACGTTGAAACTTTTGTTTAGTTTTTAAAATAGACCGCTAATGAAATGACTTAAATGCCATTTTAACAATGTCTTAATTTGTCGATGCTGCTTCACATTGCTAGTTAATTATTTTTTACGTAAACTGAATTAATTATATATTTTGTAGACAGAAATGGGCTCTTTTACCATTATACCCAATGATATAATAAAACATTTTACAATGGTGCGTGTAGTTTTTAATTAAGTACTGAACAACAAATAAACAACCTTATGAATTTTATCAACGTTCTTATTCAAGTTAGAATTTTTAAATTGTTTTGTTCACAGAAAGGTCAATGACATAGATTTTTTATTAGTAACTAACGTAAACAATACACTTTACGGCCTTGTTACTAAAATTTATAGACAGCGATATTAGGTCAAATATTAGGAATTATTACGAGGTTTTAAAAATTTCATTCGTATAGACTCAATAGAAACTTGTTGAGAAAAATGAATGTTACGTGAATATACAGACAGAATTGATGATTTTAAAAGTGTTCCATTTTATCCAAAAGGCTACAGAACCTTACAAACAAACAAGTAAGACAGAAGCAATTTTTTAATATTGCACGAGTTCAGCAGACAGCCAGACGGCCCACTTGATGGAAAGCTGTTATCATCGCTTATGGATATTTGCAACATCAAAGGTGCTACCAATATGCTGCCGCTCTCTAAACCCAGACTGGTACCTGGCCGCTAATGCCGGAACACAACCCAAGGCCAAATAATCCAGAAGGGTAAATACCCTACCTACCACCTGGCTGTGGGTTGTTTTGACGCCTCTTTCGACAGGCCGCCCGGCCGCAAGAAATTATATTCTTTCTCCGTCCTGCACGAATAAAATGTTCCCGAAATTTATCTCTAGAACCATAATAATCACTTACCAATGATGTGAATGATTTTTTCCCGTTTAGTTGCAGTTCTACCTATTAAAAAATTCTCTGGCTTAACATCCCGATATATGAGATGCCTCGTGTGAACGTACTCGATGCGGTGCAACTGTAAAACATACATTACAGCAATTAAAACGTGAAACCAACAATTGTTTGTGTCAATCATGACCATTTAACAACACAAAGGATCAATAATACGTCGTTGTCGAACGGCGTCTAATAAAATAATTTAATAAGGCAGCTTGTTTTATTGTATAACAGACGACTATAATCATACTAGGTTATTTACGTCTGGTAAATTAGAAAATGTGTGTTTTCCATGACAAAATGTTTGTCCGTATGATTCCAGTTGTTGGATCGTGAGATTTTACGACTGACATTAGACAGATCAACTGAATTTAGTCAATTTGGTCGAAAGACCTAGATCTGAAAAGACACGATTATAGCTATTACTATCTAAAATGTAATAAAATTCTAAACATGCCGTATCTGTATATTGAAGCTATTGAAAAAAAAACAACTGGAATAGACTATATAAACGATGGAGAATACGATGCATTTTTTTTTACATTTCTTGTCTGTTTGTTTGGGATTCACGTAAAAACTACTGGGCCGATTTCGATGCGGTTTTCGCTATTCGACATCAAATTCTTAAGACTTAAAATCTGCGCTACTTTTACTGGTTGTTTCTGGGATTGGTTTAAAATGGCCAGATTGAAAAAAAATTAAAATTCTAATGCGATTTTTTCACTGATCGATAGCAAATTTTATGTAATAAAACATATGATACTTTTATCCCGAGAACCCCGCGGGATATTTCCTGGGAGCGGTTTGAAGTTGTTTGGGTGCATAAAAATTATCATATTCCAATACAGTTTTCACTAAAACAATAGCTTTCATTCTTTTTTAAATACTGTAATACTTTGTGTCCTGGGAATCCGGTGGAAACTTCAAGTCGAGCGTGGACGAAGTTGCGGGCATATCCTAGTATATTATATATAGTTTATATGGATCACTTTGGTTAATTCATTCAAATTGAAAGACAGATGTTAACACTCTAATATAGGTTTTAGTTTTACTTTTACTACTCTTGAACTGAATAATTTTGTCTTAATTTTAAGAAGCGATTACAAAGAAGACATCGCTTTAATGACATATGCATGTGTTCAATTAAGATAGACAGACAATAAGTCGTGGTAGCGTAATGGCTAGCGCAGCCGTTCCAAACTCAAAGGGCACGGGTTCGATCCCAGCCCGAACGCATGCACCACTTAATCAGTTTTCTGATCTAATGTGCATATTGTTACAATTATCACGTGGTTACAACGGTGAAGGAAAAGATCGTGATGCAACCTGCACATCGAGAGAACCGATGTGTCAAACCCACCAAGCCGCCTTGGCCAAGCGTTGGAGGGTATACTGTCCGTTCCTCCTATAATGAGAGGCCCAAGTCCAGCAGTGGGACATTTTATCTATTATACTTACTTTAATATTATAAATGAGAAAGTTTGGATGGATATTTGTTACTCAATCACGCCAGAACGTCTAACAGATCAGGATGAAACTTGGCACAAACATAGATATATATATATATATATATATAGTCTGGAACCCCGAAAAAAAAGTACGGTTCCCGTGGGATAACATTAACGCGGGTGAAGCCGCGGGCAAAAGCTAGTTAACCAATACTATCATACGTTCTTATTGTCCATTTTTTTGCAATCTCTCTCTCTCTCTCTGTTTCTCTACATGCCATACATAAAACGTAATAACTACCCATAATTATAGAAATCTTCTTTATATTTACCGCTTATAAAAATATGAAAACCACGCGCCAAGTGGGAGAAAATTATGGGAGAAAATCCAATATTCATATTCGCAGGATAAACCAATTCTCGATGCACATGCAAGCCTTTTGTTACGTTCCAATGCATTTGTTACGTCACTAGAAGTGCTTCAAACAACACAATAACGTATTGAAAGTTTTAGTTCCCATCTTGTTAGGCATTGTATTCGTACTTTTGAACACTTGGACTTATTTATCTTACTACGTTAAAGTATTTTATTGTATATCTGAGTGATTCATGGTATTATTCGCTCTAAGCGTGCTAACGTTAATTTTGCTTTTACTGCTTCCGTCTAACAATAATTATTATTCCACCCGATGTCCATGAAATATCGATGTGTTTTTAAGAATAATATAGTCATGCTATAGGAAAATACATAACAAATACAAGATTCAGATATTAGTAGTACTAATATGATTTGGGTTTTAGAGCATGAAATGTTAGAACATGTTTTGATAACAATCTTTATGTATACAAAATTGCTACTCATTACCTGTGTTAGAATATTACTAATTTATACTTCATATTGGGTACGTTGAAAAATGTCTCGACAGTTCCATATTGAAATGAATCGATATCAAGGCTAGTAATTTATGGTTTTTGCGACACTTTGAGACGAAACATAAAATATAAAGAACCTGAATTGAAATCAATATATACATTTATTCTTCTTCAGAAATAGCAGATTGTTTAAGACATTAAAAGTTTCAAAAATAGTACTGAACGGTTCACTTAGACCTAATATATATTTAGCTTTTGATATACTATACAATTCTAGTATAGCCTAATTTCAAGCAATTGGGAATTATTAGTTTCAATGCCAAGTTCGATTTGATAGCTATTATTGCAAACGGCTGGCAAATGCATTTCGCGCATACAATATAATTTAAACTGAAATAGTTCAATAAATTTAATCCAAACATAGAATAGAAGCGATCATTTTATTGATCCAGAATTATGAACATTGAATATATTGATTTCTGGAGAACAAAACACTCGCTGGTTTTTTCTAACACCAGAGGTCGACCATTCTATATTACGTCAACGGAATATTGTAACAACTTGCAGAACTTGTACTTGTGTAAAAAATTGGTAATTTATAATCTAACTGGTCAGATTATAAACCGTCGATAGTGAGTCGGTGTATAAAAGTCTTCCACTATCACCATGAAGAATAGGGGCTGTGGGCACCGGGTGGAGGTAGCGTCGAGCAATAGGTTTGGTTAAAACCAAAGGATGAAAGCCGTGCTGCGGCAGCGGGCAGCGAGTGTTAGTCTCGACTGTACTGTACTGTATCACTTTATTTCCTATCTTTCTCTATCCGCTCAGAATACATCGACAGTTTATAATTTTAAGTAGATTTATAAACTAACAGTTCTTACAATTATACGGTGACAATAATACATTAAAAATTATCTAAAATTAGTTACTTACCAACTGCATAGCGATCATTAATACAGTCTTTAGAGAGAATCGACGGCCACACAGATCGAATAGATCCTCCAGTGAAGGCCCCAATAATTCCATCACCAGTGCATTGTATTTACCGCATGGGCCGAAGTAGTACACCTCCGGTATGCCCTCGGCCGTCGTCGGCGCTATAGAACACCACGGGACAAAGGGTGTGGAAGAGAGGGAAAGGGAAACAGTATACTGTTTAGTACCACAGCTCAACAAGGAGCATTGCTCTCGCTCGCACCTGTACGACACAACACTGCATCCGATAGTTTACATTTAGCCAAAAAACAAGTGAGTTACGAGAGCATTGCTACAAAAACAAAAGCAAAATAAACAATCGGCCCAAATAGGAGACCTCTACAACGACCATGAGCATAGTTTGCGAGCCCTGAGAAAATTAGAATTATCGGTTGAGGTGTTGTGCCTAGAAACAATGGTCTAACTACCGAATTCAATACGATTGCTGGCACTTACGAGCTGCATAGCAATCATAAGGACAGTCTTGAGTCTGAACCTCCGGCCGCAATGGACGAAGAGGTCCTCAAGCGAGGGCCCTAGCAACTCCATGACCATGGCGTTGTAGCGGCCGCCACATGTTCCCAGGTAGTACACTTTTGGTCTCTCCCTCTGAGCAAATTTCATTATTAGCACTCGAGAGATTTAAATTTAAAACTACTCTAAACAAGTAAAGCAATAAGAATTTTGTAACCGAGTACCAATCTGTTATTATGTTAACCACATATAAAGTAGATAAGTAACGGTTATTCAATACCGAAACGTGATTGTAATCCTTTAGAATCCTTACACGCGTCAGTAATTTTATATTTATATTATAAATTGAACTGTTACGCTCGGAGACTGTTCACTCGCTTATTATTATCGATTGCACGCTTCCCACAAAAGATGTCTAAATAATCATGATTCTGTATGGATAATTTTAGACTGCTAAGCGGACACATGGGCCTAAGATGTGTAACTGTACGTTCGGAATATTCGGCCTCAATCTTAGGTCTCTCTGATTTACGGTTGAGCACACATAAAATTTAGTAATAAGCTATTTCCTGTGGGAGATCCCTTTGAACATCACAAATTTGGTATATACCAATATTACTAAGAATCTGGTTGATTTATTTGTTTATTACTTGCTAGAGTTTTACACGAGTCTTCGATTGCCTAAATTTTATCCTTACTCAAGGATACTATTTTATTTTTTGAGTTTAAAAAGTAGCATTTGTTCTTCCCTAAAACAAATATAAATATCCTTCCATATTTATATATTAGTATGAAATTCACAACTCGCTATACGATAAAAGAAACTGCCTCAGTGGTGTACGCTTATTCTTCTGGCCAGATTCAAACTCACGTCAACTGTAACGCGAGTTCTCGAGACGCCATCGCGTAAGACACTAATCTACCACAGCTTTTGCTAGTTTTATTAAGTATAAATTAGCTGTAATTATATATTTTTTAAAGTAGGTTTAGTCGCAGCTATTCGTTTTAAAGCTCTATATTTGATCCAATAATAGGAATTAATAGTTTAGTAAAATATTAGTTCGCTTGTGTTGACGGGTAACTATCTAACAATGCCTGTTTGCCTCACTATTTAGCAAAGAAATTACAATGGTGTGACGCACGGACAAATAGTTCAAAATTGAAAGACGCATTTTTCTCACATATACATCAGTGTGGACGAAATACGCAATTTTGTAACATACATTCCGTATTAGTTGTGCTCGCCACTTGATACGTGCGAAACTTGTATTTTATATTTTTTAACTAACCCCTGCAAAATATCGAAATGAAACATAATCGAAAATTTAAAACTAAATTGATATTTTAATCCTTAATATTTATGTTCAAATCCATTTTGCTGTTTCGAAGCCTACTCGAGAAAAACTTTCGAATAGTATATCAAGACCAATCACCTATGATTAGACATCGTAAAAATAGCAATTCGCATTAAGAATTTTCATTTATTTTCAACAGACACTTCAATAATATAGATGTTTACGAGTAAAACTTTTTTCTCAAACATAAAAAGTTACTGAGTTATAAGATATTCGTTACACTATCGTTTCATTATGTGCGTAACATCAACCGGTTCGGCCGTGAATCACCGTTCAAAAGTTCGAGCGGTTTAATATTGAAAAAAAAAAACTGCTAACAACAGACTGGTAATAAGACTGTGACGTAGGAGAATGCAGGTTTAAAGTTTAAACGCACCGCACGGTTCAGACCTGATAGATTGACTATAGAAAGATAATTGTAGTACTTTAAAATTTTGCCTTGCTGGTTCATGTTCACTAGTATTACGCAAAACGGAATAATTTAATCTCTTAAATACGGTTACGGTTCAATATTTAAGCGAGCTGTTCTTCATTCCCATTTCCGAAAGTATGTGTATGTAATTTGAATTAAGTTAGAAAGTATAATTAATATGGACTAACAAAAAAAAAATTTTTAGTTCCTCATACTTTGAAAGTACGCTTGGAGTTGTCTAATCACAGGGATGAAAACAGCACATTTCGTCCCTGGTAAACGATTCTCCCTGCTGTCAAAAAATTTAGAAAACTATGCGAACCATAGATTATACATGTGACTTATGTCCCAACGTTTTTTACAATCGCTGTAAAATCGCGGGATAAATTTAAAAAAAAATAACAACAATTTATAACATCATTTTATACTTATAAATTAATTTTTACTACATTATTAATTTACATAAATTTGACCTAAATATGTACTATCATCGGTGACAAAAAAAAATACTGGCTGGTAGAATGCTACAGAAAAAAGTACTTGACGTTTCATATGTGATATACGTGATGACGTTTCATCAGATTCAGATATGGATTTAACGTCTGATTTTATTAGAGAAGTAGGTAATTGTTTGTTTAACTAATTAGTTTTTATTTACTTTCCTATACAAGGAAATGAAAAGCAGAGTGTTAACCTAAGGTAAAAGGCCTATTAGGCACTCGAATTATACGTCTAAATACGTCACTTTTACCTCTAGTGTAACAAACTACTATTTCTAACATTCAAATTCAGAAGTATGTAACAGCAAGGAATCAACCTTATGATGAATTGTAATTTTGAAACGAAGATGTTTCGCTTGTAAGTATATACATTATACAATATACACACATAACGATGTATGTATAATTGTATATACATACGTAACTATTTATGTATATGCCCTAGACTATTCATCGGTGACATTGATGAAAAGATAATCCGCAAAATAGATTAACAAAAGATCTAAACTGTGCGTTACATTTAAGGCGGTTATGAATATGAATCGGCGGGTTTTCTTTAAGTATACGCTGTGTTAATGTATGCAATTAGGTTGCTGGGTTGACACTTACCGTGTGTGCCTAGTAACTTGTAAAATCGGTACTCTAAGTGCAATTGTGGAGCCTTGGACTTCATTGGCTCCATTTTAATTGCAACATGTTCATTGTTGTAGAGATTTTTTCCTGCAAAAAATAAAATGGTATTTCTATTAATTTACAATTAGTGCAAACGTAAAAATTAAATAAGACTGTCCTATAGTCATCACTAAAGCTTAGAAAAATCCATATAATTATGAGTACAAAACATTAATATCTGTATGTGGTCTGCTGTGAAATTTCAAAACCTAGCAAGTGCATTAAAAAATTTATTACCCAGCACAAAAAATGACATTAACTGCAACGATATGCCATTTGAAAACTATTTATGAAGGGTAATGGAAGCGATATATTTTCATACAAGCTTCGTATGTGTTGGCAAATACAAAATAACAGCATATCGAGGGCTTCATAACATATAGGCGTATACGCAAAAATGCCATTTTTTTGTTGTTTACTAACAACTATGCATGTTACAATTTAGAAAGTCTTATCAGTATGCAAGTGTACCTAAAAAGAAGGGTATTCCAAATTTCAGCCTTATACAATCAACTAGTTGTGTTTTATTCACAATTTTGTCCCTTGTGTAAAACTGCAGTTTTGTCTGTACGCCCATTTGTTATGAAGCTCTCGATATGTCCAGTACGACAATAACTGCACGAATATTCATTTGTAAGACAATGTGAATTGGTAGGTTTTGAAATTTAGCAGCTGAGGTTATACCGCTAAGTATTAAAAGTTATTTTTTTTGTGTTACGATTTTACGTAACATAATGTGCTTCTCGGGATATCGTTAAGATGGTTAAGCAACAGAAGTAAGGGTTGCGTGTCACTTAGATTTCTTCATTGCTGAAGTACACCAGACGGCCCACCTGATGGAAAATGGTTACCCACGCCTATGGACGTTTGCAACACCAAAGTTGCTACCAATGTGCCGCCGGTCTGAATTCGCGGACTTGAAACTTGGCTACTGTCACCGTAACATAATTCAAGGTTGTTATAGCGGCATACTCTAGACCAGGGTTGGTGGCCATTCAGACGGACAAATGCCCTAACACCCGGCTGTAGGTTGTTTCGTCGCTTCTTATAACAAGCCGTCCGAGCACAGGAATCAGTATTCTTTCTCCGTATGTGAAAAACAACTAACTAACTATGCTGCTTCCGTCAATTCCCGGTAGAAAGAGTAGCGTGAGAGATGTTGGCTTGACGTCGTGAGTGACGATATACTTGCCAATAGTCGCACTATTAGAGATTCCGAAGCCGCACGAAGACAACTACTTGTCTTCCTACGAAAAGTAGGAAAATGACCCCGGGCTCCCAAACGAACGCTCCAATCGCAACCGTGATTTAATATGATCATTGCGCAGGTCAAAGACAAATTCGTTTTCGGAAATGTGATCAAAGATAAACTTAAAACAGATAAAATTCTAGTATTCATATAAGGGGATTTTATTTCCAGTAAAACAAATTTCGTTTTGATCAATATTTATTTACCAAAAACGCGTAATTTCTAACTTAAAACTGAAATATTGCAGAGCTTTATTAAAGGACAACAAATTTATGTACTGGAAAGTACTTCAAACCGGGGGTAATTGAATTTCTTTTATTATTTTATGTACTCTGAAGCAATTTGCAAAATAATACAAGTATTCTTTTTGTTTTAGCGCCGTTAATAAACTTGTTATGCTTATTCTTACCAGGAACCTTGTTGAAAAAAAGGGAATGTCATTTTGCGGTTATTCCTGGCGAAGCGAGAGTGCTCGCCTGCCGGGTTCCTTATGTACTTATTAATAACAAGTTAACAACTTTTGCCTGCGAAATCCAAGTAAAGATTCCAAGAAATGTTATCATATGCGTTAGCCGTTGTGACAGTTAAATCACGATAGAATTAATAAAATCAATTCATATTTATTTTTAAATATCGATCAGCACTGTTTGTGTTTAGGTCTAGCCAGTGTCAAGCATTCATTCACATTTCAGTGTAATCTTCTAGCAAATACGCACCAGCCAAAAGCTGGTCTCTTAGAATAAATACCCGTACTTCTGTATTAGCCAAATTGTATATCTTTAATTGACGCTCAATAACATAATTATGATTTATATCTTATGACAGTTTGAAGTCACACTTCACTACACATATGAAATTATCACAGAAAAGTTCCTTAGAATTTAACATTTACACGTATATATATTTTAAATAAAACTACACAGCCAAAATGTAAAGGATGATGTTACTGCCAGAAAATTAAATATAAATCAACTAAAAAATTAATCATATCCTTGAATATACTGAATCTTTATTAATTTATCTTATTAAATATCTCAGCGCATATATTTTTATATCGGTAGATGAGATTAATATCTCATCTACCGATATAAAAATATTCTATGGTCACTCCCGTACAGTCATTTAAAGTTCGTTAAGAAGACAAAACAAACAATTATAAACGTATATTATAAAGTAAATTTGTATTTCTGTTGGTTAAATCCATTGCTAAAACTTTTCCCAACCAATCCGTATGTATATAAAATATTTCCTATGTAATCATTTGATGCTAACATTAGATGTTTATGAAAATTCTATTCTTTGGATTAATTAAGCTAAGTAAATCTTGGCTGTAGATTAAAATGAACCTCTCTGTTCTTGGCAAGATTGTTAGTAACCTAGTAAGTATACAACTTTATACATTTAGTATAAAACATTTAATATCTCAATAAGATAAGAACAAAACGACTCATTGACTCTTCAGGTGATCATGGGGCTGGTGGTTAATAATAAAATTCAAGTCTTCATCCATTTATAAGCTATGTCTATTTCGCAAATAATAAATGAATGAACTCGGTATATGAATGGTATTAAGTGTCAATTAATGTGCCATAGAGATAACCGATGTGTCAAACCTGCCAAGCCGCCTTGGACAAGCGTGGCGGGTATACTGTCCGTTCCTCTGTAGTAGGAGTCCCGAGCTCAGTGGGCCGTTTATGGTCTTATATTATATTATGTGCCAATTGCTCACAGCGATTGGTAACCAAAAGCAATGTGATGTGAAAAAATAAAGTAGGTAAGCGGACTAGGGGCTCCTAATGTTCCAAACGCCATAAACTCATTATAGATAGGAATAATAAATATAGCGCTTATTTGGATATACAGAGGGAGAATGTTTTAAAATATGCTATATTTAACCTAAAAAATAGTTCTAATAAAAGCTTGCTAATAAAAGTTATAAAATTATAAGATAATTTTAATTAGAGAAATTCTAATTAAAATTATCTTATAATTTTATAACAAAATAGTAAGTTTAAATAATAGATACTCATCTATTATTTAAGGAAGGTTACTTACTACTTTGTTTGTAACAAAATAATGATAAAAAATTGATTTGAAAGTTTCATATATTTACATATGTAGTCTTGAAAATTTTTCATTAAATAACCTGTTCGTCTAGATTGTAGAACTTCGTTTCTCAACTTGGATGGCGACCCATGTGGGGGATCGCGTTTGTTATTAAAAGGGGTGCCATTCTTTATATAAATAAGACATATGTAGAAAAGATTCAATTCAATCAAACGCAAAAATAAACTAAATCATTATTATAATTTTGTAGTGAAGGAATCGCAAGATTTTTTACTTAAGTTTTTTGTTTTCTCGTGGGTTGCAACATAAAAATCGTTGAGAAACAATGATCTAGAAAAACGATATATCCGTTTACTAAAGAAAGGTCATCCATCTTGTGTTTATTTATCGTACTACACATATATGTATTTACTGACTACTGTATCATTCATGCATTCAAAGTCAAGCGTGACGACACAATCGGCATGCCGTCTCTTATCAGCGTTATCAGACTTCATAAAAATCGTCTTTGTAATCTACACAAAATTAGATCTCAATAAGCAATATTTTATCTTCGCTGGTAAAATTAAGTAGAACAGTTATATTGGTCACTGTCATAAAATATGTATATACAGAAGATTACTTGAGTAACTTCGAAATAGATTTGTACCCAATTTGGATTATGAAACAATGTCAGCTGTCTTTATATATCTACTAGGACATGCCCGCGACTTTGTCCACGATTCACTTGAAATTACCGCGGGATTCCCGAGACACAATCTACTGCAGCATTTTAAAAAAGAATGTAAGCTATCGTCTTCCTGTAAACTGTGTCGGAATAAGCTAATTTTTATGTATGAGAACAACTTCAAACCGCTGCCGGGAAAATTCCCGCGGAATTACTGAGATCAAAAATATCACACATTTTATAACATAAAATTTGCTATCGATCAGTAAGAAAAATCAGACTCAGATGTTTAATGACTGTATAAATTAGTCTCTCCTGGGTTAGATAAAAATTCGTTAGCCAAAGGCAGAAAAACGTAATTTATTTGAACTTAACTAAGACTTTATGTCAAACCTAAGAGCGCCAGAGCTTCGATGTTTGACTATAACATATATATAATTACCGACAACATGCAATACAAATGTTAGCAAAACAAAGTATAGGTATGAGGGGTGGTCGAAGGTCGTGACCAATGACAAGGACTTGTTAATAATGTTCTTCTTATTTTTAGTAATAAATACTATTACTAATAAGTAACGGACTATATTTCTTACACGGGTCTCAATGTAATGTGTATAGATTAAGAAAGAGGTAGATACTAAAAATCGGTGCTATGTCGAATTAACTTTCGGCACAGCAATATACTCAGTGTCAGCCTCATTTGTCCAATTGCGGCATACAACTTTTAAAATGTTATAATTTTTCATTAAATTTATATATTTTGTGTGTGTCGCCATTGACAAATAAATTTTTCTTTCTTTCGTTCTTCTTAATATCGTAAACTTTGTTTAGTGTCCTTAATACATTGCTTGTAAGGCAGTCTAGGTTTTGTTTATCTGCCTTTTGTAATTATACATTTGTTCGCCTACGGTATTGAAATGTTACGATAATGAAATACAAGTACATAATATTTTTTAAAATATCAATTTTGAAATCGAAAGCGTATAATTTTTACACAATATTATACGCTTCGCTTCGTGACTGCACCGCTGCAGAAATCTGCAGCGGTGCAGTCACGAATAATATTGAAGATAAACAGAGTCGTCCTTCTCAGAGTATTCTTTGATTGTATATACACAACGATCAGGAATTTATATAAAAGGTGGTACTGTTTTTAAGCTGGCACAAAAAAGTTCTGAATTTACACGACGTGAAGGGTTGTGGTGAATTGAAAGGCCTACTCAACCGGAATAGCTATTAATTATATCCTTCATAACTTGAAAACATATGCCGCCTTTAAGACGGCAGCAAATTATATCGCATAATAAGTTGTGCATTAACCTGAGCTACATCTACTAGTATTGCAAATATAGAGCCCTTTTAAGAGATATTCATAACAATAATGAGCAAAGATCTATTAGTACCTACTTGTTTGTTTAAAAACGTTTTAATACAGAGTTCCCTGGAAGAGATCTCTATATGTAATAAGGCCCGTCTATTATTAAGTGCCTAAGTTTGTTTTTATGGTGAACAATATACAGTTTTCATGAATGATTTCATTCAATGTTCTAATTTACCTGCACAAAGAATACAAATGGTTTCTCTTTCTGTTCAAATAAAATGAGAAATAAAGTGCAAATTAATTCTCGTAATTAAATAACTCAGCGAGTGAGTGCTGATCCACGCGCAGAGCGCGGTTCCGTTAAATTAAGGAACCGCCACTGTTTTGTCATTTGGCCATGGAACCCTAATAAAAAAGCATTTCATACAAAAAATTGTCTTGTTGAGAGCAATTGCTGTTGAAATTACAATTACAAATTTCCACCTTGAACTAGTTCAAAATTTCCAAAGTTTAGTTGTTTGACGACAACACTATACATCTGTATAGAGGCATATAGAATATTTTCGTTTCAAATCATCCATGATAAGACTGACTAGTCTTCGAGAAAAATACCTGTGATATACATAGACCGACTGATTGACGAATGTGGCAAATTTATTAAGGTTCTTTTTTGCCATTTAGTTAGATAATATTAAAAAGTCACAATACCTACCCGTTCCAATCTAGTTTTGATGTATATTTGTATGTGACTTTAAAAAACATCCAAATTAGTAATCTTGTATTTATCACATACCTACTAGGGTTTTCCCCGCAGCTTCGCCACGCGTGAACTCTAGTGAACAATCCTTGTTTATTTAGAGAGCATTCACACGGGTAACATTGCATTAAATTATCTGGGAGCTATTCGCCTTTGGAAAATTTACTTAATTTGAACCCAATAACCATACCTTTTTCTGGGATGAAAAGTATCCTATGTCCATATTCGGTATGAAAACCGGTATGCTAAATTTCAGCAAAACGGTGCAGTGCGGTTTTTCGTGAAAGCGTAACAGTGAAACAGACACAGTTACTTTAACATTTATAATATTAGTATTTAATACATTATTTGATTCCGAGTTAGAATTCAATTAATTATTATTTACTATATAGTACTTAACATATTAGTTAATTACGACATGCTAACAATACGTTAATAAAAACGTATAAATTATGAAATATGTGTGAAATAATTGTTTACAGGCACACACAGATCTCAGAGTACATATAATGTTCGTTAAATTACGAGAATTGACCTATTAAACTCAACTTGATGATGACTCAGAGAATTTTTCACAATTATAATAAAAAAATAAAAACAATAGACAAACCACCCACCACAGTACTCAATATCCATTATTTCAACGACTAGACATTTTGATAAGAATATCTCATTTGCGGTGTAATCACTACTCTATTATATAACTACATTTGTTTTATTTCTAATTATAATTATTAAGGCTATAATCATAACGGTTAATCGATAGAGGAAGAAAGATTGTATCGTCGTACCACCGTACATATTGAACCTAGCAAACAGACTGCCGCTTGCGTTAATTGTATTATGATGTGAGGATTGGTTCTTAATTGACGTGTATAATGTATATATACCACAAGTAAAAATTATTCATCTATTTGATTTGAAGTAAATCGAAAGTGTCTTAACTACTGTTTAACTAATGAAGAAAGCGGAAACACTTGGAGAAATAGTTCTTTTAAGTTTGTAAGCAACATTATAGCCTACAATTACCTGACCATCAATCGATCTAAACACTTTCATCTACTGTGTAAGATAGTAATTTATTTATATTAATCGTGAAAAACAACAAAAAAGCAAAAAATCTATTCTGATAATATTTTTTTAATTTTAAATTCTTTTTAAACTAGAAAAATCCCAATTATGTAGTTGCAAAAACATTATTAAAGTGGGTTTTCCATAACTTTTTACGGAAACACCAAGGAAATAGAGACGGATAAAATATCTAAAAATGTATTAAATTTCTTAGATAAAATACATCGTAATATTAAGACAGCTGACATCCAACAGGCCAGACGACCTGAAGAATTCGTAAGATTAAGAAACCATTTAAAGACAATAATCTACACACCGTGGAATGTTTGCAATTGTCTATATCATGTGGTAACATTTTAGTTTTTATTTATTCTTATGTAAGGTAATTAATTACTCAATCCATATACGAAGTACAATTACAACTCTCTTTCTCTCTCTTTTCTTTCACCATATCCCAATTAATTGGCATCGGCACAATATGTCTTTTCCTTCCACACTCCTCTATTCTGACATACATCTTCTGTCACGCCACAAATCATCATATCATCCTTCAAACAATCCATCCATCTTTTTTTGGTCTACCTTTACATTTGTACCCATCTATCTTGTAGTTTAACATTCTTTTTATCACGTGACTTTCATTCCTCCTCATTATATGCCCATACCATCATAATCTTCTTCATCTCAATTTTTCAGTCACGGGTGCAACTTTCAAAGATCCCCTTATGTACTAATTTCTCACCTTATCCATTCTTGTAACACCACACATCCATCTCAACATTCTCATCTCAGCTGAGTGGAGACGTTTGTGGTTTGTATAATTACAACTATCGTAAAATACATCTATAGCAAAAGAAAACGATTAAATATCACACATCCACACGATGACCGTGAAAACATACCGTTCCAAATATGCTATACTGCCTAGAATATGAATATTATATCTTGTATGGCTTAATCACCACAGACACACGTGTCTGTAATAATGTTATTTTCAGTTTGAATCCAATTCTCGTCCCCACGCGGCGTCATAATCTTACACACACCACTTTCACCATGCCGAAACCTTACTGGCGGAACAATACTGCACGATGTTACTCAATGTGAGTTGAAAAACGGATATTTAACGTTCTTTATGTTGCTTTGCAAGTTTTAATGCTTTGTTTTTACACTCTAATTTGTGTTAGCGTTATCAAAGATCTAAACGGCCGAAAAGGCAGGTTCATATATAAAAAAAACAGGAAAGATATGGACGGAACTTCATTCTGTAGGTCTTCTTCTGCACGACAAACATGAAATCAGTTATAAGTCACCATGACCCTAGTGTTGCAAAATGGTATAATCTATAATCGACGGTGACCATTTCATCAAATGGGAGAGCTGTCCATATGCTTGTTTCTGGCAATTGTAAAAGTCAGTACTTTTTAGAGATTCACTTGTATTCTAACAGTCAGAATGTAAGGACAAAAACTGTACGAAAATGTTTTGTGCTTATACACTAGCGAGTTGGTCAGTTTGTAGGTTTTTTATCAATATACTCTTGATTACTTAAATAAAGCCCGGAACATTCAATCTTGGTGAGAGGAGTAAGGTCAAGTTATATCAAGGTGGCATTTAATATTTTAATTACATTTGTATTACTTAGCAAGTATCTTTTATTGTCGTAGCAGTTTTTTGCCATTCTTGTCAGAAATCTACATGCAATGGACGACGCGGGTACGAAATATATAAAAATCAGATCAGACTGATCATTAGGCGCCATGTCAGAATATCAATAAATGGTTTCGAATAATTAATTATACGTATATATCGAATACAATACAAGAACTTGACATAAATTTGTTCTGTACATTTCTACAAACTACAAGTCCAACAGTGCATACATAAGTACAAAGATAATTTATTACGCACGCATTTATCTGGCTGGTGTCATGTATCGTTCTGTATAGTCTGTGGGATTCATCAGGGTATTCTACTTTGAAAACATTGAGTAATACCATTATTTGCTTACAAAGGAATTCATTACCCACAAGTGACTTGCTGGTAAGATTGTTTCACTAGCCTGTGAACCGTTTTGTACACATTTAGAGATAACACATACAGTTTTTGAAAAAAAAAAGAGAATGATAAAATCAGTTTTTAATATTCTTCACTCTTTTCGTTTTAAGAGACAAAATGAATATATTGTTACGAGCTACAGGACTCGAATTAAAAATGCCGTTGGAACTACTATACAATTTATTAGAACTGTACAAACACGTATAAAACAAGTACAAATAGGACTGGATGCAACCAGTTCACACTGCACGATTCAATGCAATTCGACACGCGTAATGTCCGTCGTCTATATCGCTAATCGAGAGTACTACAAACGTCTTACTCGTCTCGTAGTCGTCGCTTGACTGCCCACCCCTTCCATTCGGGCATCGTCTCATACTAACTACACAGCACAGAAGAAAAAAAGGGCCGCGCGCACTAAGTTTCCGAGAAATAGTAATTTGCACACTTGCGAACGGCTAACAAAGTCGAAAACAATAACAATAAGGATTAGTTCGACGTTAATGATGATTATAAAACAAGTAGAGAAACAATAGCATGTTTTTCTTAATTACAAGTTCAAAACACAAAAGAACTCCTTAATCCGGGAAGATAATAAACTGCGCTTACAACAGGCAGCTGTGCGCTTATCTTTGACGGCATGTAACAATATATGTAATCAGATTAAATGTAGGGACTCCAGTATTAAATAACTTATTTACTCTTGATCACATTGCTGTGGAGAAGTAGGGCAAAGTAAGCAAAAAGAAAAACATTTTCACTTTCAAACTAGATCTAGGAATTTACTGCTACATCATTCAACTCACTCATCCATACTTAAAAGGTGTATAAGCGTGGCGTTTTTGGACGTTTGTATATTCCTTCTTATGGCCGGTTTCTGAGGTACTTTTAACTGTAGTTTATCTGTTCGTTAGCGCTATTAGTTCAATAACTTATAAAATTGCGTTTCAGAACACACCATCGTACGATAGTTAAACTAGGTTCAACTTAACTGACCAATATTAGGCGTTTATCTATTCCATATATTTTGTTTGACGTTTTTGCTTGATGTAAATAAATATTAGATCATCATCATCGTCAGCCATTTGCAGTCCACTGCTTGACATACGCCACCCCAAGACGGCGCCACTCATCCCTGTCCTGTGGTTTCCTCATTCAGCGCCTACCGGCGACCTTGCACAGGTCGTCGGTCCATCGGGCTGGTGGGCGTCCGACACTACGTTTACCAACACGCGGTCTCCACTCCAGGACTCGTCAACTCCATCGGCCATCGGTCCTGCGGCAGACGTGACCGGCCCAGTGCCACTTCAACTTGCTAATTTAAATATTAGATATTACTTTTTAAATAGATCTATCTAGTGGTGAGTTTTGGTGACTAGTTGTATGTTAACAGTTAACCTAAGTTTATCTATTACATAACTTTATGGAATCAATGGTTATTGAACTCATAACTGGTAACCTCAGAAACCGGGCATTGGTGACTTTAGTAATTATCTTAAAATTTAGTAAGTATAATTTCATATATTTTCGATAACGGGGAGAAACATGTGTTGCAGACAGAATCACCCCCCTGATCTCTCTCCCGGAAATCCCGTACCCCCACGCCCCGCTTACCGCAAATATGTAGCTCGCTTCGTTAGTTGCTAAGTGTCTGCATTTTTGTAGTACCTTAGTAAGCACGGAGCGAGCCGCCGGCAAGTTCAAGATCAGTTAAGTTCAGTTCTGATTCGATCGGTCAAGTATACACACAAGGAAGACTAAGAAGAACAGGAAGCATTCGGAAGACTCTACAGCCATTGGACTCTCAGCGTGACTACGTGGATCTTGTGGACCACCAGTGATTGTGATTAGTGCCACTCGTATTGATCGGTGTAATCGATACAATTAGTGCTATCTATGTTCAGTGTAACATCCGGGACTAGTGCTAAGTTGTGTTGGTTAACCTCGAACGTGCCGTTTGATACAGTAGTGCTGATCGCACCTGTTGCTGTTGTAGCACCTATATAAATAAATACAGTCTACTTACCAAGGGGTGTTTCATTCTCTACAACCCCTGCGGATCGAACAACATGGATATATATTTATTCCAAAAATGGGATAGACATCAAGATACAAATATAAGATTTACGCAAAGTAATCTGAATCAATAAATGATTACGAGATTGTGGTATATGTGTAATTTAGATAAAGCTGATGAATAAAGAATAATTTATATGCCGAAAATCGTTATAATCCTCTCGAATTTGACGCGAGAAAAGACATAATACAAAGCAACACCACGTATGAAATTATTCAATCATAATGGTTGCTTAAACGGTAATTTTAAATTATACTTTGTTAATTCAAACTTCTTCACGAAAGCGTATAATTCATGCATTGTCTTCGTCATTAGCCATATAAAATGAATTCGAGGATAGGACGGTCAAGGCCTAGTCCATATCGAACGAAACAATAAATATTCTTATATTGGTCTTCCAAATGAATAAACTGTACTTACTACTGCCCTGGGGCCCAATTCTGCTATTCCAATATCTTGGTGTTATGAAGATATACAAAGTACAATTCCATTACGACAGTAACAAAAATTCGTATTCTACTAAATTCACAATATCTACTCCTCGATATCATTGCGGCAGAATAACAGTAGAAAAAAAAGTAGTATTACCATTAGCAGAAATGGCGTTAGCCGAAATGAATATTGCCACGCCAAATTTTAAACATTATTTCGTGAGTATTCGCTTATAAATATTTATAGAGTGGACGCCATTGGAATTAGCAGAATACCGAAATCAGGCAAACCTACGATTGAGAGGATAGCGTCCGGCAGATAGTAATAAATAGCTGAATTGAGCTCCTAATCTACATCACATAAAATTATAACCCATCTGAAGGATTTGCAAGTTAAAATATCAACGCTAATAACATTGATAAATAATTATTCAAAAAGCCTGGGGTTATCCTGGGTTTATTTATATACAAAACAATAATGTCTTATTACGTATAAACATGGGACAATACTTGAAATATACTTAATCTCTCAGTAAAAAGCACAAATGCCAAATGATTTGGTATTATATTCAATTAAACTTGGTTTTGATCTCTGTTTCTTTATTTATTTATTTCATAGGCTTTTATTTGTATTTTAGGTATATAAATAAATATAGGTATTTTATGTTAGACGTATGTAAGGTGAGTGACGGGTGTAATTTATGAAGATATTATGTTATGATGTAATATGGTCTGATGAAAATGAAAGAGTTTTGTTAATCACAAACATGCACACGAGGTAGTAAATCCTACATGACTTTGTGGCACCACGGGTTTCTTCATTCACTTTTATCTCTTTATTTAAAACATTGTTATATTAGATATCAGCCACTTTCAAATTAATAACAAAATACGAAGCCTTAATAACTTTCTTCTAAATCTTAAGTATTGAAGAATTTGTTCTAAGAAAATATGTGTAAATAAAAAGTTAAAAATCAAAAAATAATGGCGCCATCTAGTCATCGAGGATTTAGAAGCTTCACAGAGGTATTAGACCCATGTCTAGGTTGCTGAATTATATAATAGCACAAGCAAACTCGTGAACATGGAAAGCTGTTGCCGGTCCGCATCTACGCATTACACCAGGCTAGCGTGATTTTTCACACACGGCAAAGGGCACAATATCAAAAACCTTGGCAGCGACGAAACGACTAAGAATGAGTATAGAGTTGACATAATGACTCGAATACAAAAATCTGTTCAGTGCGAATATAAAATCTATGAGAACCAAAGTTTTGCAATGAAAACAAACGCGTTCTAGTTTCGTTTACATAATAATGCAAATGTAGTATAATGCATAGTAGGTACGATTTATTAGAGATCTGAAAATTACGCTAATACTGGTATACGATAAAAGACAAGACACGAAAGACATTATACAGTATTATCAACAACATTATTCTACAATCTAGTATTATATATAACACAAAAATTAAATTTCCTAATAGTATACAAAATAATTTGAGAGGGAACTTTCAACGCAAGTTTGATCTTGTAAACTTGAAATCCTTATATCACAGAAATTATATCATTTTCGGAGTTAAGTACATACCAGAACAAATATAGGGCAAATTTCATGATAACAAGTTCATTATCAAGGTCATGAAGAAAACAAACATGATTCGATATTTATATACCAGCGTGTGCATGACAGCACTGTTCAATAAAATTATTCCAGAAAATTAGCCGGTTAAACGGAACTGATCACGCCGCAGTGCGTTACAAGAACTTAGTACTAAATAATATTCCATTAGTATTAAATAATTCGGATAAAGGTGGAATATTTTTAAGTGGATACACTACTATTACTCATACAGACGAAAACCACGTGTATACTACATAAGTTTACGCACAAAGGTATGTAACAAATGCTTCACTTCATATGACGCTTTGTTCACGCTTAGGCTTCGTCTATAGTTTCATTCCTCTGAGCAATGAAGCTATAATTATGTTAAGTTTGGGAACTATTTATCCAAACCCATGGCAGGAAAATACTCAGTTCGTCAATGTTATTTCGATATGCATTCATACAGATTACTATAGCCTCGCTTATACATAATTTTGTACAACCTATGAATCTTTCAGGGACCGTGCAAGGTTGTTTAACGCGTTATTATCAGTTGCACACGCCATTGGTCGTCTAGTTCAATTAACAAGGAAAAATTTCGACAGGCAAAATTTACGAGACAAATTTGTGCAGACATTTCGTGGCAGACAAACGGAAGGAAGAGGCAGACGACTGTCTCGATGACCTCTGTCATAATAATAGGTTGGGGAAAAAGTCTTTTCGCATACAGTATGTATGAACTTATAATAAAATCTCTTTGGCTATACCATTTCTATCTGGCTGGTTCTGGTATCATTAAAAAGTTTTAATTTTAAAGAATACAATTCCAAATTCAAATTAGGAAAATGTATGATTTTCATTTGTTTTTCTCATTGTTAAAATGAGTGACTCTAATGAAGAAATTCGATACATTTTAAAATTTTACTACAAAAAAGGTAAAAATGCAACACAAGCCGCGAAAAATTTTTGTGATGTTTAAGGACCTAATGCAGTATCTGTGAGAGTAGCGCAAATTTGGCTTAAGCGTTTTCAACCCGGAAATTTTGATATCAGAGATGCACGTCGCTCTGGTCGCCCTGTTATGGACAAAATTGATGCAATTTTTGAAAAAGTGGAGCAACATCGGCATATTAGTAGTTACGATGTAGCTGTAGAACTGGGAATTGACCACAAAACGGTTTTGGCGCATTTGAAAAAAAGCTGGGTACACAAAAAAGCTCGATATTTGGGTGCCTCATGAGCTCACTGAAAGAAACCTAATGAACCGTGTACTCATTTGTGATTCTTTATTATGACGTAATGAAACCGAACCATTTTTGAAGAAGCTGATAACTAGTGATGAAAATTGGATCACGTACGACAAGAACGTGCGAAAAAGATCGTGGTCAAAGGCCGGTCAGGCTTCATAGACTGTGGCGAATCCCGGGTTAACTCGCAACAAGGTGATGCTGTGTGTATGGTGGGATTGGAAGGGCATTATTCAGTATGAGCTGTTACCGCCAGGCAGGACCATCGATTCTGAACTGTACTGCGAACAACTGATGAGATTAAAGCAAAAAGTTGAGAGAAAGGGGCCGGAATTAATCAACAGAAGGGTTGTGGTTTTTCACCGTGATAACGCTAGACCTCACACATCTTTAGCCACTCAGCAAAAATTACGAGTGTTTGGCTGGCAGGTGTTAATGCATTCGCCGTATAGTCCTGTCCTTGCACCTTCAGATTTTCACCTGTTTCGGTTTCTGCGGAATTCCTTAGGCAGTGTCAGGTTAACATCACGAGAGGACTGCCAAAAAAAACCACTTGTCGCAGTTTTTTGATCAGAAGCCCCAAAATTTTTATAGCAATGGGATCACGTCCCTACCTACAAGATGGCAAAAAGTTATCCAACAAAATGTCACCTACATACTTTAGTCAAATGTAAATAAACTTTATAAAAAAACCTTTTGAATTTTTATATAAAATGCGAAGAAACTTTTTCCCCAACCTAATATATTTCAATGTAGAAGGGTTAGCCATTACATTTGCAAATTCACTTTTATACGGATTTAAATATAATGGAGATTTATTATAACTAAAATGTGAAATGAAGTTTCTGTATCTAACAATTTAATCTATGTAAATGCTTCGGATTTGAATTACTTTCAGTGAACAAAAAATACTTTACAAAACGAGATAGCTGTGCAGATATGAAGACATTACATTGCTTTCAGTTTGTATTGCTTTCTTTTATAACTATATACATTACACATAGAAATTGTAGTTCCGATAGGAAAATTACATACGTCGTAATTATAATTTATAATCGGGTAGTTGACAGTCAAATTAACTGAGATTCTTTGTCGTGTTAAAAACGATGCAGCCTCCTAGATTTTGTGCGAGATTAGCCAATTATGACGTCATATATACGAGTCAAATAGCATATTTATTATTGTTTAAACAGTAATTAAAATATACATAATAAAACTACGTTTTAACGGTTTTATGCAAAGTAATTTATTTGATTTTTATTATTCGGACACTTTTCAGTAGCCGTGATCATGGAAGACAAAGATGTGAGGTGTCAATGAGTATTGTTAAAGTTTTATTTAGCCTACCGCCAACTTGTTCATTTTAATTTTGTTTATGGTTATTATTTACTCTCCCATAGAGTTTTTTGATTTCAATAGCCTCACGCATCATTCTAGGTAGGAAACGATTATTTTTTGCGAGGATTTGTGGTTTATCGAATCTGATGTAGTGGTTGGGTTTATCCAGCGTGTGTTCACTGATCTGATCGCAGACTTTGTAGATCTTATGTGTTTCATGTGAGCAATGTGTTCTTTTATCCGTGTTTTTATGCTCCTCTTTGTTTGCCCAATGTATGATAATCCACACTCACAATCGAGCTTGTAGACACCTGCATCCCGGAGTGGGATATTGCATTTCACAGATCTCAAAAACTGGTTAATCTTTTTATACGGCTTGAAATATGTTTTGATTGAAGCACATAAAAATTGCGGCTAAAATCGTTTTGTATACGGAAAACAACAAGTTATCGCTCAGAGGAATACGGGTCTGGCTCGCGGAAAGGACCGTGCCCCGAGGTAACTATTCCAGTTTTTAGAAAAATACGACCTATATTCATCCTCGCTATAAAAAGAACGAATTTTAAGAGCATCTTTCTTTTTTTAATATATTTACAACGACTAAAGACATAAGGCATCAGCCTTTACCACCATTTTATCGTAAGCGACATTTGGACCTAAGTATTTTAAACTATTATTTTGTTTTAAGACTTTCAGTTTCAGTTAGATTAGACTCTACTGAATCAAAATCTGAACGTCTTAAAACAAAATAATAGTTTAAAATACCTTTGCATCAAAAAAATGCTTAAATCCAAATGTTGCTTACGATAAAATGGCGGTAAAGCTCCTCATTCAGTGGCTACTATCGGTGACTTCGCAAAGTCATCGGTCCATCGGGCTGAAGAGCGTCCAGCTCGCGTATTTACCTTTCTTACCCCGCTTATACAATCCAATTGTTCAGGATAATAAGTAAAAAAAAATAATACTCATTGAAAACGACATTACACTGCAATACTATTTCATCATAGGTATAGAAATGACTTAGTCTATAAGAAATTTAGTTAGTCAAAAGAAATGCTAAAGTAGATTCTGTAAATACATTAATAATTTATACCTTCTTTGTATTAGATTTAGAATCTAGACCAGGGAATTCCCATGACCTAGAACATCGAATTATGAATGCCGAATTTTATAGTCGCCTATTTATCGCAGCTTTATCAGATTATGCAGCCAACTGTAGGTCGAATAATCGCTTGATATTTGATTAGTGAAAAAGTTAATTAATTTTACAGATGAACCTCACTTTCTTTACTATGTATATGTTAGAATTGACATTTTCAGTAAACAATTCAGCCTCTGGGATTAATTTCGTCAAACCCTTTGCCGCGAAAACGCTTTGACTCCCGACGTTATTTAATAGAAAAGGTGTTCTAACCTAATTTATTCCCCCATATTTCGAATTCATTCGTATTACATGTGTGAGATTTCTGGTTAGATATTAAATATATATAAACCGTGCTTGAAGTAAGAGCTACACAAGCTAACTTCGAACTCAATATCGATGTGACCGACATAGCGGCCCTTCATATATTATTCGTATGACTAGCGACACGGTGTATTGGTCAAGCTAGTTGTTTTTTTAAGAAATTTACTTGCAATCTTTGTGCTTGATCATGGGTAATAAGTATACTATCACTAATGCTTTTTTTATGATAAACAGGTTCGCGTTCGATCACGATCACGCCTAATGTCGGACAGTGATGCAGTCGAAGATGGAACACACTTACCTAGATAATACCTATTCACATGAGACTTGGAGATACCCGAATTGTACTTTTCGGGAAATACGGACCCAGGTAGTGCATTCCACAGCTCTACCGTATGCAGAAGGAACGTGGAGGCGAAACGTTTCGTTTGCACTAGTGGTGTTTCCACTGTGAAACGATGGCGTCGACCAGAGCGCCTTGTCGTCCGAAGATGGAACGGTGTAGCGGGAATCAGGTCTAACAATTTAACCGCACACTCTCCGAGATGAATCCTATAAAAACCTATAGACTGGCAACCCGGCGTCGATACTTTGAAGCCTTGTATTGATAAGTTGGTCGCTACGAATCAACCTCTTGGCTCTTCTCTCAATTGACTCTAGGGCTTCAAGCTGGCATTTAGCTGAGCCGTCCCAAAGGTTAGAACAGTACTCCATATAAGATCTTACTTGAGCACAGTAAAGATTAAGTAGTTGTCGCTGCGAAGTAAACTATAATCAGTTTCACTTAATGATAAAATTCAAAGACATCCATGATCCATTAAATACCTAGGGCTGTCGGCGGATTGAGGGTAAGAATTTTTAGGTGGAGACTTTGTTTTGATAAACAACATAGAGTAGTATTTTTATTTTTTTTAAGTTCCAATATTACAGTGAGAGATTTACGATGTAAACAGTAATTTATAGTGATTGTTTTAGATAACAGAATAGATAACTTACCCAGCCTGAGTTCACCAAAGTTACCGCAACCGATTTTCTTGCCGACGCGAAAGTTGGGACCGACCATAAGGACGCCCGAAGAGGAGGTGACCGAGTGCCTGGAGGTGTGCATCGCGCTGCTGCCCACACCACGCCCGCCTACCGCACCGGTCGCGCTGCAAAATTTATTCTTTCATTTAACATAGGTCACCCAACGTTCTGATAAAAAAACGGCGGCTATTTTATTACGTTTACCATATGAGCTGTGCAATTTCAAAACCTAGCAACTGATTTTTTATATGTGTTTGTGTGTTTTTTGTTTTCTAGATATTCGCTGATGTATTATGCTTGCCAAAATATATGAAGACTGTATTATAATATGATATTGGTCATAATAAGCTTAATAAATAGTTTTGAAATGGCATATCATTGAAGTTCATGACATTTTTTTGTGCTGTGGTATAAAATTTCTGAGAATTGCACTTGCTAGGATTTTAAAGTGCATAGCTGAT
Source organism: Dendrolimus houi (assembly GCA_039645545.1). NCBI lineage: Eukaryota > Metazoa > Arthropoda > Insecta > Lepidoptera > Lasiocampidae > Dendrolimus > Dendrolimus houi. The sequence goes on from CM077131.1 coordinate 14,091,887, forward strand.
ATACTTGCCAACATTATCTTGACAAAAATGGTAGATTTACGCATCCATCGTGTAAATTAGTTAGCTTCACCTCTGTCCTTAAATTGTACCTATTTTTATTTCTACTCATGTATTCTACTTATTTATCAAGAACCCCTAATATGTTCGAGATCCAATATAATTGGCCTTAGTAGACTTTCTATATTGTGAACAAGAAAGACACTACAGCGCGCACAGCTCTTAGTATGTAATAACCGTACAGTTTTTCTTACACAAAAGATTATTGCATAGCGTTTTCCAACTAATCTAAGATGCATGTCACCATGCCGTCTCGACCAGTTGTCCATAATCGGTTTTGGTAAAACGTGGTCATACCAGCATAGGCGACTCGCTTGCAGTTTGTCTGCTAGATTACGGATATGAAGCTGTCAAAGATATGGGAATTCCTAACGCAATTCTCTCGCGAGACTTTCTCACTTACACTGCAGCATACTCATCTCCTTGACATGCAACTCCTTCTTGTGTCACTCTAACACAGGTTAAGCTTCACTGTGACATGTCTAATGATTGTTCAAAATTTTTATTATTGCGCAAAAACTACTAACATTCGTTAAAATTCTATATGTCGATACTTGATTAACAAGGCGAGCTGCGAATGTAGCATAACAAAACGTTCATAACAAGGAATCCTTACCAATCTATACACACTATATTCATTCAACAGGAAATAGAAATTGGAGCCAAAGAGCAAAACAACTTTACGTAATCATTATTCGCGAGCCTTCAATAGTCAAACTTTTGATTTACGAATTAATAAACAAAGTTAAATTCTATACCAATTAATCGGGGTTAATGCCTAAGAAAAAACTTTTTGTTTACCTTGATCTCGATACTACTATTTTCGGAATCAGTGCATGAAAATGTTTATAAACATCTATTGTGATCGACATTTGCTGAGCGCTCATTAAATTCATACTCAAACTATATAATATGACAATGTAATATCGAGATACTAACGCATGTCAGTGGACCAAAGAAGAAAATTAGATGACGTCTATCTTATAGCGCTCTGAAGAAGTTGGCCAGTTGCTTCACAGAACTCAGTGGTCTTAAGCTCGATACACTCGGATCGTTCCCAGAATTCTGAGTTGCAATACTACCGTGGAAGAAGAACAATACAAAGAACCGCAATCCTCTAGATTCTAGTTAAATTATAAGTATGGAGTCTCTTAAATACAAACAATTATCTGTTGCCACAGAAAGAAAGACATTTATTTGGTAACAACACTACGAGACATATCAGAAAAGAAATAATTAAGTAACACATTAAATACGTAAACAATACAACACTCGTCATCATGAAAATGTCATTTGTCTCTCATTGTTTGACTAATATTATTTAAAACATGTTCGTTTAGACCACATCTGTCAAGTATTGCAAGATTGCAACTATTGATGTTTCTTTTTAATTTTTGCCTGATTTGGTAAAAAAGTTAAGTAATAAAACGTTAAAAGACGACAGAAGAATTGTAGTGGAAAATAAGAGTGACCTGTGGTGCCATAGCGTCATGTAGCTTTTAGAGGGACTTCAGGGTACAGTTTTTGCCGGGTGATTGTCATTTATAGTATTCTTCTCCCATAATACAAGCAATAGGAGCAAGCGGGGTTAAAAGTTTCCGAGGTAAGGAGTTCCGATTGAAATAACTAAATGAAAACCAAATTAAATATATTTATGGCCTGTTCCTATACGTTACCTACCGTTTATTTGCCTTACTACCTGTTAAAATTTGACTTATGCTCCATATAAATAATGTCAAAATTCAACTAATGTTAAAGCAAGTAAATGATTAGTAAGATATAGGAACCGGCCATTAGTAAATAAGTCGTGAAAAGGAACGTTGTAATGTACCGATGACATCTTAGTCAGGTCAGCGAAGTCCGGTAAAAGGTATTGTTCAGTTTAATAAGAATTTATTTATGAAATATGTCTGTTTTAAAAAAAGGTGATTTAGACCCTGGATAGTGCTATAATTCTCGTTCTATTCGGTCACTACGGGTAGCACGATTATGTAAACGAAGCTTATGAACACATTTGAAACTCGCGCAGTTCACTTCCCACTTTTCTGCTTGATGCCGTTATCTATCTATCTATCTATCATTTAAGAGCTATGCTCTTGTCGGTGGAGCCTCCTCCAATCTTCTCTATTATGGGCCAGTTGTTTTATTTCTATGTATGACACGACATCCACTTTTTCTTTTATTTGATCCATGAATGCTCGCCTCGGTCTTCCCTTCCCTCTTCTTGCTTCCACTTTGCCTTCGATTAACGTACATAAGAAGGTGTCGTGTCGTAGCAGATGGCCCAACATCTTTCCCCTTCTTTCCTCCAGAGTTTATAAAATATTGCGTTTCTCCTTTACCATAACCAGTACTTCTTCGTTGGTCTTTTTTCTTTCCAACTTATTCTTTCCATGCGTCTTCAACACCACATTTCAAATGCTTCTAATCTATCGCGATCTCTTTGTGTCACTGTCTATGCTTCACACCCGTATAAAGCCATGCTCCATATATAAATTTTAATTAAACTTTTTTTTCACGAATTGTGCTATTTTAGACCTAAATAAATGGTTTTTACTAATAAAAGCTCTTTTTGCAATTGTTATTCTTGCTATTATGTCGTCTGTACATCGAGAATCTGATGTAATGAGGCTATCTAGATATCTAAATCTGTATACTTGTTGGAATGTATGATCCCTTAACTTTATTGGGCTTGGTGTGTATAGATTTTTCGCTATTGTCATTATTTTTGTTTTATTCGTGTTTATTTTTAGGCCTATTTCTTTAAATGCTGAATCCATGTATTCTATTAAACTTTCTAATTCTGATTTTGAATCTGCTAAAGCGGCTATATCATCTGCAAAACGTATAAAATGTATCTTTTCTCCATTTACTTTTATTACTCCATGTTTAAAATCTATTTTTTTTATAGCGGTTTCAATAAAAATATTAAAAATAACTGGTGATATGGGGCAACCTTGTCTAACTCCTTGTTTCACTGTTGCTTTTTCCTTCTCTATTCCCACTTGTATAACAGTTTCTTGATTTTTATAAAGAGTGTATATAATTCGCCTATCTCTATAATCTAGACCTACGTGTTTTAGACATTCCATCATTCCTTTCCAGATCACTTTATCAAATGCTTTTTCTAAATCTATAAAAGCTATATGTGTGTCAATATCTAAATCTATTCTTCTATTGCATATAAGTCTTAAGGCTGAAATGGCTTCTCTGGTACCTTTTTCTCTCCTGAACACATATTGATCTGGACTAATATAGCATTCGGCTTTTGGTCTCATTCTATTTTGGATTATCTGGATTAATAGTTTAGATGCGTGTGAAACGAGGCTTGTATTGCGGTAGTCTTCGCAATTGAGATTGTTTATTTTTTTCGCAACATAAGAGTTCTAGTAATTTTGAAATCATTAGGAATGTTACCAGTTAAATACATATCTTGAATAAAATGGAATATTTCATCTAATAATGGGGTACATACTGCATATTTTATTAGTTCTATTTGTAGACCGTCTTCTCCGGGTGCTTTTCCCATTTGTATTTGATGCAAAGCTCTATCAAATTCTGTTCTTAGTATAGGTGGTCCTAGATTATCTTTTTCTACTGATTGTTCTGCTTCTATATCTTCGTCGTTTAAACCATTGCCATTATATAGTGACTCTATATATCTTTTCCATCTTTTTACTATATTTACCTTATCAAGTAAGATTTTTCCAATCTCGTCTGTTATAGCTGTACTCTTAGATTTGTATTTTATATCTAGTTTTTTTATGACACTGTATGCTTCATCAATTTTTCCTTTTTTTATATATTTCTCTACGTTTTCACATTCTTCTTCTATATAGTTTTCTTTAGCTTTTGTGCATTCGAGGGTTATTTTATTTGTTAAGCGTTTATATTTTTTTATACTATTTGTGTCTTTCTTATTTCTATATTTTCTTCTTTCTATCATTAAATCTATTATTGTATCTGTTAACCACTTCTTTCTTGGTACGATTTTTTTATTGTTAAAAGATTCTTTCGCACTAGTCATAATTATATCTCTAATATTTTTCCATCTATATCTATTTTTGTGGAACTAGTTCTTGTAATTTCTTTATTTAGCATAAGCTTATCCCCTAACTTATTACTATATTGCACACAAATATCACTATCTTTTTGCTTAAGTTTACTGAGATCGAGATCCTTTGGTTTATATTTACGTTTATTTTTAGGAGGATCAAAGTTATGGATGCTTATTAGAAGATTATGATCCGCATTGAAATCTGCCCCCGGAAGTGTTTTACATTTTGATATATATCTCTTATATTTATTTCTAACCAAAATGTAGTCCAATTGATACCGTGCTATATCTCCAGGCATTTTCCAGGTATATAGCCTTCTTTTAGGCTGTTTGAATATTGTATTTAATACTGTTAGTTTTCTTTCTTTACAGAACTGTACAAGCTTTTCTCCCCGTTTGTTTCTTTTGCCTAAACCAAATGTTCCTATTTCATCACCATCTCCACCTTCTCCTATAACAGCATTGAAATCACCCATAATTATTACATTTTCACTATCTTTAACTGTATCTATTATTATATTCAAATTTTCATACATATCGTCTATCTCTTCGTCTGGGTGGGTACCTGTAGGCATGTAAACTTGAATTATAACTACTTTTGTGTTATTTATCTTTAATTTGATTGCCGTCAAACGGTCACTATAATGTATTGTGTTCTCTATTAGTTCTCCCCATTTTCTATTTAATATTATGGCTGTAACATTAGCGCCTTTATTTTCGCCCGTAAATATTATTCTGTAATCACCCTCCCAAAAATCACCATTTCCCTCCCATCTTACTTCGTTTAAACTTAAAATATCTACGTTCAACTTTTTCATTTCAGCCAATAACTCCTCTATTTTCCCAGGTGCAAGCATTGTTCTCACATTCCACATACCTATAACGCAAGGATTTCGCATGATGACGACCGGGGTAGCCCTGTTTCTACCTCTGCCGGACTCGGACCGCCACGGCATATTACATCGTGGAAGCCCGTTGTCAAGAACTTTATTACTTTTACTTTTTACTTCCATATTGCTCCATATTAGGGATGTATTTGTGCGATGGTTTCCCCAACTTGCCTTCCACACCGCAGCTTAACAGACGGTAGACAAAAACACCTCACAGCCAGGTGTTAGATAGAGTATTTGTCCGTCTGGATGGTTACCACCCGTGATATAGAGTATACCGTTCCGAAATTAGTGCCCAGTTTCCAGTCTCCCTTTAGAGAGCGGCAGCACATTGTTAGCACCTTTGGTGTTGCAGGGTCCATAGGCGATGGTAACCGCTTTCCATCAGGTGGCCTGTCTGCCTGTCTGCTGAAATCATGCAATAAAAAAAGATAATTGTTATAGTAAATAATTGTAGACGTACATATAAAGAAAGTTTTTATTTACTACTAGGATATGCCCGCGACTTCGTTACTAATTTCTAACTTTCTGTACATTAGCTTGCTAAAATTATGGGTGAAATTGTACTTGGTAATCTGTTACTATTAGAAGTATTATAAAAATATATTTACTGTTACCTTTTTTATACATGGAAAATGTCGAATATTCTTCAAGTTACATGGCTGTTTTAGCAGTAAATGAGTATAAAGGAGACCTGTATTTTCGAAATATGTTAAAGTATACCGGAGTTTTTATTTACATTTAAACTTACTACAGACCAACATTTTTATTAGATGTACTTGACTAAACATATAATTAAAGAAATGGGTATTAATATTAGAATCAAAATTGAAATTTGATATGCTAATTTTATGACACAACTATGCAGTTCTCCAAACGCTTTAATATCCAAAATATTTAAACACAAATTTAAATAATCCGAAATCTTTCTTAGTATCGATAACTAATATGTGTAATAGATACGATATGATAAAAATAAACATGCAAGATATAAAACTTCACAGGAATTTTTGGCATCGCTCAAATTTTATCAAAACAATAATGCACCACTTCTGTCTGCTACAGTAATAACAACTTTTCATAATCGCAGTTTTTAATTACTTTAAACAATAATCAAGAATCAACGTCAGAGAATGATAAGATTTTATAAAATATTAGAAGTAACTACACAATATTTTAGAGGAGCAAATTTATTTGATTTAATAATAATTTCGAAGCAGTCGATAAAGGGTTGAAAGAACATTTTTTTACGTTACGTAGAGAACCACACTTGTGTGTTTTAAAGGATCGCAAATCCGATTGCATTCATAAAGAAGTGATCGGTCAGAAAACGTCAAAACGTCTGAAAATAAAGTGGGTCAAAGCTGTCGGAGAGCCGACAACCACAGAGGTAAAAAATATTCGAGTGGAAAGTCTTGGTAAACTTGATTATGACGCTCCTCGGTGAGACGGAGCAAAAAGTTGTGACAAACAGCTAACAGCGACTGGATACGAGCCAATTTTTTGAAGTGAGACTTCTATATAGACGGGGGTCTTAAGATTTTTCTGTCACGAAAAAGCGTTACGGCCGCGTGGAGGAGCGGCGTAAATTTAGACTAGACGTGGTAAGAGGCGGCATAATTTTAGAGTAGACTATGGATGCGTTTTTTGGTTCTGGATCGAATTCAGGTTTTTTGTTTGATAAAATAAAAAATGCATTCATTAAAATGTACGTAGCCTAAGCAAATCATAATTTGCAGTAAGCCTGCGATAAATCGAAATGTCTGCTGGGACACATAGTAGAAGTGAAACTTCAACGGCCAAGTGGAAAAACGAATGCCAACGGATAAGTGGCAAAACGAATCGCAACAAAATTTTAACTTGAAGTTTTACGGGCAGGTTTTCAAATTGGACAAGTACATTAACAATCGTTTTTCCACTTGTCCGTTGAAGTTTCACTTGTACTATTTTATTACTGGAGTACAACAAACAGGCTAACTGCCCACCTCATAGAAAATGGTTACTCCTATGAACATTTGCAACACCAAAGGCGTTACTAACGAGCTTCCAGCTTCGCGAAATATGATGACACCTTTTTTAAACACCCCATACCATAGAGTACAGGAAACCCTCAGCTCACCCAAATCCCTAGGTGAAGAGAATCATCCTTGAGAACCGTTGCGTACACGAACGTATTGAGCGTGTTCAGTAGCGAGTTTTGGGAAAGACTTCATATTCTAAACAGTAGAATTCAACAGACATAACAATAATAAAATCATGGGCACCGTTCAGGAGGCGGGCTGATAATTATAACACATGAAGGACTTCCAAAAATAATAACATCTTTTTTTGTCTAAAATAGTGAAACATTTCCAACCAGTTTTAAAACATGCCTTAAAAATCAAAGTATAGCGTACGTATAAATAAATGTAAAAGAGAACAATATTGTTCAATATGCTCTTGAAGTTAACAGGCGGACTGTTACTTGCCAAACAAATGTAACCCTGGGGACATGAAGTGTTTGTGCTATTCTCTAAGTTTAGAATAATGTTAAAATTTAGTTTTCTCTTCAACCTCGTAGTAGTGTTTAATATTTTTTTAACTCTCAGGTGTAAAATAATATTATAATAACTTAAGTGTTATGATTATAATCAAAAACTGAATAGTGACTATATCTTATACTAATATATAAAGCTGAAGAGTTTGTTTGATTGAACGCGCTAATCTCAGGAACTACTGGCCTGATTTGAAAAATTCTTTCAGTGTGAGATAGTCCATGTATCGAGGAAGGCTATAGGTTATATATCATCACGCTAAGACCAATAGGAGCGGAGCACCAATTAAGAATGTTTCAAAATCGGGGGGTTTTGAAAACAAATTCCACGCGGACGACGTCGCGGTCACAGCTATTAACTATATAAATATCATATGAAATCGGCATATTATTTTAAGCATTTATGTAGCTATAGACTGTAACCATAAATAACCCCATAAATGTTTCATGCCAGCTATTATTTACTCATTTCAAAGAATACACCTACTAACCTCCCTAATCCCTAAGGACTTTGAATAAATCTATCTTAAGTAGCCACTTAGTTAGGATAATATTGCGTCACATTTCATACTTTGGTGATGGATACGAGAAGTTGTACAATGTACACAATACATCCATTATGATAGAATTAATGCACATACTCAAGTGCCTAGTTAGTTTTCAAAACTGTGTCATTGAAGTTGAATCTAAAGTACTGAAACTGCTAATGCCGACTAAATCGCAGGTTTTTGAAATTGTTTAGGAATTTAACTTCAGTGATCGATACAAAAGAATCCACTGTGATACAGTCGCACTGTTGTAGTAGTGTAAGATACGAGATACTGAACCAAAGTAGGTTTCTTGTAAGAATTGCTTAATGTTTAGCTATTTTATCTACTATCATTTTTGATGTAATGGTAAATGAAAGCAACAATGAAAAAGCGTCGAGAAAAGACGTACTTTGCGGGCCGAAACAATTTAGGTCAAAAGCCAGGCAAAACAATTCAGAAAAAAAAATATGTTCTTTGAGAAGCGAGTATAATTTTAGATTTCACTTTGAGAACCTGGAAACTAACACTTCATTTGTACGGCTTTTAGTTATAATTCTATGTTCAAAGCTATATACTCCTTTTACTCCGGGTGTTTCTTTTTATGGTGGCTCTTAGAAGTATGTATGGCTGTGTAATAAATACAGTTTCATACAAAATCAGCTACATTGCGCAGCTTTCGGCAGCTCTCTTTGTAGGAACGGAGAAACAATACAATTTCCTGCGGCCTATCGTAGGAGGGTACAAAACAACCCTAGGCTAGGGTATTTGCCCATCTGGATGGCTACCACTCCCGGTCTAGAACATGCCGTCACAACAATCTCAAGTTGTGTTCCGGTATTAGTGGCCAGGTTCCAGCCCCCCTTTAGAGAGCGGCAGAACATTGGTAGCACCTTTGGTATTGCAAGTGTCTATAGGCGATGGTAACCGCTTTTCATCAGGTAGGCCGGCTACCTGTGTGCTGAATTCACGCAATAAAAAAATTATATAAAAACTAATTTAGAGAGATAAATTGTATTTGATGGGAGGGGACTAACTTATTCAGTTAATTGAAGTGTTCTGAAAATTTTGGCGGCAACTTAAAGGGTGACATTTTGCTACGAAATTTTTTCAATAATTTATAACACATATTGCGTGATCACAGCTACTGAAAAGTGGCCGAAAAGTCGGAATAAAAATTAAATAAAATAACTTGCTTAAAACCGTTTAAACGTAGTTCCATTACAATTGTGTATAATACTAATGAAAAGGAACAATATTTTTAGATGATGAGTTTTTAACGAGGAAATGTATGTGTATTGTAAATCTCAACTGTTTACTGATATATATATGCCTTTCGAACTGCCACAAGTCACAAGCTACATTTGTAGCTGTAGTAGCGTGGGACACTCAGAAAGTTTTGCGAAAAAAAATGATCTATAGGTAAATATTTCTTTTATTAAATCTTTTCAAAGTACTCTCCACCAGCCTCTATACAAACTTTCATGCGTCTGAACCAGTTTTCAAAACACTTTTTCCAGTCCGCCGCAAACACCTCGTTTACAGCTTGCTCGAACGCTGACAGAGCATCTTCCGGCGACGAAAATTGTATCCTTTAAGCTGTTTTTTTATTTTCGGAGATAAAAAGAAATCACACGGTGCTAGGTCAGGGCTGTAAGGTGGGTGATCCAGGAGTTTGACCAGCGTGCTGTCCAGGAAGTCCCTCGTTTTGAGCGCGGTATGGGCGGGCGCGTTATCGTGGTGGAGCAGTAGCCCGCGGATCCCTGTTTAATCGTGTGTTGCTCATAACAGAGAAACCTAATGCCAAGCATTTGGTAGTATACCATTCGGCGTTGATGCTTCTTTGGTTCCGTAAAGGAATTGACACCAAGTAGCCAGTCAAATTGAAAAAACTCGAGATCAAAATCTTCCCCCCGTTTCTAGATCGCTTCACTTTGGTAGGCGTTGATTCGTTCTGAAACACCCAAACCGTCGACTGGCGCTTGGTTTCTGGATCGTATTGATAAATCCAGGATTCATCACCTGTAATGATGTCATAAACACGCCGAGAGGAGCCTGCTTCAAATTCGTTTATCATATGACGGCACCATTCTATCCGGTCGGTGAGGCGTGAAACTATCCTCCTAACGCGAAAATGCACGTGTAGAATCTCGTGAAGGCTTTCCGATCCACAATCTGCAGTACGTGCTGAATTTCTTGATACGTAACTCGCCTATTGTCTTGGATTAAATTTTTCACTGCTAGCACGTTTTCTTCCGTAACAGCCGTCAAATGGCAACCATTTCTTTCTTCATCCCCCAAAGATAGTCGACTGCGTTTGAATTCGTTATATCAACGATACACGGTTGCCTTAGAAGGGCCCTCATCCATGAATGCCATTTGAAGTCTATCGTATACGATTCGTCCGGTTTCAGGCGAGACTTGAAATCGTAAAAAATCATAGCGCGAAAATGTTCCCGGCGCAGATCCATTTTTCAATGAGACACGACAAACGATAATTTAAATTAGCTCGCAAACAATGTGTAGGGAAATTTTGAAATTGAAACGTACCATTTGTAGTTATAAATAATCATATTTTCAAAATAGATTATAACTGGCCAGTCTCTCATATATAAAAACTTTTTTTCGCAATACTTTCTGAGTGGCTTGATATCTTTATGGATTTCCATAAAGATACATGGCACTGACTGGCTAGATACGCAAATTGTGCAGAGTCATATTAAAAAGAAGACGAAAAAAAGCTCTGGGTATATAAATTTTAATGCTAAAAATTAATACAACATGCCACATCTAAACGCAAACTAAGCTGTAGTGAATCATACCGACCGTTATTGGCATTGAGCATAAAAGTGAAAGTTGTAATGCACTTCAAACCACCAAAAGCATGGAAGGAGACAATTATCTAGCTGCGCGGAACCCGACAAGCGCGTGAATATATAAATTACTATATTTTTCTGTATAAAATGTAGAAATTTCGCTGTCATGGTTGGAACATTCAATTCTTTTTTCTATTTCGTTTGGAAAGTTTGATGAAATAAAACACATTTCACATTAGTACAATAATACAATCTTAATATTACCTTTATTAACAATATTTATAAAATGGTTTATAACCTTAGCCCATGAACGTCTCACTGCTGTATACGAGCCGCCAACAGATCACAGATAGAAAAATAATAATCCGCAGACATTCTCAAGCTAAGCAATTTATGCTTGTGTTAAAGGTAATGTACACAGTACACACTAGAGATACCACAAATATACAGCTACTATTCGGTATTCGGCCTATTCGGGCACTTTTTATCACTCGGCCTATTTGGTTTAATTATTATTCGGCTTAATACCGAATAGTTAAACCAAATCGTGAAAAATAACCCACATATTGCTGAAAATTGTATATATTTGCATCAAAAATTTATAACTCAACTACGTTTTAACAGTGTTAAATGCGATTATAATTATTGTTTTTATTTAAATATTACGTTTCGGCCAGTATTTATTTCAGAATTAAATAAAAAACTATTTAAAATCGCGTTTAAAACCGTTAGAACATAGTTTTAATTATGTGTATCTATCATTCGCGAGAACGTAAGTACTTCGTAAATTATTGCTTCAATACTAACCTGCTACGCGCGATTTGCACATATCTTACGCCGAACATTCGGTAGCCGAATATTCGGTATTCGGCCAAACCACTATTCGTAGCATCTCTAGTACACACCCAGACCAGAGTTAATGAATAACAGAAAGATCATTTGTAAAGTTTACCATGCCACGAAGCGAATCCCGGACGTCTGCGTTTCAGTGGGCTAGGCAAGGTGCTAAACCACTCAAGCGTAGAGACCGTCTACCTATATATTATTATCCCGGCAATCGGGATCGTTTCAGCAAGATAAGAATTCACACTAATACAAGCGAAGCCGTTATGAGAATTAGTGTTCATTTAATTTCAATTGAAGAGCAAAATAATTGTCGAATACTTAATGGGTGTTTATAAATTCAAGTTGATAAAATAAATTCAAATTGTGCAAATTTATGTGGAAACTAAATGCTTTCTCTTTAGAATGTGTTGTTTACTTTATGTATTATCTCAAGTAATATACATTATTAGATGGGAATTGAGTGCTTTATGTTATTTGAATAATGAAAAAAAATCGGCTGTGTGGCAATTCACGCAAATTAAAGAGTACCGTACATAGAGATGAGAACTCGAAAAAGCATATTAAAACCACTCATAAGAACAAAAAAAAATCGAAAAATATTGTTATGATATTTCTAAATCTGACGATATCCCACATGGCTATGTAAACTAAAGAAAATTATCGCTTAGTTACTTAGATATATGGGTGCAACCCTCACATGTTGCATTTTTCGCGATTTGATAATTTTGTATAGCGGGCATATAGAAAACAGCTTTTTACTAAATTTTAACCCTAAAGAACCATTGTTGTAACATATATATTAGGTTGGGGAAAAAGTTTCTTCGCATTTTATATAAAAATTCAAAAGGTTTTTTTATAAAGTTTATTTACATTTGACTAAAGTATGTAGGTGCTATTTTGTTGGATAATTTTTTGCCATCTTGTAGGTAGGGACGTGATCCCATTGCTATAAAAATTGTGGGGTTTCTGATCAAAAAACTGCGACAAGTGGTTTTGGCAGTCCTCTCGTGATGTTAACCTGACACTGCCTAAGGAATTCTGCAGAGACCGAAACAGGTGAAAATCTCAAGGTGCAAGGTCAGGACTATACGGCGGATGCATTAACACCTCCCAGCCAAACTCTCGTAATTTTTTCTGAGTGGCTAAAGATGTGTGAGTTCTAGCGTTATCAAGGTGAAAAACCACACCCCTTTTGTTGATTAATTCCGGCCGCTTTCTCTCAACTTTTTGTTTTAATCTCATCAGTTGTTCGCAGTACACTTCAGAATCGATGGTCCTGCCTGGCGGTAACAGCTCATAATGAATAATGCCCTTTCAATCCTACCATACACACAGTATCACCTTGTTGCGAGTTAACCCGGGTTTCGCCACAGTCTGTGAAGCCTGACCGGCCTTTGACCACCATCTTTTTCGCACGTTCTTGTCGCACGTGATCCACTTTTCATCACCAGTTATCAGCTTCTTCAAAAATGGTTCGGTTTCATTACGTCGTAATAATAAATCACAAATGAGTGATGGTCACACGGTTCATTAGGTTTCTTTCAGTGAGCTCATGAGGCACCCAAATATCGAGCTTTTTTGTGTACACAGCTTTTTTCAAATGCGCCAAAACCGTTTTGTGGTCAATTCCCAGTTCTCCAGCTACATCGTAACTACTAATATAGCGATCTTGCTCCACTTTTTTAAAAATGGCTTCAATTTTGTCCATAACAGGGCGACCAGAGCGACGTGCATCTTTGATATCAAAATTTCCGGATTAAAAACGCTTAAAACAAATTTGCGCTACTCTCACAGATACTGCATTAGGTCCATAAACATCACAATTTTTTTTTCGCGGCTTGTGTTTCATTTTACCTTTTTTGTAGTAAAATTTTAAAATGTATCGAATTTCTTCATTAGATTCACTCATTTTAACAATAAGAAAAACAAATGAAAATCACACATTATCCTAATTTGAATTTGGAATTGTCTTCTTTAAAATTAAAACTTTTTAATGATACCAAAACCAGCCAGATACAAATGGTATAGCCAAAGACATCTTATTACAAGTTCATACATACTATATGCGAAAAGACTTTTTCCCCAACCTATTACATATTGTTGTCTTCAGGATCCCTTACTGTGAAGCCAGTTTCACACATTATTGAATTATATACAATATAAAAATTTACATCATAACCAGTTCATTGCCAAGGCCAAAGAAAAAACAAATATACATGCAAGTCACATTTTTATATTCAATCCATTTTGATAATTGTGTTATATCAGAATGGATTGAGTTTATAAATATTCTATATCAGCATCATTGAAGTTTTTTTATTTAGTATTAAAAACTATCCAACAGTAATTCAGTATGTTTAAAGATCAAAATAATACAGAGTAATAAATCTAAACCATTTATCTAGAAAATTAAAAAGAACAGAAACAATAGTAAGTTAAATAAACTAAATTGTTACTTAATGTATCATAGCACTGTGACACTTCTGATGGGAAAATCTATTATTACATATAATAAAACTGTAGAGGTCGAATTTCTGTACAATGAAAAAAATGCTAAAAACCGAGTCAGGGGGGTGTAAGAAGTGAAATAGAAGTAATTTAGATTGTTTTCAAATTTTATTTTTCTCTGTTTGTACCGGCTAATCTCCGAAACGACTGGATCGATTTAAATGAAGTTTTGTATGGTGGAAGCTTATATCCCTGGCCAACATATAGGATACTTTTGATCCCGAAAAATTAGAGTTCCCGTGGGATAGTTAAAAAACTGCACCACGCGGACGAAGTCGTGGGCATCAGCTAGTTACAAATAAATTAATAAACCAAAATATAAAGTTTTCCTTCCTTTTGAAATTTATCAATAACTTTACTATTAATTGGCTTTTATTTCAAAATTTAATAGGCACAAAAGTGATTCTTAGCAAGTTTCATGGCATGTTTATTTGTTACTCCAAATACCGAAGTTCATTAACAATTACTTTAATTAGCCAAGTGGAATAATAAACCGCCTACCTAACCTACTGAAGTCAAGATTTTAGGTTACAGTGGTGTAACATACAAATTGAGCAGTATAATTTGCATACTCACAATTTTCTATGCATAGTGGCATATGTCAAAATAAATACAATGATCACCACTCTGAATATACATTATTAATTTTTAAAATGTATTACATTAGTCACACTAACATATACACAATTCACTTGTCAATTTTCAATGACATCGGTCCACAGCACACTTGATTTGTTGACAATTTTGTGGATATTCACAGCATTACTTTGACAATGACATCCTTATATATGAATGAGAATACATGTTACAACTTGATTATTAATAATTTCAAACATTTATAAATACAATATTAAGCAGTAGGTGAATTAAACAATATACAATGTGTGAATTACTGGACACATTGACTTCATCATGTATGATAAATTCTGTTTTTATTAAGAACATGTTATCAGCTGTATTGTGAGATACAAGATGTTGACAGTCAGTGATTCACTAACTTAATATTAACATGTAGTGATTGCAAATATTTATTGATATTTGGTAACTCTCATTTAGTACTAATATTATAAAGCCTATGGTGTAGTATGCTGTTTTACTCTACATAATACCTACCTAATTAATTAATTACTAATTTTCTTAACTCTTAACATAATTTGTTTTATCAAATGGAATTTGAGCCAATAGAATTATATCGAAACCTTCACTCTAGTACTACCGAAACAGTACAAAGTGTGCACTAGACCATTTTTTCTTTGAATAATATATCCTATTTTATTTTATTTTTAACTTAAACTTTTATGAAAATTGGTTGATATCTGAACTCATCAAGATGAGGTACACAAACTCACTTCCAAATTTACATTAGTATGGATGTAATTCAAGTGAAACCATGTCAAATTTATTCAAAAACAACTATACTTGTATGCTTCGGTTATGAAACCTATCATATCTCAAAAACTACTTAAGGGGTCTCCTTTACCTTTTACTATTTTTGCTCGACTACTAACTACTACACTACTTTGAAGTCTTCAGAATTTTTCTACTTCTTAAATTAAAAGTAACTTAAGTTTAGTAAGTTGCACATTTGGTAACATCTTTATATAGTACTAGCTGATGCCTGCGATTTCGTCCACGTGGTGCGGTTTTTTAAATATCCCACGGGAACTCTTTAATTTATCGGGATCAAAAGTATCCTATATGTTGACCAGGGATATAAACTCCACCATACAAAATTTCATTTAAATCAGTCCAGTCGTTTCGGAGATTAGTCGGTACAAACAGACAGACAAACAGAGAAACAAAAAATTAAAAAAATTCTAAATTAGTTCTATTTCACTTCTTACATCCCCTGACTCGGTTTTAACATTTATTTTCATTGTACAGAAATTTGACCTCTACAATTTCATTATATGTACAGATGTATAGATAAAACAAAGTCACTATCCATGTCTGTCTGTATATCCACTAACTCTGCCTAAACAACAACAGATTTTTAATTGGTTTCCACCATCAGTTAGATAATTTTGCAAGGAAGGTTTATATATATACTAACTTTTGTCTGGGGGCCTTGGTTGTGATATATAAAAACCTAAGTAAGTTTATATGTGAGTAAAATAAAGCTACTTATCAGGGTTTGAAAACTCTAGTATATCATAAAAACATGAAACCTAAAGGCACATAAACTAACTGATTAGCTTTAAATGTCACAATACTACTAAAGAACTAAGTATCTTTAATAAACTACAAATGTGAGGTATTAGTAAAAATGTTAAGTAACTCATTAAAAATAAATGATTAATGTGGTTACTTAATTTTGTATTCCTTTTGTAACATTTTCACAAGTTTATTGTCTTAAGGATAAATAAAATTAAGCCATATAACTTGGCAAACAGACACATATCCTGTATAATGATATGGGTCTAAGTCTAGACCACAAAGCATGCACTTCTTAGAATGTTTTCTGACCTATTTGAATGCTCTTATAACTAATAAATGCAAACATTGAAGAAACACATGTGATAATTTGTAAAAATTTCACAATGTTCCTTTAAGATACTTCTTTTATTAAAATTCTCTAAGGCCACAGGCCATAAAAATGGCTCAGACTTTTGGAGGGCTTGCATTGGGCCATGGGAAGGCCAACATGTCGAGGCCCCTTGACAAATTGAATCTAAATGTGGTGTGACACTGACCGGCGATTATTCATGTCTACAACATATAAAAATGCATTCAAGCACAAGCCCCAGCCAGTGCAGGAGTATTGCAGGAAATGAGTACAAAATGGATATTGGGATGATCTGCTTATGGCACTAGGAATCTGGGACTATAGTGTCTGACCGTTAGAATGCTTGGGGGAAATGGGGAGACGGAGACTCTCCACTCCCTGCATGGGCCCCAAAAAAAGCCATATGGTTGATATAATTGCCAGATGAGACAAGTAACTTTTTAAAGATTTTGATGGGAAATAATGTATCAATTAAGCAAAATATTCTTAAATTAATAATTATTATTTAAAATAATAAAAGTACTTTCCTCCTGTCCCTTCCATAGTTGTGGAACCCTTGCATATTGAGTTAGATTTTATGCTAAAAAATATATAATCTTGGCCTTATAAAATTAACTCCCCATACTAAAAATATCTTTACTAGTCTGTATCTGGTATCTCATACCTAGGATAGGTACATATAGGAAAAATGTTGGAAAATTTTTTAAAGAAAAGATTCTTTCTGCTTTTTCTTTGACATTTTTTATTTAAGTAAATCGGTTTAAATTTGAATTCTATACATTAGAATATTTGTCTATGATATTATCAAGTTTTACAACAAGGAAAGGTCTTATGGAGGAAACATACAAACATCCAAAAAATCAGTTTCATTTTACATATTATGTAGATGGAACATTAACCATGACAGGATATTCCTAAGTCTCATGTTTTGGTGTACAACTGACAACTCTTGGACAAATTCCAGTGATAGCCAGAGTAAATAATGACACATTTGTCTATAAAATTTACTGGTCAGGGAATACAATCTTGTACTTCTATGTTTTCAAGAATCATGAAGGCAAATAACCAGACCAAATTGTACAGCAGCCAGCAGCGGCTGTCTTAAATAGGTTATCAATACTATCTATGTAAAGATGTTGCTAAGAATGCCTTAGTATAGTCTAGTTTTTATATTAGACTTTTTATTATAGACTAGCTGATGACCACAACTTCATCCACGTGGTGCAGTTTTTTAAGTATCTCACGGGAAATCTTTAATTTTTCGGGATCAAAAGTATCCTATATGTTGTCCAGGGATATAAGCTACCACCATACAAAATTTCATTTAAATCGGTCCAGTCGTTTCGGAGATTAGCTGGTACAGAGAAACAAAATTAAAAAAAATCTAAATTAGTTCTATTTCACTTCTTACATCCCCCTGACTCGGTTTTTAGCATTTGTTTTTCATTGTACGGAAATTCGACCTCTACAGTTTTATTATATGTATGTATAGATTAGATCTTTTTGGTAAATGGCATTTTGTAATATATATATTATTTTCTTTGTTGTTCCACTTACAAAAAGGTTTCATAAAACTGATCATGTCAACCTTATTCATAATGTAACTTGCTAAAATAATAGAATGATTAATACATAATTGTATAACAGGCATTAAACCTCAAACAGGATATCATTTAAATGTGAGACATGTTTATTCTTTTTTCAAGGCCTTCAAATATATGTGCTAAGAAATTTTTCAGGTTATCAACCTATATTAGTCATCTTTTGGGAATACAGATCTAAACTTTTAAAGAATAAATTGATAACTCATAGACATAATTTTTGTTGTTGTTGTTGAATATTCTATATTACATAAAAGCTATTACTAAACTAGTCTAAGAAATTATAGACAGTTACATATGGCATAAGTTTTATGGCCAAGGCACTTAATGTATATTGTATCATTCTAATGAAGTGGGTTCCATTCCTGGTACAGGAATTAAAAGTATTTGCACAGCTTAACCAGTTTTTTATGTGCATATTAAATATTTAAAAATATAATGTGGTAATTATGAAGAAGGAAAGACAGAGGTGATTGGAAATGACTAGCTTATCAATATGAGGTTTCATTGCCTATATCATCAACATATAGCAATTATTAAATACATATAAAAGAGTGTGCAATTAAACTGTTAAAATTGGTTCTCTGCACTCCTTTACATATTCGAAGGACAATGTGCTTTGATTAATTGATTATTTTTCCTTTGTGTTATATCAATTAGCCTAGATAGGCAGCAAATCAGTTGATTTTAAAAACAAAATTTGTTACACAAACCCATCTTATAGAAGGATCAATGGTAAAATTATCAATTGACAAATTGAAGAAAAGGGCTCATTTTTAACAAAATATTCTATAACATTTCTTATATTTACCTTAATCATTGATAAACAGTAGACATTACACAAAATGAATATTATTAATTCATAAACTCATTTGGTATAGCAAGTACCTAAAATTTTTGTATTTGATCCTATACAACTATGGTTACCAAATCTACTATAATATATAGTATTATACTATATTTTATCCAATTGTACTATATATATTATAGAAAAATAATACAGTATGAGATGTACTTTATTTTCATCACTGATTCAATTGACACACTTTGTTCACAATTTTTATGATTATTTTAAAAATAATAGATCTTTGCTGGCCAAAGCAAAAAGTAGTAGTAATAAATACACATGGAAAATTCAATGATGAAACAAATAAAATATATGATAAATAATAAAAAAATAAATGTATGTAACCTTTTCCCCCTAAATTCCCAAAAATACTATATTTTAATGCTAAAAACAAAAATACTATATTTTCTTTAAAAAAAGATGGCAACCCTGTATACAACAATATTTTAAAAATTATAAATATTTGTTTTCTCCAATAAAAAAAAAGAAAATTTTATATTTATAAATAGAGAATCAAGTTGAAATACCTGACATTGAGATAAAATAGTTGAATGACCTTAATATTATTTTCTGCAATGGTTTGTCAATTCAAAATATACTTGCACAAGGTCTATTGAAATAAAGGTACATATACACTTAACTGTACAGTTTACCCTTTTAAAACTTCATTAATGGATAAGATATTCAAGATAATAAGAATTTATTAACTTGAGTATTAGATAGATATTAACTACAAATACACCAACAACCACAGCATTAATGGACAATTGCAGATTTTGAATAGTAATACCCAAATATAATTACTTAAATCTTATCTTGTGAAAAAAAGTAAAACTACCTCAACATTGTCATGCAAATGACAATGTTGAGGACATTTAGCAGACAGACATATGAAATAAAATTTGATCAAGAAAATTGATGAGCTTGCAAATAACAGTCATAAAGATAGTAAAGTGTATTTTATTATATTTCAGTAACAAATTACTAGGTGTTATATAGAATGCCTATGTAAAATTAATACCATTATAGTTTAAGTATAAACTTTTGCATGTTTTTGTTATAAATATGAAAATTCTCACTCTATTATTATTATTATTTTATTGCATATGTTCAGTAGACAGGCAGACCACCTGATGGAAAGCAGTTACCATTGCCTATGGAGATTTATAACATCAAAGGTGTTACCAATGTGCTGCAAATCTCTAAAGGGACCACATTATTTAAAATTCATGAAAATGTGTACATATCTGATGAGATTCTGATATCCCTACTAAACTGCTGGATCAATATTGTTGAAACTTTTTTGTATGTGTTGTTTGTATGGGTCCTGAAGTGGATTAGATTTACAATTGGATCCAGTAGGTGACATTGGCCTGAAAGGTCTCAATAGCAAGCAAACTTCAAAGGAGATGTTTAATGTATTTAACTAAAATTTAGGGTTAAAATAATTAACAACTGGCAATATTTCTAATCTTTAGTTTAATTAAAAAAATTATGATGTTTCAAGGTTACTACAGAAAGTTATGATATCTGTATGATTATAATAATTGTAAATAACTAATGCTGGGTTATAAATTGAACTATTATTTTTTTACCTTTTCATTTGTAAAAATTTGATTCTACTTGCATAGGGAGAGGTTATGTTAAATGTTCACCATAGCAAATACATGGAAATAGAAATTAGGTAAATGAAAGTATAGTGTTTCCATATATTGACTTTTTAAAGGAGATCAGAAGCTGTATGCCCAAGGATCACACAGAGAACTGTATATTCTATGATAACCTAAACTGATATTTAAATGTTAATCTCTTTGTACTTGTAATAGTTTCATCATTACTACATATTTATATAATACTCCAGGAAGTACAAATTTAACTAAGTTAAAAATGTAAACACTGTCTTTAGTAGGCATTTATGAAGTGGAACATAAAGATTCCTTTAGCAAATACTTCATTAGACATATGACAGAGTATTTCAAAGTTTGACAATAGCGGTATAGATTATTTGAGCAACATAATAAATGTGTAGTAGCCTCTACTCTACTTGAAGTAAATAATTCACTTAATATATTCCATATAATTTTTAAGTCTATAAAGAATGAGAAAGAACCTTACGTGGATGTTCTTTTATCGTCACTTTGACGTTCTTTGTCCTTATTGCCCTCACGCTTATTCATAATATGAGAAGTGTTGTGCAGGCACTAAGCCAGCACTTCTTTTCACTCCCTGAGCCCAGCGTTTGTAAGGGCCGCAGCAATGCAGCCCATGTCACCAAAGCATCCACGAAGCCAACCAGCGAGGCATTGCCATGCCACAATCCATATATAATCACTTTTTAATATTGCTATTTTTTTGTTCTTTGGGGCTATTAATCACTGCACTAATAACAAATTTATCTTAAAATCATTTTTGTTACACTGCAACACAATTTCAATGTGATTTTGTAATGTTTCGGCGACACTTGACTTTAATTAATGGCTTCAGTAAACCTCAATCCACTAGTGGGTGATAAAGAATCTGTTTTTGTGGGTTTTTAATAGCAAAAGGGGGCAGGATAGACGTGCCAATGTTGTGTTCATTGAAGAGTGACAACAAGCGATGTGGTGGGTGTTTAGTTTTAATTATATTATCGAGAACGAAATGCACAATCGAACCTATCTTCTTCCTACAAATGTTAAATCCAATGAAGCTAGTTATTATTTATTGATATAGGAAACAAATACATCGAAAAATGTAATATTTGACAGTTCCTTGTGAGAAGTCAACCCCAATAATTATCAGTCGGCAAGAATCATTTTTAAACAATTTATAACAAGGACTTCAAAGAATGGTAATCACAGCACTCAATTGTCTTCATATATGCAAATAAAATATTAGAAATTACACGATTTTGAGTTTGCTTGCCATAAGATTAGTCACAACGTCGCCGAAACATCAAATGGACATTTGTCCTGATAAAAAAGTTTAGGTTTTGTAATGGCCACCAATGTTACACTTTTAACACTTCTAAAATGTATTATGTTAGTTATATTACTAAAATATCCGATTTAAACTACTGAATAAATTACACGTTTGCCTAATTAAATTACCGACTAAAGATACAATTTCCTAAAAAATATTAACTCAAAGAATAGTCACTGATTCGCCATTCGGCGCATGCGCAAACTTGCAGCGCATGGTATTGCCAAATAAAAAAAATCTGTAAAATAAATCCTATTTCTTCAATATTTAAAGTATTTTGACATAAATATTGTGACATATGAGTGTCAAAATTTGAAAACTTAAAACGTTGCTCAAATATTTAATTTAAAATAAATACTTCAAATAATATTTATTTTTCATTAGATCATATAGTGGTTTTTATTTCTTTTTTTGTTAACTATTACTATTATATAGCCTTAGTAAAATCTATTTTTAATTAAAATGGTATTAAATAATTTATATTTGAAACCAAATGATTAATTATATTATTGTATTAAGGTTTAATTATCAAAAAAATTCTAAATTGGCAACATTATGTATAAACTTTCGGGGTCATTGTGCTTAAGTCTCTCAAAACGCCAATTGAAAGTCGTTAAAATTTACAGTTGATTCCTATTGGTTAATATTATCTGACAAAGTCATTTATAAAACATGCGGGAAGTTCAAATTTTATAAATATACCAAAAACCTACTTTCGAAATGGTATGTAATTAGATTTTATACTACTACAATACTAATATTTAAGGTTTAATACTAAAAAATAAGATGCAATTATATTTCATCGATTGGTTTGAGAATTTGTTGCCTATTTCAGTTCAGTAGTCAGTTACGGTTTATGATTAGTCTTATTTAGAAAACCCTCTAACGAGAGCTTGTATTGTATTCAATAATACTAATTCTTCAGGATTTAAGTGTACAAATATAGCAGGCTATATTTTTAATAGCAACTTCGTATGCGAGTGAGACTAGAACGACATCGGCATAGATAATATGGACATCGGCGCGGCACTCTACGCTCGTGTCGTGATTGTGTTCGTGAGACGTGAACAGTCACAATTTACAAACAGTCAGGCAATCGCTTTGCCTCGTTTACGACGTGTAATCAATTTTATTATATTTTCGTGAAGTATTTTCCTTTTACTAAAGTTTGTTTATAACGACTTGACTTGCGCAGTGAGTATTTTTATTCCTGATTGTCCTTAGATATCGAACATTACGATTTATGATATATTTTATGAGTGTTTGATCAGGTTTTGTGGCTATCGTTTGTTAATGGTATAAACGATTTTGTTGAAGGTTTAGAATGTTATTTATCATATAAAATTTGAGGTAAAACTAGAATCAGGTGTTATAGAAGCTTTATTCTTTAACGCTGACTACAGTAGTTGGTGTTTAACTGTTTACATATTATGAAAACAATAATATTGTATTGCTCTTACAAGTAGGTATATTTTTTTTTTAATATGTACAAAAACACTTGTAGTACAAATAAAATGCCTACTATAAGCAGATAATAACCTATATACGCTTTCTTGCGTAGCCACTCTTTAAGGTCCTGCGCCACCAGTGTTAGTGTTTAGTGACTGTGATCAAATGCGACTTATAGGGTTAAAAAATAACGCGTTTACGATTAGCTTCATTAGTGCATATACTACCCATGTGCAGAAGGTTTGCCGATAGCCTCATGATGTCACGCGTCGATGATCAGTATCAGTAGGGTTGACAAAAAAGGTTACATAAATAGTTTTTGCAATAAATTTATTATTGTATATACTTTACATAAGTATATACAATAATAGTAAGTAGTCATCGGCAAAAGTGCGCGCGACTTATACAAGAGTTATTTGGTGCGGTATATATATACGACACCTTGATTTCAAGTATTTGGAGGGGTTCATAAGAATATATAAGTAGGTATTATCTATGATTTTCATATCTCTTGTTTTTGCTGTTTACGTTAATTGTTTAGTTGTGTTTTATTTCATTTTTCAACAATTTTCTTGTGTTTTTGGACTATTTTGAATCTTTTTATGTTGACTACTGGATTTTTCAACTTTGAACTTTGAACTCGTATATAAGTGCAATATTAATGAAAAACATTAGTGAGGTTACATTTACAAAATAATGAATATCTCAAGAACTATACATTTTCTTGACATAGGGATTGCAGAAGGGGTAAGTACTCATTCGTATCCTCCCACTCCACCCCTCCAAATACTTGAAATCAAGGTGCCGTATATCTATACCCCACCTGTCGTGTAACTTCTTCATAGAAAATCAAATATGATCTAATCGGAGGAGGTCATAAACCTCAGTGGCGGAATATAGGCGTTGGTGACATCAGCTTTGCAAAGCTTCTTTCATGTCCTATTAAAAAATAAACGAATTTTTCGGCTTTAGGCTCACTGGGTTATTTCAAGATTGTCTTAGTTACCACCAACCGCTATTTTCCGCTTCAATTGACAGAACTGATAACGCAGATAGTCTCTCTTGGCTCATCGAGCTTCTCAATTAGGTCTACTGTCAGGGCCGGCTTAACCATATTGTTATAATATGCAAAGAGATTGAATAACTCGCCTGAGTGCGAATATTAACCAGTGACTTTTTAAATTCCATTTTTAGGATTCCATAGCCATTTTATAGAAAACAGAATCCATATGAAATTCTTATGTTCGTCTGTCCGTCGATCTGTCATATTATATTCATCATTAGGGCAATTAGCTTGCCGCCCCTCTGCGCCGGGGCAAAGGCGGCGCCATTCACTCTACTGCTAGGCACTACTCTGAATAAATACTATAATACTCACAAGTACGGAAATGTATACGAATAATTAATCTTATTTTTATTTTATAGCTTGGCATCTAGGCCTTTAAAATAGATTACACAGTACATAGATCAAATAAATAATCTTTTAATGACACTTCAACTTTTTTGCGAGGTACAGGTTAGAGAGGTACAGGTTACATAGTATTTAATATTTTATGTATTTGCCCCCAGAAGATTCACTTCATTTTATATCGCAAACTATAATACCATTTCCCATCTATCTGTAAACTACGTTATCTGTCTAAGTGACAAAACTTGACAAAAATGACAAAAGTGAACCAAGTGGACCAAAGGGACCAAGTCGACCAACGGGGACCAACCGGACTAACAGGACCAAGTGGATGAAATGGTCAAAATCACAAAAAACCTATCCCACTTTTTGGGATAACCTTTACACAAATCTATCCCATTATATGGGATGAAAAGTATCCTTTGGCCACCCTTGGTATTAAAATTACATATGTACCGAGTTTCAGCTAAATCGGTCCAATAGTCTTTCCATAAGAGGATAACAAACAGAGAGACAAATATATTTTTATCCCAGAAACTATCCCATTTTCCGGGATAAAAAGTATTCTATGTTCATCCTCGGCATCGAAAATATATATATATATATATATATATATATATATACTTAGTTTCAGCCAAATCGGTCCAGTAGTTTTCCTGTGAAAACGGAACAGACAGACGGACAGAGTTGCTTTCGCATTTATAATATTAATAGGGATGTTCTAAAAAAGTTTAAATTTTCTCTAACTAAATAGAGTATTAAAATTAATGTAAATGTTGTTTTTCGAAGATAAAAAGTAATAGTTTATGTGTCATTATATTTTAAATACGGATAAAAACTCAATAAACTACGAAAAATGTTTAATTTGTTTTCATCATATCATCAATTTATTTCGTTAATAACCTTTATAGACCTACCTACAAGATGCAGTCTTAACAATAAACTCCGACTTCGATCACATAACACAATGGAGTAAATCATATGGACTACAAGTAAATCCCGAGAAAACTCAGCTTATTATCATAGGTAGTTCACGGATGCTATGTAGAATTGATTGGACCTGCTTACCAAATTTCATATTTAATTGTACACATATCCCGGTTAGTGAAAAAGTAAAAAATCTAGGAGTCATATTTGATAGGGAGCTATCTTGGCGACCCCACATAACCGAATTGAGTCGACGTCACTTCCTCTCTTCGAAACCCCTCGGGAGGTTGAAAAACTTTCTGCTCATAGCCACCAAAGTTAAGCTTGCAGAGTCCTTACTACTCCCCATTCTTGATTATGCTGACGCCAGCTTTATTGATTTGTCTCAAGAGCAACTTAAGCAAGCTTGAGCGCCTCCAAAATTTTGTATAAGGTTCATATTTGGGTTACGCAAATATGAACACGCCTCTGAATTTTGTAAAAATCTCAAGTGGTTGCCAATTCGTTTTCGCCGGAATACTCATATTCTTTCACTCCTTTACAGTGTGTTGTTTATCCCCACAACCCCGTTTTATCTCAAAGAACACTTTGAATTCATCTCTTCCTCTCACAATTTACGACCTTCTACGAATCTTAAACTTAATACTCCCAAACATTATTCATCTTTTTTTAATAATACTTTTACTGTACAGGCTATTCGACTCTGGAATGAGCTACCTGTTACTGTTAGACAAGGTAAACCACTAACAATATTTAAGAACATGACAAAAAAGCACTACCTGCAACATAGTGATGTTTGATATTTTTACGTATGTATATATTTATGTATGTAATATCAATAGGTGTATTTATATATGTCTATTAAGTATTATTCTTACTTATATAATATTTTACATACTTATATGTTTATAAATGAATAAAATATATGTAAGTAACTGCATATCCTCTAATATTTATGTATACCACCTTTGACCAATATATTCTGTTTTATTCCTGCCACGGGTTGTCTGGAAGAGATCGCTTCTTAGCTATAAGACCACCCATTATGCACATTTAGAATATTGTTAGGCTATAAGTTTTTCTGTGTTTTATATAATGGTGTTCAAGAAAGTGTTATCTATCTATCTACATTTAATTTAATTAATTCTATTAAAAAATAATCTATTATAAAATTGAACTGAATAAGCGGTTGTTTTAGTTTACATTAGGTACATCCCTAGCTAAGACGATCTGGTTCGTAAAGTATGTTTTGCGCCACCACTTGGCGCTAACTTCAGACCGGCCACGACTTATCGGCCATACTGTACTTTACTAGAAACTCGAAGGTCCTTGTTTCTATTCCTAACAGGTTAAATTTATAAATAATAAAACTATGTTTTAACGGTTTTCAGCGCGGTAATTTATTTGATTTTTATTATTCCGACGTTTCGGCCACTTTTCAATAGCCGTGATCACGAAGGCAAAGATGTCTAGTGTCAATGAGTATTATTAAAGTTTTATTTAGCCTACCGCAAATTCGTTCAGTTGAATTATTTAGTTTTAATTTTGTTAAATTTAGTGAACGAATTATCTGTTATTTACTGTGGTCTAAGTGTCTAGATCGGCCTCAGCGGCGTGATCCTGACAAACACTTTTCGCTTCATCAACTGTTTACCATAACCCATATAATGGAAAATCTAGGGTCTTCAAGATTGCGGAGACGCCGATAGCAGATGTCGTCGCGAGAATAAAAACATACGCCCGCACGTGGCTTGAAATTGTGCTCCAAGATAAACCCTGGGTAGGAAAGATACACCACATCGGACGGCGGACCTATCTGCGTCTCTGAAAGGAATAAAAGAGCGGGTTTTTCTATCTCGAGATGGTGGTGGACAGCAACGGTATTGGAGTGCAGTTCTCGAATATTAGAGAGGTGCACTTTCAGTGAGAAGGAGTGCAGCGGCAGTTTAACTTTTAAACTATTTTTTTCCGATTTATACATAAGTTTTAAAAATAGTATAATATGTACACATTGAGATATAACATGTCTAGAGTGAGCATTGCTAGCAAACAACACCGCCAAAAACGGCATCAAAAACGCGAAGCGTTGCTATATTCACTCTCGAAAAACTATCAATGTGTGCGTGTTTTCGGGATATCAACTAAAAAATATTACCCCATTTTTTTATATTAAATATTTTTTATACCCCATTTTTTAATATTAAATATTTTTTATTTAAGTGATAAGTTTAAATGAGCGTTATGATTTAATCGCTTTATGTGTTATAATTTTACAGAGGTTTTAGTTTTTTTTAATAATTAAAATATTAGCAACAAAAGTTGTGTGTCTTGGAACGAACCATAAAAAATACACGCACAAATGAATTCATAACACATTTTAGTATATGTAGTAATTTTAATTCGCAATGAAATGTCTGTACAGATAGTACATTTTAATAAGTCTGTTAATTACCAATACTAATGTAATAATTCTAAAAAAACTATTCATAATGGAAAATTATTTTTATGTTACACAACATGTTCACAAAGGTTATTAGATGACTAGTTATGCCCTAAAGATTATCCTGCGCTAAAAATCAGTGAAATCATTTGTAATATGGACTTGGAACTATTCAATGGGTTCATACTGGGTGTGTTATGTGTAATCTAAATTTATATCGGTAGTAGGAACTACGGGCTAGGTACACGGAATAGTTTATTGCAGGGACTTAAGAGCAACTAAACCACTTGAAAAGGGCATTATTAAAATAAAAATATTCATATCCAAAAGTTTTTATTCAAATTAGTTCGGTTTGATTATTTTATAAACTAAAATTTGTTTATTAACATATTAATATATTAAATTATTTTTTATTAGGAATTAATAGAGATGCAGCTAACAGAATATAGAACAAAATTAATTTCTTTATTATGACAACAATGTACTAAAAAATGTCAGTACACCATATCTCCATAAATGCATAACATGTTTTTAGGTACTAACATAAAATGAAACTATACAAAAAATATGTTTAAAATTCTTCTCACTCTTCTTCTTTTCTTTTAGCGATAACTAAAATTACTTTAGAGGAAACTAAACAGTAAAAAGTATATGAAATTGTATAGTACCGAAAACTTCCTCCTAGTTCATTTGTTGTAAATTTTCTATTCAGCAAAAACAGGCACTGAAAAGAAAGAAAGAAAAACTTTATTCGAAGAAATAGCGACGTAATTACATTCGTTATACATTATTATACACAGAGCATATTTTGAGAATTTGTACGCCGCATTTTCAACGAACAAGGTTTGCACTCAGCATATTGCTGTGCCGGAATTACATCCGACACAACGCTGATTTTCAGTGCAAACCTTCCTTTAAGCGTAAAACCAAAACGACCCAAATTTGTTAATTAAATAACTAATAATAATAATAATTTATAAAACTAAGTCTACTTATATAATATTTAATTAGTAAAAATTATATACTGCATCAATATGTAATTGGTTATTTCACCTTTGATTGCATGATACTTCTAATATCCCGTGTTTCTGTTTTAAAAAGTTTATTAGTTTATTTCCGTTACCGCAAGTACATACATATGGCATTATCAAAATAAGTCTGTAATGTCGAATTTCATGGTGATCGGTTAATTTCCAAAACCAATAAGAAAATATTGAAGTGTATGAATCATTATTACTATTAATCTTACAATTGAATTAATACTGCTAGTTCAATACACTTTGCTTGACACAGCTCCTTTTTTAATTCTCCTAAAACCTTTTTCCGATATACAAATTTCTTTTTCGTCAAAATGATTGGAACACACAAATTTCAGTGGTGGTCATCTTGCGATTCCCCCATTATTTTTATCCAACGATCTGCCACAATTGGATCCGTAGGAAATCTAAAACGTAATATAAACTGGTTTAAGAAATTTTTCAATATGTCATATTTCATAAAAAAAATTGTAACAAAATACCCCAAATTTGTGAAAATAACTCCCACTGACCAATAATTAACCTGACAACATCAATCAGTTCGAGAACCTTTGAATATCGAAATGAAATTTTATGTTTTTATAAAGAAATCATTAGAAAAGTGTTAAATTTACCAATGAAATGACATCTTATCCTTATCCATATCTCTTTTAAAATAGTTCCGACATATTTTAATAACGCAGGATGATTTTTTTTGTGAGAGCTCCAACCAGTAAAGTAGTCGAAACGACACTAACAGGCGTGGGGAGCGAGTGCACCAAATTTAGTGCACTTTTTTGTTTATATGATCTAAGAATATGTATAACTTGTATAAGTTTTGGTTGCAATACATAAAGCCTGCATTTATATTTCAAATCGGATAAGTAATAAGTATAACTTTAGTAAACATCTGCATGGAAATTGTTATCGTGGCGATCGTTCAAATGAATGACGTCATAAATTTCCGCTTCAGAGCATCAAAATCAGAATGCACGTTAGCATGAGACCGGGGCAAGGTCAAATGCCACTTTATTGGTACCAATTTTGTCACCTATGTAGACGCCATATTCGGGACCTGTAATGTTCCTTATTCTTGCATTAATATTTATACGTAGAATATCTGCCTCGTAATTTATAATTAAAAGGTTGGGATATTGAAAATAATTTATTAATAAATAATAAAACTACGTTTTAACGGTTTTAAGCGCGGTAATTTATTTGATTTTTGTTATTCCGACGTTTATTATGTATACAAGTTGCGAAAACTTAGAAAGTAATTTATGATATTATACCATCATAAAATATACCTACATATATACTTACCACCGTTTGAAACCTAGAGCCTTCTGTGTTTCTCCATGTTCCTTGTCTTTAAGAGATCGATTTTAACGATAAGACCGAATATTGTGCACGTTTAGTCCATAAATTCTCTGTAGTGGTGTACAATCTACGAATGTACAATACGTATATCTATCTATTTAGCTTTAAAATTATACACACACTTTATGTTCTTATTCACATTTTTTAAATATTATCGATCTTTTAAAAAAAACCATATTGTACGCGGTTTTTCTCAGTTTGAACTCCTGTCTCCCTCTGCTTCATTTAATAAAATTGGAGAGATTTTATCGGAATGAAATTGAACTGTGAACAGCATCATAGTGTCTATTGAGCCTAACTGTAACATTACCAGCATGTTCCAAAAATGTATTAATTCAAACATTGTTTGTGAAGTAAAATATTTCCTATACATACTTAATTGTGTTTCGATTGGATTTGTTATATTTATTTGGCTTATAAATATTTTTACGATACAATTTTATGCCTTAGTCAGTTCTTGTATAAAAATGAGTATAACAATCTTCGTATTCTTACGTTTATAATTCTTTTTCTAAAACGGTATAAAAGCAGAGACATGGAATTGATGAAATTGATTTATCACGCAGCCAACTTTATCTTACTGATGCCAATTAACAGAGGTCTTACGACGACTCGATTCGCATTTCATTTAACTTAACATACTTAACGGTTGAAATTTTCTATAACAAAAATCTTACATATTATTAAAACTTCAACTATTGTTCCTTCACATGATAGCTTGAAGAAATGTTGTGATAGAGCACGTATACCATAATAGAGAAATAAGGAAGGAAAAATTGAAATACTGAGTCTAAGGATCCTTAGTAATATGTTTTTGACTGAGCTAGTTATTGGGAAAAATTAAAAGGAAAGAAATAGAGATTTAATTAAGTGTCATAATATTTCTTAAAAATCATATTTTACTTGAATATAAAACTGATTGACTGACTGAGATGATTGATTGATATGATTGAGTTCTCACCAAAAACTCCGTATTGATACGTAACTAATATGACTAGTGGTCGCCCGTGGTCGAAATTCGATAATAATTTATTGTCAAAGACTATACTTCTATAATCACAGATTTCGCACAG
Organism: Dendrolimus houi; assembly: GCA_039645545.1. Lineage (NCBI taxonomy): Eukaryota > Metazoa > Arthropoda > Insecta > Lepidoptera > Lasiocampidae > Dendrolimus > Dendrolimus houi. The sequence goes on from CM077131.1 coordinate 14,123,729, forward strand.
GCTACACTGTTAATTTGACTTGAACAATAAACAAAAAAGTATATATGCGTGTGTGTGTCAAATACATGGTAGGGTGTGTAATGTTTTTTTATGCATAATTTAAAAAAATATTAGCATTCGTCGCTCCTTCTCTATATAAACTATAAGTGTGCGAAATTTCATACTCCTCCGTCCGCGCAGTTTTATTAAAAAGGGGTACAAAGTTTTTGCTTCATGTATTAATATTGTTACAAGCCGTCAAAGATAAGCTCACAGCTGTCTGTCGTAAGCGCAGTTTATTGTCTTCCCGGATTCAGGAATTCTTTTGTGTTTTGAATTCGTAATTAAGAAAAACATACTATTGTTTTTCTACTTGTTTTATAACCATCATTAGCGTCGAACTAATCCTTATTGTTATTGTTTTCGACTTCGTGACCGTTCGCAGGTGTGCAAATTACTATTTCTCGCAAACACAGTGCGCGCGGTCAATTTTTTTTTGTACTGTGTAGTGAGTATAAGGCAATGCCCGAATGGAGGGGTAGGTAGTCAAGCGACGACTACGAGACGTAAGATGTTTGTAGTATTCTCGATTAGCGATATAGACGACGGACTTTGCGCGTGTCGAATTGCATTGAATCGTGCAGTGTGAACTGGTTGCATCCAGTTTTATTTGTATTTGTTTTATACGTGTTTGTACAGTTCTAATAAATTCTATAGTGGTTCCAACGGCATTTTTAATTCGAGTCCTGTAGCTCGTAACAATATATAGATAATAACAATCCATAACGTCCCGCTTCTGGATTCGGCCCTCCCAATTACTTGTGGGAACGGACAGTATACCCGCCACACTTCTCCAAAGCGTATTGACGGGTTTGACACAGCGCTTATCACGATGTGCAGGTTTCATTATACAGTCAACAAAAGATGGACTCCTTAAAAGATGTACGGAAAAAGATTTTTGCGATTTCTGACTCTTTTAGTACTCCAACGACGGTTGGTCCGATAGAAGTATTATACAGATCGATTGACATAAAAAATGTGTAAAATTTTCATACAAAATAATGTACGGGAAAAGTTTTTTTACAATTTCTGACTTTTTAGTACTCCAACCTGGATTGTTCCCATAGAAATGATTTGATCAGTATCAGAAACAGAACCGATTGGCATCAAAAAAATATTTTGTATAAAATGGTAATTTTCTTGCTAACTCTATGTACATTACTTTGAAAATCTGTCCATGAGGATCATAATTTCATAAAAAATATGGATAATCTCCTAAGACCATTTTCGTATAGCTGCAATGGTTAAGGTACTTCCCCTTACTCCCCCGCTAAAAGTACCATCTTGTATAACGAAACGTGTCAGACTGTCCCTACTATTCCCATAAAAGATTAATTTAGAGCTTTTTTCCGTTCTTATTTCCCAAGTTGTGTTTATCTTTACGTTTTACTTAGTATACTTTTTTTTTTTATCACAAAGTGTTATTGCCGAGTTATTTTACATTTAAGGATGACTCACATTTTCTTGTCTTGTCCGAACCTCTTGCCTTGTTTGTTTATTGTCCTATACTCGATAACAACTCGGTGTTGAGCCTGATTTATATTTGCATTATTTAACTTGCGAATGTGTTTTTATTATTGTTTGTACAGTAGTGGTATGAAAATGTTCGCCAGTTTTCAAATTGATTCATTTAATGTTCTGCGAGCACGTATTACCTTTTCAAACTAAGTCACAGAACCGATGTTCACAGAAAATTATGTTTAACTATTTCACAATAAAGTTTAAAATTACTTAGTTCAAAGTTGTTTGATTTTTTATCTTCTCTAAGAACATTGTTTAGACATGTAAAATCTTTCTATTGGTTTTAATATTTATCTTAAGCGTAGTGATTATATCTTATTTGTTTCTTATTGTTAATATCAGCGTCTGTCATTGCAATTTTCTTTTTTCACATTTCAAACATCAACTTTAAGGTGACGAGTATTTTCGTTCCGCCACTACATACAAACTATGATAAGGCCCATTCACCAGTTTTGCAAGTTAAATAACTACTTGCAAATGTAAATCAGGCTTAATGTGACCGGTTTTATAGAAAACATGTCTACCTAATAGTAGTTAATATTGTTACGACCGACAAAGACAAATTTACACCTGCATTCCTGTTTTGCGCATTTTATTACTTTTCGCCATTTGGACTTCTTTTGTTTACTTTGTGTTTAAAATTTGCGATTAGAAAAACAGCCCATTGTATATTGTAATCTTTACTTATATGATAGTCATTAGCCAGGTGTGGTTCTAAGAAATTCGAAGACATATTGCCAGGTCGACATATTGCATTTGTGCAGCATAAAGGAATGCCCCAATGGAGAGATCGTCAGTCTAAGCGACCAGCGAAGTCTAACCACGAGCGAAGCAAGACGTGTGTACCACATTCGGTATTCTATTTAGGGACGGACTTTGCGCGTTTTATGGAATTACGATTCGCGCGTTACGTTTGGACTGGTTGTGTTCAGTTATATTTTTAGCTGTGTTATACGTGTTTGTATAGTTCTAACAAACTCTATAATATATTCCAACGGCATTTTAATTCGAGTCCTGCAACTCGTAACAATATGTTCATCGACTCTTTATTGTTTCCAAGTAATGATAGTTACCCTTGTTCGCTTATTATGTGTTACTCGATAATTCGTCGGTGTAGTGTGAATAGTTCCATAGAAAATGTCCATGACATTATTTAACCCATGTCTTGTCTCGTAGTCCATTCCGATATAATGTGAATCGTCCTTTTTAAACCTGTTTAATTAAAATGATTCAATGTTCACTAAGTTGTTTCCCGTCTCGGGTCATGATTTCGCTTACCGGTTTCGGAGTAGATTTATATTCATTGTGAACTGTGAATAATATGAACACATATACTGTGCATTTTTAACTGCTATGATACGGGGAAATCACGTGAGATAAATGCTAACGTGGTTAGCATAAAACCATAAAAAAATAACATAAAATATTCCCTGTACGAACCAAGCGTTTTGCGTGTCCACCTTCGTCATACACTCCGCAAAAGAGTGAAACTGTCGTTCCCTATACCAACCTGGGTGTCTTCAAGACCCGTGTGAATAAGTTGCCTTTTAGGTAGGCGTGCTCTATCTGTAATATAGGCATATAGGTTCGCATTTGACCATGTTCTCCCTGATATGTTGAGCGGGAGCGGAGATATTATTAGAGTATATCTCCGCTCAACATCGGCGAGAACATGTCAATTGCGTACCTATACTACTGTTACAACTCAGGTCCCGACAAAAACAAAACCCACCTGCATATCTGAAACAAAACACATTTTATTACCTGCCGGCCTTTAAACTAATTCTAACTCTTTTATGATCGTCTTCGTTTGTTTACTTTGTGTTTAAAAATTGTGATTAGAAAACAGCCCATTGTTTTATTGGACTCTTTTATGGCAGTTTGCGGCCGAGGCTTTAGCCAGGTGTGGCGGAGTAAGCCGACTTAGATACGGGGACATTGCATTTGTGCAGTATAAAACAATGACCTGATGGAGAGGAGGTCAGTCGAGCGAGAACCACGAGCGAAGCGAGACGCGTGTACTACAATCGGGAATCTAATAAGTGACGGACTTTGCGTGTTTTATTGAATTACGACCTTCTGCAATACATTTGGACTTGTTGTGTTCGGTTATATTTGTACCTGTGTTATACGTGTTTGTATAGTTCTAATAAATTCTATAGTAATTCCAACGGCATTTTAATTCGAGTCCCGCACTCGTAACAATATCTCTCGTGGTGCAATTTCTACCTTTTCCTTAATAGTTTTGATTTAATCATATGGTCACACTATCACATATTATCCACTCATCACATATGATGCCAAATAGGCTCATATTGGTCTAGAAAGTTTAAAGTCACATGAGAAAAGAAAGTCTAGATATAGACGCACAATTCACAATATGCTAATTTTATAACTGTATTTTTAGCTGAAAGTGTAACCCGTTAGACAAGCAGATATTTCCCCGTTCACGTTCCACAACTAATTTCGATGTTCTTGATGCTGAGGGTTTTGGATACCAAGTATATGTAAATTCCTGACATTATTTGCAAAACCATTCCACAATAATATTATTTTACAATCAATATTAAATAAGCATATTGTTGCCATGTAGGCCATGGTGAATCTCCTAAGTGCATCATTGTTTGTAATCGGGTTTTTTTTAAACTCGTGATGAATTTTTTGCTACAATATCACTGATAAATTGCTCATTGTTGTTATCAACAAGCCACTTGAATCGAAGAAATTCTTAATAAAACATAGGACTTTAAAAAAGTGTGCTTGTGGACAATGATGTGTTCGGGAAATTCGTCCGCCAGCATTCTATTATGACGATAAATATGACTTGTTTATATTCTAATTAGTAACATAATTAATTTTTAAAAATACGAAGTGTCTAATCGTCCTCTAACCGGATGAATATTATTCTAAATCATATATATATTATTTTATTTTATTATATTTTTATTTTATTTTGTTTTATTTGGGGGGCTAACAGCTATCATTAACAATAACTAGAACTAAACTAAATTAAGAAAAGCTATTAATAAGCCTCCACAGATAACAGTAAAATAAAAAAAAGGAAATCAAACAAAGAAACAATAAAAAAATGTGCATTGGTAGGTACTTAAACTGATAAATCCGAGTTTGAATAGAACTTGACCAACTTCGCGCTAAACAATGCTACACTATTAGTAAATAAATCTAAGTCTATATCTTCCAACTTACTTAACTTATTAAATTCATTTGCTGTTTGTTCTGATACAGAACGAATTCCGTCGGTAAACTGTGCGCGTCAATGGTGTTTGTAATAATTTCCTAGGGCGAACATTAGTAGGGGGAACATACAAATGTAGTTTCTCAATGAGATTTGCGCAATCAATTTTAGATTGAGCAATTTTGACTAAGAAACGTAAATCAGCAATCTTTCTTCTAGTTTTAAGAGGTAAAAGGTGAAATAAAGTACAGCACTCAACGTAACATTTCTGTGGTAATTTAAATTCAAAATTTCTTTTGAATATTTTCTAGTCTAGTGGAATGTATTTCATATTTAGAATTCCAAATTTGACTAGCATATTCGAGGTGACTGCGGACGAAAGCACAATACAGAACTTTGAGAGTTTTCATTGCCTTAAACGAGCTAACGTTGCGAATGAGGATTCCCAAAGACGATGAAGCTTTTTTGGCAATATGATCAATATGGTGATCATAAATAAGTCGATTATCTAAGTACAAACCAAGGTCACGTATTACTGTAACTCTGTCTAGTGGCTCATTATTAATACTATAGTGATAATTAAAAGCCGTATTTTTTCGAGTAACCGTAATTACTGAACATTTGGATATATTTAAATCTAATTTATTACGTTTACAATAATCGGATACACGTGTGATATCATCCTGAAGTTGTGATGCATCAGCTAAACTATTGATGGATTTGTAAATTTTCATATCGTCAGCAAATAGCTGAAATTGAGAATGATGCATACAAGTATAAATATCGTTAATAAATAGAACAAATAGCAAGGGGCCCAAAAGCGATCCTTGAGGTACTCCTGAAGGAATCTCAATCCACGAAGAAGTGAAACCACAAGGGACAACTGCTTGGGACCTATTGGCAACATAGGAAGAAAACCAGCGGTATAAATCTCCTCTAATACCTAATACGAGAAGTTTCATTAGCAATATTTTGTGGTCGATTCTGTCGAAAGCTTTGCTAGAATCTGTGTAGATAGCATCGCATTGTAAACCACTGTCCATACTGTCAGATACGTAATCGGTAAATAGCATAAGATTAGTGACGGTTGATCTACCTTTTAAGAAACCGTGTTGATGAGGGCTGAGGTGTAGTTGCAAAGTGTTATATAGTTGATTGTAAACTATTCGTTCAAGGATCTTGGCGATTAAACAAAGCTTGGAAATTGGTCTATAGTTTTCTACTTTGAATATTATGGTTCTTATCCCCATTTTTATTGCTTTATCTCTACATCATTGAATAACGACATATAGAAGGAACCTTCCATGCAAATATCATCTACATATATAGCGTCAATAGTCTATAAGTAAATTGGCTGGGACATACAGACACAACGATATTATTTTATTTTAACATTTGAATACGAAAACTTAAAAATGTAGACACTTGTTCACACAAGAATGATGATGTAATTTTATAATCCAAAATGGATATTTGGCTGCACGTTTAAACACGGCTATCCTATATTACAATGGCAAGTTTAATTCCACAAAACTGCACTTGACTATAAATTATGAACCATGTCTTCCGTGCGGTCATGCATTTTCACCGCAGATAGTCATAAATATACCGCAAATTCTAAATGCCGCACTGATTTGCATATTTTGGTACAGCAAGTGACATTTTAGACTCCATACAAAGCATAAATATTAATGGTAAAAATAATGATTTATGCATATTTTAGACATGGAAAACAACTCGCTTATTATTTCAGAGCATATTAAGTGTAAGCCGTGCGTAGCAGGAAATGTGGATATGCCATGTCATAACCATGCCATTGGATAGTGTACGAGACAATACGTGATAGTTATCCGCTGTAGTTATCTTGCTAATTCTAGGTCATCGTCAGTCATAAATGCAACGTTAAGATATTTGTATTCGTGATTAAATAAAAAGCAAGGTTGCAATTTAGTATTGTTTATACTTATAATAATTATACAATAGGATAGAGGTAACATTCAAATAAACTGGGACACTTTTTATCATCTTACATAATGTCGCAGCTTCATAGATAAGAGCGTACAAGCTATAAAACTTAGCAAAAGGAGCATCAAGTAAAAGGAGTTAAATAGTTTGATGACTATTTTATATAATATATTTATAATATTGTTACAAGTTAAAGGGACTCGAATTAAAATGCCGTTAGAATTATTATAGAGTTTATTAGAACTATACAAACACGTATAACACAGGCACAAATATAACCGAACACAACAAATCCAAACGTAATGCAGAAGGTCTTAATTCAATAAAACGCGCAAAGTCCGTCTATATTAGATTCCCGAATGTACACACGTCACGCCTTGATCGTAGTTGTCGCTCAACTGGCCCTCTCTCTCTCTCAATCAGGCCATCGTTTGATACTTCACAAATGCAAATGTGCCCAGCCGGCAACGTCGACACAATTTCCTAGAATTAGCTTGTAATCGTAATCCGCAACATCTGGCTAATGATGCAGTCTACAAGCGGCCGTAAACGAGTACAATAGAACAATAGGCTGAACTCCACAATAACTAGAAACGTATGTCAATTAATAAGTCAACAAAAGAAGACGATCATAAAAGGATCACAATTAGTTCAAATGCCGACAGGTAATAAAATGTGCTTTTACAGATCTTTACGTAGAATTTGTCTTTCCCAGGGCCTAAGTTGTAACAGTATGATATAATTCTAAACATGTGTCTGTACATTGAAGCTATTTATAAAATAATAACTAGACTATATAAACGACGGAGATTTTTTTACATATATTGTCTGTTTGTTCCGGAATCCGGTATAAACTACGGGGCCGATTTCGATGGGGTTTTCGCTAATCGACAGCTAAAACTTAAAATCTGCGCTACTTTTTATCCTGGGAATCCCGCGGGCACTTTTCTGGGAATGTTTTAAAATAGTCAGATTAAAAATAATCGAATATCCAATTTGATTTTTTCACTGATCGATATCAAATTTTATGTAACTTTCCCGGAGCGGTTTGGAGTTGTTCGTGTTCATAAATATTAACATTTTCACTAAAACGATAGTTTAAATTCTTTTTTAAATGTTGCGGTACCTTGTTCCGGGAATCCCGCGGGAATTGCAAGTCAAGCGTGGACGAAGTCGCGGGCATATCCTAGTAGTAAAATATGTCCGCTACACTAGGTATTGAATAGTAGTATCGTTTTTAGAGTTTTGTGAAGTCCATTTTATTCGGAGACTATTGACAATTTGACACTATACTTACCTGTAGTTTAAGAAACTAACTTAATGGAGTTGGCAATGTCGTTCGCGCATTTCTTCATTTTTAAATGTGTATAAATTGACAGAATTTACTTACGACAACATATTCGATCTAACAGTAAAATTACGAATGTTGCAAAGGTCCATAAGTGACGGTCACTACTTGCGATCGGGTGGACCGTTAGCCTGTCTGTTTTGTCTACTCCAGTAAAAAAAATCCCAAGTAGGCGATTGACATTCCTAGCATTTTTCTTAACATAGATAGATTAGTACAAATAAATGTAAATGTTAGTCGAACAACTCATATGAAAGTTTTGTCTATACGTAAGATTCTGTCCAGATATTATTTTAATAGCACAAATCAAACATTAACATGACTCATTAACGTTTGAAAGAAGACTGGAATGCGAACTTACTCATATCTCATTAATGTAAACAATTGACAGGTATGTGCATGATAAACGCTTCAAATTATAGAAAGTAGGAAAGCTCGGACTTCAAATTGTCGCATGTTTGCGAGCAAGATAATATTCTTTCAACTTCAAATTATCGAAGGGACCAATTAACATTGATTTTATTCAATTTATCGAGTATTTTTCAAGGGACTCAAATTTTTTTTCAAATTATCGAGAGATTTTAATTGATGAGTGTCAAATTATCGAGAGTAGACTGTATTTGATTGATAGTATAGATTTGATCGTTAAAAAAATTATCAACGGGTTAATCTCCCGTATCCATTCAGATTTTAAAAAATCATTATATCTTCTTAAGAATTTTTCAGTTTCAAATGCCTTGTTGGTTACAATATTAAAAATTAATCAGTGATATTATAATCAAAATTGAATGACCTAGCACGAGTTTTAAGAAAACGTCTTGCGGACAATGATTACGCTCAGGATATTCTCCTAAACGCTGTCAATAAAGCCCACGTAATTAGAAGTATAAATAGTAAAAGTACCTAAAACGATTTCGTGTATAGCGATCCATATATATAGTGAGCTTTAGAGCTCTAGTATCAAAGCCGATCGTATGTGGCATGTAATTTATATATGCAATTTTAGTTAGGAATGTGCGGTTATATATTTTGTTTTATTTTGCTGTAATCATTGAACAAAACTCATATTGCAGATACTTGAAGTTATGGGCGACAAAAAAGATTCTGCGGAAACTAAAAAACAAATAGAAGAACTCAAACAATGGGCAAGCAAACAAACAGATTTTCCGAAAGATATAGGTAAGTTAAATTAATGCACCTAATTACTTATCTATATTATAAAATTCTAAACATGCCGTATCTGTACATTGAAGCTCTATTAAAAAAAAGAACAACTTGAATAGACTACATAAACGATGGAGAACACGATGCAATTTTATTTTTTATTTTTCTCGTTTTGTCCGTTTTTTCGGAATTCACGTAAAAACTACTGGGTCGATTTCGAAGCTGTTTTCGCTGATTGACAGCTAATTCTTAGACTAAAAATCTGCGCTACTTTTTATCTTGGGAATCCAGTGGGAATTTTTCTGGGAATGATTTACAAGGGCCAGATTGAAAAAATAAATCGAATTCCAATGTGATTTTTCACCGATCGATTAGCAAATTTTATGTAATAAAATGTGTAATTTTTATTCAATTTTCCCAGGAGCGGTTTGAAGTTATTCGGGTGCATAATATTAGCTTATTCCGACAATTTTTACTAAAACGACAGCTTACATTTTTTTTTAATGTTATGATACTTTGTGTCCTGATTACCCCACGGGAATTTTTCCGAGTATGATACAAAGTAGTAAGATTTGTTAGACATCTTTAGTAGAGCAGCCTTAGTTATTTATGCCTTTAGTAACATTACTTATACCGGGTTTTTACGGAATCTCCGGAATTCATGTATTTTCATACTAAAAAAGCCGTTGTCCTGCTGGAAAATACCCTTACATTTTAAATACTGGCAAAATAACTGTAATCTATGTTACCCGTCAAACGTGGACTTAGTCCCGGGCAAATTCTAGTACCTATCTAATAAAATCGGGCAAACGCGTGTTAGTCTGTAGTTAGTAAAGGTGACACGTCCATAGTTTCATTTAATTCTATATGAATTAAATGAGATATGAATATTCTTTAATTCATATCTCAAACTTCATAAATAATATGTATTTAATCTTTTTACAATTGTTGTGCACATTTTTCTTTTTTTTTCTTCTTTTTATACTTTCTTTTCACTTTGTATTTTATTTGCTTCAGTGTCTGTGTATGTCACTTGAATGGCCCTAGCGGAAGATCAGCGCTGGTTAACTTAACCAGCAACATGCTGAGCTAGGACCAATTGAGAGCTACACTTGCTTCGTTTTTTTTTTACTGCATGTTGCATAGTACATTTATTTATTTATACTCGTGTATTGAATTCTCATTTATGTTGTAGTTCTAAATAAATGATTTTTTCTTTCTTTCCTAAATTTTTCCTACACATACATCACACATCTCAAAACCTACTCAACGGATTTTGTTCAAACTAATTTTCATTGAAAGTATTTTTTAGATTAGCTTCCTTTTTTTTAAAGAATTTTGCACCTCATTATTCAAAAGTTAACTAGCAAGGACACACACACACTTGGAACCAATTTAAAAACGAACATCTCATGTGTATTGATTAAAATAATAAAAGTCAAAATGAAACATTTTTATAATCTGATTTTTGGTACACACCTAGATATGGCGAAAAAATGTCATCTATACAATTATAAATCTGAAAATGGGTCGAGTTTGTACAATACGTTTAAAAATGTGAAAAAAATCAGGGGGCATAACACGGACCAGGAGATTACGAAAATGCAATTGTCTGTCTGTTAGAGCATCACGTGAAAACTCAATACAGAGCTAGCTTATATCCCGGGGCATAACGTAGGATACTTTTATCCTGATAAATAAAGTCGTTTTCGTGGGATAGACGAAAATATCTAAAAAGATGGCGCTGCCATCACGTCTTTTTTGGAAACTACTGAACGTATATGCATAAAATTCGACATAGTGCTGGCTTATAATCCGAGTTAACACTTAGGATACATTTTATCCCGATAAATGATGTCGTTTCCATAAAATAGATAGATTAGCTAAATATATGGCGTTACAATTGCGTTTTTTCAATTCACTAATAAATTCGTAGTCATTCATTGTATTACTTCAAATAAGGTTGGCTTCGACACACATCTATGTTTTACTGGGCAACTGTTTAGACTATGTGGAGTTTCTTTGTTATTGTAGTGAATTGAACAAGAAACAGAAAAGTTTTATGTTTAATATGTATAAAAAACTTAATTTAGTTTTTATGTGAAAAAATAGAGCTATCTATGGGTTTTCACTCGGCGTAGCCGCGGGGAATACTTTAGTTATAACTATAAACTAGTACAGTGAAGGAAATTTAACTTCTATTCTATTCTACCTATATATTAGGTTGGGGAAAAAGTTTCTTCGCATTTTATATAAATATTCAAAAGGTTTTTTTATAGTTTATTTACATTTGACTAAAGTATGTAGGTGCCATTTTGTTGGATAACTTTTTGCCATCTTGATAGGTAAGGTAGTGATCCCATTGCTATAAAAATTTTGGGGCTTCTGATAAAAAAACTGCGACAAGTGGTTTTGGCAGTCCTCTTGTGATGTTAACCCGACACTGCCTAAGGAATTCTGCAGAGACCGAAACAGGTGAAAATCTCAAGGTGCAAAGTCAGGACTATACGGCGGATGCATTAACACCTCCCAGCCAAACTCTCGTAATTTTTGCTGAGTGGCTAAAGATGTGTGAGGTCTAGCGTTATCAAGGTGAAAAACCACACCCCTTCTGTTGACTAATTCTGGCCGCTTTCTCTCAAATTTTTGCTTTAATCTCATCAGTTGTTCGCAGTACAGTTCAGAATCGATGGTCCTGCCTGGCGGTAACAGCTCATAATGAATAATGCCCTTCCAATCCCACCATACACACAGCATCACCTTGTTGCAAGTTAACCCGGGTTTCGCCACAGTCTGTGAAGCCTGACCGGCCTTTGACCACGATCTTTTTCGCACGTTCTTGTCGTACGTGATCCACTTTTCATCACCAGTTATCATCTTCTTCAAAAATGGTTCAGTTTCATTACGTCGTAATAAAGAATCGCAAATGAGTACACGGTTAATTAGGTTTCTTTCAGTGAGCTCATGAGGCACCCAAATATCGAGCTTTTTTGTGTACCCAGCTTTTTTCAAATGTGCCAAAACCGTTTTGTGGTCAATTCTCAGTTCTCCAGCTACATCGTAACTACTAATATGCCGATCTTGCTCCACTTTTTCAAAAATGACATCAATTTTGTCCTTAACAGGGCGAACAGAGCGACGTGCATCTTTGAAATCAAAATTTCCGGATTGAAAACGCTTAATCCAAATTTGCGCTACTCTCACAGATACTGCATTAGGTCCATAAACATCACAATTTTTTTTTCGCGGCTTGTGTTGCATTTTTACCTTTTTTGTAGTAAAATTTTAAAATGTATCGAATTTCTTCATTAGATTCACTCATTATAACAATAAGAAAAACAAATGAAAATACACATTTTCCTAATTTGAATTTGGAATCGTCTTCTTTAAAATTAAAACTTTTTAATGATACCAAAACCAGCCAGCTACAAATGGTATAAGAAAGAAAGAAATCTTATTACAAGTTCATACATACTATATGCGTAAAGACTTTCCCCAACCTATTATATAAATCCCCCAAGACTATAAGTAGAATACTGAGCCTAGGTAATCAAAGTCAATTGGTAAGGTTCCTAGAAGGTTGACTACGTTACCTCGCTAGATCGCCATACTGATCCGATGTCCGAGATAGGAACCAGGCTCATGACCTCAGGACCCCACTGTCCAAGCGTTTCAACAGCAAACGGCACAAACATATAACTCTCACCGAGGATTGCATTTTTGCGTCGCTTGAGTGATGCAACTGTTTCGGCCTCCGAACCGACCGAAAACTAATATTAACATAGTTAATATTCAACGAAGTATATTTATCGTTCTTCCATAAATTGTCCTTAACATTGTTACAACTTAAGTCCCGACAAAAACAAAACCCACCTGCATATCTGAAACAAAACACATTTTATTACGTGCCGGCATTTAAACTATTTTTTTTAAAATTCATAATTAAAGGGCTTTGTCGCTTAAGCGACCATGCTGCCCTGATAAGTACAATTACGTAGTATAACAAAACATAGTATCTAATCACTGATTTCTTATATCTACCAGTTTATATAGAATTCTGGCGTCATTCGAAGATGGGTCTGCCAGAATACTATTAATTTGTCCTAATAGCCTTAAATTTACTCCACAACTTTGTCTAAAAGTCTCATTCTGGACACATTCTACAATATATGATACAAGTCATCCATAGTGTTGCAAATTTCACAAGTTGGGGAATTAATGCTGCGAACTAAGTACAAAAATTTGTTGCAAGAATGTGTCCAGATCTGAAGTCTTAAAGCTGTTATTAATTCCTTTCGAGTCAATCCGAGTTGTGTTGCCAATCCAAGGAGAATTTAAAGGCTGTGGCTGGGTCGTGTGGTACCAAATACCTTTTTCTAAGGACCTTACATTAAAATATTCTTGCCAGATATTGTAACATTCTTTTTGTAATTTATTAATGTAATTTGGAAAAGAAGGAAGAATATCAATCGTCACACCGTCAGTTTCACCCAGTTTCGCTAATCTATCTACTTGTTCGTTGCCAACCAGCCCTATATGCGATGGGATCCATTGTAAAACAATGTTTTTGCGTGTAGATTCTAAATTCATGAGAAGCTTCAGAATGGTATAGGCTACCGGTCGCCCTCGAAAAGTCGAGGTACACTAAGCCAGGTGTTCAAGACCACTTTTAGAATCCGTTAGTATTACTGTGTCTGAATAATTCGGTGAATTTAGAAATGACAGTGCCTCTGAAATTGCTACAAGTTCAATTTCCATAATGGATAGACTAGGATTCATTTTAAAACTGCAGTGATAATTTGAATTTAAAACCAGAAATGCCCCTCCAGCTGTATTGACGTCCTTAGAACCATCTGTAAAGATCTTCACATAGTTAGGATAATATTCATTAATATGTTTTGTTGTTAAATTTTTTAAGAATATTAGGTGAAACTGGCGTTTAGACTTATCGATTCCTTCAATATTTGTTCTTATGAATTTTGAAATATTAATATTATTTATCCATGTATCTAAGGAGAACATACCTATTGGCATACTTGAATGAATCGCAAGATTTTCACAATTAGGATGTATTAAAGTTAAACAAGGTTTCCTCTTGGTATTCCAGAATCTGTTTAGAGTAAGTTCTGTTAATTTTGATATAAGTTCTATACAATTATTAGACATAGATTTTGATTTAAGCCAAAATTTACCACCTTTCCTTTCCTAAAAACACAGCTTTTACTTTTAGTAGGTGATATTTCTAAGCCAATTTTGATCAAACATGTATTTAATTTATCTAGGGCTAATTGAATTGTTTCTGCAGCTTCATACATATCGTTGGAAACTATATACAAGACATAATCGTCCGCATATTGTGAGATATGGATATTAGGTAATGTGGATATAGCTTTACAAATATTAATTGTTGATATATTAAATAACAATGGAGAAATTGGATCACCCTGCGCTAAACCACGACCGTTATTTCTAGATAATTTATAATCATTGCTTTTAATTACAAGAGTTCTGTTTTTAAGCAACTCCCATAGATAGGCACATACTTTGGATCCTATGTTAAAATTGTCCAGGGTTAAAACAAGGCTCGTAATATCAACATGGTTATATGCATTACTAATATCAAGAAAACACCCAATTGTTAATTTGTCTGTAGAAAAACCAATTTGAATATTTGTTACCAGTTCAGTTAGATTATCTAGACATGAACGTCCTTTTCTAAACCCTTTAATTTCATCTGCTAATAATTTCTGACTCTAGATACCACTCTACTCCATTGTTTATAATAGCATGAAATATTTGGAAGAGCAAGAAAGTAAAGAGATTGGTCTAAGTGATGATCTACAATTTAGTTCTTGACTAGCTTTAGGAATAGAGATTATTCTTACCGTACGCCACTGAATAGGTACAAAACTAAAAGAAAAAAACATATTATAGATTTTGAGTAATATATCTTTGTCAATATCAAGAAAATTGAAAATCATTGAATAAGAAATCTCATCACATCCTGGCGAGGTGTCTTTAGCTTTTAAGAATTTATTCAATTCTTCGATTGAAAAATGACCTATCTAATAAGTGAGTTTAGCAAAATAGGTCTTGTTCTAAATTATTCAAAATGCGAACTTTTTATAGCAAATACTACCGGAAATAACAACAATATTATTTCCGACTTTCAACATTTGGCGTCAAATTTGAAATTAGCAAAGAAAGATAACCTGAGCCTCCTTGGGTTCCCCTATCTTCGATGAATCTTTTCCTTCTTTCGTTAACGACAAAATCCAAAATTTTAATTCAAAAATTGTAAATTTAAAAGAAATAAGCGCACATAGTGCCTACTTTCTCATTCGGTATTGCCTGTTTACGCCAAATTTCACGTATGTTTTGCGGTGCTCCCCTCTTTGGAGACACCCAACTATTTTATACAATTTAGACAACATTATTCGACAAACTTTAACATCCATTATAAACATACCTCTGGAAGATCGATCATGGACTCAAGCATCCTTACCAATACGGTTAGGAGGCTTGGGCATACGCAAAATTTCCGACACGGCACTACCTGTCTTTCTGTCCTCAGTTTATAGTACTGTGGACCTCATAGGAAAAATATTAATTCCGTCACTTAGTGACTTTGAGGTCCCATACCTGACTGAGGCCAGAAATGCTTGGTCCTTGGCTTGCCCAACGCAAAATTTACCCGTAGAACCGAAGTCACAAAAGTTATGGGACGGGCCGCTCAGTAAGCTCGTACATGAAAACCTGTGGACTTCCTGCATTGGCGAAACTGAACGCGCCCGTCTCTTAACTGTCTCTAAATGGGAGTCGGGTTTGTGGCTCCAGGCGTTGCCCTCGGCGAAGCTAGGATCTCTCTTGGATGACACAACATTCAGGATAGCTACCTGCCTTCGTCTGGGGGCAAGTGTTGTGGTGCTACATCGCTATGTGTGGAGATGGAGTTGATAGGTTAGGCCACCATGTCTTGTCATGCGCGAGAAGCGCCGGCAGAATATCACGGCACGCGACACTTAATGACATTATCCGTCGGTCTCTTGTCACCGCCGGGGCATTAGCTGTTCTCGAACCAAATGGGCTGTGCCGCGACGATGGCAAGAGACCAGATGGAATGTCGTTGGTGCCATGGAAGATGGGACGCCCCTTAGTATGGGACGCAACTTGTGTTGATACTTTGGCGGCTTCCCATCTCACAGTCACAGCCGTGACAGCCGGGGCTGCTGCCGCACACCAGGAGGCCCTGAAACGCCGCAAATACGTGTCCATTGGTAATGGGTACATATTTGTGGCTTTCGGGGTTGAAACCCTGGGGCCGTGGGGGCCTGGAGCTCATCACCTCTATCGAGACCTCTCAACGCGTCTAATTGAGGTCTCGCGTGACCAAAAGGCTGGCTGGCACCTAGGACAACGCATAAGCGTTGCCATCCAAGGTGGAAATGCGGCCAACATTTTGGGCACGCTCCCCGCCGACAGCGACCTGCAGTCTATTTTTTACTTAGATTATTATTTTGTATGTATTCTATAGTTATATTTATAGAATAATTTAATTTTAGTTTATTTAAATCTAAACATTTCTATTTAAATGGTTACAAGGATTGATTATAAAAAAAACTAGGAAAAATGACTATATTTTGAAAATTCTTGGAGGAATATTTCTATTTCTAATTTAGGATTAGAAGAAACAAAGCTTGGGCAACTTGATTCAACAAAATCGGGCGTAAGACTAGTTAAAAGATTTTCAGCTGCGTTTTGATCAGTATAAGTCTTATAGTATTTGTGACCTTTAAGCCATCGCATGCGCCCCCACATCTCGGTTACTGAAGTAGTTTCATTCAAAGAGTTACAAAATTGTCGCCAGCTCTTACTTTTAGCATTTCTAAATAAACGTTGAGATTCACGAGTCTTTTGTTGCAACTTCAACAAACTATCTGGAGTGGGATTGCGTCTAAAATTGGTTAATGCCAAACGTCTCTCAGCTATTGCTTTTGACAAAATAGGAGTCCAGTACGGCTTGGGGATAAATTTACTATTAGGATTTTGACATATTTTAGTGAATGGTATACATATATCTGCTACGTAATTTATAATATTAACAAAGATATCATAAGCAATTTGTGGATCGTTAGGAATAGTAATATTAGTGAGTTTTTGAGCTACAATTTGTTTATATTTATTCCAATCAGCGCATTTGAAATTACGTTTCTTAGAATAGACGGGATTATAGTTATACGATGTTGATGTTTTAATAATTAAATGATCGCTTCCTAAACACTCAGATGTCACACGCCAATCGAATTTTAGGTATATATCCGATGAAACCATTGTAATATCTGGAGCTGATTTCTGAAGATTACCATTTACCAGTTTGAGACGAGTTGGTGATCCATTGTTTAAAATGACAAAATTATGATCAATAAGTGAATCAAATATTTGAGTACCTCTGACATCCCTTTTATTAGACCAGTTGTGATGACGACCGTTAAAATCTCCAAGTATAATTGTTTTATGGTTATTAATTGAAAAATGGTATCCCAGTTTGCAGGTAACGTATTAACATTTGGAGGGCAATATAAAGCTATTTATTACATATTCAATAAGTTCGCAATTAGTGATTTTAACTACTAATAGCTCAATCGAAGAGTTAATGCATGGCGTATGATATACTTGAGCTTGGAAAAACCTATGTATCAAAACAGCCACACCTCCGTATGAATCTAATCTATCTCGACGAAATATGCTATAATCTTTTAGATTTATATTTGTTTCATTATTTAACCATGTTTCACTCAACGCTGCAATATGAATTTTCTCTTGACATAAAAGTTGTTCAAAAGCTATAAGTTTAGGCATTAAACTTTGTGAGTGCCATTGCAGAATATCAAAATCTTTTTTAGCCATGATCAATCAAAGAAAAATTTAAGAAAAGGCATGCTTGATATACATCTCATTATGTAGGTACTTAGCCAATCAATACACAGGTGCGCTACTTTCTCAATTCTACATTGCCATGAATCATTGTCATTGTAAAAAATAATATTTTTAAGTTTTTCTAGTAACTTACTAAAACATATAAAACTATCCCTATGTTTCCGTCTTATCTTCCTCTTTCTTGTTTCTGTATCCAAATTGTCATTATTTTCTTCCAAATTTGTTGTATTTTCGCTGTTAATAAAACTAAATTCATCTAAATTATTTTCCCTGATTCTCTTTTCCTTTTTTGTCTGTGGCTCTGTCTGCGTAGATATCCTGTTTTTATTTATTGTATAAGAAGTTGAAGCTACTTCAGCATAAGTCGGGATGTCTTCCACTGGAAGAATTGAATCAAAATATTTTGATGTAGAAATTCTATTATTAATTGGTGTAGTGGCTTCTTGTGCTGAAATTTCAGGTGGTACATACATATTGACAGCTTTACGGTATGTAACATTAAATTCCTTCATAATGTCTCTAATTTTTCTTTCTCTTAAATATACTGGACAACTTCTGTCTAAAGCAATATGACCGTTGGTACAGTTTACGCATTGAGGCCTAGTAATCTCACAGTTTGCATATTTACCTCCACATTTGGGACAATAAATCCTTTTAGATGGACAAAACTTAATTGAGTGGCCAAATCTCCAACATTTAGAACACTGAGTGACTGGGAAGCTGTACGGTTCTATTTTGGTACGCGCATCAAATATATAAATATATGGAGGTAATTCAGGTCCTTTAAATCTGATACGCACTGATTCAGACTCTTTCCAGCCATTCTCATCCCTTTTTCTTTGTTTTAAACGTTTTATATTAACAATTGTGTAATTTCCCGTAAAAAAGCCTTCCATTAAATCTTCACTCGATAAGTTTAATTCTATATTTTTAATTACTCCGTACGATAATCCAACTTCTAAAGGTTTTTGAAAGTTCCATCCTAGTTCCTGTAAGTATATATCATTTATAAATTGTTCGACGTTGGTTTCACAACTAAATTCCTCGGCGATCTTATACGGATTCCAATATTTGATATTAGCAATATTACATATGTTTTGCGTATGAAACAATACAGTTAAGGTGAACTGTTTCGGAAAAATATTTTTGGATGTCACATATATTTCAGAGGTTGGATTAATCTCTTTTTGTTTGCCTTTTCTTCTTGAAACTTCTATCCATTCTTCTCGTAGTCTTTTATTCGTCAGTGTATTGGTTTCCATACCTGAATACTCGTTTTCTACTTGTACTTCATTATTAATGTTTCTACCTTCACTCGCGATCGCCATACTTTGCTTCGCAGGTTCATCACTCAATAAGTAATCACTTTCAATGTTGAATAAGGTTGAAATTTAAACGCACGGCCCGGCCAAACGCAGGCCAGGCCGATAAAGTAAACAACTATTATGTATTTAAAATTAAATCCGTGGTACGCGTCAACTCCTCACGCTTGCTATCACGTGAATGATTTAAACTAATTGTAACTCTTTTATTATAGTCTTCTTTTGTTTACTTTGTGTTTAAAATTTGTGATTAGAAAACAGCCCATTGTTTTATTGTACTCTTTTATGGCAGTTTGCGGCCGAGTCATTAGCCAGGTGTAGTGGATTAAGCCGACTTAGATACGGGGACATTGCATTTGTGCAGTATAAAACGATGACCTGATGGAGGGGGGAGACAGTCGAGTGGGAACCACGAGCGAAGCGAGACGTATGTACTACAATCGGGAATCTAATAAGCGACGGACTTTGCGCGTGTTTTTGAATTATACGACCTTCTGTATTACGTTTGGACTTGTTGTGTTCGGTTATATTTCTACCTGTGTTATACGTGTTTGTATAGTTCTAATAAACTCTATAGTAATTCTAACGGCATTTCGATCGAGTCTCGCGACTCGTAAAAATATGTAGTATTTATTCAGCTGAAAATATATTCAAATTATCGTAAAAACATGTCCCAAACTGCTAACAATTGCTTATTATTACAAATTTTCTTTATTTGACTTCATATAAGACTAGTCTGTACGTGCGATTGCCTGGATTTTACATATATAGTTTTACATACCTGTTCATTTAGGCTCTTCTCCACCGCGCAAAGTGGGTATAGAGAATTGACACTCCCGTTGAAATGTGACAAGGGTCCGTTGCCAGCCTTTTCATTACCTCCTGGGCCATTATTCATGGCCGAAATAATAGTTTTAACTTGATCCTGAATTTCTATTCTGACTATTTAATTTTATAAATATAAAATAAATTAATACTCTTCATTATCTTCTCTTCTCTACTACTGATTAAAAGACTTAAATTTCATATTAGTAATGTTGATTCTCAACCAATGGCAAGATAAAAAAGAATGGATAGTAAGGTATATAGGCCACGCATAATATTTTGACATGATAAAAATTGCTAATATTGTGATGACTTTTTGTCACAAACTGTATACTCTTTAGAGTGAAATTAATGACACACAGTATTTTATTAAATACGTATATACCTTTGATTATGAGATGAGGATGATGATTTTCGCGCCATAAGTAGAGTTTACTTATAAAATTGAATGAACAAATTACGGACAACGATAATCAATCGGCACTTTCGAATCCATAACATCATAGGCCCAGCGCAACATTTCACTTTTTTATCATCATTTAGAGAAGATTATTATATATTAACACCGAGGCTATTGTTATAGTCTGCCTTTAAATTTCATAGTACATTTCTTTGAAGTATTAACTAAACATAAAAAAACATGTTAAATTCAAGTGGCAATAACAATTGTGACGTCAATCTTTTGTATTGTTGAGATATGTATTAAAAAATACATGGCGAATATATCGTTTTCTTTGATCATTGATAGTTTAGGATATACATACTTATAGCATTCATCGCAGTTTTATAAAGTTGTCTACACTTACAAATAGTTAATGCAAAATAATCAAAACTACGTGTAAAATGCAAGGAGAGATTTGGGTAAGAAAGTACCAAATATACCAAATATTAACTATTTAGGCAGGGTTTCCCCTTTATTGTTCAGCCTTTGATGTGAATATTCACACAGCACAGTAAGCAATGAACAGCGTTTTTTTTTTTTATTGGACTTGACTTTATTATGTTGGTCCGAAGACCTCACAACTTTACCGGGGTTTTCGGGGCGAGTGCCTTTGCGAAGCGAAGGCGCTCGAGCCCGGGGGGCAACTTGCTCGAGGGGGCTCCCTAGGGAGTTTCACCTCGGCTGGACTGTTGCCATGAGAGGGGGATGAATCTAATAATGCCCACCATAGGGCGACACAATGCATTAATTGAGAGCGGGCGACGAGTAATGTAAAGCCCGAGAGGAAGGATCCCGGCGGACCGGGATCGGCGGTTCGCGGTGGCCTATACTTTCTTACTGCCGTTTCGCAACGTGTTATGGCTGGGAGAGAAGAAACGGCGAAAGAAACTTCCCAGCAACACGCCTAGTCTATCCTATGGGGGGGCTGTGTCTCCTGGCGTCCCTCGCGGGAGAGATCATGATTGGCGGCGTCGACGCCGCAGTCTGTGTCTGTCTGTCGGTGCCTGCCAGCCTGCCGTCCTAACCGCGGGCGGGCTCATCCGAGCCAGCCGTTTTGTGATATCGTCGACCTTGTCCGTGAGGATATTACGCGGTCGTCGCACGAGAGCCTTTCGTCGAGGCTTATAATCGGACGCGGACACGACGAGGGGATTTCGATGGTGCGGCGCTAGATCAAAATACTTACGCGAGAGCGACGTAATGTAGTTTTTGATGGAGGGAAGCTCCAGATCGCGGTGGATGTCGACGTTACGCATATAGAGGGGAGCACCGACGGCTCTGCGCATGAATTTATTCTGAACGATTTGCAGTTTCTTTAAAAGGGAAGGCTTGGCATGGCCGAATACCACACTCGCGTATGTCATGATCGGGCGGATGCATGTTTTATATAGAGTAAGCTTGTGTTTGAGGGACATTTTGCTTCGTTTATCTATCATGGGTGCTAGACGACCCATCACAAATCGCGCTCTATTCCGGACTATAGTGATATGCTCGTTGAAGCGCAAGTTCTGATCTAGGTGACACCCAGGTATTTGGTGTACTTTGCCCAGGGATCTCTTGTTCGTAGAGCGAGATGGCTTTTAAGCGAAGGCAAGCGCGTTTGGGAGAGCGAAGCGTGCCCGGGGAAAAGAACATTGCTGCGCTTTTCTCCGGGTTTACCTCTATCCTCCATTTGCGAAACCATTCGCCTAGCTCTGTTACAGCTGCCTGTAGCCGGACGCAAGCCATTTGTCGGTTGTGATCTGATGTATAGAGTGCGGTGTCATCCGCGAAGAGGGCCAACTCTACATCTGGAGTTTTTGGGATGTCGCTGGTGTACAGCGTGAAGAGTAATGGAGACAGGGCCGAGCCCTGTGGTACACCGGCTGTGAGTGGGTGAGGGGACGAGCGTGTTCCCTCCACTCGAAAACGGAAGCTACGGCCTAGGAGGAAGTCTCGCAAGATGAGCACGAGTCTGTCTGGCACACCGAACTGGTACAGCTTGTAAATCACACCGTTATGCCAGACCTTGTCGAAGGCCTTAGCTACGTCAAGGAACAGTGCGGCTGTTCCTATAGGGCGAGGGCGATGGGCAAAGTGGGATAGTATGTAATAATGAACAGCGTCTACACGCCACTATGCCTTTTATACGAAAATGCTACCCTACAAAACAATAACATTGCATCATTGCTAAAAATAGCAATTACATCATAGTGTTGCCAGGATCATAAAAACAATTATAATAATTAGTTACTGATGCACTAAATTATCTAGACGATCTACATAATTTAGTGGGCTTATAAAATTAACTAACCGGTAGAAAATGGTAATTTAATTATAAATCGAATCGTCTGATAAATCGACTAAAAATATTATCTATGACGATTGTCTATGTCATATTAATATACACTATGATTCTCATGACTACTGTGGTGGACATCTTGTAACATACGTGAATTCCTAATACACATTTTAAATTGAATTTATTAGTTGGTTTCCTCTTCATATTCTTAGACGGAAACTTTAACAACATATCTCTTTCATTTGATACCTACAAGCAAAATCGACTGAGGTAATAATACTTCAGGAGATATTGCTTAACCTCCTTCTTTCTGCCTTTTCTATACCTATTTACACAAATAAATTCGCGGATACTAGATTAATTACAGGAACACAAAAAATGTGTTAAGAAAATTGTGCCAAGTACAATAGATATCTCTAGACGCAGTAATTCTTTTCCTTTTTATTATATACTAGGGGATATGCTCGCGACTTTGTCTACGTTCGACTTGAAATTCCCGCGGGATTCCCGGACACAAAATACCGCAGCATATGAAAAAGTATGATAAGAATGTAAACTATCGTTTTAGTGTAAACTGTGTCGGAATAAGCTAATTTTCACGCACCCGAACAACTATGAATGGCTCCCGGGAAAATTCCCGCGTGATTCCCAGGATAAAAAGTAACACAGACTTTAAGTCTGAGAATTAGCTGTTTATCAGCGAAAACCGCACTGAAATTGGCCCAGTAGTTTTACGTGAATCCCGAAAAAACCGACAAACTGTCAAGAAATCTTTAAAAAATTGCATTGTCTTCTCCATCGTTTATATAGTCTATTCGAGTGTTTTTTTTTAATTGCTTCAATGTACAGACACGGCATATTTAGAATTTTGTAATAATATAGATTATAGATAGATAATAATTACATTGTATTATTATTTATGGTAGTTCCTCTCATACTCAGTAACACATAAACATACACCGGTGTGGGACCATAAATAAGGGTTATTACATAATTATATCTCAAAAAGTAATAACACTATTTTCGTAAAGTAAAACTACGTAAAATGTTTTAAAATATTGTACAAAACCCGGAAACATTTGGTTGGGGTGGCCACAAAAAACTATTAATTACAGTTGTATTTAATTAACATGTTATACGAAGCTAAATAATAAGTTGGGTTTTTTTCCATTATTTCAGAGGACCGGATCTATTTGAGGTTTCTTCATAGTTGTTATTACGATTTAGAAAAGGCGAAGACTGCTCTTGAACTGTTCGTAACATTTAGAAATGACTCACTGGACTTGCTTTGTAATAGAGATCCCCAGTCGCCTGATATACAGAAGGTGTTACGGATTGTGTAAGTATAAATAACCTTGCTTATACATATATTTTGTATTGCTTTATGTACGCTAAGGATCATGGAGGTCTTCCGTCCGGGCTCGAGGTGAATGCGCAAGTGACCCCACAGCCCGGGCATGGAACGTAACGAGTAACGGCTAGGGATTTTAGTGGATATCCCCAACCGCGCTTCCCTCGCGGTATATTGTCCTCGAGCGGATTTTCCCTGGATGAAAATGACCAAGCAAATCTAAAGAGCAGAAGCTTTATCGAGACCAAATCAAATGCCTGGTTAATATCTATCATGCGTCCAAAATTATGATCTTCCGGCGCTGACCACATAACCAGTTTAAGAAAATTCAATGTTTTGACATTCTCATCTTCACATTTATAAGAAAAAACAATTCTAAACTTTATATGTTCGCGAGAAAGCGAGAAAAGAACCAGAGAATTTGTTCCATATTCTCGATTTTTTTTTGCACTATTTTGAGATTCTGGGGAATTCTCTCAATCTGCAGAGCCCTTACTGTTTTGGCTGATTTAAAAACGTGTTGAAACAAGCATATTATTTAAATAGGAGTACCAGCGAGACTTCGCGTTAGTGTTGCCATAACGATGTATTTAGTAGTGAATGTAACGGTCGGCGGCACCAAGAGTACCTGATCGCAGCGCCACCTTTTGAGCTATATTCGTCTATCCCACTGAAACTACGTTATTTACTAAGAGAAAAAGTATCCAGTGTTTACTCAGGATATAAGCCAGAGCGGTGTAGAGTTTCATTTAAATCCGTTCAGTAGTTGTCACGTGATGCTCTAACGGACAGAGAGACAAAAATTCTATAGGTTGTAGTTTTTGAATCTGCAGGTCCGAATGCCCCCCAATTTTTTTCTCATTTTTAGATTCATCTGTAGATGAGTCGAGATTGTACAAACCTCGACTCATCTACAGATTAATTATAGATATCTATAATAGATAAAATCTATTATACATACACAAGTAAATTATACATGATTTGGTACCAAATTAATCATGGTTCATGTAACCATGATTAATTTGATACCAAATTTACAGTAGTATTTACAGTGGTAACAAATTAGCAAAAAATTTAATAAATTGTGCTCTATCTAAAATCAATAAATATTTGTCATATTTTTATTGCGTCGATAACAGTATTACAGCATTTTAAATATTTCTAATCTTCTGAGGTCATTCATTATTTTTAGCTAATAGGTAAGAAGAATGTTGATTTTTGGAGTTTCATATTTGTTTTGACAATAACGCAATCCTTATAAAATTTTCGTATCCGTCTGTTTATGTATATATAGATGAAATTTGGTGGGAAAAAGCATTTTTTATGTAAAACTTTTTCAGTATTCAGAGCGTATCGAGTATCATTAAACAAGTCTTGAAAAAGTCATATATCTTTGAAAACTTTTTTCATGGATTCAAGATAATAAAATTTTAAAACAATCAATAAATCAAAATCAAACAATCTCAATGAAAATTAGTTTCATTAAGGCTGATTAAGTAGTTTTTGAGATGGAATATATTCGGTTAATGTTTTTAGAGTTCCCTGGCCGTTGACAAAGTGGTAAATGTTCTTCACCCTACGTAATCCTTCACTGTTCGTGTACTGACACATAGTTGCTATTTTTGGGACCAGTGTTCATTGTTGTCTGTCTTAAACCTGATAAAATTAACATCACTTCACAGTCATTCCATTATATAAGGTTAAATTTGTTTTGTATTTCTTGGAATACAATGCTATTGTATATCGTTATAAAATGCTAACTCAAGTCACTCTCTTATTTCATATTTACTGTACCAACAATAATCTTATGGATATTTGTGTTTGTTTAAGTTACTAGGGCTCTGTACGTCTTCGTTCGTGTAACTTTCCTTGGTCAGATCTTTGCTAGTACAGTTTTAATTCTAAAATTAAATATATCATTCCCGCCAATGTAATGTTGGTTAAGTACTTACGCGTGGTTATAGGGCGATCGGTTTGCACCCATTAGATCTCTGCGCCCGGGTGCCACCCATCCCTTGCGTCCCCGGGTAAACGGTCCTGGAATTTAAGTTACTTTTATCTGAATAAATGCAACAATTCCCACGATTACAGTATCAAAGCTTATGTGGCAGAATCCGTGTAGAAAGCCCACGTTTATAATGTATTCCATTTGGGAAGCACAATAAGTACAACTGTACTACCAACAATAACGCCTTATCAGATCATAAAATGGTATTTTTTTCTTTTACTACTCTAATAAGAATAGGTACACTCGTACCTATTGGTTTTCGCGATTTCATAACACCACTCGATAGGAAGTTATAATACCCATACCCATTTTGTATGTATAGATAGATAGATTGGTAATACATAAAGTATTACTACTCACCTAATACACAATTTAAAAAAACGCACGATCACAATGTTGTCATGGTAAAAACAATAGGCGAGCAACATCTTCCAGGCAACCTAACTATAAAGAATATTTTACATTAATTTGGCGGCCTCTATGGTTAAGCTGCTTAGGCTTTTGCCAGCGTACCTCACTGCAACGCAGAGGCTCCGGGTTCAATTCCTGGTATGGTAAAATTGGGTAACGAATTTTCTCCGTTATTTACTATGTGCTGGGTGTCTGGGATCGGTCCCAGAGTAATCCGTTGTATATTACCCACAACTCAAGCGTAACTTGCTTAATTTGGGGATATACAATATGTGTTGGTCTGCCGATTATTATTATTATTTGTATGTTCTTGAAGACCACGGGCCTTAAAAATGGCCTGGACTTCCACACCTAGAAGCCACTGGACAAATTTAATGTATATGAGGCGTGACACTGACCGACGATTATTCCTATTTACACCATATAAAAATGCACCCAAGGTCAAGCCCCGGTCATTGTATGTAAGAAATGATGTCAAAACGTACCGGGCTATTTACTTGAACTGTTAGCATGGGCCCAAAAAAATATCATACGAATTGGCGAGGGGCAACATGGTTGTGAGTGGCTAAGGGGTGTCGAAACGTGGGCTGCAGGTTCACTGAGTCCACTTTCGACGTTAGGCCATTTATCACTTCCACCCCTAGAGATTGAGTCTTACCTCTAGCGATCTTCATTCCGTGCCGGCTGCCATCGCTACACACCTAGGGCTTCGCCACAAAGCCCCCCTGTACGATATTATAAATTAAATACATAGAACTTAGTCTTAAACTACTTTATAAGTTACATTTTTATATTTAACAGTATAAGGATTAAGCATAATTTATTTAAGGAAAAGTAGTGCTTTCTAAGTGGGTTCTTAAATGTAGATTATATATGTGCCAACATAATATATAGCCCCAGTAGTTTCTGAACATAATTGCTATGATATACTACATTGAAAGATAGACAATATTGCCACGACGATTACATAAGAGTTTCGTTTATACCAAACTGACTACGGGACCCTGAAATGCAAGAAAGTTTTGATTGCTACTTTCTGCTCTTTCTTTTGCAGCAACCTAGCACAATACAGAATTAGTGGTGACAGAAACTTGTGGATTTGGCAACTGAACGATCCCGGTCTGGAGGTTTATGATTACATTTTAGACGCAAAACTATTCATCTTAGGTGCGGACACTTGGTTGCTGCAGAACGACTTTTTAGAAGAGTCTGACGTTGTAATTATGGATGTCAAGGATATATCACTAAAGTTTCTAACCAAGTTTAATGTATCAGTCGCTAAGAAAATGGCTAAGTATCAAGAGGTAAAGATTTCGCTTTCTTTGATTTTATGATCGTCGTAGAACTGTGTCCTTTTAGTAACACTGAAGTTTTAAGAATGAATAATGTAATATGCTGTTAAAGTATTTGTATAGTTATTTGCTATTATAACATTAAGATTATTTTTTAGAGCAATTATGAATTTGATTAATCAATTCTTATAAATCCTCTTATTCATAACTAGCTTCTGTCCGCGACTTCGTCCGCGTGGAATAGTTTAAAAAAGTAAGTTAAAAAAACCCTCCCGATTTTAAAACATTCTTCATTGGTGCTACGCTCCTATTGGTCTTAGCGTGACGAAATATAGCCTAATTGTTTTTTAATGTATAAATTGTTTTATTGTATGATGATGATACCGGCAATATCAATACTCAATTAGGGGCATAAGTTGTATAATAAGCTGTTTAAGTAATTAAAGTTTTTTAACTATCCCACGGGAACTCTTTAATTTTTCGGGATCAAAAGTATCTTATATGTTGACCAGGGATATAAGCTACTACCATACAAAATTTCATTTAAATCGGTCCAATCGTTTCGGAGATTAGCCGGTACAAACAGAGAAACAAAAAATTTGAAAAAATCTAAATTAGTTCTATTTCACTTCTTACATCTCCCTGACTCAGTTTTTAGCATTTTTTTCCTTGTACAGAAATTTGACTTCTACAATTTTATTATAAAAAAAATATATGTGTAGATGTATAGATATGAAATAATTAGTATTAATGCGATTATGAAGAACACTTTTTATTATATTTTTATAACAAGCGTATAAACCTCCTATAACTATTATGAATAAGCGGGCTTATTGATTTATTTAGGGTAGTAATTATAACTTTAGTATACTACCTTTAATAACACTGCCTTAAATTATTGCTTTTTCAGGAAGGTATGCCAGTTCGGATAGAGCAAATACACCTAGTAAATTGCCCACCGTTTATAGACATACTTTATGGATTAATGAAGCCGTTCCTTAAGAAATCAAGTTCTATGGTAAGCGAATGGTCAGGTTAGGTTAGAACCAGAGAGAGCCTACTGGTAGACTTCTGACTTTCAATAAGTAATCTATAAGATTCAATTTTGAAATAAATACAGTCTATAACACTAAATATGTTCATATTTAGCCTGCAAGAGTTTCAATGTGCACACGAACGCAAATAGTTCATAATTATGTTAAAGTCCAGTGCACTTTTTGAAAAAATTCTGGCCGTTAATTCAATACAAATACAATTGCAAAAAATCTCATTTAAAACATTAGCTTGGTTTACCTAACTCCGTTATAACCTTTTTTCAGTTAAATTTTCATTCACCAAATTCAACAACATTATATAAGTTCGTAAATAAAGATGAACTGCCAGCGGACTTTGGTGGAAATTTACCGAAACTGGATGACCTTATGAAATCTGAAGTAGCTAAGATTATGAGTTGTCGGTAAGATAAATCTTAATACATTTACTAGTTTTTTAATCTCTTGTAACATCGGGTACTGTAAACGTTTTGGTAAAAGCGAGACTCTTATGCAATTGACATGTTTGTCTGTCTGTTTACGTACTGAATTTCTTCTGGGTGAAGGCGCACGTAGGTATCAGAGAAAACGATCGGGTGGACGAGTTGGTCAAGGCGACCGCACTATGACAGACTTCCAATTTCATTCGCCAAACGGCAAATCCGTATGGAAACCGTTGACGAATGGAACCAGAGGTACTGTCAAGGGTCAACTGCGTCCATCACTAAGCTCTTTTTCCCTGATGTCACGTGCGCATTCAAACAGATGAGATTAATAGGCATAACGAGTGTCAAGACACAACTTTTTACCGGTCATGGGGGGTTCTCCGAATACCTTAAGCGGTTCGGGTTTTGCCCGGGAGCATAATAACCTTGAGTGTAAGCTAAAGATCGAAATAAAGTATAGCAACATGAGAGAATTAATGAGCAAAAGGCACTGAGGATTTTGTGGCGTATTGCATTAAAATAGTTGGGAATGTAACAAATAGAAACAAAGATATATAATTACGATTTGGTTATATACTACAGTTTATATAATACAAACGTTATATAGATTACCATATAATAAACAAGTAGGAATGGTGTCTATAAATAAAGTAATGTATATAGTACACAAGAGGTATTATCAAAATACCACACTGTTTCTAAAAATATAATAGGTAAATAGTAAATGTACAAATTGATGTTTAAAAAGATAAATAAGTATAAAAGTAGAAATAAAGAATAAACTAGCAAATATTTGAATAATAGTAGAAAAATGTAATAGAATAAGTAAGACAGTAGTAAATAAAGTAGACAGTAAAAAAATATATATATATATAAAGAAAAAACAAATAAACAATGAAAACATAAAACAAGCACATAATACCCTGACAAGCGTGTGAGTCAGGACAAGGAAATTTAAAAAAAAAAAGCCAACCAAGCTAAACTCGAAGCCAGCAAAGCTAACTAACCTCGAAGCTAAACTCGAAGCCAGCCGGGAAGAGGACAAGAGAAAAAAGAGAGGCTATGCGTGATGTTATAGTCAACAAGCTCGATGATGTTAGTGTTAAAGTGAAGAAATTGGAAACAGATATCGAGAAAGTAACAGAACAAACCACACAGCTTCAGGACAAGGTTGACACGCACGAACAACGCATTTGCAAACTGGAAGCTCGTGGGCCAGCCACTGCTGCGTATAACATGAAGGCCCCATGGAGATTCGACTTACCACACTTCGATGGCTCATCGTCATGGGGAGCATTCCGACATCAATTTGAGACATTGATCGAGGCCAAAGGATGGAGAGGTAAGCATGCATCGCTTACTCTTGCCCTACCAGGGGCTGCGTTGAATGTATTACAAAACCTGCCAGCTGAAGGACGAACATTGGATACACTTATAGATGCCCTAGAAATTCGGTATGGAGAAAAACATCTGGAACATGTTTGTCGGACCCAACTACGAGAGCGATCACAAAGGCTTGGTGAAAACCTTCAACAATGGGCGAGTGAGATAGAAGGACTAGTGCGCCGTGTATACACATCAATGCCGGAAACTATACCCACGACGCTCCTGCAAGCATTCGTCGATGGTATACGCAATACTGAAGTCCGGGCTACCGTACGATTGGCGCATCATACAACATTGAAAAATGCAATCGCACACGCTCTTGAAGTGGAAGCCGTTAGACAAGCTACACGAGCATTTAAAATTAGGAATATGTCTATTACCAATGAAGACAACGCCCCGAGAAGGCCCGGTTTGGGCCTATATGTTACGGCTGTGGCGAAAAAGGGCATATAAGGATAGACTGTCCAAAGTTAAAGAAAACGAGAGTCTCGAGTTCTGCGACTCAAGTAGATGAAGACTAACAGTAAACTAAGTGTCACCAGGGCCATGGGTGCTGGTTGGTCATGATAAGGCCCCCAAAGTCACTATGACACAAGTATGTGATGGGAATAGTTTAATTATCGAAAGTAGCGTAAATAATAAATCGTGCAAATTGACAATAGACACCGGAGCATCACGAACAATAATAAGACCAGAATTAGTGAAGCGAACTATCCCCCGGAGGAAACAACTACCAATGTGTCATCTATAAACGACAACCGGCCACCCAGTTACCGTCCTAGGTGACACCGAAGTAGAGCTTAATATTGGAGACAAAATTTACAATCAACATGTGTTCATAGCGAATATCACCGATGATTGCATTCTAGGCTTAGACTTTTTGAAAGCACATCACTGCGCAGTTAATGTTGCGAAAGGAGTACTAATATTTCCTGACCAAGAAGTATATCTAGAAGGATCGCAAGCCTGCAACTTGTATTGCCTGAAAGATACGCTGTTGGCCCCTAGATCAGAAAACTTGGTACAAGTTAAGTTTCCAACGCAAGTGAAACGAGATTGCTGCGTTATAGTGGAAGACAGTGGTTATCACCCGAGTTGGATCACCGCAAGAACATTGTTAATTACGAAAGACACTACAAAAGTGAGAATTGTTAATACGAGTGACCGTGAAATAAAAATAAGGAAAAATAGTGTTATCGGAAAGTGTGCGGAAGTGAGCTATTTACGACGTGTAAACAGTGCAAATGACATAACCCAGAACGGTGATGACTGTGTTGAGAGGCTCTCTGAGTCTTTTCGAGACAACTTAGGTGAATCGGAATATGTGCAAGCGAAAGAACTTTTATTAAAGTATAAGAGCATCTTTGCCACCGGCAGTGACTGCGGGAGAACTGGACTTATGAAACACAAGATTGACACGGGCTACGCTAGGCCTATTAAACAGAGGCCTCGTCGTGTACCATGGGCTAAAGAATCGGAAGTTACATCACTGATAAAAGAAATGGCTGACAACAAGGTAATAGAACAATCTACGAGTCCGTGGTCATCGCCTGTGGTCTTGGTGAAAAAGAAGGATGATAGCACGCGATTTTGCGTCGATTACCGGATTCTAAACAACGTGACTAAAAAGGACAGTTATCCACTACCTAGAATAGACGATACTTTGGACATGTTCAGCGGTATAAACTGGTTTTCTACGGTGGACCTAAAAAGCGGTTATTGGCAAGTAGAAATATGCCCTGAGGACAAAGAAAAGACAGTCTTCAGTACCGGGATCGGAAGCGGCTTATGGCAATTTAATGTTATGCCTTTCGGCTTATGTAACGCTCCAGCGACGTTCGAGCGACTTATGGAGAGAGTTATGGTTGGACTATTAGGAGATGTGTGCCTAGTATATCTGGACGACGTTATCATCATGGGAAGAAGTTTTAGAGAGCACTCGAATAAACTAGAGAAAGTCTTTATCACGATAAGAGAAGCTAATTTAAAATTAAGCCCGAAGAAATGTGAACTCTTCAAAAAGGAGGTAAATTACCTAGGTCACATATAAACTGCAGGAGGCATCGTGCAAACCGATCCTAAGAAGATTGAAGCAGTTCGAGAGTGGCCTATTCCAAAAAGTAAAACAGAAATTAGATCTTTTCTCGGCCTATGTACATATTACAGGCGTTTTGTAAAGAACTTTGCAGGTATAGCGAAACCGCTGCACCGCCTTGCACTTGAGATTGCACTTGGGATTCATAATGTGAAACGGCTTTTCAAACACTAAAGCAATACCTATGCCAGACGCCTATATTAGGCTATCCGAGTACAGAAGGTAAATTTATACTGGACACAGACGCGAGCAATATTGGAATTGGAGGCGTACTGTCTCAGACGCAAGGAGACCACCAAGTAGTGATAGCCTATTTTAGCAAGGCACTCACTAACCGGAGAGAAACTACCGTGTAACTCGTCGAGAGCTACTAGCCGTTGTGAAGACCCTACAACACTTCCATAAATACCTTATCGGGAGACAGTTCACCCTACTGACCGACCACGCTGCGTTAAAATGACTTCTGCAGTTTAAAAATCCAGATGGGCAGGTAGCAAGATGGTTGGAGCAGCTACAGGAATTTAATTTCAGACAGAACACAGGAGTGGAAAAGGCCATAATAACGTAGATGCCTTATCTCGTAGACCTTGTCCGGACGACTGCCAACATTGCAAGAAACACGATTTACGAGAGGTTGGAAACGTTATAAGAACCCAAAGAATCGATGACGAATGGACAAACGACAGCATTAAAGAAGCATAAAAGGAAGATAACGTCTTACAACCTATTATTTCCTGGATGCAGAGTGGAAATAAACCTCAATGGTGCGATATATCTGCCCACAGCCCGGTTAATAAAGGATACTGGGCACAATGGAATAGCCTAGCGATAGAAGAAGGGCTATTATATCGGAAATGGGAATCTAACGATGGCAAAGAAACTACTCTTCAGATTGTTGTTCCACGGTCCAAAGCGGCGCCATTACTTAGACACATACATGACGGAGTGTCTGGTGGTCATTTAGGCGTGAAGAAATGTCTCGTCAAATTATGGCAACGGTTCTACTGGCTCTGTTGCCGGGAAGATGTTGAAGACTGGTGTAGAAAATGTGAGACGTATGCATCAGTAAAAGGGCCACAAACTAGAAGTAGAGGCAAACTTAAACTATACAATGTGGGGGCACCATAGGAACGCATAGCAATTGATGTGGCTGGGCCGTTTCCGGAGACTAACGACGGAAATAGTACATCATTGTAGTTCTAGACTACTTCTCTAAGTGGCCTGAAGTATTCGGTACGCCTAACCAAGAGGCTAAAATAGTATCTAAGAAGCTAGTTCAAGAGGTGATCTGTCGATATGGTGTCCCGTTGGAAATTCATTCGGACCAAGGGCGGAACTTCGAATCTACATTATTTCAAGAACTTTCCAAACTTCTAGGAATGAACAAGACTAGGACGACTCCAATGCATCCACAATCAGATAGAATGGTTGAGAGGTTCAACCAGACTCTGGAAAATCACCTGGTTAAGGTAGTCGATGACCATCAGAGGTACTGGGACCAATACATACCGCTATTCCTGATGTCGTACCGATCGGCCGAACACGAAAGTACCGGGGCTACTCCAGCCAAGGTTACCTTTGGAAGAGAGATGAGGCTTCTAATTGACGCTATAACTGGGATACATCCAGATACCCCAACATCAGTGACAGATTATGTGAGCGATCTTCAAGATAAGTTGAACAACGTACACTCGATGGTTCGTGAGAACAGTGTGAAGACTGAGACAAAGATGAAAACCCGTTACTATCGGAGTGCCAAGGGCAGTGGCTTCAACGAAGGCAACCTAGTATGGCTTCATAACCCACTTAGAAGACAAGGGAAAAGCCCGAAACTTCAAGCTCGGTGGGAAGGACCTTACAAAGATATAACGCGGATCAACGACCTTACGTATCGGATAAAACAACGAGTAAGAGGAAAACCGAAAATTGTACATATAGATCGGCTCGCCCGCTACCACGGAAGCAAGACGAGCATAACTAAGAGGGAGATAGTGTTACATACCGTCAAAGATAAACGCACAGCTGCCTGTCGTAAGCGCAGTTCATTGTCTTCCCGGATTTAGGAATTCATTTGTGTTTTGAATTGTAATTAAGAAAAACATGCTATTGTTTTTCTACTTGTTTTATGACCATCATTAGCGTCGAACTAATCCTTATTGTTATTGTTTTCGACTTTGTTAGCCGTTCGCAGGTGTGCAAATTACTATTTCTCGGAAACTCAGTGCGCGCGGCCAATTTTTTTGTACTGTGTAGTTACAGTAGTTAGTATAAGACAATGCTCTAATGGAGGGGTGGGCAGTCAAGCGACGACTATGAGACGAGTAAGAAGTTTGTAGTACTCTCGATTAGCGACATAGACGACGGACTTTGCGCGTGTCGAATTGCATTGAATCGTGCAGTGTGAACTGGTTGCATCCAGTTTTATTTTTATTTGTTTTATACGTGTTTGTACAGTTCTAATAAATTCAATAGTAGTTCCAACGGAATTTTTAATTCGAGTCCCGTAGCTCGTAACAGTATGTATGTAAGTCCAGTGATTTTCCTAAAAAATGACTAGAGGTATATATGGATGAAATTAGGCAGAAAATTATATGCCAATGTGTAGAAAATTTCAAAAAACACGCGTATCAATGAGTAAATAAAACCAGGGGTGACCGCCATACATGTAAGTGAAGGATAATTAAATACAATTCAGTGAACATTAAAGCATATAAGGTTAGACAATTCTTCATTAATCTTAACTACGTTTCTCATTGACTTTTATTTAACCCAATAGATGGCGAGATATTCGTTTCTATAGTCGTCAACATTATGCCGCCGCCGTATAATAGTCAAAGGGAAGGCCTTGCCTATTCGACGGCCTCTGCGGTTGAACGGGCTAAGCCTTTGCCGCCCTAGCTCACTACAACGCATAGGCTCCAGGTTCGATTCCTGGTATAGTAAATTTCGGAAACGTATTTTCTCCGTTATTTACTATTGTCTGGGTGTCTGGGACGGCCCCAGAGTAGTACCTACGTTCTATATTACCCATAACATAAGCGTAAAACGTATGTGTGTTTGTCTGCCGGTTAATTAATTAATTAATTATAATTGTAATGTACGGTGGTTTAAAAAAAATCTAAAATTTGATGATTCGAGATGATATAACTTATTTTTAGTTATATCATCTCCTAAAATTGGTACGAACAACATTGGTACAGTATATTTCTTGAGTAGGATCTCTCATAGTTCCATAATCAAATCACGAAAATAGTGGACGTTTATGACCTCTACCTAATCCTTCTTTTATGAAATATAGATCTCTATTTTCTTTAATTTATAAAAATCTTTGAGTATAACTCGGACTATAATAACATTTTGTTACAGTGACCGTCTAATAGATGTGAATTTATGGCGAGTAGATAAAAAACAAGTGAAAGACAAATCCGATATATCAACAGGAGTTGGTACATTCCGTAGTCTTGCCATAGATTAAACTCGGAGAGCGCCATTTCAATATTCTACACAAGATGATACAGGGATACAAAACTGGTCTTTATATAAAATTTATTATTGTAAATTCAGCATTCTTGATAATCGCCAATTATACAATTGAGCTAAACGGTATTATAATACTATGGAATTGTAATAAATGTAATCGGCATGGAAGAAGAATACTATGAGTAAGAACCGTACAGTAAATTTTTTAACTACTAACCTAAATCCTATCATATTATAACTATAAATGTCACACGTCATTGTTTCCTCTTTTTTTTACACGATTTTAAAGAAATTTAAAAAAAAATGACTAAATTGACCGGAATTGGTCTCCGAAAAAAATAATTCATTTATTCGTAGCCTCAATACTTAATAATGAAGAAAAACAATAACAGTGCAGTCTGTCAGGTACTAGATAGAGTCCATTAGGATTTAACCTTAAAATCTGTTTTCCACAAATGTTAACAATATATTTTTTAAATGAATATTTTGAGATGATAAAAGAATAGTACCTATTAGTTTTTTTTTTTAAAGAATAGTAATTTTTTTATAAATGATGTTTTTAGTGATTTATTTGAAAATAAACAAATACATGTATAAAAATTATGAATATTTCACAGAAATATAATTTTAATTTCCTACACATATCTATATACAAAAGTTAATTATTGTGATTTTTTATGTAATGTGTATCTTGTCGGAATTAAATATTTTTTTGTGAAATACAGATTTGTCGTAAATAAATTCAGTCATTTTATATCTAATGTTATAATGCCTGAGCGAGATAGCAAACTATATTTCGTTAGTTTCTTAAAAGAAATTAATTAATAATTTCAAAATTTTACTGATTTTGTTTAAAATAATATGTTTTAAATAATGTGACGTCAAAAAGCTACGGAAGAATTATCTGTGTCGCTATCTAGTCATGCAGGATTAAGGAGACATTTATAGCTGCGTTACTAGCCGATTGTCATTACTAGTAATTTTATCCATGCTATCTGTTAGCACAAATTGAGAATAATTCTAGTTGACGTAGCAAGCGGCTTTACTCGTGCTTGAACGTGTAATTATATGCACATTTTAATAGTGTGTGTATCTAAAGGAAAGAATGAGTTTGGAGTGTGCCGTCCAATCATACTCGCTTTTGGTTCACGCATATAAAGATACTTGTTTACCACAAGTAAAGCCCGCTCGCCTTCATAAACAACAGGCTGGCCAAATAGAATAGAAAATAATAGAACCACTTTCGCAAAATCTAATATTATGTCATGAGTAATTTTGATGAAGTCGTGGTAGCGTAATGGCTAGCGCACGCCTCTCAACCTCAAAGGGAGCGGGTTCGAATCCTGGCCGGAACGCGTGCACCTAATGTGCATATTGTTACAATTACTGCGTGGTAACAATGTTGAAGGAAAACATCGTAATGAAACCTGCACATTGAGATAACCAATGTGTCAAACTTGCCAAGCCGCCTTGGACAAGCGTGAAGGGTATATACTTACTATCCGTTCCCCACTAGAGGGAGGCCCGAGCACAGCAATGGGACGTTATGTGCTATTATTATTATATTATAATTTTGATACTTACTAATAATTTGTAGTATTACGTCAAACATCGTGTAAGTATCGAGTTGCTTTATTTACGACATAACCTATGATGTTTACTTTAATAATTACTATAATTTTGTAAGCAAGAGCTTTAACATCTTGTGATAATTAACAGAACAATTATTTGATTAAAAGAAGCTAAACGTACCATTACAAACCTGTCATGCTTTTTCATCCGGTTCTTTGGTAAATATCGTCAAACTTAATATGTCGAAAAGATTTATGCTTTAAAATCCGTTAGACTTTCTTGATAACCTTTAAAAATCACTGCTCGTGTGATTCTTGGTACATAAATTTGCTTTTTTATAACTCACTGACATTCACTATAGATATATTGCCAGAAGGCAAAAAATTAGTTCATGTTCTAGGCGTTGTGTCCACTTGTGGCCAGGTTTTACGAAAACGGTACACAAATATTTAATTAAGTATTTTCTCGTTTGACTTAGTTCTTTTATTGTACTTGTTAATTATGTTGGATTTTATTTCTGTCGAGTTATTTATTATAGTGTATATATAAGAATTTAAACAAACCATTTAGTATCATAGTAATTAGTAACATTCCATTAAAAATATTGTTTACTTCTATTCCTTTAAATCATTATTCATGGATTCACATTAAACTCAGCTCTGAATCTCACAGGATTTTTTTTCCGAGCAAATAAAGTGTCTATACTTTTCTTAAATATCTAAACTAATCTAAAGCATGGAAAACTGTTGATTTATTCCCGGGAAACAACTGGATGTGAAACGGTTACCGTTCTACCTAACGTTCAGGGATGTTTGGAACACCAGAGGCGATGATATCGCTTTGTTACTTTTTTGGTTTGGGATTAATGGATGGAA
Organism: Dendrolimus houi; assembly: GCA_039645545.1. Lineage (NCBI taxonomy): Eukaryota > Metazoa > Arthropoda > Insecta > Lepidoptera > Lasiocampidae > Dendrolimus > Dendrolimus houi. The sequence goes on from CM077131.1 coordinate 14,162,716, forward strand.
TAGTGGTTATGGGATTGGGGATAAGATAGGTGCAGAGAAGTGGGCCACCGTACGAAACAATTAGCTCAAAACTAACCACTCCACGCCGATATTCTGAGAGAGTGTGGTATCACCCCGATCGACTCGGCCTAAGAGCTGTAATCAAGTTTATTATAGATTTATAGGTGACGTATCATTTACTATAAAAAGAATACTTAAACAAGGCTTATTGGCTCGTTAGAAAAAGTTTTTTAATGGGTCTATAAACTTCGTATAGCTGTTACGAATAAGAGAGTAAATTTATACTGTTAACCACAGCTAAAAGTAATATCTGTCTGTTTGTTTTGAATTTAAGACTAACAGACCATCAGAACTAAATCAATCAGTTTCCACAAATATAAAGCGGACATTAGGAAATTGAATAAATTCCGATGAAAAACATAGGACAGAAAGGACACGACGGTATTCAATTACATCGAATCACTTTGGTTGATTCATACGAATTGATGATTAAACGTCTAATATTAGCTTTACGCACGCAAGCTCCTACAAGTGGCAACTAGCGAATTAAGTGAATCACCAAGGCATTAAAATACTGATATCCTACTATAATTCTTATGAAATTATAGAAATAAATAGATTTTTAACTAATATGGCCCCAAATTTATGAATTTGTAAATCATATGAAACATATTTTAAAGCTTAAACTATTAGATGACCATAGTGATATTAGTGATTAAATAATTAGGCAATTGTAACAGGTTTTTTAGAACATTAAATGATAGATGTTACACTGATCTACATTGAAGTTCTTCACCTGATTCACCGGGTTTCGAGCTTTGTCCATTATCAGTGTAGTCGGAATAGTTATTCATTCATAGAAAATGTATAGTTGTACTATTAGTTATACCGTAGAGCAATGTAACGTGTCCGGTCCTTAAATTGCATCGCCGTGTACGGTGTTTTAATATTTATTATCATTTTATCTAATCGAGAAACAATTGTAATGTTAGGTTTTTTTAATATGTTAATTTATTTTATTTTTACAACTAATATACATTATTTTCATAGTGTATAATCTAAGGAAATGGCAGACAAACTTTAAAATAAAAAATATTAAGTATTTGTTTGAACTCAATACCAATTAAATTACCTTATAAAACTTATTTTTATGTTTATGGTGTTTATTTTTAAATAGTTATTATATTTAACACTAAGAGTGTTTATACATTGCTGCTTTTTGCATGTGATACAAACGCAATAGTGGAGCGCTCGTTTTCCACGCTAAAGATTTATAGATGTCTGTACCAATGTCCATACACACCTTTGTATCTACGTGAACCTGCGTCTGCATGTGCGTTGTGGTATAAAAATGCGTCTGTATTGAGGCGATTGAGATTTTTATATCACGACAAAATGGCACAACCCAGGCATGGGAAATGGGCGGACAAGGGAATTGCCAAATGAGTCCAGACGACGCCAGGCGTTACTTACTACCTACCAACATAATTGTTATAACATTTGCTTAGATACTGTAAGTTTAACGACACACCTGCGAAACGTACACGGCAATGATAGGTCAGCTATTGAAAGATCGGCGCTAATCCGAACGCGGCATAATTTCTCCTAATGTGTCATAGCTTACTTAAAAAACACTGCTAGCATATAATATATAAGTATTAGCCGAAAGGGGAAAGCCCATACTCCATAATGTATTAGGCCCCAGATGGACATAAAAAATTACAATAAAAATTGAGTTTTTTTTAAATCTTAATGGTATTAGATATCTAAAAATTATGTTCATATTGACGCCACTATTGTAGATATATTTAAAAAACACAAGTTTTTAGGTTGTTTTTCTATATGAAAATGTTTTGCTACAACTGTGAGACAATAATAATTCAAAAAATTTCCCTGTTTTCATTGTTTGATGATTAAATTATGATAAAAAGTGTCTTCGTAACATAAAATATATTAGGGAGATACTTTTTATTCTTATTGGGGTATAATAATAACACATTTGCTGTTTTAATTTTCTATATTATAACAAACTTATAATAAATATTATAACAAAATTATCTCTTGATACCTAAAACAATATTATTATGTGTAATTAATAATTATAACATAATGCATTAACAAACTCACTTCATTTTTTTATCTAATAGGTTGGGGAAAAAGTCTTTTCGCATATAGTATGCATGAACTTGTAATAAGATCTCTTTGGCTATACCATTTTTCACCATGATAACGCTAGACCTCACACATCTTTAGCCACTCAGCAAAAATTACGAGAGTTTGGCTGGGAGGTGTTAATGCATCCGCCGTATAGTCCTGACCCTTGCACCTTGAGATTTTCACCTGTTTCGGTCTCTGCAGAATTCCTTAGGCAGTGTTAGGTTAACATAACGAGAGGACTGCCAAAACCACTTGTCGCAGTTTTTTGATCAGAAGCCCCAAAATTTTTATAGCAATGGGATCACGTCCCTACCTACAAGATGACAAATAGTTATCCAACAAAATGGCACCTACATACTTTAGTCAAATGTAAATAAACTTTATAAAAAAACCTTTTGAATTTTTATATAAAATGCGAAGAAACTTTTTCCCCAACCTAATATTTACCTGCTGTGGTGCAACCCATTGCTGTATCAGGCTTATTTCTTCGGGCTCCAAGGTATGATTTTGAATCTCGCTCAGGTTAAAACCACAATTCAAACAATGTTCTTCAGTCATTGTTTAATCCGTTATTGATCGGTATCCAAGATCGGAAGCAGCCGTTATCCTTGATTCCAGAGCGAAGTTGTCGTTGAAGGATAACAAAGCCAGGTTGCAGTAGAAGAAGTCGAAAAAAGATCAGTACACACCCAAATCTCGCGTAAGGAACAAGCGAATTGTCAGTTAGCCTCTCAGGTGACAGAATGACATGTCAGATTCAATTCAGTGTTGGCACAATTAAGGAAAAATAAAAGTCGATTATTGTTTTACCTAATTAAAATATTATTATTGTATTCTTTTTTTTAACAGTACACGTTAGTTTTATGTTTGGTTTTAGTTGTTTTGTAATAAAAACCACATAAAAGTCCCGTAAGTATGCCGTTAATGTTAATGCATATTTTGTGTATAGATCGATTTCGGTCGATCGATTAATCATAATACCAACTTCCTGGTTTTTTATTAAACTTACTTTTTTTATCGAATTGTGATCTATTGTAGTAGCACCGATTTCAATGTAGGTAAATACATATTTTTTAATAACAAAAATTATGTATATAGTATTTTTTCTCTAGCCAATTATTCATTGACGGCCTCATATGTGCTTTCCCGTTTCAGCGTCATATGTTCCGCAGGTGTGTCTTTACACTTAGGTACACATATACATCTATACTAGGTATATCTCGTTTGTATAAAGCCTCAGGTTTTCATTAGTTTAGTAGTTGGTTAACTTGCGAATAAGTCTTTATCGTCGTTTGTATATCTACTTACTAGTTTTTTATACCTAAGCTTCTTGAACTCTAAGTTAATGCTATGCAATAAAATATATTCTGTTCTTAATTGACAACTTACTATTTAACTAAAAACGTTTGTCCAAACAATGTTACAGAGTTAACTGGCCAGTTTCGCAAGTTAATTAAGTGATGCAAATATAAATATATATATATATATGTACTGTATCGTTTTGGCATCGCAATCGAATTACTGCAGCTGCCGTAGCGACCGAATCGCTGCAAAACGTCGCAGTATGTATCCGCACGAATTTTGATATAATTAGGTAAGTGTTGCAAAAAAAAACAATGTGTAATTATTTTAATTCATAAATAAATGTAAACATTTCTAATAAACCGAACATTATACCTACTAGAATTAGAATATAAAATATTTTTTATAATTTGTGAGGTTATTTTTATAATAAAGATTTTAAATAATGTTTCTTTTTAGACGTTGTTTTATTTTCGTAGTTTTATTCCTATTTCTATACAATTTAGAGTTATACTGTAATAGTCCATTAAGAAATACTAATTGATTGGGAAATTAAAAAAAAGAACAAATAAATTTGCGATCTTCTACTTTGGCTTAAACAAACGTTTTAATATTTATAATCTTTTCTAAGTAACAACGAGAAACATAGGAACGAAATCCACACCATAGACAGAGCCGTATGCATTATTTTCATATTTAGGGGTCTGCAGGAAATATAAAAAAACAAAACTCTTATTTTTTCGTTATGTCCAGCCGTCTGCCTGTTTATTATTACGTCACTTATTATTATCAGATACTACTGAGTATAAACTCAGTAGTATCTGGTACTATTATAGAATAGTACCTATAATATAGCCGTAAAACCACCAGACGGCAAAAAAATTAGAGATGACCGCCATACATGTAATGAGAGTAGAACTTTTATTTCTAAGTACGGTTATAAAATAATGATATTTTTAATAATGTTTCTTTATTTAGAGGGTTTTGCTGTCTAGCGGCTACATCGCCCAATAACTTTCTTTCAATGTAATTTTGATGAGAAGATTTTTGCTTGCAAATTCGTAAAAATAGTGTTCAATTTTAACTTTTGCATTATGAAGTGAAATTCTGAAAAAAATCAAGTTTTAGTGCTTCAAAAATATTTGTAAACGAAAATTTGTTTACATGGCGTCCGGTAAGGCTTTTTATGGTTCCATAACCTTATGACAAGAACAGTGGCCGTTTATCACCTTTAAGAAACCTCTCATAGTTCATGCACTGCCACGCACCTGCCCAGTTTCTAATGGCAGTATAGGTTCGATGTATTAATTATGAACTTGTCTATGGTTATTAAAGTATGATGTAGTTTCGCAAAAAATGCGAAGAATTAGTCAAGCGCACGAACCGGTTTATTATACTTTGAATATTTTCATTAAGTTTTAAAATACAATAGCACAATGGATGTTTTATGCGATTAAACCCACAGAGTTAATATCCGATGTCGTGGGCGCTTACTATTTGCCTTAGCCAATCGGCACTAGAATGTGCTAAAGCTTAAATGGGTCTCTGGTGTTGTAAGGTGAATGAAATCTAAAAGTTCGATATTGCATTTCTCGACCGACGTAATTATACCTAATTAACAAAAAGAAATGACCTATTTGTTAGTCGGACTGAAATATAGAACAACTAGTACTGTTTTTTCTTGGTTCACAGTTTTATGATTTAGTTGAACGATTATTTTGTAAAGACCCGACTAAAAGGTGGGGTCTTTCTACCAAATATATCATTAAAAAATAGAACAACCAACGCAATTGAAAGACCTACCGACACCCAGACCAGAGCAAATACAAACTCATCCTGTCGAGAAACGAGTCCGTTAATGCCAGAATGGCTACAAATATCTAATAAGCAGGCACGAGTGAGACAGTCATTTAAATACAAGTAGGTATTTGGATAAAAATTATTTAGAGTTTGTTTGGATTATTTGATTGACGTCAAATCAAAAGATACAGAGTGGTTCTTTCAGAAGTTTTTCGTCGTCCATTTGCTTTAAACTTGATTAAAAAAAATCAGGTGAGTTTGACGAAAATATCTTGAGATATATAGCTGTTATTATACTACGCTGCTTCTCGGACTTGTCTTTTAAATTAGGGTGGTGTAATAAGAACAATGTACTGGAAATTTATAGCACTGTCTATCCTCCGGATTGCGGGTAACTAAATCAGTGTAGTGTAACTATGAATTTAAGCCCTCAAAATCCGCCAATATGCTAAAAATACTTCATGTTCAACAATGTTTACGCATGTTTACTATACAGTTGTAAGTTAAATAAGTTCCACTACAGCTGGATAACATTTCGTATTGTGGCCTTGCTACGAGGAATGTCAGGTTGGCAAGATGTTCTTGTGCAATACTACTAAGTCAGTCGCGCGATATTATTCAGTTAGTTCGAACACTTGAGTTAGCGTAATACGACACTCGTACGAGAAATATTTTTATAAATTGTGTATCTCAGTTAAGTTCGTTTTGTTGACGTAAGTATGAACATCATTCATATTTTTTTTCTATTTTATTTATAATTAGTGTATTTTTTGTAAAACTCAGTTCTCGACATTGTTGGTAGTAGGTTATATATAATTTATTTGTATGGATGCACAATTTTTCTACAAAAATATTATATGTACGTATGTATTATTTATGGATTAGTATGGCAATCCAGCGAGGACATGTTGACACCCTACCCATAGAAGACGGTGACCTAGGCTCAGTATTCTACTTATAGTCTTGAGAGATTATAGATACAAAACAATATAACTATGATAGTTTGTTTTATTGTATTAGTTTATATTAGATTACATATGTTGATTTATAATTTCTTAATAAATACACCAATCTAACTATTGCTGACAAAAAAATTATTTAAATATTAAAATGAATGCAAGTATTAATCCATAAATCAAATTATTATTTTAAATATATCAATCAAAGAAAAAAGCGAGAAAAGAGAATGTTGCATAAAATTAGGATGTGACCGAGACTTCGTCCAAATTTCGTGAGATTCCCACGGGATTCCTAGGATAAAAAATATCAGACAATTTATTACATAAAATTTGTTATCGATTAGTGAAAAAATCGCATTGAATTTGGAATTTATTTTCAATCTGGCCATTTTCAATCATTCCCAAACAAAAAATCCCGCGGGATTACCGGAATAAAAAGTAGCGCAGATTTAAAGTCTAATAATTTGCTGTCGATCAGCGAAAACCGCATCAAAATCGGTCCAGTAGTTTTTACGTGAATCCCGAACAAACAAACAGACAAGAAATCTAAAAAAAATTGCATCCTATTCTCCGTCGTTTATATAGTCTATTCCAGTTTTTTTTATATAGCTTCAGTGTACAGACAGACATATTTAGAATTTTATAATATTATAGATATAGTCGTTATTTTTTATTTTTTAGGATACCGTAATCATTTCACTCAATGGAAACCCTATAGAATCGTTTTTTTTATATTTATTACGCACAACTCTAGCTTTTAGCTTATAAGTAGCGTGAAAAGTTGAATAGTTATTGGGGTACAACATATTGTATTTTATAAGAGGGATACGTACTCGACTGGTCTTATTTAAATACAATAATTAACTAAATCATAGGCATATAAAGTAAAAAAATTAAGTTTATTGTTCTATTAACTGAAATTCAAACGCCTTGATAAAAAAAATATTCTAATATATACTTACTATATGTACTTATCCACTCCGACTGTTAATTTTGCCGAACGTTTGTTCATGTATTTATTATTACTTTTCTGTTTCCTTTATTTTGATTTAAGGTAGATAATATAATTAGAGTGACAATGAGGGTAACGAATTTTTATTTTATCGCATAACAGAATTCTTATGATCTATTATGTGTTACTTCGAATTATATTTCTATATAAAAATTTGCTACGTGTATATTTTTGGAGCTCTTAGCTCACATTTCCTCAAATCCATCTTATTTTTTATATTATTTTTCCATTTATATTGTTCTTATTTTAATTAGCTTAACTACAACAGTCCTCTATAGATTAGGTGAACAGGTGCCCACATGTCTGGCAACGTTACTTCGATAGATCACCACTTTAACCCCTAGCCCGAGGTAGGCACCAGCCTGTGTGTGTGTGTGCTATGTGCCCATAAAAAAGCGAGCTTTTTTATGGGCACATAGCTTCAGGACCCCATGGTCCAAGTGTCTCGGACGAAACAAGCAGGTAACCCATTGAGGGTTGCATATTTATATATTATATACCTGTTTGTTTCGTCGTGTAAATACACAGCTTAAGTGATTCAAAACTAGGAAAGCACTTTCTTGTCCAATTAATATTATACATCGAACCTAGACTATGCGAGTGAGACTCGCACAGGCCATTTTTTTAGTTTAGGAAGTGAGTGGTACGAAGAAAGGAATCATATGAGGTCTTTTCTAAACCGATTGCTACATGTGTGAACAAATTTAGTACAATTATTTCAAGGCAACATGCGCAGTTGTTACTTTAAAACTTTACTGTTTTTATTACTAAAATCAAGATTAAAAAGTATTAGAGCGAATCGTATTATAAGCGTTTGTTGTAATTAACACTATCGTTTATCTAGTAAAACATAGATATTTTTAAATGATTAGTAAATGTTTACAAAGTCTATGTTCATCAGAATCACATATTCTTTTAGAGCTCATGAGAAATCCGCTCATCAGTCATGTCAATAACGAAAACTTTATAAATTGGTTGTATACATCTCTGTGTCTATAATTTTGGCTAATAAGGAATTGTTTATATCGGCCGCTATACACACACATACATCAGTAGTAGTGTAGTGAAAATGCAAAAGTATAAAAATTTGCGGTGGCTGCCATACCTGTCATGCATTGAGTTCACTTTAGCATTTGTAAATTTCTTAATTTACACATTAATTAAAAAAAATATTTATGTAAATGTAAAGTAATAGTTCAAAACAAATACAGATATTGAATTATATATAGGTACATATAGTTTTACACAACTTCCAACATAAATTCCGATCGGCAGTTTTCGTTTGCGATGAAAAGTGCAGACCCCTATTCCTGAATGAGGGGAATAAATATATATATATCAAAAGATATTTGGGTCATGAGATATTTTCCACAGAACATATATATATCAAAAGTTTGCGATTTGTAGAATAAAACTTATTATGATGTTATCTTTGTAAATATTTCCAGAATGTCCAAAGACATGGAACAAGACATCGTTTTAATCAGAGAATGGCTTTCAAAGGAGGACTTCCTCCCGCAAGACTTCGGTAAGTTTCACAACACTCATTAATCTGTTGGCATTGAAATATTGTTCGCGTAATTTGTATATTTCATCATAAACGAAATGTAAACACAATCATTAGAGTCGTCATTAGTGCCCCCAATGTCAAATGATTTTCATATAAAATTTTGAAATATATGTACATACCTATGCTATTTCCACTAATGTTATGTTACTAAAGCGGACCTATGTACTCGTGAAATCAACATTGCATCGCGGTTTAGATCCAAATACATGGATTCCCTGGTCTTCCAGGACACTATCGTCTCAATAGTAGGTTTGCCTGATTTCGGTATTCGGTTAATTTCAATGGCGCCCGTGACACGCCACTCTGTCTTCATAAATATTTAATAAGCCAAAACTAACGAAATAAATCTTTAAAATTTTGATAGCTTTTCAGTATTCATTTCGGCTAACGCCATTTCTGCTAATAGTAATACCAATTTTTTTTCTATTACTATTCTGTTGCAGCGATATCGAGAAGATATTGTGGTTTTGTAGAATACGAACTTTCGACACTATCGCAAATGAATCGTACTTTGAATATTTTCACAACGCCAAGATATTGAAATAGCAGAATTGAGCCCCAGAATGGCACACATAAGGTTAAGGGCCATTTATATGGAGAGCTTTTCTTGCCTCCAAGATACGATGTCGAAAGTAAGAATAATAAATATTATCATGTAAACAATACATACGATATCGTACGCGAAAGGCGACAATCGCCTGATCATTAAATATTGACGTCTCTGTGTAAACAAAATGCAAAATATTGTGCTCATCACCGATGATTGCTCTCACGATGATGATGAATGATGATGATGAATTCAATGATGAATTCAGCTCGAAATGCAAGTCTCGCATTCAAATCGGCTCAAACTGATTTATACGATACTCGCATGAACTTGTACGAGTACTAGTTTAGACAAGTCGAGAAATTGTAGGAAAATATCTCAATGCGATTTGTGTCGTAGTGTAAACAAAACTCTAGGTGATAATTACCTTACGAATATCGTATGACATACTAGTAGGCGAGTTTTTGTTTTTTGGTTGAATGTAAACATGTCAATGGGATTATTGTCTAAAGAGTATCGCCTACGAAAATAATATACGATTTTCGCCCCAAAACGTGCGATAAACTCTTTCCATGTAAATGACCCTTTAATGTCATGCAATAAAATAATACGACCTAGCCAGATTTTTAAGAAATTTATGCGTAGATAATGAATTATCAATGTCTTTGAATTACTATCTTCCCCAATGTTCTACTGGATCTAAGTACTCTTATTAAATGATTATTTAAGTGACCGTTGATTAACGGTCTGATCTCTAGCATTACACTCAAGAAATAATAATCACTTTACAAAATACAATCATTTGTAGTATTTAATATGTGATCAGAATTTAAATGTATAGAGAAAAACGGGTTTCGTAATTAATATTATTACTGCAACAGTGAAACTAAAGTCACACATTATAATCCCTATTAATATTATAAATGCGAAAGTAACTCTGCCTGACTGTCTGTCTGTCCCGTTTTCACTGAAAAACTACTGGACCGATTAGACTGAAACTCAGTATATATATATATATATATATATATATATATATATATATATATATATATATATATATATATATATATATATTCGATGCCGAGAATGAACATAGGATACTTTTTATCCCGAAAAATGGGATAGTTTTCGGGATAAAAATATATATGTCTGTTTGTTTGTTATGCTTTTACGGTAAAAGTACTGGACCGATTTGGCTGAAAATTGGTATATATGTAATTTTAATACCGAGGGTGGACAAGAGATACTTTTTATCCCGGATAATGGGATAGATTTATGTAAAGGTTATCCCAAAAAGTAAGATAGGTTTTTGTGATTTGCCATTTTCGTCATTTTGGTCATTTGGGCCATCTTTGTCCTTTTTGACCTTTTGTCCTTTTTAATCTTTTTGTCCTTTTTGTCTTTTTTGTCCTTTTGACCTTTTTGTACTTTTTGGCCTTTTTGTCCTTTTTGTCTATTTTGACCTTTTTGTCCTTTTTGACCGTTTTGTCCTCTTTGTACTTTTTGTCCTTTTTGACCTTTTGTCTTTTTGAACTTTTTGACCTTTTTGTCCTTTTTGGCCTTTTGTCCTTTTTGGCCTTGCCGGGAGATGGGATAATTTGCGATATAAAATGTAATTAATCTTCCGAGTGCAAATAGCACTCACATAAACATTTAGTACAATGTAACCTGTATTAACGCCTGCTCTTTAAACAAGAGGCAGGCACTAGAGGTTGACCCACGGCGCAGCCGCGGGTTAAACTCTAGTAATCCATAAAATCAATTAACGAAAATTATAGTGAACAGTGTTTACTTTGTATCTGAAACCATTGTATGGATATAACCCTAAGATAATGATTTTGCCTGAGCGACTTCTCTTATGTACGCAACGTTTCTCTTGCGCATCCTGGGGATTTGGAATGCGCTCCCAGCTGAGGTTTTCCCCACAGCACTACCATATGGAATTAGCTACAAACGATTCATAAAATTTCTGTGAGACCGGCAACGCGTTGCATTATTGACATCTCTGGTGTCGCATACGGCTATAGGAAACGGTAACCGCTTTTCATCAGATGGACCGACACCCTGTTTGCGTACTCCAACAATAAAAAAATCATAATGGAAATATACAATGAAGAATGACGAAGGGTTTGACGAAGGGTTTGACGAAGTCCATGTGAGAATAGGCAGACCCTGAACGTTCCCAAACTAATCAAAATATGCCTATGCTATACAGCGAAGAAAAATATTAGAAATGATAAATATTATTTCAACAAATACAAAAATTGTAACTCCCAAGACCTCTACATCTCTTTCGTCTACTGTTCGCCAAGGACCTCCACAAGTTATAACATCAGGCCTCTTACCATAGCCTCTGCACAAGCTGTTTGGCTCTAGAGTCTTCAAGTCCCGTGTGAATAGGTACCTCTAGGTAAGCGTGCTCCATCTTAGACCATATCTCCGCTCAACATCGGGTGAGATAATGGTCAAACGCGAACTTTATCTAGTGTAATAAAGAAAAGAAGGTATGGTGCCCCAGCAGAAAGTAGAGGAAAAGGATCCCAAGAATTGTCATTGAATTTGCAAATATAGGTAGTTTGTCAGTTTGTTAGTGCAACAAAATTTAATTAGTTTACAAGTATCTGTAGTATTGTATAGATATATATCTGTTTTTATCCGTGTAGAAAGGGAGAAAGAATACAATTTCCTGCGGCCGGGCGGCCAGTCGTAAAGGCGCGAAAAACAACCCACAACCAGGTGGTAGGGCATTTGCCCGACTGGACGGCTACCACCCCTGGTCTAAAGTATGTCGCCATAACAACCTTGAGTTGTGTTCCGGCATTAGTGACCAGGTTCCAGTCTCCCTTAAGAGAGCAACAGCGCATTCGTAGCACCTTTGATGTTGCAAATGTCCATAGACGATGGTAACCGCTTTCCATCAAGTGGGCCATCTGCCTGTCTGCTGAACTCCTGCAATAAAAAAAAGTATTTTGTTGACCATTAATTTTTTAGTAGAAATTGTTTTATACCTATGCATTTTGGTGGTACACCGGTCTAGTTAGTATTCGAAATTAGCCGCCAAGCTTTACTTTCTTCGGCATCCCGCTGTGCTTACCCCGGCGATGCGGTGCGCACATCAAATTATTTGTACGCCATAAATCATTATTAAAGAAATGCATAGTTGACCTGGTATAAATTGCAGATGACATGATGATAAAAAAGTTTCTACACAGTTGCTACGGAAGCTTGGAACAAACGAAGAAGTGTATAGAGAAGTTTTGCACAAGCAGAAGCAACTTGATTGAAATGTATACCGACAGAGATCCAACATCTAAGAAACTGAAAACTGCATTCTCTATTACGTACGTAATGTACTATTTTACCTTCTTAGCTAGTTACACTTGCGTTATGGTTAATGTGTACAACAGATAACTTTGGAGCAATTCCAAATAGCTGTGCTTCCAAGAGGCTGTGTACTTTTCAAAAACAAAACAAAGATAAAATACAGACCAATTATTGTGACAAACTCACCATAGGGGAAATGTTTTAAATTACGTCTCTTTGAACAACAAATTGGATTTGAACATTTTAAAACAAACTTCAAGTAAATTCACATCAGTCATTAGCCAGACCAAAATAAGAAAAGTCAATTTCGCTTTGATTGACGCCAATCGGGAAACTTTTGCAATAACTCGAAGAGGCATATATTGCTAAACGGAGAAAATATAGATATTTACAACAAAAACATACAACTTTTCATTTCACAAACAACTCGTGTTCATTTTAACCATTTGTTTAAATTAAACTCCGCACCAAAACATCTTTTGCCAAGTTCCATCAAAAATTCATCTGTACCTGTACCATTCTATCCTGCTTTCAGATCCATTTCAACTTACATGGCTGGTAACAACGAGCTGCTCATCCACCAGCTTGATGACCCGTATCTGGAGAATTTCGAATTTTACGATGTATTAAAATCATTTTTAATACAAGCAGATTATTGGTTACAGAAAGTGCCTAACTTTCCAGACGGACACATCTGTCTTCTGGATATACAACATTATAACTTAAAAATTATATCAAAATCTAATATCTTCTATTTTAACAAATTCTTGATTTATTTATTGGTGAGTTATTTGTTATTTCTAGAGAATTCTGTTTATAAATCGCTCGATTGCTATGGTCCGTTTTTCAGTAGAAAATTCTACAGATACAATTCTGAAAATACAGTCAAGGTGAAGCTTGAATTTAAATATAAACGAAAATTAATTTGAAGAAAATCCATTGAATCAATTTTGAAATATGGCGTTTATCAGTCAAATGCTTTTATGGTTCTGTAGCCAAGTAATAAAAACAGTGTATGTTTGTAACCTCTATGAAACCCTTCGTTATGTGTGGAATAAGACTCACTTGTCGGATTTATTACAATTTCTTGGCTGCTGACAACACGCTTGTTGTTAGAAATATCCTTAGATGAAAGTAACCACTTAACATCATGCGGCTGTGAGCCTATCTGCTATTTTATCCTATCCGTGTAGGAACAGAGAAAGAATAATTCCTACGACTGGGCAGGCTGTCGTAAGAGGTGATAAAACAACCCGCAGCCAGGTGTTAGGGCATTTTCTGGTTTAGATTATGTCGTCATAATAACCTCGCGTTAAGTATTTATGAGTTTTGAAATATGCAATAAAACTACACTAAAAATGTTAGCATAAGCTAATTGAAGTTTATGTACCACATCGTTATCTAAGGGAAGCGTGCTCAAATGGCAATGCTAAGTCACTGTCCTAAGTATAAACGAGCTTCATGTTTATGGGCCTCAAAGATTTCTCTACAACTTTCTTTGTAAAAATTCTTTGCGGATGAACTCTACGGACCTAGTGTCTCAATTCCAAACGACATAAATATGTAGCCTCTTTCTAAGGCTCCATATTTGCGCCGTTGGAGGGCTTCATTCAGATCGCGTTGTGTTTCGGTATTATAGTAGCCAAGTTCCAGTCTCCTCTTCGCGGTGGGTAGTATATTGGTAGCACCTCTGGTGTTACAAATGTCCATAGGCGACGTTAACCACTTTCCATCATGTGGGCCGTCAGCCTATCTGCTGTACTCAGCCAATAAAAATACTCATAATAGTAGGTAAGATTTTATGGACGTCCCGACTAGGAGGAGGAGCGAGATGGAATGCTCCCCCTTAGATAATACTATAGCTCCCCCGTCTCAAAAGAAGATCTTCCAGCGAGGCTATTGCTGTTCCTTGAAGGCCCATCTGTTACTGTTGGAAATTTGTATACATTCTTTGTACGTTTCGGGAATCGTTTGCGACCACAATTATTGCACAGCGCCATCTATTGGCTTGTAAGTGTTCCACTACAAGATCAAAGGTCTCGATCTGAATTTTGCTGCGTATGATACATAGATTGTAGGAAAAGAATTCTCACATATTGAGAAGCTCGTCTGCAAACTCGTCGATCTTGAGTTTTGTGTTTTGTACGATGACTGTGCTTACTTCAAGAATAAAAAAATCTTTCTTATTATTTTCAGGAAGCAATGCCTGTTCGCCTGAAAGAGATCCATGTGTTTAATTGCCCAATATATTACGATCGGTTGTATTGCTTGGTTAAAACTGTACTGCCACAATATATCCGCGATTTGGTAAGTTTTTGTAACATTAATTCTTTACAGTTCAAAACCGTCTTATTTAGATTATAATAATAAAACGCTAAAAATATGTACTGAAGAATACTAACAAATAAAGATCCGTAGTCTCTGCCACCCTGTGAACTATGGATCCACACTCGAAAGTCATAAGAGTCATAGTTTTGTCATAATTGTATTTTCTTACTCTCTTATAAATGAATGAGACCACTTTATAATTAATGATGTTAGTTTAAAACTAGTTAATATAATGCAAAAGAGAAAGTAAATTAGCATTCTGGTTAAGTCTGATAGGCAAATATTATAACTTTTCTGGAAAGTAGGATACGTGGTCATATTACAAACCAACTACGAAGCGGATACAGATATTTTGAAGACGATCTAGCTATTAAGTTGTTTTTGGCTTAAATCTAGATAGCCTAGTGTCAACATAATCCCGGGGCACGGTTGCTTCGGGAGGTACCTGTGTCGCATAGGGCGGGAGCATAGGCCGGGGTGCCATAACTGCGTTAGCAGCGACGAAAATATGGCACGGCACACCATCTAGGTGTGTCTTACAGCTTGGGACTCGTAGCGCAGTGATTTCGTCGCGACCATCGGAGCCGACCTGTCGTCCCCAACTGTGCTCAAGGCCATAGTCGAAAGCGCCGACACGTGGGACGCGGCCATCTCTTTCTACGAGACCGCAAAGTCTGCGAAGGAGACGGCGAAGAGGGAAAGAGAGTAAACCAGCACACTACCCTCCTGCCTAAGTCGACGGTGGCGACGGAGGGTCATGAACAATGACCTGCAGCCGCCGTAGGCTACGGCCGTTTAAGCAACCTGCGGGGAACCGGATCCCTCGCACATAAAAGCCGGAGGGGAGAGACGCTCATCGACCCGCGCGCCCCCTCTCCTCTCGTGGTGAAACCCGAGGTATTCGGAGAGGCCCAGCTCTGCGGCTTACAACAGAGGGGCCATCTCGTGAAGGAGTCGGTTATCGTCCGTCCGAGCTAGAGGTCAACGCGCGAGCGAGCCCACATCCTGGACATGGGACGCAACGACGATCGGCCAGGGGTTTTAGTTGATATCCCCAACCGTGACGTGGAATTAGCATTCCTGCGGGGGTACTAGTGCCACCCCAACGAGGCGAATCCTACACTCCCCACCGCGTATCCTTCGCGGTGGTTTGTCAGCATAATCCTGTAACAAAGACATAATAATAACTATTATAATTATTACGAATAAACAGTCTGTTATAATCCTGTATGTATTTATAAAGAACAACGATTACCTATTGATCATCAGTATTAAATGCGTCATGTAGGTACCGTAAAAGAATAGGAAATTACACTATATGTATAATTTTACTTTTTTATAGGTTCGCTTTCATCCTAATGTAGAAAGTTTACACAAAGAAATAGTCAAGAAATATCTACCGATAGAATTAGGGGGTGAAGCTCCAAGTATGAAAGAACAACAGGCATATTGGGTGAATGAAATTCAAAACGACAGGTAAACAATATAGTCTGATCTACCTTTTCATCTAGTTGGTAAGAATTCAAGACATCCTGCATAGACTTCGATTTTCGAAGGCAAGTCTACTTCGTATTTTTGACTATAAAGTTGTTTAGAAGTCCCTTTAATCTAATCTTTGAATTTGTAAGAAATGCAAATATAATTTAAAAAAATAATCAAAAGCAGCAATCTACTTTGCATACAATTGTCAGATTGCTGATCTTGATTATGAATTAAATAATTAAATACGGGTTTAAAATGTGTGTATGTTATATATATATTGTGCTATGATATTGTGAAGTACGAGCAGGAGTTCGCGCTTGGGATTGAAAGTAAACACCAGTTTTTTCAACTAAATGCTTTTATTAACTTCACAGCCGTACCTGATTCTTCTCCGCAGGGTTGCCCCTACACGCACAACTAGCGTCGCACGGAGAATAAGAAGTCTCACTCACAAAGCCGTCGCCGATATTGCGTAGATCACCTCCTGCTACTGCGATGCTCACTACTACACTAAATTCCTCCTTCACTGAACTGCCCCCTAAATTCTTCTCTAACCGTAATTAAATGTGTACTATAATCTTCAATTTCAGAAAAATGTTCCTCGACGAGAACCTATGGAAAGCTGACCTCAAACGAAAACCAAAAAGCGCGGAAGTAGACTTGGACGATATGAATGGTTCATTCAGAACACTCTCTATAGATTAATTAAAAATAGTCAAAAAAGCAAACATGAGCTGTTTACTGTTGTTTTTTCCGAAAATAACTTTAGATGTATGGCATTAAAAAACCTTGGAACAATAACTAACGCTACAAAAACTGTGCTAAATAAAACCCAGAGCAACAGATCTTTTATATATTCATTTATTTACATTGTATTCATAAATATGAGCTGGACGAGTCTCATTAAAATTGGCCACTGGTTCTAAGTCGTATTTTGAGTTTTATTTATAAAGTAATCCGAAATGTATGCGATTCTTAGACTATATACCTACGTTAGGTATATAGTCTAATATGTGATTGTACCTAGTTTAAAGCAGGATAGTGTTATGTAACTATCTTGCTCTAAAGTAGTAACAACCTTGTAAATAACAAATCGATACATCACTTTTCAACGGCGTAGTCCGAGTGTAGGAACATAAATGTGTATTTTTTAAATTTGGTTCTCGACTTGACACCAAATGTTTAAAGAACGCTTGCTTTCTTTTTTAAAGTCTTATTTATATTTACGTTAGTTAAGTAGTTAGGTAACTTGCGAATAAATCCTTATTATGGTTTGGACAGACATCTACACTTATGGCCGGTTCCGATATCTTACCGAACGTTAAATTGCCTTACTATCGGAAAAAATTTGATATAAGCTTTAATAAAACAAGTTAAGTCAAAATTTGCCGATGTTAAGACAAGTGAACGAATAGTAAGATATAGGAAACTGCCATTAATTGACAAGTTATTACTTAAACGGAAAATCTCTGTCCAAACGGTGATAAGGACTTAAATCGCCAGTTTCAGTTCAGTTGTTTGTTACATAACTTAGGTATAATAAGGATTTATTCTCATGTATGTCAGATGGTGTACCACGTAACAGATGGGATGAAGATAGATTTTGCTCGCATCCTTGCAAAACAGCTCTATTGCAGAAAAGCATCGTATGCATGGTACCAGAAAATTACAATAAGATTCCACATTTAAAATCGTTAAATACAAATTCTTTTAAATTCCATTTAATAAGTTGCTTGCTAATAAATGCTATTATACTATAAATGAATACAGATAAATGTTAAACTATAATTCGAACTAACAATGATAATCATATTACCAACTACTCTGTTTATTACAAATTTATGAATATTTAACTGTTGTAATTAATTAATTTTCTGACTATGGGACTTTGGACGCTATTTATTTTTAATTGAGATTACACATTATAATATTTTAAGTAATTGTATAAATAATGTAATATTGTAATTGTATTAATTTAACGAGCTAAATCTGCACGCTAAACTGCCAAAAACGTGTGTACCATAAATATAACCACTGTAAAACCTTTTAAGCCATATTTTATGTAAATAAATAAATTTGAATTCAGTAACTTAACTAATTACTAAATTATATGTAAAATTAATATAAATCAGCCTTCAGCGGGATTTTTCGATTAGCAGAAAATAATATTTATAGGATAAAATACATAAAAAGTAAAATTTACAAATATATGACTAAATAGTTTTATTCATAGATTGTGTGTATTCTAGTTAAAAGTTAGTTGGTGAATAACTTTTTAACGATATTTTGTAAATTAACCATGTAGATCCTCAGACGCATCTTATAGGGCAGATGATAAAAATCAGTTAGTATAGATTTTCATAAATCTATTACCATGGAATATAGTATTTACAATAAATAAAATTGACATGATGATTATAATTAACTCAATCAAATTGACTAGGTGTTAAATTTGTAATATATAAAGTGATTGAATTTTGTTGTTTTCATTATTATTTAGAATAATCCCTATGAAACTCATAAACTCAACTCTCCAAATTAGCTGCAAACAGTTGGGTAACAATTGTTTCTTTTATTTAAATTTTTCTATCAATCATTGTTAAGAGCGGACGTAAAGATTTTTTAATGTTATGGTTTCTCTACCACATACAGATTTTTAAGATTTATCACGCATGTACTTTTTGGCACTTGTAAGATGTGACACAATCAAAAGTTTATTCTATACGTTCCTAACTAGCTGATTGCCGAAAAAATTGCGCTCAATTTTGCAATGTATCTATTAAGTACATTTATCTATTGATAAACTTATTCATATTGAGTTAGAGTTTTGTAGGCTTCTTTGAGGTTCTTAAATAAGCCTTCAAACTTACTCTTACTCAATATGAATAAGACCGTAAGTATATTGCAACATAGCATGGAAGAAAAATATCACGAATTATCCCGAAGAAACGTAACGTGAAACCCTTCTAAACCCTACGTGTTTATATCGAATTAAATAAATCAGTTTCCACAGATGTTCGTCCGTGCTACTACCATGAATTGATACTAGTTACCAAGACTTGCCTGGAAGAGATCGCTTTTTAGCGATAAGGCCTCCCGTTGGACTATCTCTTGTATTTTTCTACTTCTGTTTAGCTATGCTTTGCAACTGCTATTTGTTCATGTTATTAGTACTTCTGACGTAGCATCACCGTCTACTTTTTTATTCTTAATAATCTTTAAAAAATTCTAATTGTGTGATAATTATTATTTTAAATTTAAAATTCAAAATTTGATAAAATGTTCTTCTTTCGGAATGTGGTTGTACACGAAATATGTATCTATCTAGAAACTCATTTTATTATTAACAACATATGCAGTCAGTAATATTCAACTGAGTACGTGGCACTATTATTAGAACCAAATGTGATTTTATATTTATTTAGTAGCTTTTGGACGTTCATCTTCTTTCTATGAGGGCTCTTGTACCCTGACTGACTTTTGTAGGTAAGAAAAGTCGCTGGGTCTACCCAAGAATTCGTATCGTTTCTACACTTGAACTGTGTGTGTACATTGCTCCGGCGCTGACCAAGAAAAAACTCTTGTCTGCGCTAGACACGATGCGCTCTATGTTGTTGCGGTGAAGGGCGGAGCGGAGTAGTGGGTGAGATGTTTCAGGTAATTTGAGTACGTCTGTATGCTTCGTATATAACATGATTATTTTCTTTACTAACAAACTTGACTATTGCATCCTACCATATCCTGCACGATTGCCCAAAACAATCTCATTGTTTACACGTTTCTTTTTTATCTTGTCAGACACGACAAATTTTTGTGGCTAGAACATGATGAATTAGTCCTATCCGCCGCAGATACGGTGAAAATTCTTAGTGTGTACAAGAGCCCTTAGGGTTCCGTAACTACTATAGCAAAAAGGAATTCATTATAAAGTCTTCATGTTGATCAGTACTTTTCATCGTCTATCTTTGTATAAATGAACATTGTACAGCTTTTTGTCAGAAACTGCTGGATTCACGTGGATGATTTTTTGTTAAAATATATAATTTATATGCCACTACATAATGTTGCAGTGAAACCCCGAAAAAACTAAAAATTAAAGGCTGGCTTATATGATCTTTGGGGGTGACCTTTAAACATGTAAGTGAGGGATGAACATCTTTGCTGGGTTTTGTCAGGGATATATTTAAAACTGGATCATCAATTTTTTTACTAAAGTCAACAAGTATGGACTTACCTGCTTCAAAATTCCCCAAAAATCTGGTGAAGGATCCAGCTGAATAGCTGCAGATGGCTGTTTCGCAGCGCGCTCGAGGAGGCACCTCCTTTGAGGTTCGACTACTGCAGGGGGGGGGGTCTCTATCGTATTAAGCCGTATAAGGGTGAACGAGCAAATTCACGGGTTGCAGTGACACAAGTTGGGACGAGTTATCGACTCCGCTGGCGGAGCCGATCCTAGTCTATCTTTACTACTGCTTGGCAACATGTTACAGCTGGTAGAGAAGAAGCGGCGAAAGAAACTCTCCAGCAACACGCCTAAGCTGGTCTTGTGCGACTTTGTGTCTGTAAATCGGTTGGAAAGAAATATCTTCCTGTAGAGTTAGGTGGGGATGCTGGCCATTTAAAACAAGCACATTCACAAATGATGCAAGAAATACAACGTCCTCGGTAAATATTGCATCAATAATGTTCAAGTAGTTCTTCTTTTTACTGTGAAGCTGGCAAACATGCCAATGGCCTAACTCATCGACAGTGATTACCGTCGACTATAGGCGTTTGCAACACCAATGGTGAAGCCAACGCGTTGCCAGCCTGTAGCATAGAATAAAGAGGATGCGATAGAGGAATCAGACAGGAGTAATAAGATAGAAGAGATAGATAGGAAACTGGATTCGAACAGGGGGACGGGATAGGGAAAGGGGAAAATGGGCCATCGGAACTCTTACTCATCGCACGAAACACGATTAACTCAAAACTTACTGTTTCACGTCAACATTCTGTGAGAGCGTGGTATCACACCGATCGAGCCGGCTCTAAGAGCTGTAATCAAGATAACACTGTCTTCACTGTCAATCAAAATACGCACGACGCCCAGACTCTCATAATCGAGATAGTTATATTTTGCTACGGAATCACTGCAATAAGGTGTGTAGAGATGCACAACGTCGCCACATTCATGAATCCATTAATAATAATGACTCATCCAAAGTTTGGAAGTTTTTAAAATCCCTGGGGGTCGGTAAGTTGCAAAATAATTCCTTAGATACTCACAATATAAATATTGATTCTTTAAATCACTATTTCTCTTCGTCAGCAAGTATTAATCTAGCTACTAAAATGAATACTTTAAATAAACTTTCATCATTGCCAGACCCGGATTATTCTCCATTCTTCTTTACTCAGTTTACAGAATGTGATGTTAAGAAGAGCATATTATCTATTACATCTAAGGCAGTGGGTAGTGATACTTTGAGTCGTAATATGATCCTGCCCATCCTTAACATCATTCTTCCTATCATCACTCATATTTTTAACTATTCCATTTCTAGCAGTATCTTTCCAAATAGTTGGAAAGAAGCCCAAATTATTCCCATTCCAAAAAAACCAAATCCATCCTCCTTTTCCGAATACAGACCAATTTCCATCCTACCTTTTTTATCCAAAGTCCTTGAACGCCTTATCCACAGCCAGATTAGTGTTTTCCTGAACAACAATATCCTTTTAAATCCTCTACAATCTGGCTTTCGACCCGGTCATAGCACTGCCACTGCCTTAGTTAAAGTTACAGACGATATCCGCCTCGCTGTGGAGCTTGGCAACATAACTATTCTTACATTGTTAGACTTTAGTAATGCTTTCAACACCGTGGACTTCGATATTCTGCTTGGCATATTATGCTCACTTAATATATCTCCATCTGTAATTGAGTGGTTTCGAAGTTACCTGTCAGGGCGCCGACAACGTATTCGCATTGAGGATACATATTCCGCTTGGTGTAATACTTCTGCCGGCGTACCACAGGGTGGCGTTTTATCTCCTTTGCTTTTCGCGATGTTTATAAACTCAGTTTCCAAAAAACTTCAATGCTCCTACCACCTTTACGCAGATGATCTCCAAATTTACAGGCATACCACTGTCGACAGACTTGCTGAAGCTATTGATCTCACTAATCAGGATTTACGTAATATATCTGATTGGAGTAAGGCATATGGACTAACTGTGAATCCTTCAAAAACACAGGTAATTTTGGTGGGTAGTTCCAGGATGGTTTCCAGGATAAGGTATCCTTTGCTATCGCAGATTATCTTCGAAGGAGTTCCTATATCTTTTAGCACCAAAGTAAAAAACCTGGGCGTTTATATTGATAGTCACCTCTCCTGGAGCCTCCAAATTCAGGAAGTTAGTAGGAAGATGTTTGCATCTGCAGCTGCACTTCGAAGACTGCGTAATTTCCTTCCTCATGCGACTAAAACTGTACTTGCATAATCCCTCCTCCTACCAATTCTAGATTATGCCGATGTCAGCTATCTTGATCTTACTGAAAGCCAACTATGTAAGCTTGAGCGACTTCAAAACTTTTGCATACGATTCATATTTGGTTTGCGTAAATATGATCACGTTTCAGAATTCCGCGCTAAACTCAAGTGGCTTCCAATACGTTTTCGCCGGAATGCTCATATACTGTCTCTTCTGTATAATACATTATTTAACCCTCAAACCCCTGAATACCTCAAGGAACAATTTCATTACCTTTATTCCGGTAACTTAAAGTCTCTCAGATCCTCGGAAAATTTGTTACTTAAAACTCCTCTGCATACAACTAGCTTTTATGGCAAATCCTTCACAGTCCAAGCAGTTCGTCTTTGGAACGCACTGCCTGTTAATATCAGGCTAGCCAAATCACTGCCTATTTTCAATAGACTTGTGAAGGATTATTACAGCTCTATTTAAGGATGCAGCAGCAGTTATTGTCTTTTTCTAGTTTTATATTTATTTATGTAAGTGTATTTTATAATATTTTATTTACATATATAGTATTAGTATAATCTTTATCAATGTATGTATATTATATCATTATGTATATATTTATAAGATATTGATTCGAAGGTGAGAATATTGCAACATACCTCTGTTCTTATCAAATTTTTTATCCATCCAAAGGTTGTCTGGAAGAAATCGCTAATAGCGATAAGACCGCCTATTGTATTGTAAACTTCTATTTCTGTTAACTGTATCTTTTAAAGTACAATAAAGCATATTCATTCATTCATTCATTCATTCACTGTCTGGAAACACTTCCAGCATGTCTCTGCCATGTTCTTTTCGTATAGTGCTAGTTTTTAAGTGATTACAGCCCCCGTTGAGTCTATTGAAATCCTTTATACAATATGCTCCGAGGGCATCTTGCTTACTTTATTATATTAATATCATGATATTGGTATTATTATTTTTTTAATTCTATTTCCTATGCTTTAATGATAATCATGCCACTCGATGATTCGCATGACATTTCTTGACCAAAAAAATAATTTTCCTTGGGTAAATCGGTTCATGTTAGTGTTTCAAAACAAAATTAGGTGGACGGCGGACCTTAAAAAGGAGAATAACATACCAAGATCTAAAAAGAAAACAAATATTAAAAATATCTTAATTGCTTAGTGCTTAAGGTTTCCTACCTGTTTTTTTCACGTCATCTTTGAATCTTTATTCTGTGAGAACTTTTTTTAGTTATAAAAATATGTAAAGAACACCGGCGCTCATTAAGAAACTACCCACTAAAAAATTCTGATATTTGATTTTATGTTGTTAATTGTTATTGACGCTAACGTCCCTGATCCATATTTGTGTTAGTTAGTGTTAGTCTTTGTCACGCATATGTAGCCAAAGTTTTAATGCTATATTTCAGATGCG
Source organism: Dendrolimus houi (assembly GCA_039645545.1). NCBI lineage: Eukaryota > Metazoa > Arthropoda > Insecta > Lepidoptera > Lasiocampidae > Dendrolimus > Dendrolimus houi. Next base: position 14,187,105 of record CM077131.1, read on the forward strand.
ACATCCTTAATGACGATAAACATTTACAAATAACTCATACATATACACTATTGTTAAATCATTAACGCGTTATTTTTTAGCGCTTTAAGTAAGACGCGTTTGTATAAAGTCACACACGCAGGGGAGTAGGGGCATTAGTGAATTGCAACGGCCGGCGGCACAGAAAGACAGAACAAATAAAAATTTGCAAGTTTGGGGTCTGCTGGTCTGAATTAGAGGCCTTCTTCTCAAACGCCTTCCGTCGTTCATTTTCGTCCGATCAGCCCATCAATGAGTCAATAAAAGTTTAGATAGAATAAAGAAAGAACAAAGATTTCTTTAAAACTACAATAATATAGTCCATGTAACACAGAAATAAATGGAACATACAATGGAATACTTTAACTTTATACTATTATATAAAAAGAAAACACGCAAAAACAGTTCTAAAACAAAAACGTAATTCAGTCTAATACAAGTTTATACAGTCATAATACATACAATTCATAAATGTAATAATATTATGTATTCAAATACATATATATATATATATATATATATATATATATATATATAAAACAATGGAGGGCGAAAACGGCAAGAAGTTGCGAGCCGCAAGAGCTCAGTGCAAAAGAACTATTACCCTTGTTGAAAAATACTTACAATCAGGAACTGATTTACATATCAATGAGCTAAAAGTCCGTAAGCAATCTTTAATAAAAATACAGGAAAAATACGAGCATATTCTAGAACAAATGGAATACATAAATATCGACGAGGACGAAGATTTGACCGAAAGAATTTGGAGTGCGATGTCATCGATCGAGACTCGTATGATGGAGGATGCTGCAATTTTGCTAAGAGCTGTCCGCAAAATCTTCAGCCTGCGTACGACATAAAGCTGCCTGCGATTGAGATTCCAACGTTCGACGGCAAGGACCTCAATTCATTCAAACCTTTCATGGATTTATTTCTTTCAGTTATACACAAGGACAATAGACTACAAAATGTACAAAAATTATATTATCTAAAAAGGTATTTGAAGGGTGAACCACTTAAAATTATAGACAATCTCCCGCTTACTGACGAGTCATACAATAATTCATTAGATCTTTTGAACAAAAGGTATAACAATTTATTTTTATTAGTGAACAACCATATTTGTACTTTATTTGACTTGCCTTCCATCAGCAAAGGTACTGCACAACAGCTGAGAGATTTCACTGCTAGCTTTAGGCAGCAGCTTTCAGCTCTTAAGAATTTAAACCAAAAGGTAGAGTATTGGGATTCTATGTTAATAAGCCTAATTACGCGTAAACTTGATCCTTGGACAGTTAGGCTATTTCATACCAATAGAGACATAAACATTTTGCCATCCGTGGATGACATTTTAGAATTTCTCGATAATAGAGCATTGGCGTTAGAGTCAAGTCCTACATCATCAAGTTCCAGGAACTTAGCGGGCGCTCAAGAATCCAATAGGTCTAGTCTAGGTCATAGTAAAAACAATAATTGCAATCTATGTTCACAAAATCATTTTCTTTTTAAATGTCCCACGCTTTTATTAATGTCTATTGAAGAAAGGAATAGGTATATTGATGAGAAAAGCTTATGCAAAATATGCTTAAGGCTACATACAAACAAGGTTTGTAGGTATAATTTTAACTGTGCTAAATGTAAGTCCAAAGATCACAACACGTTAATTCATTTGGATTCTCTTATAGATTTTGGAAGCCAAAATCAAATTAATTTGATTGCTTGTAAAGATCAGCATTCAAATGTACTTCTTCCCACAGTTAAGATAATGATATCAGACTCTTCTAATAATAAAATTGAGGTACGTGCATTACTTGATAGTGGCAGCCAAACGTCTTTTTGTTGTACTAGTTTGGCAGATAAATTAAGATTGCCAACATTTTCTATCCATAAAAAGATTATAGGATTAGGTAATAATTTTAATACCATTAATAAAGGGTTGAATTTAACTATGCATTCGTTAACAGAAAACTTCAGTATGAATGTTGCTTGTTCCATTATAGACAGTATTACAGTCAACTTGCCACAAAATAGTTTGTTTGAATAATTTAAATATACCAAAAAAAATAACTTTATCCGATAATGAATGCAATATTTCAGCTGAAATTTCAATTCTGTTAGCAGCCGACATATTTTTCAAAATAATTAAGGATGGGAAAATAGACATGGGTGTAAACGAACCGATTTTGATCAATACTCGTTTAGGCTATGTAGTGTCAGGTAGTTTTCCAATGCATTCTAATTCATCAATTGTTATGCAAAATGTTGAACACATTGAAAATGCAGAACTCCTCAAAAGGTTTTGGGAGACTGAGAAGGTACCAGAGATTTTTGTTGAATCCTTGCCAGAGCATGAGCATGGTGAAAAGGTTTTTAAGGATACAGTCAAGTTGTGTAATGACAGATTTACGGTTAGTCTTCCAACAAAGATTGACATTAGTGAAATTGACACATCTCAGTCTTTTTGCATTGCATTACAGAGGTTTTATTCTTTAGAAAAACGTTTTGCAAAGGACCCATTGTATTATTCTTTATACGTTGATTTTATTAAGGAATACCTAGAATTGGGGCACGCAAAATTTATAGACGTTAAAAGCTTAAAATCATGTGACCAACCTTTATATTTTATTCCTCACCATGCTGTTATTCGTATGAACAGATTAACAAATAAATTACGAGTCGTCTTTGATGGCAGTGCTCGAGCTAATAAAGGTTTAAGTTTAAATGAAATATTATGCAACGGGCCAGTTGTACAAAAATCTTTATTTGACATTTTAATAAGACTTCGCACATACAAGTATATTTTAATGTGTGATATTAGACACATGTATAGACAAATAATGGTTCATCCTCAAGATAGGAAATTACAAAATATATTATGGCGCGAAAATAACAAGGAGCAAATAAGGTGCTTACAGTTACAAACTATAACTTATGGGTTAACTAGTTCAGCTTTTCTAGCCACAAGGTGCTTAGTAGAATTAGCCATTAGATATCAAGATTCATATAAGTTAGCTAGTGATGCGATTCTTAACAGTTCTTACATAGATGATATTATTTGTGGTACCAACAGTATAGAAAAGGCAATTTCATTAAAAAATGAATTGATAGCTCTTTTAAAATTAGGAAGCTTTGAATTGCATAAGTGGAGTTCCAACAGCATGGTTATTTTATCTGATATACCACAAGATAAATATGGTTTTCAACAAAAGGATTTAGGCAAAGATATTACTATAAAGACTTTAGGTCTTTGTTATAACATGTCACACGATGTGTTCAAGCTCAGTGGCAGTGTCATCTCATGTCTACAAATTCCAACTAAACGTTCTATTTTAAGGTCAATTAGTAAATTATTTGATCCACTAGGTTTTGCTGGTCCTATTATTGTACGAGCTAAAATCATTTTACAAAGGATTTGGGAGTGCAATACTGAATGGGATGATCCTCTCCCTGATAATATTATAAGATTATGTGATAGTTTTTACAAATCTATTAGTAATATGCCAGATATATCAATAGCTCGTGATATGCATTTATCTGAAGCAGAAGATTCTGAGTTAATAGGATATTGCGATGCTTCAGTCGAGGCTTATGGATGTTGCGTTTATAGTAAAGTCAAGGTGCAAGATAAATACCATATATGTCTAATTACTTCTAAATCTCGTATTTCTCCATTAGGTTCTAAATTGACCATGCCGAAGTTAGAGTTAAACGGAGCTTTATTAGCTAAAGTTATACATAAAATTCATACAATAATACCACATTTCAAGAAGACAAGTTTATTTTGTGATTCTAAGATAGTGCTTAGTTGGTTGAATTCAGTTCCAATGAAGTTGCCTGCTTATATAGGCAATAGAGTTAAAGAAATTGGCAAATTGACAGACTTAGCATCTTGGTTATATACGCCTAAAATTTTTAATCCAGCCGACATTTTATCTAGGGGTTGTAATCCTATCGACTTAAATAATCACAGTATGTGGTGGAATGGACCGGATTATCTAAAGGATAGCAGTGATTATAATTTTTATGTTTCTGAAATAGAATTATCATTATTATGTAATAATGATGGGGATGTTCAGCAGGTACTTATAAATCTAGAAGAGAAAGAAATAATGCCATTTTTCACAAAATTTTCTAAATTATCGAAAATGCAGCGTATAATGGGATATGTGTTGCGTTTTATTAATAAATGTAGAGGTCGTCCCATAATCACTGATAATTTGTCTGCAAATGAGCTTAAGCAAGCTTTACACATTATGATAAGAGTTGTACAAAAAAATTATTTTCATTTTCAACTTATTAATAATGAGCTTATTCTTGAAAATAATAGTTATATACGATCGTTGCATCCTTTTCTTGATGATGATGGATTATTACGAGTTGGTGGGCGATTACAAAATTCTAATATTCCTTTTGCAAGTAAATTTCCTATCATTCTACCTAAAAAGTGTAATATTACACGATTAATAATTCAAAATGAACATTTACTGTTAATGCACGGAGGTATTAAGGTCGTATTATCCAGCTTGTCACAACGATATTATATTACTAACGCAGTCCGAGAAATTAAAAATGTTATTCATAAATGTATTGTATGTAATAGACTAAGAGCGGATTGTTCAACACAACTTATGGGTTCACTTCCAAAGGAAAGAACTACTCCTTCTCGTCCTTTTGAAAAGGTGGGAATAGATTATTGTGGGCCATTCGATGTAAGGCAATCATCTTTAAGGCGCAGCATTATCAGTAAGGGTTACGTTATATTATTTGTTTGTTTCGCTTCTAAAGCTGTGCATATGGAGGTAGCTTCCGACATGACTTCAGAAACTTTCTTAGCTGTTCTTAAAAGATTTACTGCTCGTAGAGGCTTACCTTCTGACATTTATTGTGACAACGCTAAGACTTTTAAGTCAGCTGATAATCAGCTTAAAAATTTATACAAGATGTTATATACTAATAAATTTCAAAATAGTGTTATTGATTATACAGCCATAAGAGGCATTCAGTTTCATTACATTCCAGTTTACAGCCCTAATCATGGCGGGCTATGGGAGGCAGCGGTTAAATCTGCCAAATTTCATTTTAAAAGAGTAATAGGAACCAAAGTGTACACTTATGAACAATTTTCAACAATTGTTATTGAGGTAGAAGGGATATTAAATTCCAGGCCTATAACACCTATAGTACAAGATTCTACTGATCTTTCTGTTTTGACTCCTGGTCATTTTCTAATAGGAACATCACTGAACACATATCCTCAGTCTAGTATAGCTGAAGTTCCATCAAATCGTTTAAGATTTTGGCGGTGTCGTGAACAAGTGCGTCAGCATTTTTGGAAGGCTTGGGTTAAAGATTATCTCGTGTTCTTAAATAAAAGAACTAAATGGCAGAAGGAGTATCCTAATTTAAAGGAAGGAATGGTTGTTTTATTGTCAAATATAAATACTTCACCTCTTTATTGGCCACTGGCTAGAATTTGTAAAATATATGTAGCACCGGACAATAAAGTCAGAACTGTTGACGTTAAAACAACTGATGGCAAGGTTCAGACTAGGGCAATATCCAAAATAGTTGTTCTACCTTTAGGTGATTGAATGATTATTTCATTTAATTTATCTGTTAATTTGTTAAGGATTAAATTAAGTTATGATTGTTAATTTTAATGATTTTATTTAATATTTTGTTTCAGTGTTTTTATTTAACTATGTCATATGAATTTGTTTTTGTACAATGTGAATTATTTTTAAATTTTTTTATTATTAATTTGTCAGAAGATGTTATTTTATTTGTTTCTGTTTTTGTCAATTCAATTTGTTTAAGTCTAATTTTAATTTATGTAACTTAATTAATATTTTCAACGATATATATGTAAATTTTCTTGCTTGGGGGGAATTTGTTCACAACAAGAAAGGTTTTATTTGTTTTTAGTTTTTAATTTAATATTTTAGATATAGTAACATGTCACATTAGAAAAGTCATTCACAATAATACATTATAATACAAAAAACCTTTATTTATTTATTAATTCAATAATTCATTCCCTCTCCAACAAGTTGTTTGTTAGCTATCGTTTTAGTGAAAACTGTGTGGGAATAGGTTAATATTTATGTACTCGAACAACTACAAACCGCTCCCGGGGAAATTCCCGGGATAAAAAGTAGGGCAAATTTTAAGTCTAATAATTTTCAGTAGTTTTTACGTGGATTCCCAACAAACAGACAAGGAATCTAAACAAAATTGCATCGTATTCTTTGTCGTTTATATAGTCTAACCCAGATGTTTTTTTTTAAAGCTTCAATGAACAGACACGGCATTTACTAATATTATAGATGACTAGCGGCCTGGCGCGGTTTCACCCGCGCTCTGTCCCGCTCCCGTGGTATATAGCGTCATGTTATATAGCCTATGACACTTCCTGTTAACGTAGCTTTCCAATAGTAAAATAATTTTTAAAATCGGTTTAGTAGATCCAGAGATTACCCCCTACAACGTCAAAAACTCACAAACTTTACCTCTTTATAATATTATAGTACTAATACTAAGTTCTAGTTCTAGTTACACTTTTATATAAAAAGAAAACACGCAAAAACAGTTCTAAAACAACAACAATTAACGAAAGGCATTTGAAAGTAAATCCTCAGCGAATAGGTAGAATACAATATAAGTTATGTTTCCTTCACTGTTCTAGTCTATAGTTATCTATATTAGTGTTACGAGCTACAGGACTCGAATTAAAAATGCCGTTGGAACCACTATAGAATTTATTAGAACTGTACAAACACGTATAAAACAAATACAGATAAAACTGGATGCAACCAGTTCACACTGCACGATTCAATACAATTCGAACGCGCAAAGTCCGTCGTTTATATTGCTAATCGAGAGTACTAGAAAACGTCTTACTCGCTTCGTAGTCGTCGCTTCACTGCCCTGCCCTCCATTCGGGCCTCATCTTATACTAACTACACAGTACAAAGAAATCGTAGGCGCACACAAGGTTTCTAAGAAACTTAATTTGCACAACTGCAAACGTCCACGCATTATTTCGACGCTAATGATGGTTATAAAACAAGTAAAAAGACAAGAGTATGTTTTTCTTAACTACAAATTCAAAAGACAAAGGTTTCTCTAATCCGAGAAAGGACAATAAGCTACGCTTACAATGGGCTGTGCGGCTTATCTTTGACGGTATGTAACATTAATATAGATAACTATAAACTATAACAGTTAAGGAAACATAACTTATATTGTATTCTACCTACAATCCCTTAAGACTATAAGTAGAATACTGAGCCTAGGTCATCGAAGTCAATGGGTAAGTGTTGTAAAACCTCATGAGTGCTAATGACATAGACAAAATATGATTATTGTATAGAATACAATTCAAACGTACTTCGATAAAAAATGTCGAACCGTTAGTACAATCTTTTACTTAAAAGATTTTCAACAGGAAGACTGGCTACGCTACATCGTTGGATCGCCATACTGATCCGTTGTCTGGGGTAGGAACCAGCCCTCAGATGTCCCGAAGAGTCAATACATCGTTTTGAAATATTGTAATAGGCTCATGACCTCAGGACCCCACGGTCCAAGCGTTTCAACGGCAAACGACACAAACATATAACTCTCATCGTTCCGCAGCCGAACCGGCCGATCTAGACGTTTGATGGGATGCGGCCAACTTGTCCACGCAGGTTGCATCCCGTACCAGAGGCTTGCCACGTCGCCAGGGAATTAGAGTCATTCCGTCAGGACGCCTGTACCATCGTCACGTGCAATACCATTCGGTTCTAAGAGAGCCGGCACGTTAGCGGTGGCAAACGCCCACTGTAAGATGTCATTCCAGGCGGTGTGGCGTGACCATCTGCCGACACTGGGGCGATAGGAAAGACCGTGGTAACCTGGACCGACTACCTCTGTTCCACAGATGTATCTGTGTGATGCACATATGCGAGATCCCAGGCGCAGTTTTTGGCTAAAGAAAAGGTAAAATATATAATTCAAATTATATTAAACACTAACCATGAACTATAAATACAAATTATAATTTAACATTAAAAACAAACGATATATAAAAATTAAAATTAAACTAAAAAATGTAGTCCTAGATCACTTTGATTTGGAAACGTCCCTAAAAATCTGGCCGCATTACCTCGTTGAATGGAAACGCTAATGCGTTCCCCGAGGTATAGACAAGTCTTTGGTCACGTGAGACATCTACCAGACGTTTCCGTATGTGTCGATAAAACTTGCGCGCCTCAGGCCCCCAGGGCCCCAGGGTAGGTTAATATCTAATATTTAATGTATCTTGTCTTAATATTTCAACAAAAGCCTAGATTATGTTGTATATCTATCAATTTGTATTATATTAAACTTTTTTTAACGGCAAAGGGTTTTTTCAAACATATTTGCAAGTATGTCTTTAATGCCACCCATGACCAGAAGGCTGACTCATATTTCGCCCAGTGTATCAGCATAGACAAACAGCGTGACAATGCAACCAGCTTGCTGGGCACGCTTCCCTCTGGTAGCGATTTGTTACATAGTCTATATTAACTTATTTATAACTTAGTTTATTTTTAATATTTAATTGTATTTTTTAAAGTTTATTTATCAAATATATAATTAGTAAAATTATAGAACTTTTTTACATAAACGAATACATACTAGTATAATAAGCCTATTAGCCCTTTGTGTATAATTAGATATAGTTTTAGGGTCTTATTCATATTGAGTTAGAGTAAGTTTGAAGGCTTCTGTAAGAACCTTAAACATGCCTACAAACTTACTGTAACTCAATATGAATAGGACCTTTAATCTGTCAGTTCATTTTTGTATTGGTGTACATTCAAATGTTATCTATCTAACTAGATATGTAGCTTTACTAGTGTAGTAATGACAAAACAAGTTTTTAATTGTTGTATTAAAACATCGCAATAACTTTATTTTATTTTATAACTCTTGACCTTGATAAGTAAATTGAAGTTGATGTCAGCAGAAGACAAATATAATATTGTGCTTATGATTGTAGTCGTCCTGTTTCCGTCCCACGGTACAGCTGAGCATACAGAATAGTTTATATTCTGTAAATAGCTAAATATTTCTTTTTTTAAACGGAATTAATCGTTCAATTTGGATAATCAAGTAAAAAATAAATAAAACAGATTTAATCGTTCAATTTCTATAATCAAGTTAAGGATTATAAAGGTAAGAAAAATAAAATAAATTTAATTGATTTTTAGAAGTAGGTCTTAGTTTAAACATGTCGCTTGATTCTAGGTTGAGCTACGTTCTAAGTAGTTATGATGTTGATTTTTAATTCTTTTTTTTATAATGGGCAGGCAAAACACATTTATGTGAAGTTGTTTCCCCTAGGAGACACGCTCGCATTGACATTCTATGCGCTCAACACATTTGCTGGCAGTTGTAGAGACTGATTGCAGATAAAAGAGTACATAAAAAATACGCACATTTTACACCCCCCTTTTTTTAACTTCGCCTTTATGCCAGGGCCACAAGTATTTGGCCTAAGCAATTCGCTGGCTCTGTCAGGTGGCAACCCATAAGACCTCTTCCACTAGAAGGAAACAATCCCCCAGCAACTTCGTACCTCTCTTTGGCGTGGGGCGGTCTGTAACGCGCCCCACATAAAGAGAGGTGAGCGAGCGTGGAACACTAGCGCGCCTCCATCTCGGCGGCCCAAGGTCTAGAGGCGCCCTCCGGCGCCGCCGTGTCCTCCTTTAGCAGTAGCGAAGCAAGCTGGTACGCTCACGCTCCTGCTCCGCCTCTTCCTTGACGAGCATGACACGCTCGCAAAAGTAGGAGACAGCGTCCTATCCGATGATGCTCCCGACTATGGAACGAACCACGGCCGGGAGCGAAAGGTCATGTCCGGTAACAGCGACAAGTTCACAACGCTGCTCTGCCCAAACGGGACACACCTGAAGGATGTGCAGCGCCGTATCCTCGTCGCCTCTCTAGCAATGGTGGCACCCTGACGTAGGCTCATGGCCTAATCGACACAAGTACCTCCCGAAGCAACCATGCCCCGAGAGCACCTGCGTCAGCCACATTTTACACCCCCAAGCTAAGCAGATTACGCTTATGTTATGTGTAACATATAACGAACCACTCGGGGGCCGATCACAGACACCCGGACTCTTGTATATAACGGAAAATTGGTTCACGAAATTTACAATGGCAGGAAACAAACACGGTGCATTTGCGCTCCACTAAGCTAGACCGGCAAAGGTTTAGGCCATAGGCCACTCAACCACAGAGGTCAACACTTATATTATGATTTGGAGTAAAAGCGCCAAGAAAGGACTAATAAGGATTTCCCTACGGAGATTGCAGGAGGTTTCGGGTACGGGAGACTAGGTTTAAGGGGATCAGGTAAAATTAACGAGAAACGACTTCGAAAACTTAGTTAAAATTCTCATTAATAAATTAGATCCAAAGAAAAAAACAATTTGTAGCGCTTCGAGATATAGGTATTACCAAGCATAGCGACATACATACTCACTTCACTCGGCATAGGAATGACATGAGACATTTGAAACACAATCAGAGGAAATCGGGCAATTAGACGCGTGTCATGGGCATGTTGATATACAATAATCGATCCAAAGAATAACGGACTCACTATCCGTAAATTTATTTAAAACATGGGTCAGGAAGTGTTTATTCGAGCACACCTTTTATACTCAGGAAGAGTTTATGACCTGTGCTAATTGAGACCATTTATACATATTATTGAAATTGACGTGTAACATTGTTATGAATAAAAGGTTTCTGGTTTCTGATTACATAAATACAAACGGTCCAATATGTATATATATGTATACATTTTCAGCATTCTGGCAATTTGCTTATTGAAAAATTCCACAAGGTTGATGATATGGTATTTCAGTATAATCGTTTTGAGGGACAACCGGTTGAAGATGTAAAATATATATATATATATATATTTTTATGTTTGCTGGTAGGCAAACTGGCAATGGGACCACCTGGTGATAGGTGGCTACCGTCGCCCATGGACATCTGCAACACTAAGGAAGCCGATACGTTGCCTGCCTCGTTTACGATAGATTATATTCGTTCGGTATTGTTTGTTAATACTGTTTTTTGAATTCAGATGGCTCTTTCCTACAAACAAGAACTTGTTATATTAAAAGAATGGCTCGCAAAAGAGGACTATCTACCGCAGAATTTTGGTAAGTGTTTTCGGTAAACTTAGGCGCGATTTCCAATAAAGCGGAGAAGAGAAGAAGTTGGCTAGAATGCAATATATTACAATATATGAGTTTTGCCAAGAAACCAGCTTAACCCAGTTTATTAAGGAAGAAATACATGTCGTAATCCATTATAAAACACTACCGCACGCATATTTAATATTAAAATATAAGTAATCGCAGAATAGATAGATAGATAGATAGAAAACACTTTATGTTCACCACATACACATAAAATAAACAATTTACAGTAGTCACATTAGACAGTAAAAGTAGGAGCAATGGGCGGCCTTATCGCTTTAGAGCGATCTCTTCCAGACAACCCGGAACAACAGAATAATTACGTATACCAACATTGCCGTTTCCAATCTAATTTATTTCTGCCATGGGTTGTTTGGAAGATATTACTGTTTAGCGACATGATCGTTCATGGTACACAATTAAAATAGTACTATGATGAGTCCAGCGGTTATGGAGCTGGCCGGGATCATCAAATGCGAGATTGGTTTAGGATATAAACTTAGATTCTCTTTCAAGACTTTTACAGGAGATGTTATTCTGCTCGCGGGCCGATACAATAATGAATTCTATTGTTTTGAGAAGCTTTCCTCGATTGAAATTTTAATAAATTATACTATTTAATATATATTATAATAAGGAGGTTAATCAAACCCATGAATCCGCCTTAAGCAAACGTGGAGGGTATATTTTCCGTTCATATATAAATAGGAGGCCCGAGCCTAGAACGTTTGTGGATTGTTGTAATTTATTATTATTATAATTAATATAATAGACGATATACCTATTTTTTAATTTACAGGTGACGATGTTCTGAGAAAGTTTTTACATAGCTGTTATGGCAGTTTGGAGCAAACAAAAAGGTGTATTGAAAAATTCTGCGTAGATAAATATGCCATGCCTGAAATATATACAAATCGAGATCCACTATCGGCGAGAATGCAAACCGCGTTTTCGATCACGTAAGTTTACAGTATTTTTCTTTAGATCATTATAATACAACATACACCTAAATTTTGCAATTAATTACACTATCTTTAAAAGTCGAATGGCCGGTTCCTATGTCTTTGTAACCTTTCATTGCCTTATTACTGGTTAACATTGGACATAAGCTCCATCATTGCGACACCGGCGACGAGGATACGGCGCTGCAAACACTTCAGGAGTGTCCTGCCTGGATAGCGCAGCGCCGAGACCTCGTCATCGTCACCGGATTTGATCTCTCGCTCCCGGCCGTGGTACGCACCATGGTCGGGAGCTCAACCGGATGGGACGCCGTCTCCTCCTTCTGCGAGCGCGTCATGCTTGGGAAGGAGGAGGCGGAGCAGGAGCGTGAGCGTACCAGCTTGCTTCGCTACTGCCAAAGGAGAACGCGTCGGCGCCGGAGGGCGTCTGTAGACCTTGGGGCGCCGAAATGCAGGCGCGCTGGTGTTCCACGCTCGCTCACCTCTCCTTATGTGGGGCGCGTTACAGACCGCCCCACGCCAAAGAGAGCATGACGATACCGGGGGATGACTCCCCTACCAATGGAAGAGGCTTCGTGAGGGGGGCCCACGCCTGCCAGGGCTGCGGAGAGGCTAGGTCATATACCCGTAGCCCTGGCATAAGGCGAAGGATGGAACACCCAGGGGTTTTAGTGGGTATCCCTTACCGGGGGTGGCAACAGCATGGCACCAGTTCTGACTGGGCATGCTGGTGCCACCCCCGATCTGGCGAATCCCACACACAGGTCGCGAATTATCCCCCCAAGTTTCTGCCTTTGTCGCGGCTTATGGTCCTCAAGCGGACTTCCCTTGGTTAAAAAAAGAAAAAACATTGACATAAGCTCCATACAAGTAATGTCTTTCTACCAATGATAAGGCAAATGAATGAATAGTTAGACCATAGGTAATATACTACGAGATATACAATGCGCAAGTCCTGTTCGTTTAATACAACTGACAGTAAGAAGCGCGAAAAATATGCTATGCGAGTTCGGATAGCGGACGAGCGTGAGCGCAATACTCTCCCTCTACGCAAGGCCATCTTGAAACAATTTATCGGATGCATCCGTGAATAGACAATAATAGATTATACTAGAAATGACTGACCAGTGTGTTTAGTCGTGAAGTCTTCAGCTCCTTTGGGTGGAGTTCGTTGGGGTTTCGAGTTAAATACTCTTTGCCCCCGTTTCGTTAACGACACTTTCGTGACGTGATTTTGGAGCTGCTGGAGGCTTTCCAACCGGTGCCTACTCAACAACTCTCGATGGCCGATCTGTGGCTTCCGATGGCCTTCACGGGCTTTGCGTAGGCTGCATCGACGACTTAGTCAGCCATTCTTTGGCGTCCGATGGTCATCTCGGGCTTTAGTTGGCCATCAGTGGTTTCTGTTGGCCTCTTTGCGGTTTTGGGGCGTTCGCGACCTCTCTGCATCAGGCTCCTCTGAGCGTATGAGGTCGCGGAGGTCTGTCGCCCGATTCCTCGATGTTCCGGTGGCCGAGCGTGGAGAGGAGCAATTCTGTGAAGGTGTTGTGAGGCGCCCGTTGTCGGCACGGTCGAACAAAAATCAGAAATCTTCGCCAGAACATTCGCCGAGCCGACATTACCACAAATTCTTTTACACTAGTAATACTCGGGGGGATGACGTCGTTCCTGATTTACTGATCAGTGTGTACGGCAGAACTGAAAACACTCTTCAGATTGCTATGAAACATCCGAACGCTCAAGGTTACGTCTGCGATTTATGTCTTATAGTTTGCACACTTCAATAATAATAAATCGGCTGAAAAACACATTGTATTTCCCCAAGTTCAGCAAGTTACGCTTGAGTTATGGGTAGTATACAACGAACCGCTGTGGGGCCGATCCTAGACACCGAGACCATTTTAACTAACGGAAAGTTCGTTTACGAAATTTACCATGCAAGGAATCGAACCCGGCTACACATTGATGTAGTACATTTAACTGATAGTTTAATTTTGTTAATATAGGTTTATCTGAAGTTGTGTTCGAACGTCGTTAATCAGATTTTGAAAATCCATGACGTTGAAATACTATGTTTTTTATGACTTTTTTTTATTGAAGTCAATCGACTTGTGCCTATTGGATTTCAGCGCCGGGTGCCACGCACCGCGCCCTTGACCCCGGATAAAGACAGCCCTGCCTCTACCTACCACCACGTGAATCTTATAATTGTGTTCTATGCAATTACTTGTATAAATTTCAAGGACTCATTCGAGTTATTATAAAAATGTTTTAAATCACCCAAACTGGTATATTAACTACATTTTACTACAAAAAGTTATATCGCAAGAAGAAAACAAGATATTCTTAGATTACGTTGTAATTTTTAGACTTCCTTGTTGGCAAAACATAAACCATTTATGAAATCGCCATATCTGTCTGTCATCTACCGTCGCCTGTATCAAAAAGAATTTAACACTACGTTATAGACTGTATGTCGAAAGTATCTTAAGGGGGATAATCCCATTCACGGTCCTGCATTGCAGTCCGCCTGGAGGTCCGCCGCGTAATACAGGACTGTGAATGTTGTTGCAGCCTGCAACACCGAGCAGGATGCCTCTTGAATCCTGCAAGCCTAAGTAGTCTCCGTAAGGCGAGGTCTCCGCAAATGAATTTACCCTTGAAATTTTTTGCAATTTTACATTACTTGTCAGCTTATGTCAAATTTTAACTATTTACTAATAGTTAAAAATTAGAAAGGAAAATAAACGTTTAGTAAGATATAGGAGCCAACCATTAATCGTTTTAACCATATTTAAGAAATATACGTTTAGGGATAGAAATCAAAATTATTAGAAAATCTCAAACAACCATAGTATCTATCTGTGCGTAGTCTGACACACAATTGGCCGATTTTATTTATTCAATCGTTAAAAGTTAATTTTAACTACATTTAATATTACATAAATCGTAGAAATAATATTAAAATAAAAAAAAAACAATCTTTATCAACAGGAGGCCCTAAAACGCCGCAAATACTCAGCCATCGGAAATGGCTATATATTTGCGGCTTTTGGGGTCGAGACCCTGGGACCATGGGGCCTGAGATGCACAAGCTTTATCGAGACATAGCCATAGGTGGATGTCTCACGTGACCAAAAGACTGGTTTATACCTCGGGGAACGCATTAGCGTTGCAATTCAGCGAGGCAATGTGGCCAGTGTTTTGGGCACGTTTCCGACTGATAGCGGTCTGGTACTAGATTTTATAGTTGAATTTTAGTTTGTAGATATAGTTTATTTTTAGTTTAATTTATTCTATAGTTTAATTTATTTATAATTTAGTTTATTTTTAAATATAGGTACAATCTATAATATAATCATTCAATCTTAGATTTTAAAATAGTAATCCCGGATATGTGCAAAAAGTTAGTTACAACATAAAAACTTGTTTCCATAGAATGTTAATCTTCAATCATAGCGACTCAAATTAATTTATGTGAGGTCAATTTAATTATAAATCTCGATTATATGATAAAAAAATTTACAAAATCAAATCAGAAGAATCAAATGTGTCATTAAGTACAAAGTTCCGTTATACTTATACGATATACTTTCGTGGTTTGCTTCTCAGAGATCGACTGGATTGCGACAATGTGTTATGCAGCTTACGACGTTACGGCATAAGACGGTTGCTTTTAGGGGTAGTTTTCGCTATGCTGAGGCAAAATGTTGGAACAATTTCCACCCCCTATTAAAAGCTTGAAAAAATATACACGGGTTTAGAGCAAAATTAAAAAAGTTTGTATATGATCATCAAGTGAGTCAGGCGGATCTTGTACATGATACTAGTGCCATATAATGATGTTGGTCTCACGTGCAGGATTTGCCTGATCTACTTTAATTTTTACTGCCTCTTGGACCTGTTTATCCATAATAATTCTCAGTTTAGATGTTTCCTATTTGGAGCATATTTGACACAAACCTGACTGATAGACAAAATACAAAAAGTTTTGTCTATCCCTGAGTCACTGTAACGGACCTAGCGGAAGACCAGCGCTGGTTGAGTCAACCAGCATCATGCTGAGTTAGGACCGATTTAGAACTTCATTTCCTAGTTGTATTTCCTCATTTATAAGTATGTTTTGGTTTGTATGTAGTACTAAATAAATATTTTTTCTTTCTTTCTTTCAAAAATTCTAGGAAACGCGTTTTATATTGTTCGACAAAATACTAAGATTAAATATGGCTTGCACTAGATTTTAGATTACTAGGTCAGATTCGAGTACAATTCGGTGCTACATCCGTGTCTAAAGATGCACATCCAGGTCCCGTGACCGTAAGACCCATATGAGTTCGGCTGACTGCCCTGTGCAGCGGACTAGGTATAGTATACTCCATTCTGATCCGTTAACCCAAAATTTATTTAGATCACATTAAATTATAATCGTAGTGTTAAATAGAATTTTCAAAACAGCTCCTGCCATCTGCTGCGGAAAAGCGTAGGAATCGAAGTCTTGTCTAGGTATGGTACTATGGAAGTATTTGCCTATGGATGAAACTTTAACTAAAATTTAGAAAACAGCTTAATTGATATCTCTATAAATCACAAAAGCAATTTTAGAATTAATAATTGGCTAAAAGTTGAAAATGTTAAAGTGCTACTTTAATAGTGGCGCCATCGCTTACTGCAAAGGAATGAGCAATCTTCGCGAACCTCAACGGATTTCAATGAAAATTTAATACACATGAATTTTAACTTAATTTTTCATGTAGGTTTCACAAGATATGAATATAAATATTAACAACTGACCGTCTGTCTACATAGAATAGAATTCTTTAATGCGGACAAGAAAGTACATGTACTTATAACCACTAATACATCATACAGTAAGCATGTAAGTTTTGACCTCTATTAATAACCTTCCGAGTATTTCAGGTGTGTCTGCAGTGTGGCAGCGGGAAAAGACGAATTGCTCATTCACGAATTCAATGACCCGGAATCAGAAAAGTTTAATTTTTACGATGTTGTGAAATCTTTTACTATTGTCGCTGAACATTGGGTATCAACTTCAAAAATGTTACCCGAAGGACATATTTGTCTGTTAGACATAAAACATTATTTCTTAAAAATTATACCGAAATGTGACATTTCTTTATTCAGACGGTTCATTGTATATTTATTGGTAAGTTTGTCATATTTATAATCACTGAAAATCAGCGCTGTGCCGGATATAATTCCGGCACAATATGTTGAGCGCAAACCTTGTTGGCTAAAATACGACTTACAAACTCTTAAAATATGTTATATATACATAATAATAATATATAAGCAATGTACGTTATTTCCACAAATAAAATGTTTTTCTTTATTTCTCTATTAAATAGGATTTTTGTGAATTTACCGGCTGTATTCAGTGTCTGTTTGATGATAGTAACGTGGGGAACAAATGTCTAGGCATGTCTCCTCAGCCAGGTCTCGTTCGAAAGTATGGCCTAAGACTCTATAGACGCCGTAAAGGATGACTTGCGTACCAATAATCTCACAATTGGGATACCGAAAACCTAGCAAAGTGGAGAAGGAAAAGTAGGAAAATTGACTCCAGGCTTCGAGGTGGACGCTCCGAATGCAATTGGGGGTTAACACTAGGACGATGATATCGGGGGGGTGAAAATCTATTTATTTTAAGATGCATTTTGTAATACAATTCACATGTTAACATGTTGGGTTTTTTTTTTTTATCTTAGATGTATGTGCGGGTTGATTTAAGTTGTATGGTGCGTCAATGATCGTCACCCCGTTGGATAGGTTATCGCACCACTGGCGAGAGCCCATGGCTCAATCACTCGAGAGGGCAGTACAAAATAAGACGACGAGAATTGTTCTCTATAAGATATTATTGCTTAATTAAATTAACATTAAACTTAAGACTAATACAGAGAAATCTTAAGATACGTGATAATATTTGTAACCTATGTATATTCTGAACATATTCGTAGCTGGATCTCCGAAGGTTTTGTCTGTTTTCTGTATTGATAGGTTTTGGTACGTACATGGACTACTCAGTTTTAACCTTACTAATTGTGCAGCAAAAAATTATTCCATGTACGTGCGTAACATGTACCTACCTTTACATCAAATATATTTTTAATATTTCTTACTTTCTGTATTACAGGACTCTATGCCGGTTCGTATAAAAGAAGTCCATATATATAATTGCCCCTCATATTATGAAACACTGTATGCTTTAGTCAAATCGATCATACCTGTTGAGATACGAAACAAAGTAAGTAACCATTACTTCCTTATAGTGTTGTTTTCCTTATACTATTTTAATACTTATAAAAATAACTAGGATACGCCCGCGACTTCGTCCACGTTTGAATTGAAATTACCGCGGGATTTCGGGGACACAAAGTACCGCAGCATTTTAAAAAGAATGTAAGCTATCGTTTTAGTAAAAACTGTCGGCATAAGCTAATTTTTACGCATCGGAACAACTACTAACCGCTCCCGAGAAAAATTACGTGCGTTTCCCGGGATAAAAAATATCATACATAAAATTTGCTATCGATCAAAGAAAAATCACATCGGAATTCGTTTTTTTTAATCAGATCATTTTAAACCATTCCCAGAAAAAATCCTGCGGGATTCTCAAGACAAAAAGTAGCGCAGATTTTAAGTCTAACAATTTGTTGTCGGTCAGCGAAAAACTCATCGAAATCGGCCCAGTAATTTTTACGTGAATTCCGAACACAGACAAGAAATCTAAAAAAAATGCATCGTTTATATAGATATACTTATTAATTTTTTTAAATAGTTTCAATGTACAGACACGGCATTCTTAGAATTTATTAATATTATAGATAATAGATACATATAACAACACATATAGCTGAGCTCTCCCTCATAATTTCGAAAGAATCCAGGAAAAGACATATTACACCCACCATCGTGAAAGACCAATTGAGAGGTTCGTTATTGAGTTTATGGATGTTTGAAAAACAAATAAGCTCTATCTAGTATTAAATAAGATAATAACACTCACGGCTGGTTTGTATGTGTTACATTTGCCTCACTATCGGTAATCGGTTAAAATTTGACATATGCTTCATACAAATAAATGTTTAAATTCAACCGATGGTATGGCAACGGAATGAATAGAAAAATATAGGAACCGGCCATCAGTCTATAAACAGCTCACTCAATTGTGGCATGTTCGGATCCAGAGGAGGAAAGAAGCATTTACTTTGGACGACGAAGGCTATAGGTAGAATAGGTTTTCCTGCGGCTATGCACGCGGCGGGTCAAACCTTAGCGAATAGCTCTATTTTACTTTGGTTTCCCATATATCGCGAGCGAGGTCGCGGGCAAAAGCTAGTGTGCTAGCTATATATATATATATATATATATATATATATATATATATATATATATATATATATATAAAACCTTCCTTGAAAAATGATCTAACTGCGTGGTTTAGGAGGAGTTTGAGAGAGCGGATAAACAGATAGACAGACAGATAGATGCGTAAAAAAACTTTGTTTTATACTATGTGAAGAAGATGTACTTACCATGATTTATAAACTGCACTGCAGCACATCAGTATTTGAAATCAATTAATTGTAGCCTAGGGTTGTCTCGAAGAGATCGCTACTATAAGACCAGGCACTGTTTCTTTTCTTATTTGTACAAATAAGTTTTAAATGTCTTGGTGTACAATAAAGAGTTATCTATAAATTATTTATTTTTCAGTTACATTTCCACCTCACTTTGGATAGCTTGCATAAAGCTGTAGATAAGAAATACCTGCCATTAGAGTTGGGTGGCGAAGCAGCTAGCATGGAGGAAGAATATAGAAAACGAGTTAAAGAAATACAAGACAGGTACATTATATTAGAAATTTAGTTGTTTGGAAATAAGAACATTGCATTAAAGTGTATAATTTTAGATATATTTGTCCAAAGAATGGAAAATTAATCATAGTAATAATTCTTATTTCTCTTTTTGATGTGTTAGAATTTGAAATATATTTTTTAATCAAATCAGATAGAAATTAACATTCTTTTGTACCAATAAATAAAATTAAACTGTGTTTCGAGGAGAAGTAATATTTCGAAATAAGTGGCAAAATTTAAGTTAAAATTGTCATTTACAGGATGCCTAGACTACTACTAAATATGGTGTAATCACATTTTTATCCGTTTTTATTTTACAGTTATCAATACAAATTCCAAGATGAAAACTTCTGGAAAGCAAATATGACAAGGAGGTTGAAAACAGACCCTTCAGTAAATTTAATGGCCGGCTCATTTAAAACTTTGGACATCGATTAGCATTATCTAAACAATTAGTGCTGTATAAGTCAGATTGGACAAATATACATAGGTGTCGTCTACATACAGGTGTAAGGTCATTTTTTGTACTTAATTCACTATAAATGATAAAAAATAAAAAGGCATTGAAACTTCACAAAAGAACTTTTTCGTTTGATAACCCAATAGTTTTTTTTTTATTAAAATAAACAAATTTGATATTAGCAGCAGATTGGATATTACGCCTAGATGAACAAAGAGACTCTTTTACGTATACAAGATTTTATTACTCTAGGCGTATACAGTACTGTAACGACTAACCGTTTTAGTCGTCATATATATTAAGAAATATAATTATTCGAATTTTCAAATATTGGAACGCCTCACAAAACAATTGATATGAGAATTGTATCGGGCCGCGCACGGAACACATGGTTGTTAGTCTCTTCGTTGATAATATAAACTATATATATTTTCTGAATTCTCTCGTTTGTCGATAATAATCAAAATAATGTGTATAAACATAAAAATATTTATTATATATAAACAAACTAATTGTATCAAAAAATAGTGCATGTCTCTTGTTTAAAAAGGTTACATCACAGGTTACATTGTATTAAATTTTTATGTTAGTGCTATTTGCCCCGAAAGATTTACTTCATTTTATATCGCAAACTATCCCATCTCCCGGATGAAAAGTATCCCTTGTCCACTCTCGGTATTAAAATTACATATATACCTATTATCAAACAAATCGGTCCAGTAGTTTTTCCGTGAAAAGGGAACTGACAGACAGAGTAACTGTCACATTTGTAATATTAATTGGGATAGGGATACTGTAAAATTCGAAAAAAATTAACTCGAAGTTACAGTGTAATTGAGAACCTCCTCCTTTTAGAAGTCGGTTAAAAATAGTAAATTATATAAAAGCATGTGCACGTGAGCGGTGACAGCGCCCAAATGCGGTCGAATAACAACGGCGGTACGTCTTATTTTCAAAACAGCGTATATTACACTAATGGATATTATTTTAGACCTATTATCATTGCATTAAAGTTCGAAATTTTATTGAAATGAGGGCAATTACAAGACCAAAATTGTATAATAACATATAGCGTTTTTCATTTAGGTTTAACACTATTTTCGTCTAGCTTCTATCCGCCGAGTCACGTACGATAAGGAACTTCGTTCCAAAAATGGATCTATTATAATTTGATTATAACTGTTCGTTTCTCCATCTGGCTATGTATGTCAAATCTGATTTTCTCAAAATTTTTGGCTCTATGTGTGTAAAACACGTTCTTAAATATTATTATTATCGTCGGCTGTGAATATTTTAATAATAAAATTGAATACGGACGATTTAATACGGAAGAGTAAGACAACAAAAACAAAAGAACATTTATGGTCTAAATTCAAACGTTACATATTGTGGCCATTTTTTTTACGAGGGGGAATTCGATTAAATACCATTAGCTGCGTGAAGGGGATAAATCGGGACCGGTGTGTGGGATTCGTCAGGTCGGGGTGGAAGTAGCACCTCACGTGTACAGTGACGCTAATGCTACATGAATATCCTGTATATATATATATATATATATATATATATCCTCCATATATTTTTAATTTTAGCGGGTATTTTAGGGATACCCACTAAAATCCTTGGTGTTCATCCTACGCCCTTATGTCAGGGCCACGGGTACTTAGCCTAGCCCCTAGCCCCTCTGCGGGCCCTGTCAGGCGGTGGTCCAACGACCTTATTCACTGCTGGGGAATTACTTACATATTGCGGTTAGTCCCAAGCATCATCACCACGTTCCTTCTACTTACGGCAGAATTGTGGAATGCACTACCAGAGTTCGTGTTTCCCGAAAACTACAATCCGGGTATCTTCAAGTTTCGTGTGAATAGGTACTATCTAGGTAAGCGTGCTCCATCTTCGACCGCATCATCGTCCGGCATTGGACGTGATCGTGGTCAAACGCAAACCTATTTAATATTAAAAAAAAATCATCAACCACGTTAAGAACTCATTGTTGGAGATTCGAACAATGTGTATACATATAAAATCAATAATATCAATCCGCTATACGTGTCATTATTAGGCAATAAACATTCTTAGATTAAGGCTGGTCTGCATAGACATTTAACCGACGGTTAAAATAAGATAAACGCTGTTTAGCTAAATAGTTTTAGCGATTATTTTACTAAGAATCCCTCGGGATAAACGTTGCCGATTTATTTGCTTTGGAATGTTCAGGTGTTTTAAAATCCGAGTATATTAATAATATAATAAGAGTTTCCCTGCGCCTCCGGTACGTAAAAAACCCCTAGGTAGCTCACTCTATACTATTACTCATATAAAAACTAAATTAGGTTTTTGTATATATTAGACCTAAAACTTTAATATTTCTTGTTCAATTCACTACAATAACAAAGAAACTAAGTCATATAGTATACACAACTGCCCAACAAAATATAAAGGCGAGGAGTCGAAGCCAACCTGATTTGAAGTAATATAATGTGTTGTTTATGACTACATAGGTATTTGTTAGGAATTGAAAAAACGCGATTCCAGCGCCATCTATTTTGCTAATCCGTTTATTCCACGTAATCGACTTTTTTTTTTTATACAGGGGAAATCCGTTTGAGGACCGTGAGCCGCGCGAGGGGGAAAGGTCGCGGCCCGTGTGTGGGATTCGCCAGGTCGGGGTGGCACTAGCACCCCACTTCGGTGTGAGCTGCTATTGCCACGCCGCAGTTAGGGATACCCACTAAAACCCCTGTCCGATCCCGAGCGTCCTTTGTCCGGGCTGTGGGCTCGCTCGCGGATTCACCATCAGCCCGGAAGGATGACGGCCGGCCCCTTTGCGGGCTGGCCTCACCATTTAATAGCCGGAGATCTGGGTCTCTCCGGCTCCTCTACCTCACCCCAAAGTGAGAGGGGGCGCGCGGATCGGGGCGCTTCCCTCCTCTCCGGCCTTAATATGCGGGCGGGTCCGGTTTCCCCGCCGGTCGCCCGCACGGCCGTAGCCTACGGTGGCTGGAGGTCGTCTTGGACGACCCTCCGTCGTCGCCGTCGGCTCTGGCGGGAGGGGAGCGTGGCGGTCTGCTCCCTCTCCCGCTCCGCCGCCTCCTTCGCGGACATGACGGTCTCGCAGAAGGAGGCGGCTGCGTCCCACGCGTCAGCGCTCCCGATCATGGCCTTCACCACGGCCGGAAGGGACAAATCCGCCCCGATGGCCGCGACGAGATCACGGCGCTGCTCGTCCCAGGCTGTGCACACCTGGAGGGTGTGCAGCGCCGTGTCTTCGTCGCCGCCGACGCAGTGGTGGCACCCTGACGTTTGTTCACGCCTTATTTGACACAGGTACCTCCCGAAGCATCCGTGCCCTGAGAGGACCTGCGTCAGGCGGAACGTCAGGGTGCCGTGACGCCTCTGCAGCCATTCCGGCATGATTGGCCTCACCGCTTGAATGACGGCGAGGCCGGCGCTGGGATTAAGTAGGCGGTCCACCCACTCTGCCACCTGGATCTGGCACAACTCGTTTCTGTGCCTCTCGATCTTTCGGGGCGCAGGTCGGCCATCACTGGCCTCCTTTTCCTTACGCCACGCGTACAAGGAGGCCAGTGTTCTGGCCTCCAGGCCCCGCGTAATCGACTTCCTTTATCGGGATAAAACGTATCCTAAGTGGTAACTCGGGTTATAAGCCAGCGCTATTCGAGTTTCGTTTATATATGTTCAGTAGTTGCCAAAGAAGATGCGATCGCAGCGCCATCTTTTTATCTGTTTTCGTCTATTCCACGGAAACGACGCCATTTATTGAGATAAAAAGTAGCATCTACGTGAAATATACGAATTTCGTTTAAATCCGTTCAGTCGTTTTCACGTGATGCTCTAACAGACAGAAAGACAGACAGACAAAAAATCTAAAAAAAAAAACATTGCATTTTGGGAATCTCCTGGTCGAAATCAGCCCCTCTGATTTTTTTCACATTTTTAAACGCAATGTACAAACTAACTATTTACAGATTTATTACAGTATAAATATACAGATAGATAGAAAGATTTTACCGTGCGGTCCTATATATAAAAAATTACATAGAAATTGTCAACTCTTTTTAATTCCGTCCTGGGATATTTGTACAATGACTTCGAAAATGTTACGGAACATTTACAGTTCCAGATGTAAAGAATAATACGAATTGTACTCTTTTGTACTTAAGTACTGCTCTTTCCTGACATCACTCTTTGAACGAAAAAATAAGCTAACTACAGGCACTTAGCCATTGAATGATTCCCTAGAACTGATAAACAGATATCACACATATAGCGAAAACTCTAACCATTTATTGTTATGATTTTCCAGGCATGTCTTAGGATACTTAAGACCTCTTTATGTACTGATTTTGTTTGTTTGTTTGCCTTCGACTTCGTCTCGCGGCAAAAAATACAAAATCATTTATATAACATGTACAACAACAACAACATGGGAAGATCACGCATTATAATAATTTTGTACTTAACTGTTATTAAAATATAATAATTGCAATTTGTAAACAATGGTGATCCAGTGAAGAACTAATCGTTTCCATATCTTAAAAATTTCCCAACAAGCTCTGTAAGGTACAATAGTTCACGCATGTGAGATATATTCTAACGCGTTCGGTTTTCTAGAAAACAATACGAGTTCATTTTATTATTTATTGGTTGAAATTTAGCAGAGACGATTATTCCAGTTGCCGCAACACTGCCGGTGCAATTAAATTAGAGAAAACTTGAAAAGTAGACCTGGCCACCTACAACATATTCCTTCCCGCACTTTTTTGGAAGGTGAAGCCGCTTTATGCCAAGTGTCTGGTTTTCTTCTTCAAACGGCAGTTCCGCATGGGAACAGTTGACGAACGGAACCAGAGATACTCTCGAGGGTCAACTGCATCCGTTACGAAAGTCTTTTGAAAGACTGAGTGCCAACCTCATTTCATATATTGCGGCTTTCTTTTATTGTTATTTTCTTATCAGTTTGTATTGTGTGAGTCGCGATTTGAAATAAATATTTTCTTTCTTTCTTTCTTCTTTTTCCCGATTTTTACGCGGGCTCGCAGGGTAATTAGGCAGACCGGCCTCACCGGTCTGCACACCCAGTTGTTTACTGGGTACGGGGGGTTCTCGGAGTACCAGAACCGTTTCAGGTGCAAAGGGACATATGCGATCCTGAGGAGATCGGGACTATCCCGCATATAATTTTCCCATGTCCTTTGCATTTCCGGGTAAGGTCAGACCTAGAGACGAAGTTACGTAAAATATAATAATATCGATGAATTTATGTCAAAACGTAACGTAGAGGCATTTTTTAACTATTGTCTGGAGGCAATAAAAATTATAATAAATATAAATAAAACTACCTAAGATAGAAAAAATGTGCATTTAAACACATATTTAAGGCTATTTAGCGAAAATATATATAAATAGAATAAAAAGCATTAGTTAATAGGAAAAGTAGCAACTAAGAAAATAGTAATAAAATATGTTCAAGTCAGAATTAGAAAATGTAATAGAAATAAGGACTCGATGTAATTATTAGTTTCAAATAAATTTAAAAAAGATAATAAACCCTGAAAGGATATACAAGGGCGGATAACCCTGTACCTCCGGTGGAAGTGATTAAAAAAATATTCTTTACTGTATAATGCCTGTATAGCGTATACCTTGAAGTTTCGCACGCGTAAGGTGCGCGAAAGTTTCTAAGGCTAATAAACATCCACTACGATTTATCAATACTGGACTCGGCTATAAATAAACTATGTATTAATAAATCGCAATGCACGCTAAGCTTTAGACTTAGACGCTAACGCGCAGCTTATATAATCAAAACTTACACTTGTAAGACCGGGCTTACATAGTGTTAGAATAATTAAAAATAACATAATATACATTTTTGAAAGTTTTTATTTAAACTTACATTATATTCTAAACGCATAACATTTTCATATATTGAACTAATTATAGATTATAAAATAGGTTTATAGACAATAATAGACATACCATAAACTTACAATTGCCATAAAAATTCTGTGAGTATAGTTTGTTGATCACAATAAACGTCCGTTCTAACAAAATGGGGAGGCCCAATCCCAGCAGTGGGACATTTTTAAAAGCTCATATTAGTATATTTTTACATGTAATATATATGTCATGTATTATTATCTTCTATTACTGCAATTTGTTATTATTCAAATCAATCTAAAAGATCCACTCGGTATCGTTGTGTGAGCGGCACATACCTACATGTATGTATATATATATATATATATATATATATATATAGATATATACAGATATTTTAGATATATGTAGAAGATAAACATAATAATATGTAAACACCTTAATGCTCCGAAAATATTACAGTTTACACGAGCGAAGCCGTAAGTAAATTCTTAATAATAAAATCCAATTACCATTAAAGATCTAAATATTTAATCTAAGGCTAATGATCTAAATGAGCCAGGCAGGTCTTTCACCTTGTCCACCCTGTCATCTTGGCAGTTAATAGGTCTACTCCTCTCGTCCACTGCCCAACGTGTGTCGTTTGATAAGAACCAATCCCTGAAAAATGATAAATAAAATATTTGTATATACTTGCAATTCATTTTTGTCTTTTAATTTGGATAAATCCACCAAAGCGATACATGTAAACATAAACTTGAATCATTCATTCAGGTTTGTGTGTATATTTATATTGTTTTTATATTTAAATGTACTATATTCATTGATCATTCATCATTATTTATTAACTGCACAACCATCAGTATCAGTAAGACTATCAATCACTGCCGAGGATTGACTGTAAGAGATCGCTTTTTAGCGGTAAGGCTGCCCGTTGTTCTATCTTTTATCTTTTTCTACTTCTCTTTGTCTATACTTTGGTGTACAATAAAAAGACCCAAAAAGAACAAATAATAGATAAAAAGAAACAAATAGCGCTGTAGTACCCTGACATTATTATAGAGTCTATAAAGTAATTAAGGTAAGTCACCAAGGTAAGAAGATAAGTAAAAAATATTATGGGATATAGAGATAAGGAGAACCATATTCGTGTTAAAAACGCCATAAAAACATTAAATTGGGGTCGCTACTGTAGCAATAGTGTAAACAACTCGGCTCACTTCACTCCAAATCATAGTGATAATAGATGGACTGTAATTAGCTGATATATGCTGAATTCTTGTAAAATGTCGCTATTTTGGTCTGTTTTTAAACTGTTATTATAATATGTACTCACCACCGGAAACTTTTTGAGTTTTTTACCTATCAATGAAATGATAGCTTAATGTTGGTATTAGTAAAATTGAATCAATTTGATTGAAAGACACAGTAAGAACACGAAGACATTTAATGACATTAGAAGAGAGAGAGAGATAACACTTTATTGCGCACCAAAATATACAATAAATATATACATATATATATATATATATAGTATATTTTGGTGCGTATATATATATATATGTGTATATATATATATAATATATTTGGAAATACGTAAGTTATTATAATAAATGTATTAGCATGATTATATTGTATTAATCAGACAGCTATTTGTGGACAAATAGTGCTTCCTGAGTAAATTTCTGACTGTTGGCAAGTATTTGGCCTCTCTGACAATAAGAGGCAGCATATTCCAAAGATTGACAGCCTGTACTGTAAAAGAACTATCATAATAGGAGGAGTGTCATAAATTTTCGATACGTATCAGAGTGCAAATTGTGGGCAGTGGTTAGGCAAAAGAATTTAAAACGTTCCTTAAGGTACGGGGGACTATTTGGAGTAAATAATATTGTTACGAGTGTGCGGGACTTGAATTAAAATGCCGTTAGAATTATTATAGAGTTTGTTAGAACTATACAAACAGGTATAACACAGGTACAAATATAACCGAACACAACAAATCCAAACGTAGTGCAGAAGGTCGTAATTCAATAAAACGCGCAAAGTCCGTCAATATTAGATTCCCGAATGTACACACGTCCCGCTTAGATCGTAGTTGTCGCTCAACTGGCCGTCTCTCTCAATCAGGCCATCGTTTGATACTTCACAAATGCAAATGTGCCCCACCGGCAACGTCGACATAATTTCCTGGAATTAGCTTGTACTGATAATCCGCAACACCTGACTAATGATGCAGCCTGCAAGCGGCCTTAGACGAGTACAATAAAACAATAGGCTGTTCTTCACAATAACTACAAACGTATGCCAATAAATAAGTAAATAATATAAGACGATCATAAAAGGATTATAATTAATTCAAATGCCGACAGGTAATAAAATGTGCTTTTACAGATAGGAGTGGAATTTGTTTTTTTTGTCGGAGCCTAAGTTGTAACAATATGTTATAAAGGAGAGTGAGAATGTGAGATTAGATTAGAAGATTAATGTTTATGTTTATATGGATTACTTTGCTTGGTTCATCCGAACTGAAAGATAGAAATGATCCATGTAATATTGGTTTAACAGAATACTAAAATTAAAAAATTGAAATATTATGATTCATTCAACTGTAATTTTTATTTTCATTGAAAAATCAGTACTTAATAAATGCGAAATTTTATACCTCCTCGCTTCGATCCGCTTGATCCACTCTCTCTTTATCTGATCAATGTTTCCCGCTTTACCACCGTACTCTGTCGGCAGCAGATCTCGCGGTATATCTTTGTACAGGCTGTCTGATTCTGGCTCGTGGAATTTTATCTGAAAAATATACCATAGAAGTTGTTACTAATCATCGTCAATCAGCTGTTCTCCATTGTTTCATTTAGGCCTCTCCAAGTATGCAGTACATATCTGGATCTTATGCTATTTTCATCTATCTAGTCTACTGGGTTGAAGGCTATCCTATACTTGTCTGCTAAGATGCGATCTTTACCCCAGGACTCGTTTGCTCTATTGGCCATTGGTCCTGCGACAAGTGTAACCGGGCCATTACCATTCCAGCCTGTTGCTAATTTTGCGAACTAGCTCGGTATAATGTTGGCTCTCTTGTGGATGTCTTTGATTCTAATTTTATGTGTAAGAGAGAGACTCTCCCAACATAGCTCGCTATTATAGAAATAGCCCACCGACCGAATTTGACTTTGAGAACCTGTCCTACTTAGTGTCCACGTTTCGGCAGTATAAGTCATAAAGAGTGTAGGGCGCAATCCTCGAAGATATTCGTCTTCAAGCATTGATGTTACTAATTATATCAATTACATATATTTTTTAAAGTTTTAATTTTTTTATTACGTTAGTCACTTCCCATTACATTCTAAAGTACTTACTGTTAATTAAATATATAAGTACATAAAGTTTGAAATATTTAACGGAATTATATACTATTGGACTTTTATTATTTTGAACTTATTATGCGCGTATATATAAAAGTTTATAGTAATTTAATAAATACCTTAACTACATGTAATAATTTAATATTAACTTTGTTACATTCTACTTAGAAACCCCCATGACCACTTGTAGAATACGTACTGAAGCCAAGTCACCTTCTTCTAAGAAAAAGGTATCCAGCAAGCAGATTGTGTTACATCGCTGGATTGACAGCGATGTAACATTGAAAATGTAGAATCTATATAGTTGTGAACACTCTTTGTAGAGGCTCATTATTTACATTGCTTCCATCAAATGTTTAATTCTAAAACTGTTTTTATGTTACTGTTATAAACGAATAGTATTAATATATCATAAACCGGTATAAAAATACTGTTAGGTGGTTACGCTGTTTTATTATTTGAAAAATACGTTAATGGATGCAATTAACATGTCTAAGTTAAATAGCATAGTTAATTGTATTCACGTGAAAGACTTCGTGGTAGGTTAGGTGCTATCGAGGTAACAGGTATTGAATCCTGACCTGACTGGAATATGTATTGCTAAGGGAATATTTTTTGACATAATATTTTGGTTAGTGTTATATATAGTAAGTACAAGTAATAATTCGTCCAAATTCAAAAACATTATTTTTATTAACTGCCTGCTTTTGTAGTGGTTTCGATTCTGTCACGTAAATTTCAACGGCATGTCATGCAAAAATTATGCTATTCTTGATTAAATAATAAATAAGTGTTACATGTTCATCCTCTTTTCAAGCTTATAAAAAATGTAGAAACTTTTTGTTAATGGATAAATGTCAAGGCAGGAAAAACTTAACAAACAAAGTCACTTTCACATATTATAGGTACTGATATTATTATGGACACGGATTATTTAAGATCATTCCGGTTACGAGTGCTACAAAATTTGGTTTCGCTAATATACCTACCTAATTATGTAAATCTGGCATAAATAAAAATTAGAATTTTAATTAAAAATTTCGATATTTGTTTGCATAACTTTAAGAAACATGTGTTATAACTTAATTATACGTAAAGAGGTTAGCGCATTTTGCGTATCAGCCGTTAAGATTGTGACAGAAAGGAACACGCAAAGCAAGAAATCTAGGTTTTTTGCCAAACAAAAAATGCTGACCATGTATCTCTTAGTTCGCATTTACCTATGGGCATGGAAGAAGAATACTTTTATATGCTATGGGTATTTTATAGACGGCGAATGCCAACTGTTTTTGTCGTATGACTGCAGGACCCTAAACCATATAAATGCCCCTAACCCTAAATGCTTGTCAAACACATAACATCCATCACACCATATGTCCGGTCCGGGTCCAATTCTGCTATTTTAAGTGACTTGGCGTTGCGAATAGATTCAAAATACGATTCCATTGCCATAGTGCCAAAAAATCGTAATCAACTAAATCCGCAATGGCCTGCCGATAGCGTCGCAGCAGAATAATAGTAGAAAAAAATTCGGTATTACCATCAGCAGAAATGGCATAAGCCAAAATGAATATTCGCTTATAACTTCACAGGATGAAATTTATACACTTTTTCATAAACATTTAGTAAATGTGTATACATAAGTTATAATATTAGCTCTACTTAAGCTTAGGTTCCATTATTTCACAAAACCTAATATTTAAAAAAATGAAATTAATAACAGCGACAGGTGTGTGCCAAAATTGTAGCGAGTGGAGATCAATTATTGTCTTCCCTACTCCCATGGGAAATAAGCGTGTTAATATGTATGTAAGAAGTCTTACCAATTTAGCAACTTCTGTCTTCAGGAAAGGTTTGCAGATTGCATGTAGTTTACCGATGTATGATGGTGCGTTTATAATGTGAACTTGCTTTAATCGGATTGGCATGGCTTCCTGAAAATGAACACAAATATTACAATAAAATTAATTCATCTACCATCTATTAGGAATATGATTTTAATGATTTTCATTAAAATAGATCCCAAATTTTCATCAAAATTGTTCCCCTCCACTCTATCTTTAGACATAAGACTCTCTTCTTCGTTAGCTTATCATAGTCCACTGCTGGATGCAGGGCTCCCTAAGTCTGCGCCACAAACCGGTGACCTTGACCATGGTGATGATGATGATGATGATGATGGTGTTGAGATGATCGGTCCACTGGGCCAAAATGTATCCCCCACTACATTAATGAAGGCGTGGCCGCCCGTCAGTTCTGCGACAGATCTGACTAGCCCACTGCGATATTACTTTGCGAATTTTGCGAGCAATATCGGTTACCTTAGTTCACTTACGGATATCTTCGTTAAAAGCAGGGTTTCCCAAAGTGTTTGATATCAACCCCCTGGGTCAAAATCGGTTTCCCAGAGGTCGACATAAACGAAAACTGATTTTGGAGGTCGACGAGGTCTAACAATTGACCCCTATTAACTAACACAAGTTCTTATTTGAAACTTTCAATTACGTGTACCAACTGTTATGTTATAAGAATGACTAATATTTTAGTAGAAAGTATCATTGTTGTACTTTTAAAAATCTCAACAAGTCGATAAGCGTGCACAAGTTCGTACAAGATGAAAAACTCGGCAAGTCAATAAGCGTAGACAAGTTGGTGCAAGGTGCAAGATAATGAGTTCGAGCGTAGAAGTCTATCAAAAAACTTGAGATGGATTTTTTGAAGTAATTTGGCTACGGTCTGAGGTATCAGTTCATTTTGGAAAAGAGGTCTCTTGCTCTAAATAGTTTGGGAATCCCTGGTTTAGAGGTTTGTCTCTAAGGTAACAAGAACATAGCTTGCTTCATAGCCATATCTCCAAGACAGCACACCCTATTCTACGTAATCGTTTCAAAATGGAAACACCAGGCAGTGCGAACTAAACGTTTTGATTCCACGTTCGTGCCTACAGTATAGTTCTGGAACGCTCTATCAGAATCAGTGTTTCTCGAAAAATATGATCTGAGCGTTTTTAGTTTCGTGTGAATAGGTGTTTTCGAAGTAAGTGTGATAGATACATCCTAATAGATCGCATTATTGGTTTAAAAAAATAAAATAAAAAAATTACAAAAGAAATAAGTAAAGTAAAATATTATTATGATTTTCAAATTGAAGAGGTGGGTCGAAAGACTTTTTCTTTAACTTTTTGGTATTTTCGTGGATCGCGATAGAAAAATCGTTGAGAAACAATGCAATAGACCATCGTGTAATAAAAATTTTAAATTAGAAAATCTTTTAAAGCGTATACGAGTAGATGTTACCATTGGATATTCATTTCTTGACTTTTTACATTGTATTATGTAAAACATATTTTTAGAACAATCTGTTAAAAATTGAAAAAATAGCTGATTGAGACTATCTGACAAATTTGACGTACCTGCGTATACAGCATGTATTTTCTCAACACTGAGAGATTGATCTTGCTGATAAACTTAAGAGAGACATTCGCTGAATCGAAGATTGGTATTTCTCCAGCAGCAATGTCTTCATCTTCCGTCAGCCTGGTGTCAGCTAACATGAAGAACGTCTTCACGGCATCCACAAAGTTAAATAGATCCATATCAGGGTTGTTTAAACGGTATATGAAAATAAAATATTACCTAGTTTTATACTACCTATCGGAAAGATTTTGTTTTATAGGTCCCATCTCCCGAGCTGAAAAGTATCTTATTATTGTTTTCGGAATTAAAACTATATATAAGTCTCTGAAAATAAAATATTACCTTCAATCTATTATACTACCTATCGCCTCCGAAAGATTTACTTAATTTTATATCGCAAACTATCCCATCTCCCGAGCTGAAAAGTATCTTATTACTGTTTTCGGAATTAAAACTATATATATAAATATACAGAGGTGGCTGTAGGCCATGTAGCGCCCGTGTGCAATCATTACCCTGGCGCCGTCTAGTAGGTGCGCGGTCAAAATGGAATAATTACAGTTATATTTTCACCAGTGAACAGAAATTCGGATGCACATGGTGCAATTGTAAATGATGTCGGGAAGCAATAGGTACACGTTCAGAAGACTCATATAAACCGTTATTAAATTAGCAACTGCGAAGATATTGTTGTTTTATTTACTCCCACGTTGGCCTATACTGATAAGTAAGACAAAGATATGTCAATGAAGCATTCTTTTTTCCTTACTTCTATCTATGAGATTTCTTGTTTTGAGGATATATTTAGGTTTTATAATATTTAATTATCTGTTCTACGGCTAATTTCACGTTGAAGCAAAAGTTATTGTATAGATTATAGCGTGGCGCGCCTTACTTTACTAACGCACTCGGCTTCGGCCATAACACGGGCGCAGGGTCTTTGAAAGAGCCGGCGCCATGAGCGACGCATGCATTTTGGAGGTGTCGAGAGCGGCATTCGGCGCACCCTATGATTCGGCGCCCGTGTGTGTTGCACACCCTGCACCACGGGCAAAGCCGGCACTATACATATATACAAATTTACAGCAAAAGCGATTTAGTACTCCAGTAGTTTTCCGTAAAAGCTTAACAGAACGAGTTACTATCGCATTTTTTTATAGATGTTGAATTTTATATCCTTAAACTTCAGAAATAATTGGTCTCCTATACTGTTTATGGGTGTCGTGTCCCAACACTATAAGTAGTGTATGTGTACATCACTAGCGCGTCCTCATACACATCTCAGTAAAAATTAAAGTAAAAATTAAAGGCCAGTAAAAATTGTAACATCCAGATGTAAGATTAAGAATAATTAAAATAAAAGTTAAATACAAACATTTATATTTATTAAATTAAAGTACGATGAATCCACAAAATAACATGGTGTCAGGTGTGTGCAGTTACCTTCCACCGCTACCGGCAATGGAGTTCACAGGTAACCTTTCTGATAATTTCAAATTGTGGCTACAAAAATTCAAGATATACGTTATGGCAAATGGCCTTGATGATGCCTCAGACAAAAGAAAAATCAATATATTGCTAAACTTCATTGGTGATAAAGGATTAGAAACGTTTAATTCATTTAACGTGTCAGAATCTGAGAGTTTAAACAACGTAATAAAAAAGTTTGAAGGTTATTTTTCACCCAAGAAGAATTTAACTATAATAAGGAACGAATTTTTTAGTGTCACTCAAAATGGCTTGTTACTGGAAGAATATTTTCAAAAAGTAATTAATCTGGGACTCTCCTGTGAATTACGGGGACCTTAGAGAAAGCCTTACCGTATCAAAGATAATTGCGGGATTAGATGGCAGATTCTCAAACTACAAAACCAAGTTAATTACTGAAGAAGATTCTAAACTTACATTGGATTTTGTTATGAAATACTTACTGAGTGCAGAAGCGTCACGTGTATTTGTAGAAAAGGAACGGCAAACTGAGGTATGTTACAATAATCGGGTGAAGTCTGATAAAAATATGAACAAAAAGACTAAAAAAAAATTCTGAAATTGTGGGCTTACACATGATCTGAATAAATGCCCAGCATATGGAAAAACGTGTTTTAATTGCAAGAAAGAAAATCATTTTGGAAAAATGTGTCGTAGTATGAAAACTGCATCAAAGCAAAAATCAATCAAAATGATTACTGAAGAAACTCAAGATGAAAATTTAGATTATTTTATTGGCTATGTAGGCAATGAAATTATTCAAGACTTTGTCATTGATGAGAAGAAAATTCCAATCAAAATTGATACCGGAGCGACATGTAATGTAATAGGAACAGAGATATGTAAACAATTAAAGATAGGTGAATCTCAAATACTACCATATAATAAAAATATCGTACAACTCGATGGCAAAAGGGTACCCGTTAAAGGAATGTGTAATTTAGAGATAACTCATCCAAATAATAATAAATATAAGGTTGTAAAACATCTTTAAAACATAATTTTATTTCAGCAAATAAAAAATTAGTAAATGTATACAATATATCATATAATAGCTAGAGCTATTATATGATATATTTATAATGTAGATAAACTAATTCATAAATTAAAAAGTGATTTCAGTAAACTTTTTGATGGAGGTCTTGGTTGCATACCTGGGTTCGTGGACATACAGTTAAAAGAAGATGCTGTGCCTGTAGTACCAGCTGCGAGACGTGTTCCCTTTTCCTTATTGCCTGAACTTCGCGAGGAACTACATAAAATGGACTGTTTAGGTGTTATAGAAAAAGTGGAAAAACCTACAAGATGGGTAAATAATTTAGTACTTGTTAGAAAACCAAATGGAGGGTTGAGAATTTGCATAGATCCTCGTGCATTAAATAAATTCATAATTCAGCCAAAATATCAGTTGCCAACTATTGATGAAATTAAAAGTAAAATGCGAAATGCAAAGGTGTTTGCATTACTAGATGCCTCTAATGGCTTCTGGATGTTGAATTTAAATGAAAGAAGTTCAGATCTGTGCACTTTCATAACTCCTTTTGGAAGATATAGATTCCGTAGATTGCCATTTGGTGTGAGTTCAGCTCCAGAAGAATGTAGTCGAATAATTAGTCAGATGTTTGAAAATATAGAAGGAGTAATACCTTACATTGACGATTTGTACATCTATGCAAATTCAGTAGAGGAATTATACTCAAGAATACAACAGTGTTTACAAATTGCCTTGAATAATGGTATAAAATTTAATGAATCAAAATGTAAATTTTTTGTAACAGAGTTAAATTTTGTGGGCCACAAATTTACAGCAAATGGTGTGTCTCCGGATCCGACGGATCCGAGCAAGGTTCAGGCAATCATGGATATGGAACATCCAAAAAACAGAAAAGATCTGGAAAGATTTTTAGGCATGTGTAACTACCTTTCACGTTTTATTCCAAATTATTCTAAGCTAATAGAACCCCTTCGTATATTGTTAAAGAAGGATACAGTGTTTATTTGGGACAGCAACCAAGATCATGCGGTAAATATGTTAAAGAAAGCGTTGTGTAGTAGTCCATGTCTAGCATACTTTAATAATAATCAAAATATTGTATTATCTGTTGATAGCTCATCAACAGCTATGGGAGCGGTAATATTACAAAATGATCAACCTGTTGCTTTTGCTTCTCGAGCTATGACTACTACAGAACAGAAGTTCTGTCAATTAGAGAAGGAAATGCTTGCTATTTTTTTTGGTTGTACTAAATTACATCAATATACTTATGGTCGTAGAGTTGTGGTTGAAACTGACCATAAACCTCTAGAGGCATTATTTAAAAAACCTTTATACAAGGTCCCAGCTCGATTGCAACGCATGATGTTATCAGTTCAAGGTTATAATTTAGAAGTAAAATATGTACCAGGTCGAATGTTATTTATTGCTGATACACTGTCACGAAGCTGTGTACAAAAAGTACAATCTAATACAAATTGCTTAACAGAAAACCTAGTTTGTCATGTTAGATTACTTAGAGATAGTTTGCCAATATCCAATGTTCAATTATTAAAAATACAAAATGCAACCAAATTGGATCCTATACTTCAGAAGGTTATTACTTATATAAAAAGCGGTTGGCCAAAATCTGTGAATGGTATTGACCAAGATACAAAATTATTTTGGACATTTAAAGATGAATTAGGACTTTTAGATGGGATAGTGTTTAAAAGTAATTTGATTGTAATACCAAATTCATTAAAATCTGAAATTATGGACACAATTCATAATGGTCATGTTGGAATAAGCACATGTAAAATCAGAGCTCGCTCATGTGTATTTTGGCCCAGTTTAAATAAGGATATAGAAAGCTATGTTCAAAATTTTCAACCGTGTTCCAATTATAATCCGAATTTACAGAAAGAACCTTTAATTAATCATTGTATAGAAATGATACCATGGTATAAAGTAGGAATAGATATATGTACATTAGATAATAAGGATTATCTGATATTTATGGATTATTACTCAAAATTTATAGAAGTGTGCAAGCTGGACAATTTAACTTCAGACTCTATAATATTGCATTGTAAGTCTATTTTTGCAAGGCATGGGATACCAGCATATGTAGTAACTGATTCTGGAACACAATTTACTTCTTATAATTTCAAGTTATTTTCTAGTTTATATAAATTCACTCATATTAAAACAAGTCCAAATCATTCACAATCTAATGGACAAGCTGAAAGTGGTGTGAAAATATTTAAAAATATAATGAAGAAATGTAAAGAAGATGGTTCAGACCCATATCTTGGTCTGCTTAATTATCGTAACACCCCAAAGCCATACATGCCCTCACCAGCACAATTATTATATTCTAGAACATTAAATTCACTTTTACCTATTTCTAAAAACCAGTTACAACCAAGTGTAATGCATTATCAAAATAATTATTATAAGCATATAGAAACCACTACGAAACACTATGATAAAAACTCAAAAGTACTCTCAGATTTATCAATTGGACAAAATATTAATTTTAAAAAGACACTTGATTCTAACTGGATACCTGGAACTATAATAAAGATATGTAATGAACCTCGTTCTTTCTTGGTGCAGGATGATAAAGGTAATATTTATAGAAGAAATAGAAAATTCATTAATACTGCATTCAATTCAAATGTAATTTTCAATAATAACACTTCAAATACTGAAGATCTTAGTATGGATCATATACCTGATGTGTATAATTTACCAACTAGTAGTTGTAATTCGAACAATGATGAAACTGATATGTCTAGTTCAAATGATTGTGTACCTAATGTATCAACTGATCAAAATAGTGAACAGCAGAGTGTACCTAATGTACCGACAGATGAGATAAAAACTAGTAGTGGTCGCATTGTTAGGAAACCAGTTAGATTTAATGATTACATAGCGTTTAATTAGATACCTTTAAGTTTAAGATAGTTAGTAAATGTCATTATATTATATTTTGTAATTAAAAGCTATAAAAAAAGGGGGGGATGTTTATGGGTGTCGTGTCCCAACACTATAAGTAGTGTATGTCTACATCAATAGCGCGTCCTCATACACATCTCGGCCAGTAAAAATTGTAACATCAAGATGTAAGATTAAGAATAATTAAAATAAAAGTTAAATACAAACATGTATATTTATTAAATTAAAGTACGATGAATCCACAAAATAACATATATAAACTTGCATCCCCTGCTTCATCTTGTTCTAGTTTTATTTTTGCGATAAAAGTAGTACCTGTGTCTTTCTTGAAGTCCCACCTATCACGTATGAATACATTATAACACAGGTTACATAGAATATTTTTTTATCTATGCACTATTGGCCTTACTTATTACCATGAAACCCCACATGTCTTGGACACATTGCAATATTGAAGGAGAATGTTCTTGGCTGATATTTACGTATCTCTAATAATATAGGTACACAGAGGTAATCGACACAGGATACAGCGGTCTTCCTTGCCGCCACAGTCTCGGCAGATGGTCACGCCATGACGCCTTGAATGATGTCTTACGGAGGGCGCTTGGCACTGCCAATGACGATGGTAGGCGTGACGGAATGACTTTAATTCCCTGGCAACGTGGCCGGTCTTTGGGCTGCGACCTCCATGGACACGTTGGCCGCATCCCATTTACCAGACACGTGTAGATCAACCGGTTCGGTGGCGGAAACAACTGAGTCACTCAAGCGGCGTAAATATGCAACCCTCAATGAGAGTTATATGTTTGTGCCGTTTGCTGTTGAAACGCTTAGACCATGGGGTCCTGAAGTCATGAGGCTTTACCAAAATTTATCAAAACGACTTATTAACTCTTCAGGTAAAGAGGGCTGTGCCTATCTTGGACAACGGATCACTATAGCGACCCAGCGAGAATACGTAGCCAGCCTTCTGGGCACCTTGCCCATAGAAGATGGTGATCTAGGCTCAGTATTCTATTTATAGTCTTGAGCGACTATGGGTAGAATACAATATAAATAAGTGAAGTCTTCTTTGAATTGTATTAATTTATAAAGTCATTGTACTATTTCTTTAGGTTTTCCATAATATACGTATACAATATACACAATACAAAGTTCAAACCCTATCACAAGACTTTATTAATATGTAGTATACGAATCGTATGTCGAAGCTGCGCGTCAGGTGGCGTATCAATAGGTTTTGTGTAGCGTATCAATAGATGTGGTGTTTCCGACTTAAATCCTACATGACTATATAGATGACGTTATAAGAAATTGTTCTTTCGGTTTTTGACTTTTTTTGTATTAAACATAATTTATATTTTCACGAAATTTTATAATTATATATGTGATAACAAACATTTTTATCCTTGAATAAGAATTCCAACTGGATACGGATTCACAACTTCCTCAACTAAAACAGTGTGATGATGTCCTCTCATGTAATAATATACCTAAATTAAATACTTCAAATAACGTATTTGTTAAATAACCATAGTTATTGGGTTTTTCCCAATAGCCGTCCACAATAGCTAAAAACAAAGCAATTATACATTTGATTCTGATTATACATATTTCCCAATGTTTTGTGCCTAGAGTTAATTACATACTCAATTATTGAAAACCTCAAACTAATAACATAAACAGTAAAAAATCAAGACTTAGACAAGTTAAGAATACCATTAGTAATTACTTTTTATGTTAATTAATTTACTACATTTATATTTCATTGAAGGAGCATATATAAACAACAAAGGATACTGTTGAACCGTAAATTCAATTTTCATTGACACTAATTTAAAAATTATAAAATACTAGAGGTTACCCCGCGGTCACGCCGCGGGTCGACCTCTTGTGCCTGCATCTTGTTTAAAGAGGTTACAACACAGATTACATTGTATTAAATTTCTATGTTACTGCTATTTGCCCCGAAAGATTCACTTCATTTTATATCGCAAATTAGCCCATCACCCGGATGAAAAGTATCTATGCCAATTTTCGGTATTAAAACTATATATGATACCAAAATGACCAAATCGACGAAATCGACCACATACACTAAGGATGTCCCGCCTAGGTGGAGAAGCGAGATGGAATGCTCCTCCGTCTTAAAGGGAGATCTTCCAGCGAGCCCAGTGTTGTTCCTCGCAGGCCTAGGCCCATCTGTTATTGTTGAAGATTTGTATATACTCTTTGTATGTTTTGGGAAACGTTTGTGACATCAATTATTGCACAGCGCCATCTATTGGCTTGTAAGTGTTCCACTACACACCCCCTTCCTGAGACTGGAAGTCGATGGTAGTCGAATGAAGTCGAGAGTTGTTCACAGCTATCAGTGCTTCTCGTAGTATGCCAATTCATTTGTCACTTTGGCAGTCCTGTGAGTCAAAACTTTGTTGGTTGTCCCAGTGAGACGGGAGAGCAGGAGCTCGTGTGTCGGTTTCCAATGCGTATGGAAAGACGGTTGGAGTGGGCGTTAGCTTCGCGCGGGTCACATGGCTGGATTGTGTTGGCTGTTGAGTGGGTGGCCATCCATCAGGAAGCAGCGTACAGCAGCCGTAATTTGGTTGCCAAAGTCGCCTGAGTACGTAGCCGTGGTAGTAGGGATGGAGGTACATCGTGTTGCAGATTTGCGATCTAACCCTATAGTGGCTACCAGTGATGATTGGCAGTGGAGGCTAGCAGGATATGC
This sequence comes from Dendrolimus houi, assembly GCA_039645545.1. Classification (NCBI taxonomy): domain Eukaryota; kingdom Metazoa; phylum Arthropoda; class Insecta; order Lepidoptera; family Lasiocampidae; genus Dendrolimus; species Dendrolimus houi. Next base: position 14,228,530 of record CM077131.1, read on the forward strand.
TCAATGTCTTGAGTTATGTGGGGAGTGTGGTACTGATGATGGTGCTTGAAGTTGAGGTTGAATTGAAATTGTATCGAGTTGGAGGCTTGAGGTTGAAGTGAAATCTTGAAGTAAATTTTTTTGAGACTTGATTGAAGGTAGTTTGAGATCTTGAAGTTATTGAAAGTTGAAGTTACTTGATTGAATGAAGTTTTGTGGGCGGACGCCCTGGCGGTATTCAACTTCGCTACGCTGCGACAAACACAGCGCATGCTGGCCGTCAGGCCGTCCGAGGGTATCATACGATATCCTTCGAAGCGGCCTCCCTACTAGCCGGCGCTTTGCCGTGGGACTTGGAGGCCAGAACACTGGCCTCCTTGTACGCGTGGCGTAAGGAGAAGAAGGCCAGTGATGGCCGACCTGCGCCCCGAAAGATCGAGGGGCACACAAACGAGTTGTGCCAGGTCCAGGTGATAGAGTGGGCGGACCGCCTACAAAACCCCAGCTCCGGCTTCGCCGTTATTAAAGCGGTGAGGCCGATAATGCCAGAATGGCTGCAAAGGCGTCACGGCACCCTAACGTTCCGCCTGACGCAGGTCCTCTCGGGGCACGGATGCTTCGGGAGGTACCTGTGTCAAATAAGGCGTGAACAGACGTCAGGGTGCCACCACTGCGTCGGCGGCGACAAAGATACGGTGCTCCACACCATCCAGGTGTGTCCAGCCTAAGACGAGCAGCGCCGCGATCTCGTCGCAGCCATTGGGGCGGATTTGTCCCTCCCAGCCGTTATGAAGGCCATGGTCGGAAGTGCCGACGCGTGGGACGCAGCCGCCTCCTTATACAAGACCGTCATGTCCGCGAAGGAGGCGGCGGAGCGGGAAAGGGAGCAGTCCACCACGCTCCTTCCCGCCAGAGCCGGCGGCGGCGTCGGGGGGTCGTCCACGACGACCTCCAGCCGCCGTAGGCTACGGCCGTGCGGGCGACTGGTGGAGAAATCGGTCCCACCCGCACATAAAAGCCGGAGAGGAGGGACGCGCCCCGAACCGCGCGCCCCCTCTCACCTCGCAGTGAGCTAGAGGAGCCGAAGAGACCCAGATCTCCAGCTAAAAATGGTTAGGCCAGCTCGCAAAAGGGCCGGCCGTCGTCCGTCCGGGCTGGTGGTGAATACGCGAGCGAGCTCACAGCCCGAACAAAGGACACTCGGGATCAGATAGGGGTTTTAATGGGTATCCCTAACCACGGCGTGACAATAACATCTCAGACTAAAAGTGGGGTGCTAATGTCACCCCGACCTGGCGAATCCCACACACAGGCCACGACCTTTCCCCCTCGCGCGGCTCACGGTCCTCAAACGGATTTTCACTGTATAAAAAAAAAAGGTTGAATGAAGTTACTGAAAATTGAAAGTTGTTGAAGTGAAGGTTGCATGTTCGTTAGTCGAGGGTCACCAGTGTGGAGAGGTGCCCCGTAGGCTTGTGTAGTACATGTACTATGTACTAAAAGGATAAATTCTCGACACTGAATTCAACGAACTATTCCTTCTCCATTTTAGGACATCGTTCATAAGATGGTAAAACCTATAAAATTTTGATATCTTACATAATGCATTAAGAAAAAAATATCACAGATATTTTAATATCTAAACAACTTATGTAAAAAATAAACGGGTATTGATTAGAATGACAGTCCTAAGCCTGCAAAGTATGAAGGAAAATCAAAATATAATTCTTATACGTTCAGTGTATTAAACTGTACTAAATGTACTAAAAGACCGAATTAGGACATCTGACAAATTGTACTAGTACGGATCGCTCCGTTCAGTGACCGAGCAAGAACAAGCCTAGTGCCCCGTATAGGGTGGACGAGCGAGATGGAATGCTCCTCCGTCTTAAAGGAAGATCTTCCAGCGAGGCCAGTAGTGTTCCTCGCAGGCCTAGGCCCATCTGTTATTGTTGAAAATTTGTAAATATTCTTTGTATATTTCGGGAAACGGTTGAGACATCAATTATTGCACAGCGCTATCTATTTGCTTGTAAGTGTTCCACTACACAACCATACCGACCACATCGACCACATCGATCGATCACATCGACCACATCGAATAAATCGACCAAATCGATCGACCACACCGACCACATCGACCAAATCGATGAAATGGACCACATCGACTACATCGACCACATCGACCAAATCGACCAAATCGACCACCTTAACCACATCGATCAAATTGACCACATCGAACACATCGACCAAATCGACCACATCGATCAAATCGACCACATCGAGCAAATCGACTACATCGACCACATCGACCACATCGACCACGTCGACCAAATCGACCAAATCAAGGTTGATTTGGTCGTGATCAATATGGTCATCGATCACATTGATCACATCGACCACATCGACCAAAATCAAAATGACCAAATTAACCAAAATGACGAAAATGGCAAATCACGAAATAAAAACCTATCCTACTTTCTGGGATAATCTTTACATAAATCTATCCCCCCAAACTTATCCCATTATCCGGGTTGAAAAGTATCCCTTGTTTATCCTCGGTATTAAAATTACATATATACCGAATTTCACCCAAATCGGTCTAGTAGTTTTTTCGTGAAAGTAAAACAAACAGAGAGACAAATATATTTTTATTCCGGAAACTACTACTATCTTATACGCACGGTCTCTAGATGAAAGTAGAAATAGATAGTGTTCTATGTTCTTATCAGGTCTCCAAACTACATACCAAATTTATGATTATATTAAAGGTTGTAAGGAGAAAACAAACCGTCTTGCGTTTAAAGTTGTATATAATATATCAATGTAGACTCTACATAGGTACTTAGTATAATAGACAAAATATGTAGTTCCCATAGTACATGTCTGGCTTACACATATCTGGAGCTGTCCAATGTCCATTTTCTAGAGTTCCACAGCCGTTTCGGCAAAATGGAATCATAATGAGATCCTTATGTCCGTCCGTACGTATTTTCATACATTGAACAACTTCGACAGTTTTCTATTAGATTCCGACGAATTTCACTGCAGTTTGAATGAAAAATTTAGGTCTACAAAATATAATACAATAGAAAAAGGTTTGACCTCAAGCAAATAAGTATGAGATCTCATCACGATGGTAGTAAATTATACGAACAAGCACAGCTACTTGGCTCAGTTCTTATATCGTTACTTTAATCAAAAGTTAGGCAAAAACAATTGCGCATATAATATTTAGGTAACGCAAGTACTTATATAAATAACCACATAATTCAATCTAAAGGTCACAACGAGAACAGATATATTATTTAATTACTTAATCGATTATTTTAATGATTGATTGCCTATCAAATTATGGTTACTTTTGCTAATAATAAGTTTAAATGCCATCCGAACACAACGCCAGTTTATTGAAAAAATCAAACACGACGAACAAGTTACGTAGAAGCAACAAAAGTCAACTGTTTTTCTCAGTTTCGTTAGGTTAAAGAGTTTAAGTTAACTCAACAAAACTTATTTGGAGCAATTTTCGTTGAAAGTATTTTTGATTTTGAACTTGATTTTATTGAGAATTTTACGCCCCACAAATCAAAAGTAGGTACTTTTGATTTTTGGGGTACACATTTTAGAACTTAGAAATCAACCCACATATATATATTCTGAAATAAAAATGTCTCCAATAAATAACATTATTATGATCTCCCTAACGATACCACACCTGCTTCTGTGTCGGTACATAAAAATCACGATTAGTTATGGCATTTATGGTGGCCACCTCTAATATACTGTGACACAGACGGCCAGACAGGATAGATAGATTTTATAGAGATTATATGTAGTCTGGCCGCACATAGGCTACTTTTTATCACGGAAAAATGTACGGTTCCCATGAGATGTTATAGTTATTGACCGTTTCATGCAGATGTAGCGATGGATGGGTTTAATGCATTATTTGTGATGCGATATTGATGTTAGTTGTTAAAGACGTTAAACATTGACAGATAACATTAACGCGATAGAAGCCGGGCAAATGCTAATTAGCTATAAATTTGATTTATACAGGTGGTAGACTGCTATTCTGTAATTTATATTATACTTTTATAACACGAAGGTTTCATTCATCAGCGCCAACCTCGACCAACGTTTACAAATATGTACTGTTCACGTCATGACAGATAGAGTTCGCTTATGTCTGCGATATTATAAGACTTTTTCTGAAATCTAAATTTATCGCTAGAACCAATTATAATAAATACCTTGTGGTAGCTTAAAATATTTAAACTTTATATTTATAATATAAAAAACCTTTATTAAAGAATCAGATACATTAATCGCGACTATGTCTTCACTTGTTGATTCTAAGATAGGAATCATGGCGTGTTATTTTTTGTCGTGAATGAAAAAAGTGAAAGTTCCTGATATAACTATAGTTTTATATGATAGCTAGTATGTAATCAACGTGTATTATAATAATAACATAGATATTAAAATCAATAATGTCAAATAAGAAAGTGTAGAGAGGTATTTTGGTGTGCATAAATGAAGAGAAGAGAATATAACTGAAACCATTTACTTTCGTCATAGTTTACATAGGAAACGCGGCAGCGCGCACAGGCATTGCTCACGGAAATTCTTAATCGACTAAACGACGGGGCGGCCGGCGGTTCCTACGGGGACGCGGGTTAGGGGAGGGGGTGACCGTACCACCCGTGCCAGGCGCCGGGGCACCGTGAGGCTCCGATGGGACAACGTTGCGCGCTATAACAGCTTAGAATAGAATTACTATTTATAAGATTTAAAAATGTTACAGGCTGGCAAGTTCGTACGTGACACTCGACATTTTCCGCCGGCGACGAAGTACGCATGAGAGAGAGAGAGTGGGTAAAAAGTGTGAGTGCGTAGAGACGTTTAAAATGAAACGTCCCTGTTGTTGTGGTCCTTGGGTATTGTGCGATATTTGCCTAGAAGAAAGTAGGTAAAACATCACTCCAGTATTTTTGCAATTTCATCTGCGGGAGGTGATGATGGTCGACGCAAAACAGAGCAAAAGTAGCCATTTTGAATATTGATACCAAACAATGTTTAATCACCGGTATATTTCGCTGTACGTACACTTTTTATACCTCGGTTACTTGTTCGTACTATATATAGCTACTTACGTTGTGGAAAGTCTAATAATGTGACATAGAACTGTTGCCGCGCGTTGTTCTTCTGCGAGATGCAGCCTGGTCCAATCCAGGAAAGGGTGGATCTCAAATTAGTGGAGCTTTGGTAATTCACATGCTAGATCAATCTCACATATCTTTCCCAATACAGTCCACAGTTTGAATTACTTAGTATATTTTCCCAAGGGTGCACCCCACTTGTGGGCATATAGCGCCCCACATGTATGTTACGAAGGAACTTGACGGCCTACTATCTGAAGCTTTATTTTTGGATACGAATCCCTAAAGACTGAACACGTTATGTAGTATAAGAATATTTCTAGTTCTTTCTATACAAGAGACATCATGACTTTTAGGATACAGAACTTTAATATTTGGGAAATGCAGTATATTATCGACAAAAATAGTATTTTTATAAACAAGGTATTTAAACTTACGTGATTTCAAATATGCGTCTGATTTCTGGTGCCCAAGGGTCGCGTTTGCAGAACAACTCGGGGGCCGTAGAACGAATGGTGAAAAATAGGTCGATAGTCCGTTTTGCTCGCTCTAGACTGTAGTTACAACTCACTAGGAAGCGACGTAGCATAATCTCATCTGCAATATAACATATAAGAATACTTAAAAGGAATAAACCAAAGTTTTTATTGTTATAGTGGTGTAAAATATATGAAGGGATCTATGAAGGTGACTAATACCGATTGTATCTGTCGTTTGCCTAACCCCATATCTCAACACCTACTTTACGGGTCTTATTCAAATTAATTTTAGTTCAAAGTATTGTTACAATTGGGCCACCTTCATATTTGTAAACAAATCACATTTATTACCCGCCGTCTGTGTTTGAGCTAACAACATTGAAGCGCTTTTATGACCGTCTTCTTTTGTTTACTTATTTATTGGTTGTTGTGGAGAGAAGCCTATTGTATTCGTTTATGGCCGTTCGCAGGCATAATTAGGCAGGTGTGCGGATCACAATTTCTGGGAAATTGTGTCGCCGCTTGCCAGGTAGACATATTGCATCGTGCATTATAAAGCAATGCCCCAATGGAGAGATGGGCAGTCAAGCGATAACCACTAGCGAGAAAGACGTGTGTACATTCGATAGTCTATATAGTGACGGACTTTGCGCGTGTTATTGAATCGCGCATTACGTTTGAACTGATTGTGTTCAGTTATATTTGTACCTGTGTTATACGTGTTTGTATAGTTCTAATAAATTCTACAGTAATTCCAACGGTATTTTAATTCGAGTCCTGTAACTCGTAACAGTATTTTTAAACTCTATCGACTTGAATTATTTGTAAGAATATCCTCACAGTTTAAAAGTTAGAGACGCTCCCGTAGTTCTAGCGCGTACCCAAGTTATACCACAAACCTTGTCTGCCCTGGCTCTGTGTTAAGTCGTATGGGTATACTTACTGTTATAGATCGCATTGATAATAGCGGTGAAATCACTGCTTAGATTTTTTACGAGCCGGTCCTAAAACCTTGAGTAACTTGCTTCTGTAATCGATTCAACTTATGACGCAATGATTCTGATCCTGTTCGGAATAACATTCGTATTTTATTTGCAGGTGCATTCATGTTGTCGCCATATTTTTGTCCTTTGACATCGACTTATGGTTAACCATGTAGGTAGTATGTTTGTATGCATATCACGTATTAAATTGTTTTATGTGCTACTTAAATATAACGTGAATGCATTACAAAGGTTGAGTTAAATTAAATATTGTTGCAGTCAAAACGGATTTTCCCAAAAATACCAAGTGCCTTTTAGATTCTTCAATTTGCTTTTATAACGTTACATTTGCAGGTATTTGTCAGCACCCAAGTAGATGTTTAACTTGACGGCAAGTAAATTTAATAGACTAGCATAGGATACAAGATGAAAGTTAAATTCAGTCTTGGGCCAAACATTGATGGCAGGCATTTTTCATGGCTTTTTTATAGTAGTATAGGTTCACGTTTGGCCATGATCTCGCGAGATATAGAGTCAAGATTTGGTCTAAGACGGAGCACACTTACCTAGAAGGTACCTATTCACACAGGACTTGAAGACATTCGAGGTTGTAAATATCGGGAAAAACTCAGTGTAATTATTGTAATGTACAGTGGTGTCAAAAATATTCCCAAATTTTCATGTCACGAGACCAGTCAGGAGCGCCCTATATAGCCCCTTGATGAAAGTACTAAAATAAGTGGAGACCGATATCTCTTTCGATAAAATCAAGAAATTATACATTATTCAATCTTACAATGTAATAATACTTATTATATAAATGCGAAAGTAACTTTGTTTGTTTGTAACCTTTTCAGGAATAAACGATTGACCAGATCTTTAAGAACTTTTTCAAGGAGATATATTATGTCTTAGACAAGTACATAGGCCACATTTTTAAGTGAAATCGGGGATGCAATTTTACTTACAAACGATAATTCCTAAACTTATGTAGATTTAAAAAGGTAGGCTTTTAGTCAGAGGCGGCTCTAGTCCATGTAGCGCCCGTGTACAATTAATACCCTGGCGCCCTCTAGTAGACCCGCGGTCAATTTGTAATAATTACAGTTATATTTTCATCAGTGACCAGAAATTCGGGTAAAGGGCGCAATTTTAAATGATATCGGGAAGCAATAGGTACACGTTCAGTATAAGAACTATATACATATAGTGCGTTTCATCAAATAGTTCCTTTGCCGTCATATTGGCATCCCTGTCTGTCAATTACGTCAACACGGTAGATACGTTCTGCGAGTTTTAATTAGTTTAACTGTGATTTCTTGAGAAAATCATGAAAACATTGAAAAGTGGTGAAAGAATCATGGTGTTGAAAGCGAAAGACTTTTGTGAACGTGAAAAACGTAACGAGGCCCCAATTATTCCATTGAGATGTGTACAAGCTCGGGTTGCCGCTATTACAGGTTAGTGAAATAGGGTTACCAGCATCAGTTTAATCTTTCCACCGTTTATGCCGCTAGTGGCCAAAATTAGATACTTGTAAATGCAAATATATAATATGTAAGCTATATTATAGCTTTCTTTATTGTCAAGAAAGATTCATGATTTTTCAGTGAATTAGTACTATTCTTATTAAAATTAAGAGTATTTTGATTGTAAATGTATAATGGATAATAATAATTTCAAACGATATTGTACGAATTTGAAAAACTTCATATACCTACGATATCATGAATTAATAATAATAAATAATTTAATTTTGTTTTAGGTATATCTGAAAAAACAGTGTCGAAAATTACCAAAGAAGGTAAAGAAGCAGCTTCAACATCGAAAAAAGTTACAACACCGCGCAAATTTGGTCCTCGACGAAAAACTCACGAACTGAATGATTTTGAACGAAGTGCCATAAGGCATAAAATACAAGAATTTTATGCCGTAAGAAAGGAATTGCCTACATTGCCGAAATTGTTACATGAAATGCGAAATGAGATAGACTATAAAGGTAGTCGCACCACTTTCTGGAGGATTATAAAAGAAATGGGATTTTATTTAATAAAATGTAAATCCAAAAGAAAGATTTTGATGGAGAGATACGACATTGTCACCTGGCGCCATCGATACCTCGAAGAATTAAGAAACAATCGTCTTGAAGCCCAGCGGCCAGTCGTGTATTTAGACGAAACATATATATACGCCACATATTGCGCTGGAAAATGTTGGCAAAGCGAAACTGAAGAATGTGTTTTATCTTCAGATTCCAAGGGACCACGGTGGATAATTGTTCACGCAGGTGGCGCCATGGGCTTTATACCCAATGCTCAACTGATTTTTAGATCCCAATCGAAATCAGCGGATTAACATGATGAAATGAATAAAGTGAATTTTAATAAGTGGATTAAAGAAAAACTAATACCAAATCTGCCTCCACAGTCTATTGTTGTTATGGATAATGCCTCATACCATACCGTGCAGATTGATAAGGCACCCACAATGTCAAGCACAAAGTCAGAAATGCAATCTTGGATAATAAATAAAGGACTTTCTTATTTGCCGACAATGTTAAAAACACAGCTATTTGAAATTATTAAAGAACACAAACAACCACCTGTATATGAAGCAGATGTGATGTTGGAAGAAAATGGCCACAAAGGCTTCTACCTTACCATTGTGACTTGAACCCCATCGAACTCATATGGAGCGTATTAAAAAGAAGGATAGTTGAAAAAAATTTAGGTCAAGAAGCTAATAAGATAGTACAAATTACGGAAAAAGTTTTTGCTACTATCACTAAAGAGGAATGGAAGAAAAAATGCGAGCATGTAATAAAAATTGAAGAAAAATACTACGCTGCTGGCCCAGCCATAGACAATGAAATGAATAAATTTATAATCGAAGTAGGAGACGATAGTGGTAGTTCTGATGATAGTGACTATGAGTATGAGGAAATGTCAGATGTAGACTTTGCTTATTGTGTAAGACTATAATAAAAATATGTTTCGAAGTCGTGTTTTGTTTTTTTAATCAATGATTCTGTCCTTCCCACTAGCTAAGTATTTTTCTAAATACTAGTGAAAATATTACAAGACTAAAAAAAACGAAGTCTTAATACATGACCATGTGAAAGTCCTTATTCAAAATATAACCGAAGGACATCATTGGCACTTTTAATAGTTAATAGTAAGAAATCAAAGTAAGATAGATGAATACATTCTTCAGGGAAATATCAAAAGTTTATATTGTGTCAATCGAACTTAAAAATATTTCCCTTAATGTAAGGTTTGTAATAAAAGTAATGTGGCAACACTTGTTTGCGTTACTGCCAACATGGCGGCAAAGGAACTATTCTATGAAACGCACAATAACATAGAAACCATTCTTTCATTTTGTCTTATTGTTACAGTTATTCGGTAGCATAGTTGTTCTTGTCGTTTCTTTTTAAAGTTAATAATTGATTTTGTTATGTACCCTCTTATTTCTGAACGATACAATCTGCCATTTCCTTAATTGAATCATAATGTTATATTTTTATTTATTCGGTAATTAGCGCCTGTTTTGTATAGAGTAGTTGTCTATAATTTACAATAATTTTGTTACAATATTTATCCTTTGTATAATGTGATAATTGTGTACAGATTATAATTCAAACCTCTCAATTGTATATAGACGGTATTCACTACATTTTGTTTTCATGTTGGCAGACGCGATAGATTTGTACTGTGTTCGACTTATTTTATTGCATATACAACTTTAAGTATAGTATTTTATAGAATATCTTATATCAAATATTATTTGAAATATCCAAACAGTACTGTATTAAATTATTGTCATGCATAACACTTTAATTAAAATGGTTTATGAATGACTTAAATCCGCTATCGGTTGTGCCAATATGCTAAGTTTCATATACTGTAAAATTGGAGGGATGTCAAGGTGTTCTAAGAATGCTTGTCGGGTTTGAATAGTCAGTATATATATAGTGTATCATGTATGGTATGTAATGTGTTAAAACCGTAAGGTTCTCTGATTATAAAGTATTGTGACCAGTTGCTGTTCTTTTACTACCATAAACCCTTCTGAGTTGTTGCAAGAATTACATTATGATACTATTTTGAAAATGGGTTGGTTTTCTGTCATATGTCCATACTATATTACAAATATTACTAGTGATGGGGCAATCATATTCATATTGTATTATATTTTCGTAGATTCAAAAAAGTTTATATTTATATATACATATATCATGTTAGGTATAGTTTAAAAACGACAGCGAAACTGCGGAGATCTACAATATTTTATTTCATTCACTCCCAAGTTGGTCTATATTGATAAGTAAGACAAGATATATTATGAAGCATTATTTTTTCCTTACTTCTATCTATGAGAGTTCTTGTTCTAAGGGTACACGAGCAAAAAGTACTTTATACGAAGAAAATGGTTATAAGACTAATGCGAGACTACGCCTATATAATCTTTAATTATTTGATTTAAGGCTGCTTTCACGTTAAAATAAAAGTTATTGTATAGATAGGAGCCGCTCATGGCGCGCCTTGCTTCGGTAGGCTTGGTACTGCGCCCGGCGTCGGCCGTAACACGGGCGCAGGGTCTTTGAAAGCGCCGGCGCCGCGAGCGACGTGCTTTTCGGAGGTGTCGCGTGCGGCGTTCGACGCCCCCTAGGACCCGACGCCCGTGTACGCTGCACACCCTGCACTAGAGGTAAAGCCGGCACTGTTTAGTAAATAACAAATAAATACCTGTTTCAGCATTAGAGTCGCGTTAGTAATAAATATTAATAAATAATAAAATAATTAACAAGTAATAAATAAACAGCAATCGATGGAAATTAAATTAATCGGTTTACGTTAATTCAACTTCGCGCAAAAGGGTGTGTCTAGCAGATGAGTTGCAGTAACCATCCATAAATAGGAGATTTCACGATGTAAATATCATATTAAAAGAAATTTATATACATATATATATTATATTTGTTAGTGTCGTTTAGATATCAAATAATTCGCTCTTATCATCTAGATCTATGTTTACAAAAACAATTTATATAGTCGTAAATATTACCTTAAGAGTTTACGATATATGTATCGAATATTACAAAACCTGTTAAATATATGGTTTATTTTTCTAATTTTAGAGTCACGCGTACCCTTTGTACGTGGCTGGTTTTGTTTGTAATCATTTCACGTATAACGAAAGGCTGTGCCAGATTTAGCTCATACGTCCTTGAGTACCAACATTCAGCCAAATGCATACTTGTCTCCAAGATTTATTCCATTCTGTAGTAGACAAGACAGAAGTGACTGATACAATGCTAGTTTGGCTTGATATTTTTGCGGGTAGTCACTGAATAGTCATTTTAGTCTTTCCATATTTGCGTCTATAGATACATCTCGCATGACTGGTCTTCTTATTTCTAAATGTGGATATGCAAGATTTCTGTATCTACCTTATGTCTTGCATTTATGAATATTCAAATGTTAGACAATCTTCAACTAAATATACAGCGCAAACTGGAGTCATGTAATACAAGTCTTAACCAAATTATAGGTCTTAGGATGACTTCAAACAAGAGTTTTGTGGCGACGCGTAAAATTACATTTCACTAAACAATGGAGATTTTCAATACAAACAAACTTGCTTAAAATAATGTATTGCACTTATTTAATAGATTCTTCTTAAATAAAATTGAACATGTTTTGAAATAAAAATATACAGCATAACATTAAAGTCGCTAATTTAATTTAACAATTATTTATTTATTGACAAATTAACGATAAAAGACATCCTCTATTAAAATAAACTACAAGTCATAGCCCATAACTTCACGTCTGTAATTAAAATTCGAGGTCTTTTTTGGATAAATAAAATTTTAATAATGTAGTTACTAAATATGCGTAGAATTTGTAAGTGAAAAAGATAAAATAGGAAAGCGGAGCGAAGCAGGCGCTCCGAAAGTAACTATAATAAATGCTGAGATAGTAAAACATGTATATTTTTATAATAATTACACTGGCCCACAAAAGTGGTGTGTACTTTTGACCAAATTCATCTCTTCTTATGTATTTTTAGATGAGCTGAATCCGAATCTTGGGTCAGTTTGGTCCATACACCCTTAAAATTATGAGGGCGTATGGACCAAACTGACCCAAGATTCAGGACTTTGGTCTTTACACCCTCAAATTTTTAAGGGTGTAGTGTATTCGACCAAACTGACTCAACTGAGATTCGGATTCAGCGCATCAAAATACATAAAAATAGATTGATTCTGGTCAAAAGTACAGACTTTCTTCTTTATGTGGGCCGGTATTATCTGTTGGTTGTAAAGCTAAGTATATCTCAAGACTCTAATTCAAGTAACACCCAGCCAAGCGTAAATAACACAAAGTATATCTTCGAACATTATTTTTTATAATTTATATTTATTTAGAAAATTTCCACTTAAAATACAAAGACATACAAGCATATTACGATAACGGACACAAGCATGTTATTAGCACTCAACTATAGCATCAATAGGTAATACTTTACATTACAATAAAACGAGACTCCTTTGTACGCCGATATTTCTTAATTTCGCTGTACAACACTGTTTTAGCGTTTTGCAACAGATTGTTGCTTAAGATATTGCCATAAATCACAAGTGAGTGTCGTATATAAAGCTAGCCTGCAATATTTCCCATGAGATTGTATTAGATAGATAATAATTATTAATTGTACGGCATTACAGAAAAACTTAGAGACTCGACTCTAAAATATCAGTACTAATATTCTAATTATGTAGAAAGGGCGGTCTTATCGCTAAAAAAACAATCTTTTCCAGACAACCCTTGGCAGGAATAAATTAGATGGGAAACGGCGATAGTGGTAGACATAAATATTAGATCATATAAAGACTTATACTATGTGTACACATAGCATATATAATAGCATTAATTAATAAAGCAATTCATGTTTCAGGGTTCCGTAGTCATTTTGGCAAAAATGAAAAACAATAAAATTGTCATGTCCATCCGTTTGACTGTCTTTGTCTTTAGAGTTATTTTCTTCACAATCTATTGAATCTACAACACATGCAGGGCCGTTTTTACCCGGGGGTGCAAGGGGTGCATGGTCCCCGGCGCAACCACCTAGGAGGCGCAAACAGATCGCCTTACAAACTATATATACATAACAAAGTCCATACGTAATCTAATAGCCCCGGAAATTACTTAACTAACATTCATTATACGGAACATATATGTATTTAATGAGTTAGAATTGGATAGTTTCTAAAAAATGATTGTGACATACAAAGACGGATAGTAATGATGAATGCATAAGGCTGCCATTTTTACCAAACCGGCTATGGACTCATAAAAATGGAACATAACGATTAAATTTTACTTTTTATTATTAGAAGAAAATGGATTAGTATTTAGTACAGTAATAGTAGTAATATTCGGATATATATATATATATATATATATATATATATACACATATATATATATATATATATATATATATATATATATATATATATATATATATATATATATATTTTAAGATTTTACCACAAACATGTACAGATTGGAATATTTTTCAATAATTATACAGTCATGTGAATATTAATCAGATCTTTAAAAAACATAGCAATGTTTCTCCGAAACGCATGGGGTACGCTTTACTGCATTAAGATATAATACTAGTTTAATGCTTCCCTGCTTTTTCGTCTTCACTTTGTGCGGTCTTCGGGATCCCTAATTCATGTCATACGACGTCAGGCTAGTAGCATTTCTTGAGCCTACCCCATCAACCGGGACCTAGGGAGGCGGCATGACTAGACATTTAATTTTGTTCCCTACATAACTGGCCGATTCCATAAAACGTGGCCGTACCAGCGTGAGCGGATGTCTTGCAGTTCGCCTACTTACCTTTTTACATATACAGCTAGTTAAATATAATATTAAAAATAATCGCGTGATAAATAAAACGAACAAAATTCAGTCCATTAAAGATGTAGCAATATAACAAGGTTAGAATGTATATTATTAGATTATGTTGTAAACCCATACGAGTGGAGTTCAATGCACCAAAAATTAAATTCAAATTTACTTTTACTTTTTAAAGAAGCAGTAAAACTTGAAGTAATATGGTAGTAAAATATGTGACTGATTTGGACCAAAATATGTGTTTTAAATGATTAAACACTAAAAATAGATAAAAGAATGACCTCGATTCCTATATTTTACAAACCGTTCATTCTCCTTATTACTCTGTTTAAAATTCAACTTAAGCTACATATAAGTAATGTCAAACAACCAATTGCAATGGTAAGACAGGTGTATGTATAATAAGATATATGATTTAGGAATTGGCTTATAGTCACTATTATTGATCATAGTCTTTCGATGTATTTTTTTTTTAATATTTTCTTTATTGTATTAGTTCGAGATCTATTTTATTGTAATTAATAAACTATGCATAATTTTAAAATAGCGTTTCATTGACTGAAATAAAGTATTTAAGATTCATCCAACTGAGGGCCTAAAGCGGTCGCTTTCGCATATTCGTTTTACGAATATGACAAGTATATCAATAAAGTGGAACTTTATGCTGTCTTACTACTACTAGTAACTCTTGATACGTGTTAATGTCACTAAGCGAGCCATTTTAGGCACTAAGTTCAATATAAATAGGAGGTATATACTATAGCGTGCCTATACTATGCATAGATATATATTTTGAATAAATACACACTTAATAATTTACTAACTTACCGACTTCATGCGGCAAATGCGGTTGTTTGTTAAGCCAATTTGATATCGTCACGAGATCATGGTTGCGCTCCAATTCTTGGTCCGGCATGGTTCTGCAAAAAGTAACGAGACCATTTACAATTTGCGCCTGTGAACGTTATCTACAGTCTGTATAATGGGGAGTTTTCTAAACATTTCGCACAGAATGGTGCCATCTTCGTCCATTTATCAACTTTAGGACGCTACACTCCTCTATACAAACGTTCTCAAGAACGTTTTTATAGTTTAGGAACTTAAAATGAGCTGTTAACTGTGGTTTTCCTACAGCGCAACAATATGGGCTATTGTAGACAGGGTGTCATATTATTCCGTCGAAGCAGGTAGTACGTCAGTAGCAACTATTGTGTTGCAAATGTGGATAGATGATGATAACCACGTACCATCACGTGCGCCGTCAACTGTCTGCTGTAGGTATTATAGCAATATCCTCTTTCTATCTTTACAGAATGGATTGTATACCATATCACACTTACTTAAATTAGATTTGTGGGTATGACACATGGATAATCTCAATGTGTAATCCGCAAGATATTTTCCTTAACCGTAGTAATATTGGTAAGGATCATAGACTTCATGTCGAAAAATACGTCTAAGTTGTGCAATGTGAAATGTGCCCTCTGGCAGGTTAGAAACTTGCTATTTTAGAATGACCCGCGAGTAACTTTACCCCTAAACTACCAAGATTTCAAAGTATTAACTATAGTCAAGGTGGCGAAGTCCGTCAGGGGGGTAACTCCATACACCTCTCATTATTTCCGTGTTTGAATAGTTACGATGATAACAAATCAGTAGTGAAGCTAAGACACTATTGAGTTTTGTCTTCGAATTGTAGTTGGTGTTAAATTCTGTTTAAAAAAGTTAAAAAACGAGCGGTGTATGAACTTCCCCATTGACGGACTTCGTCACCTTGACTATCTTACTTAATATTATAAACGCGAAACTTTGTAAGAATGTATGGATATATGTTTGTTACTCTTTCACGCAAAAACTGCTGAATGGATTTTGATGAAACTTTACAATAATATAGCTTACACATCAGAATAACATATAGTCTATAATTTATAAAGATATAGTGCGAATTATCCAAAATATAACGATAGTCCATCACCACGCGGGTGAAACCGCGGGGCGCAGCTAGTATATAATAATGAAAGCCTCTGTCGTTGAGTAGGATAAGCTTTAGCCGGCCGAGCTCACTGTAACGAAGGGGCTCTCAGTTCGATTCCTGGCATGGTAACTTTCGTAAACAAAGTTTCCGTTATTTATTGTGGTCTGGGTGTCTGGGATCGGCCTCAGAGTGGTTCGTTGTATAATACCCATAAGTCAAGCTATAAGTTGCTTAGTTTGGGGCTATACGATATGTGTGTATATTTGCCGATTACATAAAATTATATAAAGTAAATAGATTGACAGATGATTATACACATAAATTCTCAAACTGCAAGTTTCGCTTGCTGCTTGCGTTATAGCATAGAATCTTTCCATGGTTATAGATAATATCCATATACGGATATGTATTGAAGCCTGCGTATAAAACGTCTGGGGCCGGTCCCAAGTCGGAGTAAATGACACAGTTTGTTTATGAAACGTACCTCGTCAAGGATCGAACCCTAAACCGCTGCGTTTCAGAGAACTAAGAGTGACAAAGCTTAGTCTACTAGACTATAGAGGTCGAGCATAATAATAAAGTATCTATAAAGGTTGAACTATATTGTAACACAAATATTCAAAACTTGCTGTAACTTTATTACAATTTCTAATTTATTGATTGTATCGTAGCAGATCACTGCCACTTCCACTGAGGGAAGCGTGCCCAGAAAGCTGGCTGAATTGTCAAGTTAATTTAATAACACAATCTATAAGTTTAGATTCAAATTATTTGGGCTATGTTTATATTTAGGTATTTATTTCAATCATGAGATAAAAGTTATCAATTGGATAAATTGTAACCTGAGTGTATTCAAAAGTAAAACCATTCAGCTTTTTGATTCATGCAACTGACCTTTTTAATTTTTCCATGTTATATTTTATTCTATGAATAACTCTTATCCGGTGATTGGAAAAGCGCCCCTTAGGCAGTTTAATTTATAGTTCAGTTTTATATAATAGTTTCGTTATTCTTGTAAACATGTACCTACCATAAACAAGAAAGTATATTATTTTTAATTTATCGACATCTAGGTAGGCAGTAACATATAAGTCGTTAATTAATTATATTCATAAAATTATTCATTCATTATATATGTCAAGAGCATGGCATACTTCAAAATAGTGAAACTATTTTGAATAATATGTTCAAATTATCGTAAACTGGTTGTTTGTTTTCTAATAAACATGTTGTATCAAAGACTTTGGTGCGTTCAAGGTCATCAACTATTCATTTAATGCACTATAAATACCCTTCATTTAAATATATTATAACAAATGAATCTTACTAAAAGTATATTGTAATGGTAGAGGAAAAACAAAATAGAGAACCAGATGACCATTTTAGTATGCTTTAACAATGTTTGCAAACATTGAAATTTTTAAAACTCATTATACGAAAATCACGTTGATTTTATTATAATTATAATATAACTAGCTGACCCGGCAAACGTTGTTTTGCCATTTAAATTATTTCTAGTAATTTTAAGTAAGTTCAATTATTAAAGTACTAATATCACTATTAAATAATAGGGGTTGATCGTAGAAAGGTGAAAATTTGAAGTTGTATTTATTTTTCAATGCTAAATCATAATAAAATATAAATAAGAAATTTTGTCAAAAAAATAAAAAATAATATTTAGGGGTGGGTCACCCTTATCATTTAGGTATTAAAAATAGATATTGACCGATTATCAGACCTACCCGATATGCACACAAAATTTCATACAAATCGGTTCAGACGTTTCGGATGAGTTTGCTAACAAACACTGCGACACGAGAATTTTATATATTAGATAATATTAGGCCCGGCAGATGTTGTCCTGCCCTGTAAAAATAAAAGTCTATTACCTGATTGCAACGCCACCTACAGGTTTTATTGTGAATCTAAGCTATCCAGGGGTCCATTCAAGCACAAAAAAAAATCAAAATCCAAAATTCCAGCACGATCTACGGATTCAATTGTAAATTTAAATCTTCCCACTCGGACACAAAAATTTCATCAAAATCGTTCCAGTGGTGTAGGAGTTCAGTGACATACACATGTACAGAAAAATTATGTATGTATATATCCATGATACACGTCACACGAGTAGAATCCAATTCACAAAGCAAGACAAAAATACGTTACCTCTCTCAAACTAATGGCAACGCACATAAGTGTATCCCATTTTCGCAACTATTTTTTTTGTTAGTGTAAAGGCAGACATGAGAAAGTTTTATACAAAAACACGTCAAATTATAATAGCCTACTTTAGCTTAAAAACCTAGTAACTGAGATTGTTTTTTAAATTAATATTCGTGCATTCATTGTCTTGCTAGGCATTTGCTTATGTATTGTATTGCCAAAATACGTAAAAGTGTATCAGGGTATGGTATTGCTCCCAATAAGCTTAATAAAAAGTTTTGTGATTAGTAGTGAAATTTCTTGGAAAGCAGTTGATGGTTTTCAAATTATAGAGTTCACCTGTACCACCAAAGTCAATAAGATATAATAACATCAAGGAGTTCATACTCTAGAGTTACAGATGTCAATACCTATTGTTTTTATTAAAACGAAAATCTGATAAAGAATAATTTTTGAAATCGTGGCGTAGGTTTAAATTAATTCTGCTTCCTTATTCAAAATAAAATAACTGTATATTCCCGAATACGGTAAATTCTAGGATCAACTAACAAAATTAAAAGATATTTTCGGGCTTTTAGCACCAGAGAGTGGTAAATATTAGGATTAACCAATACGAGTTGGTAAATGTTGATTTTGGGACTAAAACAAGTAGTAATAATTTGTTATTAAATATTTATTATCATTTGATACTTATTGTTAATTCTTTTATTATCAGTAGTGAAATGAAGGCATGCTTTTAAAACATTTTCTTTCTTTTTTCTTCTATTCTTTTTTATAATAGTATAAAATTATCTTTTCACAAATAACTAATGATTGTAATATCTTATGTTGGCTTAGTTAATCAGAGGCTAAAAATTACTGAATGATTTTCAGTGCTTTTGTTATAGTTTGGTATATTAGTTTTTTATATAGTCATTGATTATTAATTGTTAGGATTACAAAGTAAGACGATTTGCAAGCGCATTTCTTTGTCCGCATTTATTCCTTGTCCTCCAGTGACAGACAATTTTCTAGCAGCTTCTCGTAGGATCACTTCTTTATCTCTAACAACTTGCTCTAGGGTAAAGGATTTACTGAGTGAATATTAATCGAAGTATAAAATTATCGATGATGATGATGATGATTTCGGGCTTTTATCCATAAGCCTTGGTAAATCGTAAGTTTTCCTAAAAAAAATTTGGTTTATTCTAATAAATGTTCAATGAATATTTATTAATAACAAACGATTACTACTTGTTTTATTCCCAAAATCAACATTTACCAACTCTTATTGGCTAATCCTAAGATTTACTACTCTCTTGTGGTAAAAGCCCGAAAAATCTTCTAATTTTAATTAAATCCGGACATTTACCAACTCGTGTTGGTTAATCTTAGGATTTACCGTAATTCGGGCTTTTACAGTAACATATATACCAACACAGATAGAAACATGCTGTCGGTGGATTAAGGAGTGGCAAGACTTCCAATTATGACAAGACTTCATCAATTAAATGTATCATCCAGTTGTTTTTTGTTCATATCACAAAAAAGAACGTAAACATGAACAATATTTAACATAAGTTATAAATAAAACAGATTAACTGCAAATATCATTATAATTAACGTCAACCAATAATAAACTAAAGCTAAAAATGTTTAGATCCTAGATCTCAAATTCACACACATTCATTAACAAAATATAAATATTGCACACAGACAGAAAAATTGCAGATAGATTGTAGTAGCCTTCGCTAATACGGTTATGTTTTACAGAAACTAGTTAAACTAGCCAGTTACATGAGAAGTAAATGTCTAGCCATGCCGCTTCTGTCAGATCGTGATAAAAGGGAAATAGTCAATAAGTGGTAGCTTGAAGTAGTGAGGATAATATTTTACTTTTTACTTCGAAGCTAGCAAACTGGTAGATGGTCCAGTTAAGGCTTATAACAACGATAGCGTTGTTGAGGATTTTTCGATACATACTATTCGGGCGATAGTGGAGATTCCATAGACGCGGTCGTTTTTCAGATGTACCTAGTATTAATAGGTTGGGGAAAAAGTCTTTTCGCATATAGTATGTATGAACTTGTGATAAGATCTCTTTGGCTATACCATTTGTATCTGGCTAGTTTTGGTATCAGTAAAAAGTTAAAATTTTAAAGAAGACAATTCCAAATTCAAATTAAGGAAATGTGTGATTTTCATTTGTTTTTCTTATTGTTAAAATAAGTGAATCTAATGAAGAAATTCGATTCATTTTAAAATTTTACTACAAAAAAGGTAAAAATGCAATAAAAGCTGCGAAAAAAATTTGTGATGTTTATGAACCTAATGCCGTATCTGCGAGAGTAGCGCAAATTTGGTTTAAGCGTTTTTAATCCGGAAATTTTGATATCAAAGATGCACGTCGCTCTGGTCGCCCTGTTACGGACAAAATTGATGCCATTTTTGAAAAAGTAGAGCAAGATCGGCATATTAGTAGTTATGATGTAGCTGGAGAACTGGGAATTGACAACAAAACAGTTTTGGCGCATTTGAAAAAAGCTGGGTACACAAAAAAGCTCGATGTTTGGGTACCTCATGAGCTCACTGAAAGAAACCTAATGAACCGTGTACTCATTTGTGATTCTTTATTACGACGTAATGAAACCGAACCATTTTTGAAGAAGCTGATAACTGGTGATGAAAAGTGGATCACGTACGATAAGAACGTGCGAAAAAGATCGTGGTCAAAGGCCGGTCAGGCTTCACAGACTGTGGAAAACCCCGGGTTAACTCGCATCAAGGTGATGCTGTGTGTATGGTGGGATTGGAAGGGCATTATTCATTATGATCTGTTAGCACCAGGCCAGACCGTCAATTCTGAACTGTACTGCGAACAACTGATGAGATTAAAGCAAAAAGTTGAGAGAAAGCGGCCGGAATTAATCAACAGAAGGGGTGTGGTTTTTCACCACGATACACTAGACCTCACACAACTTTAGCAACTCAGCAAAAATTACGAGAGTTTGACTAGGATATGTTAATGCATCCGCCGTATAGTCCTGACCTTGCACCTTCAGATTTTCACCTGTTTCGGTATCTGTAGAATTCTTTAGGCAGTGTCAGGTTAACATCACGAGAGAACTGCCAAAACCACTTGTCGCAGTTTTTTGATCAGAAGCCCAAAAATTTTTATAACAATGGGATCACGTCGCTACCTACAAGATGGCAAAAAGTTATCCAACAAAATGGCACCTACATACTTTAGTCAAATGTAAATAAACTTTATAAAAAAAACCTTTTGAATTTTTATATAAAATGCGAAGAAACTTTTTCCCTCGCCTAATATTTATTGAGAATAACATCGAGTAGTATTTAAAAGAATAAAAACACTAAATTATTTATTTCTGTTTTATAAACACGTAGATATTTTTTATCCTGTTTTGATAACAATTGAAGGTGGTTTGGTTTGGTTTCTTCTCCTTTTCTTGGTAAATTTTTCTCTTAAATAACTATATAAAAATTACGAAAAAACCACGTTACGTCTTATATCGTGAAGATTTATCATATTTTTTGGTAAAGTATTGATGAGTAACATGTAAATACCACCTGAAAGTTGTTACTTTTGCACCTCACTATTGACCTTTTGCATCTCACTTTCGACCTTTTGCGGCAACAGAGGCCTTAATGGAAGCGATAACCGTCACCTCTAGACACTTGTGACACCAGGGCTAACACGAACACCGAAGCCTTTAGGATTGCATCGAGGGGATGGGATAAAGAGGACGGGATAGTGGGATGGGATAGACGAATCAGACAAGAGGAATGGGACGAAAAATAACACACATTTTTTATTTTATTTTTTTATTGCTGGAGTTCAGCAGACAGGCAGATGGCCCACTTGATGGAAAGTGGTTACCGTCGCCTATGGACATTTGCAACACCAAAGGTGCTACAAATGCGCTGCTGCTCTCTTAAAGGAGACTGGAACCTGGTCACTGATGCCGGAACACAACACAATGTTGTTATGGCGGCATACTCTAGACCAGGGGTGGTCGCCATCCAGTCGAGCAAATACTCTACCACCTGGATGTGGGTTGTTTAGTCGCCTCTTACGACAGGCCGCCCGGCCGCAGGAAATTGTATTCTTTCTCCGTTCCTGCACGGATGATGACACATGGCACTAGTTAGGTTAATATATATATACGTGATAGGGAAATAAAAATGAAACCTGAAAATCAGTGCTGTGTCGGACTATGTTTCAGCACAGCAAAATACTGAGTGCCAACCTTATTTCGCAAATTATGGCACACATTTTCATTATTGTTACGAGTTGCAGAACTCGAATTAAAATACCGTTACAATTACTATATAATTTATTGGAACTATACAAACACGTATAACACAGGTACAAATATAACTGAACACAACCAGTGCAAACGTAATGCACGATTCAATAACACGCGCAAAGTCCGACACTGACGTCTTGCTTCGCTTGTGGCTATCGCTAGACTGCCGATCTCTCCATTGGACCATTGCTTTCTACTGCACCGACACAATATGGCTGCCCGACCGCGTAGACCGAATTTCTTAGAAGCAGTTCGACACACCTGGCTAATGACCGTCATAAAAGATTACAATACACAGTGGGCTGTTTTCTAATTACAAATTTTAAACACAAAGTAAACAAAAGAAGTCCAAATGCGGAAAGGTAATAAAGTACGCTTTTATGGTATGCAGGTGTGAATCTACTTTTGTGGGCATGTAGGTCGTAACATTATTATTATTCATTATTGTTAAGTATCACATTTTTAGAAATAAATATTATTTCTTTCTTTCTTTCAAATGGGAAAATGGGATAGGGGAGGGGGAAGTGGGCCACCGGAACTCTCAGTCATCGTACGAAACACCATTAGTTCCAGGCTAACCGATTCACGCTGATACTCTGTGAGAGCGTCGTATAACACGAATTGAGTCTGCTCTAACAATAGGAGCAGATCTCAAAATAATGCTTCTAGCGTGGTTCGACAACGTCAGACATAATATGTAGGCCGATGGTGCAAAATGGAGAAGAAAAGTAAAAATGGCCGGTTCCGGGTACCGAACAGGTGATCCGGATGATGATGGTCAAACGCAGACTTGAGGTTGAAAACCTACTTATTACTGAAATGTTTAATAATGAAAAAGTGCTTATATAAGGAACAAAGTAAGCGATCACGGCCATATTAATATAACAATGGGCTTAAATATTCACGGATTGTCATTGTCGTCGGTGTACATAGTTTTGAGAAAGTGTGTTTGCTGTTTGTAATATCTGTAAGCATTACTAATTCAGTGGCAGGCCAGTATTATGTTTCGGTATCTTGAAGTCCTGGAGATTGTCAAACAATGTCAAATAAAGTAATTATTTTATTATTTGGTATTATATTATTTTGCACGGAGGCAGCAGCTTTTACGCTTATAAATAATATATGTATGTGGGTTTTAAGTGCGACAGAGGACGTATGCCAGAATAGAGAAATATGGCCTATTGTGGCGACCCCAAATAACTGGGAGATTGTAAAAGAAAAAGAAATGGGTTTAAGTTTATAGCAAAGGTGAAAAGTAAAACTTATTCCAGTCCAGTGACACCCATTCAATACTATTACTAGAAGGCTACATAAAGAGATAAAGACCAACTATTCTTTTATAATAGGTAAGATGTAAGTAAAAATGATCTGGAATACCAATTGACTTTTACGTCAGATGTGGCATAACCATTTTCTATCAGGTGAGCAGTCTGTTTCAAGTAGTAAATAAGGAAAATAATATAGCAGTATTTCTCCAAAAGTCCCCTTCTAAACACGTGTAACTAAATTGTTTGTTGTATAATGTTATATTTATGAAGTAGCAACATGAATTTTAAATTCTAACGTAGACGTTTACAATTAATGTTATAATTTCGTCAGAATCTTAGTAGTTGATTAACCTAAATTCCAAGAAGACATACCTATACAAATCACTGGTCGTTCAGGTGAGTTCACGATAATCGAGAGTTACTTGGAAAAATCGAATTGGGTACTAAAAACTTTTTATAATTAATATAAAATATCCATATGTTTTGCAAGGTATGTCTATATTAATTGGATATGAAGTCAAAGTAGAGGTTGGAATATTATTTGTTCTTGTATTTGGCTTATAATTTTAATTCTTCCTTAAAAAAAACATTCAATTAATGTATGGAAAATAGAAGATTTTGTTCAAAATCAACCCTTTCCCTTGGTTTTCCACTTGACAGTCCTTCGCAGGAATTGATCCTTACAAGCTAATGATACCATTTTAGTTTTCGTTAAAATCGACATCGATACTCCTTTGAGTGTTTTTCGCTATTTAGCATAATTTAGGATTTCGCCCTGAAGGCCCACTTAAAAAATTCACCTGTATAATATATGATTATGAATGTATGTATATATATAATATGATAAAACTCTAAAAATTAAAAAAAACATCTAGAATACATTATATAAACGGCGGAGATCACTATGCCCTTTTTTAGATTTCTCGTCTGTTAGTTCGGGGTTCACGTAAAAACTACTGGGCCGATTTCGATGCGATTTTCGCTGATCGCTTTGTCCTGCTGGAAAAATTCTTTGATTTTAAATATAGCAAAGGAACTGTAATTGCTCTAACCTATCCAACGTGGACGAAGTTGCTAAATTCATATTTTCTAATATATATAGGGACGAGGAATTTGAGGAAACAATTACTATACATTTTAAAATTAGATAGATAGATAAAACTTTAATGTATACCATTACAGAAAACTTAAGAACTAGTATTATTCTAATTGTGTACAAAGGGCGGTCTTATTGCTAAAAAGCGATCTCTTCAAGACAATCCGTGGTGAGCATATTGTTGATTATTAGTGGCCATGGTGGTATACATAATTATTGTACGATTACTTACAATTATTACTGTTTAAGGAATAATGAATGCGCTATACGATTCCTTTTACCTGTACAAAATTAAGACGTTATAAGTAAATACGTTACATTTTGTACGCTCGTACAAAATCTATGAGGCTGCGACATTTTGTAAGATGTTTCACAATTTTTTCTAATCCATCAAGGTGCTCTTACATAGGCAATTTTTTGAAGAATAATTGCTTGGCAACAGTTATGAATCAATCTGGAGCAATCAAGTGGAGCAATTGCAATAAAATGCAGCAATTGTTTCGGGAATATTGCTCCATATACGAGTATTCTGCATTTCTCAACGTCGGCAATGAGTTGCCGAATATCCAATTGGTATGGAAACTTTTAGGCAATTTTCTTTCTATCTCGTTCGTACGTATAACTACGCCTAACTTTTTAAGTTACTCCATATTGCATGGTACTGTGTGGCCGTATCTCAGCAACATATCTGCAGCTTGTTACATATTGCCATCGCCCTAAAATGCTTGATGTAGTCGTGACGCCATAGTTGACGAGAATTGACCGAGTTTAATCAATTTTAGTTGCTCGTATAAGAGCACCTTCAGGTTGTCTGGAAGATAATTTCTAAAGAAAAGAAATTCGAAAGCTAATGGTTTTAGTGATAAGACCGCCTTATTGTTTCTTGTAGGTACTTAAACTTCTTGAAAGCATGTAATGTTATGCAATTAAGTATATTCTATTCTACAAAGTGTCTCTATCTGTGTCTGTCTCCGCGAGTTTGAACCAGATATTCCGGTTCTCTGCTTGCAGCATCGAGCTCCTTTGATGAGCTTGCAGTGGTCATCGGTCCACCAGACTGGTGGGTGCTCTACACTAAGTACCAACAATCCTTGCTTAAAAACAATCAATATATTTTACAACCATTATTCAAATATTATACACTATTTTCAAATAAAACTGTGCAGCAAAAGATCATCCTTCGAGTCCTCGCCAAAAACTTTACTAATAGTGTAATTAATAGTATTTGTGCGTGTACAGGGGCCTCGTGCATGACCAGAGTTCTTAAGTTTAAAGTAACCTCTACACATATTGTAAAAAATATATGATACGTCATAGCCACAAAAACACGACAGGCTAGCTAAGTCGAAATTAAAATTCACGTGTTATTTAAATACCATATTATAGCGTTTTTTCGCTTTTTTATAACTATATAATACCAGATAATTCTATTAATAATAACAATAGGTCGATAACAATTTATTGCTTATCAAATAATTTCAATACATAGTAACAAAAAGTCGTAACAACATTTGGCTAAAAGCGATGCTGTTTTAAACACCTGTTCTAGGCAATCCTAAATTTACCTTTAAGCAACATAGCTTGTATAATAATGTTCTTAAAATGTACTTGAATATACATATTTTTTTATATATATGTATGTATATATATCCTATTCCTATGGTTTTACCATCGAAAAAGCTTGTTCATTAGTTCTTGTTGTTTCCTCGTTGTTTGTTCTTATTTGACTTTTTATTTGGACTTGCTTTCGGCCTTTCTTATTGAGTCGGCTAGGTATATCGGAATTTTCCATTTGCTTATCGGTTAGGCTTGTTGTTTTCGTTTTGGTAGCAATCGCGCGGTCCGCGCTTACGTCAATGGGACGTTGATGGCCGACTTGGACTTGAGTTATGCCACAGAGTCGAGCGTGAGGCGCAAACGCTACTACGCTCACTCCCATTGGGGGCGGACAACGTCGACAACCACGCATCCACGCCTAAAGTGATCCTCGCCCGTCGTGGCACGGGCCACGGGGCGAGGTGTGGCGCTTCTAAGGTTGACGCAGGTGTTTCCGATACGTCGGAGGCGCCAGTGGGTGCTTTCAACGACGAATCTGGCGGTATCCCGCGGAAATATTAAGAAGGCGTCCGTCGATTTTGGCTCGGGGGATGCATTGGAGGCCGCGATGGCCGAGACTTCTAAGCCCAAAGTCAGCCGCAAAGCTGCCGCATCCCCCACGGGGGTCGCAGTCAAAAAAGATGGGGTTCCCGCCGCGGCGGTGTATCTCACTAGGATTGTTCCGCCTTCCGCGGATCTAACATACGTAGATACTACGGACGTGGAGGAAGTGGTGGCCTTTGCGACCCAACTGTCAAAAAGGCCGTATAGGAAAACGGTTTAAGCATTGCCGGATGGAAATATTTCAACCGATATGGATTAATCCAGCGGTTAAACGCGGAGGAGCTTCGGAGTATGGCGGGAGGCCGTATAACGGATATATACCACGTTGCTCAACTACCGGGCAACCTAAAGGGTAGCTAGGTTAAAAAGTTAAAAAAGGCGGCGATGACCCTTCTGGACATCGTTAATACGCTAACCAGGAGGTCGATCGACGCTGAGAATTTTCGTCTCAGCGCCGATGCCGATAACAGCCGCCTCCGAAGAGAGGTGGAATTCTTGCAGGTAGAGCTTAAATCCCACCGCAGGGAATTTGAAGAGATGCCG
This sequence comes from Dendrolimus houi, assembly GCA_039645545.1. Taxonomy (NCBI): domain Eukaryota; kingdom Metazoa; phylum Arthropoda; class Insecta; order Lepidoptera; family Lasiocampidae; genus Dendrolimus; species Dendrolimus houi. The sequence goes on from CM077131.1 coordinate 14,256,591, forward strand.
TCAGCTACTAAGGCGGGCGCTAAAAAGAGGCCAATGGAGGAGCGGTGACTGTTGTCACGCCCCCTCCAACCCCCATCGACATGGAGGAACTGAAAAAAATTCCTCATGGTCTCGGTGGGGGGTATGGTTAACGCCGCCTGGCAGCTATAAAGGACCGGCTCCTCCGCGCCCCAACACTCCGTCCATCGCTAGCAACGGACAGATGAAAACTCATCAACGCCACCCCGGCGGTGGTGGCGACCCCACCTCCGTTGGCCCGGGCCCTGGAAACACGCGAACGCTATCCGGAGCTACCCGCGGCCGAGACTGAGATGGACGTGGTGAAGACCCCCTCCATCACCCCCGAAAGAGAAAGAGAAGCGCCCGTCGCGTCAATACCGCGTGGTGGCGGAGCAGCCGAAACCGGAGCCTTCAGGGGGGAAAACAAAAGAATCATTCCCTGCGCTGAAGACCCCGAAAAAATCGCAAACACAGGGGCCGGTACTGTCCGCCCCCGTCGTAGTAGTCCCTCCCCAGGTCCCAGCTCCCATTGCAGGAGTCGGGGGCCGAGACCAAGAATGAGTGAACGGTCGTTGGGAGAAAGGGGAAGCGTAAAGGCAGGGGTAAAGGCAAAAAATTGCCCGCAAACCTTTTTTTTTAGCCAGGGGAAATCCGTTTGAGGACTAAACCGCGACAGACACAGAAGCCTGGGGGGCTAATTCGCGACCCGTGTGTGAGATTTGCCAGATGGGGGTGGCACTAGCATACCCAGTCAGAACTGGTGCCATGCTATTGTCACTCCCCGGTTAGGGATACCCACTAAAACCCCTGGGTGTTCCGTCCTTCGCCTAATGCCAGGGCTACGGTTATATGACTTATCCTCTCTGCAGGGTTGGGCAGGCAGGCATGGGTTTGAACGACTTAGTCACACCCGACCTAATTGTGGAGGCCATAGCCTATTTTGGAGGCTGCCCCAGGGACCAAATCCACGCCTGTGGTACCGGTATTGATCTCAGGGGATGGGCACGTCCCATGTGATATGCCCGGTCCCGGTGATGAAACGCACAATAGAGCAGGGTTACCTGCTCGTTGGTTTTAGCTCGGCAGTGGTGGAGGCGATGGATCGATGTCCCCTCCGCTGTATGCATTGTCTCGCCACCGGGCATGTCACGCCGACGTGCCCCGATGGCCAGAAGAGCCGGTCGACCCTGTGCTTCCGTTGCGGGAAGGACGGTCACAGGGTGAACCAGTGTGAAGCGAGGAACTCGCATTGCGCCGTGTGCGCCGACGGTAGCCAACTAGTCAACCATGTGACACTGTGTAGGGACTGCCACCCTCCCAGCGTCAGGGGGAAATTTCCTTCCATGGTGGCGGTTGTAGTCAGATCAGGTACAGAGGGGGCTCACCACCATCGAGAGGGCCGGGGATACGCGGTGGCAGGTTGGGGGAATACGCCATCATAGACGTATACTTCTCCCCCAACTCTGACAGAGTTCGAGCTCTTTTTTGTGATTATTTTTATTTATTTTATTTATTTCAGTCACAAAGCAGATTACAATCAATATAATAATAATACATTATGACTACATTATAAACTTATGAAAATAGATTGTTATCCTAGTATGTGAATATATTAGCATTATAATTAAGTAACGCAGGAGTGACTTGAAAATACAAAAAACAATTTTAGAATTAGAATTTAGAAATTAAATTAATTATAAAAATAACGATTCATAATCAGCATGTGCCAGAAATGTTAATCGAGTTAATCATTCGATTAAATATATTTGGCCTGGCGAGGGGCACGAGGTCGGCACCTCAGGAAATCGAGGCTTGCTGGTCGGAGCTCCACGACGTCGCCATGGTAGTCTGGGAAGAGCGCCTCGGACACCCCAGCGCTGGCCTCGCCGCTATCGAAGCGCTGGGGCCCTTCCTGTGATTTTGAATTACCGTTTCAGAAACTGCTTGGTGACAAACAAAGACTGACTATAATAGACGGACAGATTTCACAAGGGCATCGTTTTTTCTGCAATGGCTTGGGAACCTTCAAAATGATTTACGTAAATAACGACTGTCTATTGTGCATTATGTACTTATGTAAACATCCAAATAATTATTTCGTACACTAAAATTACTGTTATTTGATGGCAAAACTAAACGATAAGTGTTTATTACAAAGATCGTAATATGCGGAAGTGTATTTTGTATCATCTTGCAAAGCAAATATTTTTTAGACTATGTGTATATTTAGTGTTTCTCTCTGTTTTTTTATTTGTAAACTTGAAAACTTATGTAGGTAATGCTATTCAGATCCATCCGATGTCGGGCTTGTTCTTGGAAAAGTAGGTAAACAAAAAAAAAGAATGAAAACAAAATATCTTTGCACTACAATTCTTCATTATATTTCACACGAAACGTAACCAATGGCAAAATTCGGGATTTTGCCATGGCACGACAGTCGCGCTCTCAACATTTGGCTGACCAAAAGGTGTTGAGACGTCGTCATACAAGAAGTCAGCTTTGTTTTCAAAAATCTATAAATTTTGTTTAATATGCATAATAGTTAAACAATATACTATAATATATTTTATTGTACAAAAATGTTACCTAAACTCAAAAACATAAATATTCGACTGTGTCCCTACACAGTGTCACATGGTTGACTAGTAGGCTACCGTCGGCGCACACGGCGCAATGCGAGTTCCTCGCTTCACACTGGTCCACCCTGTGACCGTCCTTCCCGCAACGGAAGCACAGGGTCGACCGGCTCTTCTGGCCATCGGGGCACGTCGGCGTGACATGCCCGGTGGCGAGACAATGCATACAGCGGAGGGGACATCGATCCATCGCCTCCACCACTGCCGAGCTAAAACCAACGAGCAGGTAACCTTGCTCTATTGTGCGTTTCATCACCGGGACCGGGCATATCACGTGGGACGTGCCCATCCCCCCGAGATGATCAATGCCGGTACCACAGGCGTGGATTTGGTCCCTGGGGCAGCCTCCAAAATAGGCTATGGCCTCCACAATCAGGTCGGGTGTGACTAAGTCATTCAAACCCATGCCTGCCTGCCCAACCCTGCAGAGGGACTAGGTCATATACCCGTAGCCCTGGCATTAGGCGAAGGACGGAACATCCAGGGGTTTTAGTGGGTATCCCTAACCGGGGAGTGACAATAGCATGGCACCAGTTCTGACTGGGTATGCTAGTGCCACCCAAGCCCCCCCCTGTCCCTCTTGTCTTATATGAGGAACTTTTTTTCTGATATTTCTAAAACAAAAACAACAAATTTTGGTTCTTATTAAACACTCTCGCTGAATTAAAATCTATATACATTATAAATTTGTAAAATTGTAGTCTTTTGTTTCTAACATTTTTTGTTTCTAAAAACTACGGGGCTGATTTCGATGCGGTTTTCGTTGATCGATAGTAAAATCCCGTACTTAAAATCTGCGGTGCTTTATATCCCGAGAATTTCTCGGGAGAGGTTTAAAGTGCCCAGATTGAAAAAACATGATTCCGGTGCGAAATTTTCACTGATCGATAAATTTTTTAATAAAACAATTGTAGTCGTTGTGTGTGTATGCCTTTAGTAACATTACTTATCACAAGTTTTTACGAGAATTTCTGGGATTCACGTTTCATTTTCATACTAAAAAATCCATTACCCTGCTGAAAATACTTTGATGTCATGTTTAGCAAAATAACTGTAATATTTGTTACCTGTCCAACGTGGACAAAGTCGCGGGCAAATGCTAGAATAATTATAAAAGTATATAAACTTACATGTTATTTTTAAATTTCGCCTTTTAAAAAAATGCAGACGACGCTCCACGTTCGAATTTTAAAAGTTTATGCCACTTTCATATATTGCACGAGTGCGTTCAACGGTCGCGATATACTGACTGATAAAATGTGTTCCCAACATTCAATCCGCTTTGCAGCATGTTAAAGAAATCTCAAACTAGGTCGCGCATGTACGTCGTTAATCAGCCACGATGATGAATGTCAATCTGCCTGTACTGTAATGAGGGTCCTGTCGACTGACCTTTGATAAACGCAATGGTGCTCGCTGGTAACGGAAAGCGAACCTAATGCGTGTTCACGGCCATCACGGGAATCATTCCAAAATCTGAATTCATATTTGACTACGGAATGTCGGCTTTGTTATATTTTGTTTAATTAAGAATATTATCATCAATTTAATTTACCCTATCACATTACAACAGACATTGCACGTGAAAATAATTAAGTTTTTAAACAATATAGGTAGGTACTGTAATGACAAACCTTTTTAGCCATTATTTAAAAGAAACAACTATTTTAGAATATAAAATCGTTGAATGCTTCCCAAAACAAATGCATGCAGAATCGTATATGCCTTTACAGAGATCTGGATTTAATTATTTATACTCACAGAACACATTAATAAGAGATCTATACTGAAAATGTGAAATATCATATTCTGAACCAATTTATCATTTTCAACTACATAGTCCCGGGCAGCTTGTGGAACGGCTAACGGAGCATTTTGTGCGTTGTGAGTTACTAGTGGAACGCATTGAATATCGTGTGTTGGAGCCTTAAAAAATAAGACGTCATACGTCAACCCATAAATAAAATGTTTTATTAGGTAAAAAGTTTCTTTGCATTTTATATAAAAATTCAAAAGGTTTTTTTATAAAGTCTATTTACATTTGAATAAAGTATGTAGGTGCCATTTTGTTGGATAACTTTTTGCCATCTTGTAGGTAGGGACGTGATCGCATTGCTATAAAAATTTTGGGGCTTCTGATCAAAAAACTGCGACAAGTGGTTTTGGCAGTCCTCTCGTGATGTTAACTTGACACTGCCTAAATAATTCTGCAGAGACCGAAACAGGTGAAAATATGAAAGTGCAAGGTCAGGACTATACGGCGGATGCATTAACACCTTCCAGCCAAACACGTATTTTTTGCTGAGTGGCTAAAGATGTGTGAGGTCTAACGTTATCATGGTGAAAAACCACACACACCCCTTCTGTTGATTAATTCCGGCCGCTTTCTCTCGACTTTTTGCTTTAATCTCATCAGTTGTTCGCAGTACATTTCAGAATCGATGGTCTTGCCTGGCGGTAACAGCTCATAATGAATAATGCCCTTCCAATCCCACCATACACACAGTATCACCTTGTTGCGAGTTAACCCGGGTTTTGCCAGTCTGTGAAGCCTGACCGGCCTTTGACCACGATCTTTTTCGCACGTTCTTGTCATACGTGATCCACTTTTCATCACCAGTTAGCAGCTTCTTCAAAAATGGTTCGGTTTTATTACCTCGTAATAAAGAATCACAAATGAGTCACGGTTCATTAGGTTTCTTTCAGTGAGCTCATTATCACTCATTTATAGTCAAATGTGGCCTTTTGAGTTGTCACAAGAACTTCGTTGAATGGTACCAGCTCATAACCTACAATTCAGCTGTGCTACACATAGTATAAGTTCTTTTTAAACATGTTTCCGACTGAAAGACAGTTTCTATGGTTATGAATAAATTTTAAAAAAAGTTTGAGGTCGGGGTTTTTGGCGGGAACTGAAAAGATATGTTGTGCTGTGCAGTTTTATTTGTAGGATATTGATAGTTGTTGAGTAGTAATTATGTGTTTTGTGAGAAATGTGAACTGTATAGTCAAATGTGGCCTTTTGAGTTGTCACAAGAACTCTCGTTGAATGGCACCAGCTGATAACCTACAGTTCAGCTGTGCTACACATAATATAAGTTCTTTTTAAACATGTTTCCGACTGAAAGACAGATTCTATGGTCATGAATAAATTAAAATTAAAAAAAAAGTTTGAGGTCGACTTTTTGGCGGTAAGTTGACCTTGGCGCGCTCTTTAAAATTTCTTTTAACATTTTTATTAATTTTAACCCTTATTTATCACACAAAAATCTCTTATTAACATCTAACAGTATAATTTACGGTCCCCCGTCATAATGTGGGCCCAGAGTGACGGGGCAGATGAACTGTAGACAGAAAGTGAAAGTACAAGAAGATCTCTGGCGTCTCTGATGAAGATAAGTATAAAATTTACTTCAAGAGTCATTACACTAGGCTGTTTCTGGAAAACTCGTCTACCGACTACACGGTTTACGTGGAATCCAAAGAAAAGGAAAAACTAGGTAATAAAAACCCTATAAAATTTATACTACTCCTAACTGAAAATGTTAAGGGTATTTCAAGTGTGTCCAGAGTAAACGCATACAAATTTGGAGTACATTTTAAAAAAGCTGCAGAGGCGAACAGCTTCTTAAAATTGGAAAACTTTTTGAACAAAAACAAGTTGAGAGTGTTCATCCCTGCTCATTTAGTAGAGAAGGTCGGCATCATCCGACATGTTCCTCACGAGTTGTCCAACGAAGAGATATACAAAAATATTTCATGTGATGCGGATGTTATCTCAGTTAAAAGATTTATGAAAAAAGATGATAAGAAAACTAGTACCATTGACTACAGTAGTAATTACTTTTTCATCGGCTACACTACCCAGTATCGTTTTCCTGAATAAATATAGATGTCCAGTATACAATTATATTCCTCCTGTCATCCAGTGCTTTAAATTTAATCATTCAGCCAAAGTGTGCAGAGGTATACAAATGTGCTCATCATGTGCTGGGGAACACCTTTACAAGGAATGTACTTCTGAGATTATAGTATGCATTAACTGTGGCGGAGGTCATCTTGCCATTTCTCGGGAATATCCAATTAAAAAACAAAAAATTGATCAGAAATGTTCATAAATAATTAACCAAAGTAATACATTTGCCTCTATAGCAAAGACTGATAAGAATTTTCCTAGTTTGAAACCTAAGATAAATGACATATCTTCTGTAAATATTAATGTACCTAAAGCTAGTGTTTCATCTAGGAAGAAAGATTTTGTGTCGACACTAACCAAATTAGATGCAAAGCAAATTGCTAACAATGATATTATACTAAATGCTATTATTAAGTCCTTAGTAAAGTTAGGCAATTCAAGTAATAATAATGATCCAATAACACAGAAGAAAATAAAATAAATATTTTTATCAAATTTGATTTAATGGACATACATTTAAATTTATTACAGTATAATATACAAAGTTTACAGAGCAAAAAAAGCCTATTACAAAATCTATTAATTGAAAAAAATATAGATATTTGCCTTGTTAATGAGACCTGGCTTAAACCTAATTCTATAGTTCCACTTTTTCCAACTTATAATTTATTATATAAAAATTCCAAAAATGTCCATAATGGTGTAGCCATTTTGGTGAACAATCAATTAAAGTATAAATTAATTAACACAATTTTCTCAGAGTCCATACAAAACATATGCATCATTGTAGAAACACAATTAGGACAAGTAGCAATACTTTGTGTTTACAGCCCACCAAGTAATAGATTTGATTCCTCAAAACCAAGAGATCTAATCAACAGCATACCAAAGCCATGTATAATAATGGGTGATTTTAATGCTCATAATATAACTTTTGGATGCCATAATGATAACAATAGAGGTAGATGTTTGTATAGCATTATTGATGAATTTGACTTGTGTGTTTTAAACGATGGTTCACCAACAACTGTCCCATACCCCAATAGACAAGCTTCAGCAATAGATCTTGCCTTGGTTAGTCCGTCACTTGCTCATTTATGCAAATGGTATGTTCATGATGATCCCATGGGTAGTTATCACCTTCCAACATTACTTGACATAAACATTCAACCTTCCATGTATGAACCTCCTGTGAATCAAGAAAAATATATTTATAGTAGGGCAGACTGGGATATGTATTATAATTTATCAGAAAATCACTTTTCTCAAATTGATTTGATAAATGATCCACCCATCACCTCTTGCAATAATTTTGTAAATGCATTGCATTGAGAGATACAACCATTCCTAAATATAAGACAAGTCCTAGTACACTTATCAGAAAGCTAGTACCTTGGTGGAACCAGAACTGCAATCAAGCTGTTTGTGACACAAAAAATGCATTAAAGTATTACTTTTCTAAACCTACAATAGAAAACTGAATAAAATATAAAAAATTAGATGCAATTAAAAAAAGAGTATTAAAAGAAGAAAGAAATCTATCTTGGCAAAATTTATGTAGTAGCTTCAATTGATTAACACCAGTCTCTCGAATATGGGGTTACATTAAAGAATTTAAAAAGATAGGTACTAACAGAAATAGAGAACATAATGATGAGTGGGTTTTAAGTTTCCTCAATAATTTAGCTGATACTACTGCAGTTGACAGCATTAGGCTTATTATTTGTTTGAAAATTCTACTGAAAATGACTTGAATATATTTCTCAAGAACCAATTCACTATAGAAGAGTTAAAAATATCCATTAAAAGTAGAAGGGATACCACACCGGGATTGGATGACATTGGATCCATTGTTAATTGGATACATATTAATTTAAAAGTTACATTTAAATGCATTATTAATATTACTTAATATTTATAACAAATTATGGGAAGAGTTGATAGTACCAGAGTCATAGAAAACACAATGTATTATACCTATTTTAAAACCTAATAAACCTGCAAATAGTGCTTCTTCTTATAGACCCATTTCTTTATCATCTTGTTTAGGTAAACTTTTTGAAAATATGTTGAAAATAAGATTAGATTACTTTATTGAATCCCACAGCATGATTCCTAATATACAGTTCAGATTTAGAAAAGGCAGAAGTTGTGCTGAAAGCTTTGTACATTTACTATCAGGTTTGAGGCAGGTTAAATTAAGTCACTCTCATGCTGTATGTGTATTTTTAAATGTGAAAGGCGCTTTTGATAACATAAATTTAGAGGAACTTATTCAAGTATGTCATGATATAGGCCTACCAAAGCACATTTTAATGTGGCTTTATTCCTTTTTAAATAATAGAACAGTTTTTGTTAAGTATAACAACAAAATACATGGGCCTAAATCTGTGAATAAAGGCACAATGCAGGGGGCAACCCTATCTCCTTTACTTTATAACTTATATGTTTCCCAAATATTAACCTATTTAGAAGCACCTGATGTACATACCTTACAATTTGCAAATGACTTGACTTATATAACATAAATCAAAACATAGAAAGACCAACAGCTAGAATTAATAATGCTTTAATGCAACTGTACAACTATTATCATTATAAGCTTAAATTAGATATAAGTCCAGAAAAGAGTTCAGTTTTAATTGTAAGTAAAAATTCAAATGTTATAAAGGATGTTAAATTTTTTTTATGACAATGCAGAAATACCAATAGTTCAGCAACATAAATTCCTTGGAGTCATTATTGATGATAAATTAAAATTTGATAAACATATTAAACACATAAGTAAAAAGGCTCTAAATGGAATCAACATATTGAGATATTTAGCAGGAACTTACTGGGGTTCTGATCCCGATGTTTTGATTTTGATTATAGCAGTTTAACTTACATGCATGTCAACAGCACCTTACTGAAAATATTAGATGTAATTCAAAATATGGGACTGAGACTTATTTGTGGAGCTATGTGTTTCACACCAATTAATTCACTAGAAATTGAAACATGTATACCTCCATTGATACTACATAGGTTGATGTTGGCTGTGTGGTTTTTCTTAAAAGTTCTTGCATTAACTAAGTCCTTTGCATAAGAAATTAATAATACACTCTCAAATCACTCTTACAATTTCTCCAAATATTTTATCTGCTGCCTCTTCGATTAATGGAACTTTACCAGAAATTCCAATATTATTTAAACATGTTAAAGAGAACTCCAAAAACTTAAGCCAACATGATATTTGGCCTGTCTATAAAATTCGCTTTAATAGTCTTATTAATAGTTCTGTAAACATCCATTTAGATACAGTACACAATAAATTTGAATTTGTGGAATTTAAGGATGATAGACCAACACATTACACTATATACACAGATGGGTCTAAAACAGATCAATATGTAAAAGCAGCATATTATGATCCACAAACAAGTTACACCAAGTGCATTAAAATAAACATAAATTGCAGTATTTTTAGTGCAGAATGTCATGCTATTTAATGTGCGTTGGAATATGTAAATAGTTATGTGAATAATGTACATAATATCCTGATAGTTACTGATTCTAGAAGTGTCTTAACCGCAATAGAAAATGTGAATATATCTTTTAAAGTAAATTATATATTGTATGATATTAGAAATTGTATAAAAGGGGTGTATAGTAAGAATATGTATGTAGAATTTCTGTGGGTACCTTCACACAGTGGCATTCCTGGGAATGAATTAGTTGATACTGCAACAAGGTCAGAGCATGATGAAGATAAGTCTGAATTATTTGAGGTTCCGTTTACTGATTACCATGGGCATTTCAGAGCTTAACCGGCACTTGTGGAAGGATCACTGGACGATAACCCTAGAAAAGAAAGGCAAATGGTATGCTGAGATACAGAAAGATATACCGGTAAAACCTTGGCATTATAACCTCAAAGATAGAGAAGATTTACTAACATAATAACACGTATGCGGCTAGGACATTGTTTGACTCCAGCTCATTTGAACCGAATTTATTATATTTGATAATAGCCGTTGCCCTCACTTTAACTCCAGAGATGCTGATTTGGACCATATTATTTTGGAACCTGAGTTAAGTTTTAATATGCAAAGATTGAGTTTAGTGGCTGAAATTTGTGATTTTGACATCTCTGATGCAGGCAATGACAGTCCCAACTTATTCAGTGACAGTGAACGTCCACAAAGTGTCCCCCGCCGAGTACAGAATCTATTAAAACACAAAAGTTACTATAAATCATTTTACTATTATATTTGTAACACAATAGGAAAAATTTAATTTGTTTTGTATAAATAGTGTTTTGTATAATTTGTTTAAACGAAAAAAAAAACAACTTAATTTGTTTTTTTTTTCGTTTATTAGAAATATATTGTATTTAATTTACTTGATAAGGATTATAGATGTAAATAAATATGTAATAGGTAGATAAGTTTTAATAATAGTTTTCTTTGTATTAATAATATAAGTTCTTTTTAAACATGTTTCCGACTGAACGACGTAGTTTCTATGGTCATGAATAAATTAATTAAAAAAAAAAGTTTGAGGTCATTGAATGGCATGGTATTGGTGACCTGGAAAAATTATATTTATAATAATTTGTAAATAAATATTTTTTACTAATTTCACCATTCGATTCGATTTCAGATTAAGTATGTTCTCATCTCACTTAAAAAGTTTGTGCCAAACGTGTAATATAGTCTTTGTGAGAAATGTTAGAGTAGGCCGACTCAAACCTTCAGGACCAAATCCTGGATTAAATAAACGAATTACAGCTTTTCAAACAGACGCTGTTCCTATAACCGACGAAGATGCTGAAGAATTCGTAGAACAGTCTGAAAGTGATTTCTATAAAGTTAGTATTTGCTAAACTCACTTCACTTGCTATTTCCAGATTACCTTAACTTCAAGAGCTCTAAATGTGTGTTAGCTTGATAATACACTTTGAAAAAGATCCTCCCAATAAAAACGGAACTATTGCTTTTGTTATAATCAAAAATTACAATATTGCAGATTAAATTACAATTCATAGCTGAGCTCCAAACAATTACCAAAACAAATGTGAATATTGATTTTTATAAAAGTATCTATATACCGGATTTCATTAAAATTGATGGGACACCTTTTATTTATTATGAACAGATCTGAACTTTTTTAACATTGGTTAGAAGGCTAAGGCAGAACATCCACTTTGCTTCACTTCACTCCCGCCTTAGCCTATTGAATAACCCAAATTAATTCCTATTTAGGGCTTAAAATGAATAAAGTTCTTTACATTTTTATATTAGTAGGTACTAGAATTTTCTACACAGTTTGATTCTTTGAATGTTGCCCCATTTTCTGGGATAAAAAGCAAGTATTTATCAGTATTATTAAAATACATTATACAATAATATAAATATATAAGCATAATAAATTTAATTATATTTTGTTTATTCAGTATTGTCATATAAATCTTAATTTCTAGAATTAAAAGTTGCCTTTATTCATCCTCACTATTTTAGTGCATACATAATTATGAAGAAAGAACATACCAATACTAATTGGCAGAGATAATCACACATTATGTATATCCCCAAGTTAAGCATGTTACACTTGTTATGGGAAGTATATAACAAGCTATTCTGGAGCCGATACTAAACACCCAGACCATAGTAAATAATGGAAAGTTAATTTACAGGAATAACACCCAGAGCCTCTGGACAGCAGTACAATAGACCGGCAAAAGCTTACCCACTCAACCATAGAAGCCATCAAGATATAAATGATAAATATAGAAATGGTCATTTTCACATTTATATATTAGCATGAAGGGATTACTGTTGTAATAAGTTTTTTATTGAACTAGTTTCAATACAATTTGAATTTTATAAAAGATTTTTAAATATCATTTAATCTATCCAGGTAGGTGAAATGTATAATGAACATCTCAATGAAACTCTAATGGGAAAATATGAGTTAAGGCATCAAATAATCAAAGAGAAATACTTCAAAATAAATTTACCAAACTTACTAACTTGGAGTGAAAAAGAGCAAATAAGACACCTAGCAACTACAGAGCCTGAAGAATGGACACCAGAAAGAATTGCTGAGAGTTTTCCAGTTACTATACCTGTAGTAAAAGTAAGTAATTCAATGTAAGCCTATAAATATTCCACTGATGGGCAAGAGTCCCCCATTTCAGCATAATGGATAATATACATATTACACATAGAGCAGATGTATTAGTTGCATAAAATGGATTAGTTTGCCCATTCTATATACATCTGCACAAATAGATATAGTTTTATCTATATGGTGAACAACAAACCAATACTGCTAAATCTACTAATATTAGAAATCTTAGAAACTTATCCTTCTTTCTTTTGAGAAAATAAATTTAGTTTTTAATTATTTCCATCCATATTCAAAGCTCTTGAAATAACTGTTAATATTGAGTGTTAGTTCAAGAATAAGTACTTATTGAATGCCACTTTTCTTGTGAAACAGGGCTCTTAGGCAAGATATAACAGTTCCTGAAAGAAGGAAAGTATATAAAAGAAAGAAATATATCCAAAAGCTTTTTTAATCTTAACTAAATTGTAGGGTTCCTAAAAATACTTCCAAAAGTTTAATTTCATTTCGGTCTAGGAACTGACACATTCACAATCAGACTAATTATGGGAAAGAGGTGGAGTAAATAGAAGCATAGTAGGAGATTGGAGGATAGCACAAATCATAAAGTTGCAAGTTCATTGACAAAAAAATTATGTTAGTGTCAAATTATAGAGGTCAGTAGGGGCGGGTACATTTGAATAGCTTGTCGATAAATGCATAAATCCGCCATTGGGTATTATTTATTTTTGGATTATTAGTCATTAAGTCGTGTCAAGTCAAACAGTCGGTAGTGTAATGGCTAGCGCACGCGTCCCATACTCAAAGGGCGCGGGTTCGATCATGGCCGGAATGCATGCAGCACCACTTAGTCAGTTTTCTGATCTAATGTGTATATTGTTACAATTACTACGTGCTAATAACGGTGAAGGAAAACATCGTGATGCCACCTGCACACCGAGATAACCGATGTGTCAAACCTGCCAAGTCGCCTTGGACAAGCATGGCGAATTTACTGTCCATTCCCTCTATAATGGGAAGCTCGAGCCAATCAATATCCAAATAAATACGTTATTCATCACAAGTATTTAATTTAAAACAAAATTGCCATTTGCATCATTCGATTTCAATGAATATCTTAGGAGATATCACAGTTTTAAAATAACATCGCAGAAAAATAATGCTCAAGTACTGCACGCGTATTTATGATGTGCAAGGCCGGCGGGCAGTCATGAGGGGGAAGGGCGGTGGGGCACCTTCTACGTAAACAAAGTTGCGGGTTAAAGTTAGCGTTAGACCAAAGTAACTATTCCACGCGGCCGAAGTCGCGGGCAGAAGCTAGCATTATATAAAACTAGAGTTTACCCCGCGGTGCACGCCGCGGGTCAACCTCTAATGCGTATCTCTTGTATACAATATAACCTGTACCGTCTGCTCTTTAAAGCAGGTGGTACAGGTTACATTGTATTTAATATTTTATGTATTTGCCCCTAGAAGATTCACTTCATTTTATATCGCAAACTATAACATTGCCCATCTATCAGTAAACAACGTTATCTGTCTAAGAGACAAAACTTGACAAAAAATGACAAAAGTGAACCAAGTGGACCAAGACGACCAAGGGGACCAACCGTACTTACGGGACCAACGGGACTAACGGGACCAAGTGGATGAAATGGACAAAATCACAAAAAACCTATCCCACTTTTCGGGATAACCTTTACATAAATCTATCCCATTATCCGGGATGAAAAGTATCCCTTGGCCACCCTCCGTATTAAAATTACATATGTACCGAGTTTCAGCTAAATTGGTCCAATAGTCTTTCCATAAAAGGATAACAAACAGAAAGACAAATATATTTTTATCCCGGAAACTATCCCATTTTTCGGGATAAAAAGTCTCCTATGTAATCTCGGCATCGAAAATATATATCAGAGTTTCAGCCAAATCGGTCCAGTAGTTATCCCGTGAAAACGGAGCAGGCAGACAGACAGACAGACAGACAGACAGACAGAGTTACTTTCGCATTTATAATATTAATAGGGATTACTAGCTGACCCGGCGAACTTCGTACCGCCTCAGAATCATTTTTTTTTCATATTTATTCACCTTTTAAACCTTCCTTGGACTTCCACAAATAATTCAAAACCAAAATTAGCCAAATCTGTCCAGCCGTTCTCCAGTTTTAGCGAGACTAACGAACAGCAATTGATTTATATATATATATGTAGATTAAAGCTAGGAATGTTTGCTGAAGAGTTTCTTGCGCCCCACTTCTTCTGTTCAAGCCACAACATGTTGCGAAGCGGTGGTAAATTAGATTAGGCTCCAATAGAGTAAATAATAACCATAAACAAAATTAAAACTAAATAATTAAAATGAACAAGTTGGCAGTAGGCTAAATAAAACTTTAACAATACTCATTGACACTTGACATCTTTGTCTTCCGTGATCACGGCCACTGAAAAGTGGCCGTGATCACGCAACGATCAACCGGCCGAAATGTCGGAATAATAAAAATCAAATAAATTTGCGCTTAAAACCCGTTAAACGTAGTTTTATTATGTATACAAGTCGCAAAAACTTAAGAAAATATTATTCATACAACTATTTTAATTTTTGTTTTAGAAATTATTACAATATGCATGGAAACCTGCAACATTACAGCGCATTGAACGCCATGATGCATCTGCAATGAGAAACTGGAAGGATTTGAAAGAGGGATCATTGGACATACCTCCAAAATTACGGGAGCAATTCCTAAAGTTCTCAGAAAGAACTATACCACCATTGAAAAAAGAATCAATCAAAGTAGATCTAACAAAGGAAACAAAAATGGGCGAATTTGAAAGTATCGTCAATAGATGTGCCGCAAAACAAAATAACCAAAGAGCCAATAATTTTGAACATACTGCTGATGCGAGAGACTCTGCTAATAATGTTGAAGAAAGTGTGAAAAACACTAAAAGTAATTTAAAAAGAATGACTCTAGATGAATTAACAGCAAAAATAAATAAGCGCTTAGAAGAAGGCCAAGAAATAAATGTACCAGATCAGATAATTGTTAACACAATCAATACTAAAGAAAAAACTACAATGGAAACAGTATCTAGTGATTTAAGTGATGAAATAGATTTATTATATGATCATAAGAATGAAACATCAAGTTTAGCAATGCACGAAGAACAGAATAATGATAAAGATATTATGGATTATCCAGAAAGAATTAGAATTCCTAAAAAAGCATATAAAACGGGTGCAACTTACAAAGTTAATGACTGTTTTTATGATCATGATGGTAAATTCTTGTATAGAGTTTTAGGTTTGTAGAAATAAAATGCAAATACGAGCATGTGTTAAATTTCTTATCTTCTACAAGAGAGATTTAAAAATGGTTTAATTCGTGATTTTTCTCAACAAGATGTAAAATTACGTAAAATTTAATTTTAAATTAAATAATATATTCCATATTATACAAACTTGAGTCACGTTTAAGGGAATGTCCAGTAATTAATTAATTCCATCCATAAAATTCCTTTCAAAACATCTATACTTTAGTAACAACTCTGATGTTGTAAATGCCCATAGATGACAACAATTTTCCATCAGGTGGGCAATGGCCCACTCTACTCTGCTGTTTTCCAGCAGTAAAAAAACACAAAATATATACTGTTATAATTATATACAATGGGATCAGAAATAAAACTATTGTTATTGAAGCCTTATATATTTTTTTATAAGAAAATTATATGCATTTTATTACACTTGTCAAAGTAAAATAACCATTCACTGATAAGAGGTCGATAATAACACACGAAGTTACTTGTATGTCTTTTACAATTACTGTAGTTCATTAAATATAATTTTAATTAGTAATTCAAACATATATTGAGTGACTAATAAATTGTACATTTTGTACGGAACAATGTTATATGGCCAAGTTATCACTTGCGGTGCCTAACCTAAATTGTTCAAACATTTCGATGTTTCTCTTTCTTCTTCTTGGTATGTCAATTTGGGAGATCTGGGCCCGTATTCTAAGACAACGCTCAGCCGTAACGTTTTATTGGCATGGTTCAAATAAATGTGTATGAAGAGATTCATGAAAGTAGACGAAACGAAAGGAGTTTGTCAGGATCGTAGCAAACGGAGATCCATGCATCTCTGTCTACCTCTATACAAAAAAAGGCGTGTAAAAAATAAAATATCCATACTATAGTAAACATTTTTTTACAAAATGCTTTTTTTATGCAATCTAAGTATGCTCTTTTGGGATCTCTTAAATTTTTTAAAGCATAAATATTACACATTTTTTTATAGGTTATTATATAATGATCACGATATAAAACATTTTTCTTAAAACATGTTTCTTAGTTTGTTTTATTTAAATAAAAGGTATTTTAGTACTTGACGTTTAAAACATAACTGTTTAAATAAAGTAATTCATACCGCAGTCCCTATATAGTAATGCATATACATTAATGTACGCATTCAATGCTTAAATTTATCTCTTCTCCACAACTGAGCATATTTTAGAATACGAGCCATAAACGCCAAACAGCATAAAATTCATTCCAAATGTAGTTTACAGGCAGGGTAGAAGGAAATATTGAAATTTAATATTATACTCGAACTCGGTAGTCTTTACAAACGAAACGGACATTTATAATAATTATTTAGTTGCCTGTAAAGTCTTTCCCAAGATATGGATACAACATAGCTTAATTTAAAAGCAGAAATTAGTTTTTATAACCTAGCAACATAATCACAAGAGATAAATACAATATGTCAGTTACAATTTTGCAACATTCTAATGATTTTATTTTGTTCTATTCACAACTGGGGATAAATCAATTGTGACCAATATTTTTTTTTTATTTTAGGCACTTAAACAAAGTCTAGATTATTGGCCATCTGGTTTTCTAATTACGTATATGCTGCCAATAAAAAAAAACATGTTTAATCTCCACTTTTGGTGCAGTGATAGTATATCTCTTCTAAAATGACCCACACCGCACATCCCTGAGTAGGACTTAATCTCAATAATATGTTTTTGAATACCTTCAATTCCTACAGACTGAAACCAATAACTGAAAACTTCCAAAAACTTATTCAAATGCCAACAACTTTTCAGTAGTAAAATTATGAAAATTCTATTTTAAAAAGTGTTTTAATCAGTTATAACCTTAGGGCCCTTAAAGCAAGCAAAACAGGGTTCAATGTAAAAGATAAACACAGACTGCGTAATAATATATACTCGATTACTCATATAAAAGACATTACCAAGTACATAATAATAAAATATACATTAATACGATATTATGTATTTATACGTAAACTTACAAGTTTATTGCTTTGAAGTCTATATATTAGTATTAATAAATAGGATTATAATTTATTTTTTATCCCTTTCTCTCACAGTTTTAGTAATTGTTAGTGCCTGAGTATTGTCGAGTTAATGTGGAGTATGTGGAAAATATTTTACACCAGCTTCACATTTTCTAAATTCCGCTTTATTAAACTCTGTTTCAAATAGGAAGGTATGAGAGAAAGTAAGTAAAAACAGAAGTAAACATCGCGATTCTAAGTATAAGATAGTAACAGGATAAAATATATTTTTATATAATTAAAATTAACACTGATTTCGTAAGATTTTTTAGTGAAAGATTACGATAACGCTAAAAATTACGTTTTATGCATTTGTCAGCCATATGTCCTATATGAAATAGATTTTAAATAGCGCTTTGTATGGTGTGTGTGTGTGTGTGTGTGTGTGTGTGTGTGTGTGTGTGTGTGTGTGTGTGTGTGTGTGTGTGTGTGTGTGTGTGTGTGTGTGTGTGTGTGTGTGTGTGTGTGTGTGCGTGATAAGCGAGGGTTAAGTATTCATGAACAAGCAATTAGGCATCATGAGAAGACCAGACCTAACCGCATATCAACGAAATTATAGGTCTATAACTCATACCAAACAACGGAATTCTTATGTTAACTCCAGAGTCATCCATCTATCAATAAACAATTGTGTCGCATTACCACGATGCTGCATACGTTCGTAATTACATTATACGAGTATACTCGGATACAGGTTTACACCTATTCGAGCATACTACTATTAATGATTCGGGCTCATTGTTACATATAAAAGACTTTTACAAGTAGAATTTAAAGTCCAGTTGACGCTCAGACGAACAAAATAGATAGATATACACTAAAATAGACCGAGCTCTTAGAGTGAAACCGGCTAAAGGAAGCACAGCGCCGCAGTGCGTTTCGGGAACTTAGTATTAAATAATCCAATTAGTAATGATAAGGGTGGAATAGTTTCCAATGGATGCATTACTATTAACCACACAGACGAAAACCACGTGTAAACTACGTACGTATACGCACACAATTTAAAAAATGCTTCACTTCAATTGACGCTTTTGATCAGGTAGGCTCCGTCTATAAATTATATATTCGTTTCTCTGAGAGTTGCCACTATTTCTGATCAACAAGTCATAAAGTTAAACATGCTTCAAGTTTATTCGGTCGGTTAAGTGCATTCGATCCGAGCGTACTCGGATTGTGTCAACGCGGTTTTAAAATCAACCAGCACTTTTTAACATGTTACAAAACGTTGCAGCCTCTTCGAATTTGTACGAGCTTTGCGAATTATAACATCACTAGCTGTGCCCGCGGGTTCACCCGCGTGGTGATGGAAAATCGTTATATTTTGGATAATTCACACTATATTTTTAAAATTATAGCCTATATGTTATCCTGACATGTAAGCTATATTATTGGAAAGTTTCATCAAAATTCATTCAGTAGTTTTTGCGTGAAAGAGTAACAAACATACATCCATTCTTAGAAATTTTCGCGTTTATAATATTTATAGAGATATCTCCAATGTGTAAAATAATAATGATGATTACAACAACATTTAAAAGTATTTATATAATGGTATCTTAAAAGGATGTCGGTAAGATATTTTAGCTACACCTCTTTTATACAAACATAATTTTAGAATACATTTTTAATGTCATATACCTAATTTAAAAAAATTGGTCGTAGCGAAGAGGGTATATTTCTAGTGCTTTTTAATATATTGTTGAAAGTATCATTAAATTAGATAAACCTGTTAAATCAGTTAATACATATAAAAACATTTACTAGTCTTCTAAAATACTCACCTAGCCTGAACTAGGCTTAGTGGATAGTCTAACGGTGCGGTTTCATTTGGGATAAAGTTAAAAGAATAGGCCGTTTCACGCAGATATTATTGACGTTAAATATTGACAAATAACGTATGTATTTATATACACTAATGTGGCTATGCGTTAACGACGCAATTTTTTAATGTAAGACACGCGTTCAGCCAAGCCTAAACCTTTAACACTAAGCCAGATAAAGTCGCAGCATCAAAATTAAATAATTGTAGCGATTATTTGGGGCAAATATTATTAGGCCATAAATCCTAACCTCACTTCCAGATAACCTTTATAAAAATTAACAAGTTATGATAATTTGGACAACGGGGCTTATTAAGATTTACAATGAGGGTAAAATTAATCTTATATACTCTGATTTTTAATTACCTGGACTAAAATGACAACTGCGACCGACCTTTTTTATGATGCAAGCTTGGAGAATAGTGTTGTAGTATGGCTCATTCATGAGTGAGTTGAATCTACAACTCATAATGATGAGTTGAACCAACGACTCACACAGCTCACTCATGAATGAGCCATACGACACTGTTCCGCTTGTAACATAAAAAAAAGGTCGACCGCAGCTGTCATTTTAGTCCAGGTAATTAAAAACCAGAGTATAGCAAATCTATGTGCGAGAGGAATATTAAATAATGATTTTCATAATGTATCAAACTAATTTTCTGTTCAATTGCATTTTTCATAACACATCGTTGCAAATATTAGACAAAACAAAATAAAAAATTCCAACTGAACAAAACGTCTAACTTTGAAATCTAGATTAACTCTATTCCTTTGTTTGTTCAACATTCTGCACAACGGTAGATAGATAAATTTACGTCACAGTTTGATGTTTAATCAATGTAAGGAAAATAGAACATTTTGTTCAAAATCAACCCTTTCCCTTAGTTTGCCGTTTGACATTCCTTCGCTGAAATTGATCCTTACAAACTACGCTATGATTTGATATAATACAGGTGTGTTTATTTTTTCAAAATCGGCTGATTTGATTCCTGACAAGGGTAATTGATTTTTCAAAAATCTAATGTTGTATGTACCATTTTAGTTTTCGTTAAAATCTGCCTCGAGACTCCTTTTGAGTGTTTTTCGCTATTTTGTATAGTCTAGGATTTGGACCCGAAGGTCCACTTGAAAAATTCGACTGTATAGTCCATGATAAAGTGACACGAAGTACTTAACACTTTTTAATGAAATTGGACGGTTTCATTTATTTTTAAATGATCACATATTCAGTGCCTGAATTGGCAGTTAAATTTCAGTTTGATACTAACACAAAATACAAATTTTTATCCGTGCAGGAACGGAGATAGAATACAATTTCCTGCGGCCGAGCGGCCTGTCGTAAGAGGCAACAAAACAACCCACAGCCAGGTCGTAGAGTATTTGTCCGACTGGATGGCTACCACCCCTGGTCTAGACCATGCCGCCATAACAACCTTGAGTTGTGTTCCGGTAATAGTGACCAGGTTCCAGTTTCCCTGCCTCCCTTAAGAGAGCAGCAGCGCATTTGTAGCCTTTTGTGTTGCAAGTGTCCATAGGTGATGGTAACCACCTTCCATCAAGTGGGCCGTCTGCCTGTCTGCTGAACTCCTGCAATAAAAAAACAAGATGTTAATTGGTGTCAAACGAGAGATACATTAGTCACCAGTCAAAAATAATGGACCATTAACAGACTCTGAGTACGGCAAATATACATTATTTTGAATACAGCAGACAATATATAAGAGTATAAATTATTCATGTGAAATAGCCATAAATAAAACAGTTAAACAAAACATTTATTCACCACTGGTGCCCGATTTCTCCCACACTATTCACTTACACTCGTCTTATATTAAAATTTGACATAAACTTCATAGAAGTGATGTCAGTTTTCTACCAATGACAAAATAAAAGAGCGGAAAGTAAAATGTAGGTATAGACCAATACGTGTTTATGTCAAATGTTAACCAGTAAAACAAATGAATGAAACTCCCGTGCAATAATCCAGTATTCGAATAAAAAACAAATTTTACAGGAAAAATATTTTGTGTTTCCGGACAGTTAGAAAAGTGCCATGCAATAAAAAGCTCATGCGGATATTTCTCATAAGTAACAGCAGGAAAAATATCTGAAAATGAAATGCATACATGGATCTCAAGATTTTTTACATTACTGGGTTATTGTAAGGGGACGTCGATATGGAGACTTAACATAGATAAAGTTAATGGACAATCAGCCGACTCTGAGTGCGCCGTTTAGTCGTCCATGTACAGTCGCAGCCGTTTGAAGTAGTGCCTGCAGCAGACCGCTGTAGGGGAGGGGGGCAGGTCTTGGGGCCGCGCCTCGCCCCCTAGCCTGTCGAGTGCTCGCGTGTACTCGCGCTGCAGGGCGATCAGGTTTATCTCCTGCTCCCCCAGTGCTGCCATCGCGAGGAATAATATGTCTCTGCAATAGATAACATCCTATTGTACACCATTACAGAAAAATTTAAAGACTTAACTGACACATGTTACAATAAATTCTGATATTATTACATACTAGGTTATGCCCGCGACTTTGTCCACGCTTGACTTGAAATTCCCGAAAAGTATCGCGGCATTTAAAAAAGGATGTAAGCTATCGTTTTAGTAAAAATTATTGGAATAAGCAATTTTTTATGCACCAGAAAAACAACAAACCGCTTCCGGGATAAAAAAAAATATCACACATTCTATTACATAAAATTTGCTATTGATCAGTTAAAAAAATCACATTGGAATTTGTTTGTTTTTTAATCTGGCCATTTTAAATAATTCCTAGATAATTTTCCGCTGGATTCCCAGGATAAAAAGTAGCGCAGATTTTAAGTCTAAGAATTTGTTGTTGATCAGCGAAAACCGCATCGAAATCGGCTCAGTAGTTTTTACGTGAATCCTGAATAAACAGACAAGAAATCTAAAAAAAATACACTGTTATTTATCATTTATCTACTGTATTCCGGTAGTTTTTTTTTGATAGCTTCAATGTACAGACACGGCATATTCAGAATTTTATAGGTAATAAATAGACCTAGTAAAATAGACCAGGAGTTAAAATAATATTTTATCATTTAACTTTAAAAATATCATATTAAAATAATTCTAATTACTTTTCAAACAATGTCCTATTTGACTACTTTTACTTGCACCTGCTTATGAAGTTATAATAGGTATGCTTGGTCTATGAGGCGGCAACGTTCTGTCAGTTAAAAGTATCTCAATTGATTTGACAGAACGGTCTTATCGCTAAAAAGTGAACATTTTTAGACATCCCGTGGACAGGAATAAGTTAGATTGGAAACGGCGATGCTATATGGTCATATGCTAGCACATAATAAAAACAATAATAGTTAAATACCTGTAATAGGAATAGTAGCGTTTGTTTCCCGACGTGTTCTCCCTCCACGATGCGAGTTTCCGCAGTGCGAAAGTGAGATCAATACTGAGCAATCCATTCAGCACTGCCAGTGCCACTCTGGAAATTATATTATCAACGATTATCGTACAATTCAGTAACCTATAAATTTAATCTAAATAAAAATAAATTGTATTACAATCCACAAAATTTTATCCGTGTAGGAAGAGAGAAAGAATACAATTTCCTGCGGCCGAGCGGCCTGCCGTAAGAGGCAAAAAAACAACCCACAGCTAGGTGGTAGGGTATTTGCCCTGGATGGACGGCTGCAACCCCTAGATAGTTCCTAGATGTTTTTTTTAATTGGTGGAGTTCAGCAGACAGGCAGACGGCCCACTTGATGAAAATCGGTTACCATCGCCTATGGATATTTGCAACACCAAAGGTGCTACAAATGCGATGTTGCTCTCTCAAGGGAGACTGGAACCTGGTCACTAATGCCGGAACACAACTCAAGGTTGTTATGGCGACATACTTTAGACCAGGGGTGGTCGCCATCTAGTCGGGAAAATACCCCACCACCTGGCTGTGAGTTGTTTTATCGCCTCTTACGACAGGCCGCCCGGCCGCAAGAAATTGTATTCTTTCTCCGTTCCTGCACGGTGATTTGGTGTGAGACATACGAGTGTGCGGAGTTCGCGTCGTCCTCGGTGAGCAGCAGCGCCTGCAGCGCCCTCGAGCGCTGGTGCGTGTGCCGGTGGGTGCGCCACGCGCGGTGCAGCGGCATCGCCTCGGCGCTGTCGCTCGCATGCGACCACTCCCAGCCGCACACAACCCGACAACCTGACCGAAAGTATCACTCAAATACAGGTGAAATTTTCAATTGGGCCTTCAGGGCCAAATTCTAAGCTACATCAAATAGCGAAAAACCCCCAAAAGAGTCTAGAGGCCAATTTTGAAGAAAATTAAAATGGCATCATTAGATTTTTGAAAAATTTATTACCCTTGTCCGGAATCGAGCTAGCTGATTTTGAAAAAATAAACACAACTGTATTATTATACCAAATGATAGTGTAGCTTGTAAGGATCAATTTCTGTGAAGGAATGTCAAACGGCAAACCAAGGGAAAGGGTTGATTTTGAATAAAATGTTCTATTTTCCATACAAGTCGTATTTCCTTAATCTATACATATATAATTACTTGACCTCACTAACCAATTGACTGAAGTGACTGGAGTATCAAAAATTAAACCCCTAGGGGGGTGAAATAGGGGGTGTAAATTAGTATGAAAATCCCTTTAAATTTTTTTTGACTAATCAAACTATACGCGAACAAAGCAGGTATCAGGTAGTACTGTATATTTATTACTTCACATAAAAAACAACAGTTTGCTGATTATAATTACATGCAGCTATATATAGTTTTTATGGGCCCTTTATTTATTACAATAATAATTCCTTTTATTTTCAAAAATACAGGTCATGGCCATTAAAAAACCACAAAATAAATTATTTAAAGTAATTATAAGATTGCACCCCGCAACGTTTTATTTATGTAAAAAAATGATCTTTGTAAATTGTGAAAATGATAATTTCTTAATTTATTTTTATTTTTTGCAAATGGCGGCCTCTGTGGCTGCCCGAGTTAAGCTTTTGCCGGCCGAACTTACTGGAACGCAGAGGCTCCAAGTTCGATACCTGGCATGGTAAATTTTGTGAGTAAACTTTCCGTTGTTTACTATGGTTTGCATATCTGGGATCGGCCACAGAGTGGCCCATTGCATATTAACTATAACACAAACGTACCTTGCTTAACTTGGGGACATACGATGTGTGCGTCTTTCGATTTTATAAACAAAGTCCACTTTGATCATAATATTATAACAACTTGTTTGCGTTCGCAGACTTCCGATCTTCTTTACATGTTTCGTCGTTTTATTTGATTTTGCTTTTTTTAAATTGTATATGGGCGTGTTTGTGTTCGTGTGCTTCAATTTGTGTAATATGTATGCTTGCTGTGCATGTGTTTGTTTGTATATCAGAAGTGATCATTCCTTACCAGTCTTATCTGAATCGGGTAGCGTGTCCATGCTTCGATATTTGAGTTGTGAATCGGGACACAGGAGATCAGGCAAATGGTTCTCGATGTTGGCCCTCTCCAGGAACCAAACCAGATTCCAATACACTATTGGATGGGATTCTACAAATTCAGGCTCCGCTAGACACGCGTCACCTTCCCTACCTGTAATTTGTAAATTTAGGTTAGACACAGATTTTGTAGAATGAAAATAAGTATTCTTTATATGTTTGTATTCTGTGTATGACAATTCAAATTCAAAGTTTTTTTTATTTAAAATAAGTTCCATTGGAGAACACTTTTTGAAGGTCATATATTAGGTTAGGGAAAAGGTTTCTTCGCATTTTATATAAAAATTCAAAAGGTTTTTTTTATAAAGTTTATTTACATTTGACTAAAGTATGTAGGTGCCATTTTGTTGGATAACTTTTTGCCATCTTGTAGGTAGGGACGTGATCCCATTGTTATAAAAATTTTGGGGCTTCTGATTAAAAAACTGCGACAAGTGGT
Organism: Dendrolimus houi; assembly: GCA_039645545.1. Taxonomy (NCBI): domain Eukaryota; kingdom Metazoa; phylum Arthropoda; class Insecta; order Lepidoptera; family Lasiocampidae; genus Dendrolimus; species Dendrolimus houi. Next base: position 14,282,388 of record CM077131.1, read on the forward strand.
TTTGGAAGTCCTCTCGTGATATTAACCTGACACTGCCTAAGGAATTCCACAGAGACCGAAACAGGTGAACATCTGAAGGTGCAAGGTCAGGACTATACGGCGGATGCATTAACACCTCCCAGTCAAACTCTCGTAATGTTTGCTGAGTGGCTAAAGATGTGTGAGGTCTAGCGTTATCATGGTGAAAAACCACACCCCTTCTGTTGATTAATTCGGGCCGCTTTCTCTCAACTTTTTGCTTTAATCTCCTGAGTTGTTCGCAGTACAGTTCAGAATCGATGGTCCTGCCTGGCGGTAACAGCTCATAATGAATAATGCCCTTCCAATCCCACCATACACACAGCATCACCTTGATGCGAGTTATCCCGGGGTTTGCCACAGTCTGTGAAGCCTGAACGGCCTTTGACCACGATCTTTTTCGCACGTTCTTGTCGTACGTGATCCACTTTTCATCACCAGTTATTAGCTTCTTCAAAAATGGTTCGGTTTCATTAAGTCGTAATAAAGAATCACAAATGAGTACACGGTTCATTAGGTTTCTTTCGGTGAGCTCATGAGGCACCCAAATATCGAGCTTTTTTGTGTACACAGCTTTTTTCAAATGCGCCAAAACCGTTTTGTGGTCAATTCCCAGTTCTCCGGATACATCATAACTACTAATATGCCAATCTTGCTCCACTTTTTAAAAAATGGCATCAATTTTGTCCCTAACAGGGCGACCAGAGCGACGTGCATCTTTGATATCAAAACTTCCGGATTGAAAACGCTTAAACCAAATTTGAGCTACTCTCACAGATACTGCATTAGGTCCATAAACATGACAAATTTTTTCGCGGCTTGTGTTGCATTTTTACCTTTTTTGTAGTAAAATTTTAAAATATATCGAATTTCTTCATTAGATTCGCTTATTTTAACAATAAGAAAAACAAATGAAAATCACACATTATCCTAATTTGAATTTGGAATTGTCTTCTTTAAAATTAAAACTTTTTAATGATACCAAAACCAGCCAGATACAAATGGTATAGCCAAAGAGATCTGATTACAAGTTCATACATACTTATGCGAAAAGACTTTTTCCCCAACCTATAATATAAGAGAAGATTTAATTTTTCTTCCTATTCTATGTACACCGCTTCGCAACGTGTTATCGCTGTTAAGGAGAAGAAGCGGTAAGAAACTCCTAAGCAACACGTCTAGCTAAATATTGTTTTTCTTTAAATTTCTTATTCTATTTATATCTCAAGTTCTCTTTTTAAAATAAGTTTTATACAGAAGTATGTCACAGAATTACTTTTTGAAGAATTAATGCAGTTGTAGCAAACAGTGCATACTCAATAAGACCAAGACACAATAAAAGGAAAGAAAAATATGATGAAAGTTATAATAATGACATGACATACAAAAATGTTATGCTGCAATATATATCCCTAAATCCCTTACATGCTTGGCAAGATAACGTTATACAAAATATAGTAAAAGATGTTAGAGCGAGCTGCTATGTAAATGAATTTTTGTCATTTAAGTATTCTTCAATAGTGCAGCATCCCCTTTTTAGCAAAATACTTTTTAATTTGGTTTTGAATTTAGTGAAAGGCAGATCTAACATTTCACTCGGAATCTTATTGAAGAAGCGTATACCAACCCCCAAGAAAGAGGACAGTACTTTTTGTAATCTAAAAGATGGCAATATCAGTCTATTACAATGCCTGGTGTTGAAATTGTGAACATCCTTATACTGCTTGTAGGCACTCAAATTATTACGAATATAAATTATATTATTAAAGATATATTGGCAGGCGACCGTCATAATATCGATTTCCTTAAAGCATTCTCTAAGAGACTCCGACCGACCAAGAATAGAGACACAAACATTTTGAAACAGTTAAATAAAAAAAGCCTTTATACTACTGTCAATTTACAAAATTTAAGTCACATCTAGATACACAAGTAATTAATATCATAAATAGTTACATAAATTAAATAAATAGTTCCAAAAAATATGTCAAATTAATAAAATTTCTGTCCTTTTTCTAAAAAAAATATAATACATCATTCTTTATACGTTGCCTCAGCGGCGTAGGCCTCCCCCAATTTCCTCTAACCTTTTGAAATAGTTATTAATACTTAACCACAATAATAAAGTTATGAATGGAATTTTGGGTGGGAAGGATAATATTATGCTGTACAATTTATTTAAAAAAATGTATAAAAATATAGCCCATAAACGACTCATTGCTGGACACGAGCGTCCCATTTATAGGTGAATGGACAGTATACCCGCCACGCATGTCCAAGGCGGGTTGGCGGGTTTAACATTGTTAAAAAAAAATCTCGTGATTAATGTACGACCTATATTTTACTATCAAAGAAACTTGCATATCGTTTTTTTATTTAGAACGTTAAATGATTGTCACTGGTTAAGATGTCTGCGGAAATTATTCCAATGTGGGAGGAGAAAGAAAATGCTTACCTAATATAGATTCGAATTCTTTCCTCAGCACTAATGGGTTCAAATAAGGCACGCTCAATGTTTCCGCTTGCTTATCACCGGAACGGAATATCTGAAAATGTTTATTTTGTAAACACTTACTACTTAACGAACAGCCTGTGATATAAATCCAAATCGTAGGCAATCAATCGATATCATAGACTTAACCGTAATAAAATGCTCGTTCTGAATTCACTTCGTAATGCTTCCTATCCGATTGAGACACAACTGAGCTCCAGTCCCTAAACCATGTTGATCAACACAATATCCAAATAAAAACAATTACATTGTAAATCTGTACACGACAGCAACGAGAATTCTCCGAATGCCACCTGCACGTGGTGGCAGTAGAGCGGATTAAGATTGTACAATCAGCGTGGCGGCTTTGTAATGAAATTTCTTAGCACGTCTGTAAACAACAATTTATACTAATATACAAAGCTGAAGAGTTTGTTTGTTGAACGCGATAATCTCAGGAACCACTGATCTGATTTGAAAAAATATTTCAGTGTTATCGCCCATTTATCGAGGAAGGCTATAGGCTATATATCATCACGCTAAAACCAATAGGAGCGGAGCACCAATGAAGAATGTTTCAAAATCGGAGGTTTTTTCCTTTTGAGAGCTTCCGCTGCGTGCGCTGCGTAAACGGTTAAAGTTTCGTAAAAATCATGTGTGACAGAATTGTTCCCCTTTAAAAATTCTAAAAGAAAGTCCGCGACAGCATGTGTCTATCTTTTAAGGTTGGCTCACTATAACTTTTTTTATACTAACCAAATTTGTTCTAAAATAATGCACTATTTGCGAAGGTGTTTTTATAAACATGATATTAATCCTTATCCAAATAAATAGGTTATTCATCACAAGTATTTAATTTAAAACAAAATTGCCATTTACATCATTCGATTTCAATGAATATCTTAGGAGATGTCGCAGTTTTAAAATAATATCGCAGCAAAATAATGATCAAGTACTGCGCGCGCATTTATGATGTGCAAGGCCGGCCAGCGGGCAGTCATTAAGATTTAAAAATATTTTCACCATCTACGTAAACAAAGACGCGGGTTAAAGTTAGCGTTAGCCTAAAGTAACTATTCCATGCGTACGAAGTCGCGGGCAGAAGCTAGTGACTTATAAAAGGCATACATGGGCAAGTAGAAGCTATAGATGGGCACCCACTAACTGGTCAACTAAGCCAAAGACGAAGCCCACGAAAAATACACAAAGGCCATCCGACGCTGCAGATTGGCTATCGAGAGACGTTGAAAGACCACCGTTATTCGGAAAGGCACCAAAGACTCCGTACATAGACAGCGGCGGGTAGTTACCCCCATTTGTTTTAATCCCCGTTGGGGAAGTGTGGGATTCGCCACTTTGTGGTGGCACTGGCACCAGTATGGAGTGTTAATGTCACCCGAGTCGGGAATACCCAGCCAGACTCCCGGGTGTTCCGTCCTTAGCCTTTATTCTGGGGCCACGGGTTTATGGTCTAGTCACTGCCCGGAGGCAGAAGACACAGCCGCCCCTGTCCTGCTTGATTATGGAGAGGTGGCTCAATACAGAGCAGTATCTGAACGCCCCAGGTAGCCTCCAAGAAGACCTCAGCGACGTCAAGAAACTGGTGGATTTCCTGGAGGAGCTGGGCTGGATGGAGTAACCCCTCATCCATCCTCGCACGTAAAATAGGCGCTATGTCGTGCAGTTGTGGAAACAGCCCGCTTGTAGAAGAAGAAGAAGATGGTCTAGTGACTTCGTTGGGCCCTGGTAGGGGGTTCTCCACTTAGTTGCAACCGGTGTGAGGTTTATATCGAGGCCCCAATCTCCTCGTTACCTCCAGTGGCTATAGAGGAAGAAGACCACCAAAAAGGCACATTTATAGGTAATAGAGCTATGCTGGAATCATTATCTTGATTACAGTTCTAAGGGCAGGCAAGATCGATGTGATATCATGCTATCACAGAATATCGATGTGAAACGGTTAACCTTGGATTAATCGTGTTTGGTACATTAAGTGAGAGTTCCGATGGCCTACTTCCCTCCCCCCATCACAATCCTCCTGTCTGATCCGTCTACCCCTCAGTCCCTATCCCATATATTCCATCCCTGCTATCCCACCCTAAAAGTTGGCAACGCGTTGGTTTCGCTCCTAGTGTTGCTAGCGTCTATAGGCGACGGTAACCACTTTACATAAACTGGGTAGTGAGATAATTTACCAGTTTCGCAATAAAAAAAGTCCACGAAACCTGTACGCGTTTTATTATTTTATTATATTTATTATATAAATTCAGCAGACAGTCAGATAGCCCACCTGATGGAAAGCGGGTACCGTCGCCTATGGACATGTGCAACTGTAAATTCCGGAACACAACTCAAGGTTAATATGGCGGCATACTATAGACCAGGGGTAGTAGTCATCCAGACGGCTAAGACGTGCGCCATGTATGTGATGACGATATAGATACCTGCACGGAGAGCAGCGGCACCGTGTGCCGGCCGCAGGCGGTGCAGCGCGTGTTCAGGTTGGAGTCGTCGGCCGCCCACCCGGCCATTATGTCCTCGTCGTACAGCAGCGCCAGGCACTGGTGGCACTGCGAGCACGACGACATGTGCACCACTACATGCGACGCCTTCTCAGACCTCGCAACCTCCTAAGTATACAGACATTAGCGTCAAGAAAAATGCTATCTATACTAATATACAAAGCTTAAGAGTTTGTTTGCTTGAACGCGCTAATCTCAGGAACCACTGCTCTGATTTGAAAATTCTTTCAGTGTTAGATAGGCCATTTATCGAGGAAGGCTATAGGCTATATATTATCACGCTAAGACCAATAGGAGCGGAGCATCAATGAAGAATGATTCGAAATCGGGTTGTTTTTTAAATATTCTACGCGGACGAAGTTGCGGGCAGAAGCGAGTTTTATTATAAAGCCGCGTACTCGCCTGCGAGCCGTAACCGGTGCAGTTACTGTAACTGAAGAAAGAGTGTTAAATGTGAAGTAGGACATTTGAATAAATATAACTTCGATCATGAAACTGGTTTTATATTCAAATTCTATCGCCGTATATACAGCAGTACAAAGTCTCTCCTAACTGAATTCAAAACCCGTCTTTTAATTATATTTTGAAATCCAGCCAAAGGGAGCGAGTTTTATACACATCTGTCATTGGTTAGTCGCATCCTTATGTCCTGGCTAACACAGCTATATAGGCATTGATTAACGATAACAAAAGTAGATCACTCAGTATTTGACAAATTAAAATTATATAAAAAAATAAGGAATTTTAATTGCATAGTTTTATATATTTAATTTATTTTATGATTAAAAATGATAGATCAAACGATGTTGTTGCTATGTTTTCTTAAAGTAGCACATGTTGTCAAACATCAAAAGTCAAATGTCAAAAGATTGATCTTGAACTTGTTCTGCTTTTTTTTATGACAGAATTACATAAATTATCTAGTTTTATTGCATTGAAAGAATACAAAAAATCTACAACTATGACTGTGGTAAGTGTATCCACTACATTACCAAAAATTATAGTGTGTACATGGCTCGCAAGCGCAACGGGAATGACTCGCAGCGAGCCGACGATTGTCGGTTTTTGCCGTAAATCATAGGCCGCGGCAGTCGACGCCGTCAAAGGCATCGGCAAAATTCCGCGATTCCGGTTACAGTTACGGCTCGCCGATGAGTACGCAGCTTTACGGTTTCTGCGTACAATCATTCTAGGTTATTTAAATTTAGAACTGAGTGTAGATAGTAGAGTTGGCGCTTGTACCTCGCGACGCACTTGCCACGACTAAATCGTACACATTCTAATCGAATGTGTTGTGGATCGAGAAGATATCTTTGAACAATAAACTATGACGATTATTGAAGATAACTTTTATTTCTATCACACAACATTAAATTACACAGCACTTTATCAGGCAGAAGAGAGATGAGAAGGGAGGAGTTTTTGGCGGGAACTGAAAATAGATGTGCTGTGCAGTTTTATTCTCTAAAAATGTGTAAAATTACTCTAAAATGAACAGTATATGTGGGATATTGATAGTTTTTGAGTAGTAATTATGTGTTTTTGTGAGAAATGTGAACTGTATAGTCAAATGTGGCCTTTAGAGTTGTCACAAGAACTCCGTTGAACAGCGTCAGCTGATAACCTACAGGGCAGCCGAGCTGTACATAGGCTTAAGAAAATGAAGAAACTATATTGTAGTCTAAGATCTGGCTTAAAAGCCTAGTTGCCAAGCCATGAACCTAAATAAATAAAGAAGAGAAGGAAGGGGACGTAAAACGTCATAAGCCGCTGTCGTCTCGTCGTATGACAGTGACATTTCATTTAACTAGAGGTGAGTTATAACAAGTCAATTTAATTATCTGTTACTCAGGAGTTATCAATGCTGTTATTAAATAACATACTGTTATTTAGTTTTTATTGGAACGAAGTTCCTCTATGCGGCTTGCGGTAAAGCGTACACTACACTCGCATACAGTTCTCGCGAGAACTTCTTGCGTTCTCAGCTCCAAGATCTCGCGGACATTCTCGCGAGAATGTGGAAAAGCTTTAAAAGTTAACTGGCAAAAATCTTATCGTAACAAAAAGGTTTTGTCTATGTATATCTGCATACGTCTGCGAGGTCGATAGTCGCAGGTTTGAGTAGCATTTGTTATTGAGTGAAATTTTGCTAAATTGGTCCACATATAATATAAGTACTAAATATTGTAAATGGATATAAGAGAAATTTTAAATTAAACTTTTTCATTTGATTTTGGTCTTGGTCACTGGCATGGGCAGTATATATATATATATATATATATATATATATATATATATATATATATATATATATATATATATATATATATCCACGTGTATTGGAATATTATCCTCAAAAACAAGTATTAATAATAAAGTAAACTAAAAAAGTATCCAGGCTTATTACTTTATTTTCAGCGCTTTTTACAAATTCGCGCCAATCTGACGCTTTAATGAGTTGATATAGCATGTTTTCTCTAAGAAAAGTTGGCAACACAAAAGCCGCGTCAGATTCTTGGCGTTCACATTGTTTCCGGACGCGTCACACGCGTCCCGTAATGTGTGCGCATCTTAAATGCTTTACATTTTGTTACCTAATAATTATTAGGTGCGTCTCGTTCTTGCCCGTATAAGTTCTTGAAGTGTAAATGAGACACAGATATGAATAAATTAATAGGTGCATCTCTTTTTAGCTTAATAACGATTTGCTTAGATAGAACGAGAGAAAAATAGTAATTAATAGAACAGTTAATAAAAGACGTAGATAGGAATTTGTTATTGTTATGTTATGTTATGTGCCTGTTATCGAGACAACAGGTATTCTGTTCTCGAAATAACAAATGTTAACTGTTGTCTGTGAATATCTGTTGTTTATAACTGTTAGCATAAATATGCCTCACGCCTACATTTAACAGACAAAGGGTGCTGAAGCCAGGGCTACTCCAACAGAATGCACAATAAGATTTATTTATTCAAATACACATATAAAGAGATTAATGAAAGTAAATGAATGTTGTAAATCAAGGTCTTATTAAAAAAGGTCAAATTTTACTTACTGAAATAGGTGGGTACAGGTTATCGGGCAAATGCGACACCAACGTAGCGAGGGAGCCTCTCTCCATTAATATTGCTAGCTCCGCGTCGCTCGAAGCACGCCTGAAGCCCACACCGCTAACCCATTCTATTTAAACCAACAGCCAGAATTATGATAAATGGATCAAAAAACACCAAACACAATACCGATACCAGTAATCTCAGTTGTAAAACATAAACTAGCATTTTTTTTAGAAAAATAACTATAGATAGATATAGATAACACTTTATTCCAAACGAAAATATACAATTACTAACATGAACCATATTTATAATCTTTTCTAGACAATACTTATCGCTTAAAGCCATCTCTCCCAGGCAACACGATGCATTTTTTTTAGATTTCTTGTCTGTTTGTCTATTTGTTCGGGATTCACGTAAAAACTACTGGCCCGATTTTGATACAGTTTTCGCTGATCGACAATAAATTTTTAGACCTAAAATCTGGGCTACTTTTTATACTGGGAATCCAGCGGGAATTTTTCTGAGCATTATTTTAAATGGCCAGATTAAAAAAAAATGAATTCCTATGTGATTTTTACTGAACGATAGCAAATTTTATGTATATAATGTGTGATTTTGTATCCCGGGAATTTACCCGGGAGCGGTTTGTAGTTATTCGGGTGCATAAAATTTAACTTTTCCCAACACAGTTTTCACGAAAACGATAGTTTACATTCTTTTTTAAATGCTGCTGTACTTTAAGTCCCGGAAATCCCGCGGGAATTCCAAGTCAAGCGTGGACGAAATCGCGGGCATATCCTAATAATTATATATATATATATATATATATATATGTGTGTGTACATTTGTAGCTGACTCTCGTCGTGAAATAGCAATAATACGATGCTAAGTAAGTGGTGACATAGAATGGGAAGTACTAACTTTTTTTAATTATACCAGTATAACTTTCAAAGAATATTTTTCTTCAGAATATAATTTGTGTATTTCGAAATAGTAACTTACCATCGGGATTGATTTCCGAAGATCCATCAGTGGAGTCCTCTTCAGCAATCAGACTGCTCAACGCACTGGTAGCGTTCCCAATTGCACCCTTCACCGGCGTCGAGTTAGCAGATATGACTTCCTTCATCTCATCGAATTTCTTGGCCATACTCGTGGCTGCTGATTTCAAACTGCTCAAACCGCTCTGTAGCAATTCGTTTGATTTTTTCCCTGCTATACTCGACGGGCTGGAATTTATGTTGTATTATATATATTATTATTTTTTTTAAATAGAGAGCGCAGTATAGTAGCAAAAAAAAAAAACTAAGTCCTGGCAATAGGAAAGATCGATCATTATCAGATTTAAACTTAGATAAATAAGTAAATAAAGTAAGTATGGAATTTAATGATCACAGTTTTTTAATGTGTTTTCATTTTTAGTTTCACTTTATTCGCTCGATCCATCAGAATTTTATGTTCGTAGTATCTTTGGACACTTATCAATGAAGTTCTTGTGGTGTATTTTAACCTGTAAGACGGAACCACCACAAATTTGTTGCCGAAACTGTCACACACGGTTCATTGGGAAGTCCCACAAATTTGTGGTCAAATACAGATAATTGAAAAGAATGTTGAACTGATGTTTTCTCCCTCTAACTACATAGAATTTTTATTAGAATAAAAGAGACAATATAATTCTCTTGGCGCGGCAATTTTGATGGCAGCTTGTGGAAAAAAATAATATTAAATTTAGAACCATCTTATTAAGATTTATTTTTTTAAATTACCTACTCGTATCTAACTCCGGTAAAGTTGTGAGGTCTTCGGACCAACAACATAAAGTCAAGTCCAATAAAAAAAAACTACTCGTATCTAAGTTAACATATTTATTTATCATTAATCTTCTACCATGGGAGCAATTTTCAGTTACCAGTTCCAAATACGGCATGGTGAAGTCTATCTGCATTCACGACAACAATGAAACATTGATTGATTGATTAATTATAGAAAGTAAATACGCCATGCAAAATTAAAGCGGTATTAACTGTGAAACTAAAATGGATTTCAGACAAAGATGAACATGCGGTAGCCAATTTTATATAGGTATATATGATAATAATATTAATTTTCTGGAATTTCAGCTTGGGTATTGGATATCTGCAAGTAAATTATTAACAATGTCTCTGCATTGTAGTGAGTTGATAGGGCTAAGCTAACAAAGGTACACACCAATCAAGCAACACATAACAGCCAGGAACGTTAGGATTAATCGCATTTCTTAAAGCTTTGACATTATACTTAATAGCATACTTAGAGCCTCAGTGGATTAATTGTGCAGGACGAAATATTTTTTTATATGGACGTTTTAATAAGATGATAACCACAACCATATCATTTAAGGTATTCGAACAACAACGATCAGGTGTTAATTTACATAAATATATGCCCTTCCACCCTGAATGTTGAATAGTGGAGCTCACCTGAAGTAGTTTTCGATTGCCTTCCCTAGTTTCATGTTTTCCTTGCGCAACGACAGTCTGGCGGGAGAATAGCGTCTAAGAAAACAGAGATGCTAGCGTACTGGCTGTGTCTTGTGGTGCAATTTAAAATAAATTGTTGCCATTTTAAAGAAAATATAAATCGATTGTTACATCTTATAGTAGTAGAGTAGATAAAAATTAAAGAATGAAATTCATAGAAAATTCTTCTGAAGATATACTGAATCCAATGCAAAAAAAATAATCAAAACAAAAAAGTTACAACTGAAAATACGTAAAAAAAATTACACAATGAATTGAGAATTTTCTCCTTTTTTGTAAGTCGGTTAAAATAATACAAGAGACTTAAGGTTTCATCATTTACTACATCTATTTTGATTTGAAAACAAACAAGAACCATTACTCTTTAGTTATTTATTCATTCATTGAATAAATAATTGGTGAACGTATACCCACATATTGTGAATCCCCAAACTAAGCAAGGTTAATCTATACTAATATTATAAAGAGGAAAGATTTGATTGTTGTTTATTTGCATTGAATAGGTACCGAAACTACTGGACCGATTTGAAAAATTCTTTCACTGTTGGCAAACTACACTATCCCTGGGTGACATAGGCTATATTATATTTTAGTCCAATAATGTAACCCGAGGTGTAAAAAAAATACCTAAAATCGCGTGGGCTGCGAAAACTATTGATGATAGAATAAAATAATTTACTACGACTTTGCAGAACACATAATTGTTTATAAAAAGTGTCGCGACAGCATATGTCTAACTGTTATAGTTATGCCACAATAAGTATTCTTTTATTTAAAAAAAATAATTGAAATGCCGCCGCTAGACAAGGCTCTTTATTTGTATCTTGGTATTCATCCTTATCAAAATAAATTACTTCATACTCAAAACTGCTTCAATACCTTTATGTAACTTTTTGAATTATTCGATTCGGACATTCCATTCGACAGATATCACGACTTTAAAAATGTAAGTATTAGAAAAAAGTTGCGTAGTCGCCGCGCACCCTCCTATGCGATGTAGGGGTCACTGGGGTACGGGTCGTACGGGAGGGGAAATATTTTGAATTCGCTTAGTAGGTAACTAAACTCAACAAAAAAGTTCTTTTTAGATACCCGTGCGAAGCCGGGGCGGACAGGTAGTATATAATAGCACCCAACGACCCATAGGAGCAAAGCATTTTAAAGTAATTTTACCTGTGTTAAATTTTCAAGATGCTTGTATAGCTACTACAAGAAAAATCTAAAAATTTTGTAGTATTTGGTATATAACTTATTGGTAAGGTATCGGTATTTCTAAAAACTCATTTTCTCTTTACTAGAAAATATAACAATCGCTAGGCTAAAATAAAAACACGTAGACAGCACGATTAACATGATTTTTTTTCCATAAATCAAACATGCCTTAAATGTATGTACAATATTATCGTAATAAAAAATATATGACAGTGTAAACATAGTACATGTTAACGTCTTTCTAATTTAGAAGAAAAATGAGTGGGTGACTGTTTAATTTTCTAAATTAGTTAATAATATTTTTACTAAACTTATTAATTCAGTGTAATTGTCTATCTAAAATATTATAAAATTCTAAACATGCCGTGTCTGTACATTGAATGTATTAAAAAAAAACAACTGGAATAGATTATATAAATGATGGACTACACGATGCATATTTTAGATTTCTTGTATGTTTGTTCGGGATTCACGTAAAAACTGTTGGGCCGATTTTGACGCGGTTTTCGTTGATCGATATCAAATTCTTGGAATTAGAATCTGCGTTACTTTTTATCCTGGGACCCAGCGAATTTTTCTGGGAATGATTTAAAATGGCCAGTTTAAAAGAAAAATCGAATTCCAATGTGATTTTTTCACTTATCTATAGTGAATTTTATGTAACAAAATTTGTGATTTTTTATCCCGGGAATCCCCTGGGATTTTTCACGGGAGCAGTTTGTAGTTGTTTGGGTGCAATTTTTATGGAAATTATTTAAAATTGCCAGATTAAAATAAAAAATCGAATTCCAATGCGATATTTTTACTCAATCGATAGCAAATTTAATGTAATAAATATGTGATTTTTTTATCACGGGAATTCTCCCGGGAGTGGTTTAAAGTGGTTCTGATGCATAAAAATAGCTTATTCCGACACAGTTTTTACTAAAACGATAGTCTACATTCTTTTTTAAATGCTGCGGTACTTTGTGTCCTGGGTATCACGCGGGAAATTCAAGTCAAGCGTGGACGAAGTCGCGGGAGGCATATCCTAGTAAATATATATTTTTCTGGCAGATAAATACACTTTGTATATCCCGAAAGTTAAGCAACTTACGCGTGTGTTTCGGACTAACTTTGGGACCCATTCCAGACACCCAGGACAAACACAGTAAATAATGGAAAGTTCGTTTACGAAATTTATCATGCCGGTAATCAAACCCGGGACCTCTGCGTTTAATGAGCTTGGCCAGCAAAGATTGAACCCACTCAACCACTAAGGCCGACAAATTATAATTATATGTCAACGTTTAGGGACTGCTGGAGTCTGAGATAAACAAAAAATACACCTCTATTTTAGTTGAATATCATTAACATTTTGATGTTGTATTAAAGTATAGTTTTCTTTTTCATATATTATATCTTATAGAGCCTACCAATGACTAAAACAGCCACATACTTGGTTGAAAATGCCAACATTGTTCAAAATGTCAATAAAATTCACATGTTGGTTATCCACTGTTTCAATGTGAATATTTACAACTAAAATGCTAGTGGCCTGTGAATGAAATTACTACTAAATCTTTTATCTGCCAGGGTTAATGAAAATGACTAAGTATTATATATTAGAGTCCTCAACGTCATATACAATCTTGTGGGAATATTTCCCAAAAGATATGATCTTACTGTCCATTCGCGATATGAAACATTAATAAAATATGTAAAATGTTAATTTTAGATATGTGTTTAAATTGAATCATTTCAAAGCAGTAGAAAGACAACATGTCTAATTGTTTAATTATGGATACATTTAAGATGCTGCTTCGGAAATACAGTGGAAAATGAACAAATTAAACTAAATGTAACCTTTTCAACCACATTAAAGATTTTAATGTAGTTGGTTTTTTATTCTCATCATCAGCCAATCGCTATCCACTTTCATACATAAAAGTCCAAAAGTTTGCGTCAAGGGTCCTTACTAACAGCCGGTTTCTATTCTTACTATATATTCGTATGCCTGATTTGTGTTATTACTGATGAAAGTTTGACCATAAACTCCATACCAGTAATATCAATTTTCTACCAATGGTGAGGTAACAGAATAGATAGTAAGATTTAGAGAGCCTAAATTACACTTGCCAAGACGCGGTCTCCACTCTAGGATTCATCAAAGCCATTGATTTTGTACCTGACTCGAATGTTAGAAACAAAAAGCCTTGGAAGTTACAGTGCGAGCAAAACTTAAATGCGACCCTGAAGTTCGTATGCGTCATTGTGGAGAACACAGTTATAAGGTTCAGTTACAGCAGAGAAGAGAGAGTATTGCGCTCTCGTTCGGCCACTATGGAGAATCGCATACCATTCCTACAAAACACTATAAGGTGTAGTAAACGTTAACATTTTGCTTGCTGTTTCAACTCACGGAACTAGATTCATTTAAAGTGCATTTAAGGTTTGCACGTACTAAGCAAAAGCATAAATTTTAAAATGTATTTTTTTATTTATATGTTGAATTTTGTTTTGGCACTAGGCCTTTAAGCCAGTTTTAAAATGTAAAGATTTCTTTCTTCTTCTTTCTTAGATAAGAAAAGTGTGGAATTGACACATTCTTATTATAAATATTTTTAGTTAATTTATGTAATAAATACATTACTTATTACATTACATTGCAATATAGTGGTAGTCTTAAAATACCACATAATGAAAAGAAACAAAAGAAATCATAGAAGACATATTTTTATAAATTGCTCTATGCAAATATTTACATTTTATGGTTGTTATCAAACGCTTCACATTGTGAAGGGTTATTTCTACAACAACTTATCGGAAAACTCACCCAAAACTGATCTTCAATGTGTTCCCGAGACTGACGAGACTCGAAGACACCGTTCCTGCTGGAGCCGTCTCACTCCTGTGCAGTTTCCTGCGTACAGGAAACTATCGAGGTTATCTTGTTTCAACATGGCATTGTACTAGCGTTAAGGGGAACGTTAGCGGGCCCACAGTCAACATATGGGGCGGATATTTGGATAGGGCGGAGTAAAAACCAAACGAGGTATAGCAGGAATAATTTCGGACAATTCTCTCATTTCTTCAATCGTACGTTTTATAGTTCTCTATAAATATTATTTCCATGCGTGATAATGTCAACATTTAAAAAAAATAAAAAATAATTTGTAATTTAGGTACTTTGTTATATGGCTCCAGTTTCCTAAACATATAACCCAATTCCATAGTAGTAAATAGGAAAGTAGGAGTGAAGTGGACAACACAAGTATGCAACGTAATTATTTTGAATATTTGATACTCCAATTCCTAAATTGAGTATAATAATAATCATAATCGGCAGACAAACACACATATTGCATATTCCCAAATCAAGCAAGTTACGCTTGCTTGTGTTATGGGTGATATACAACGGACTACTCTGGGGCCACTCCAAGACCATAGTAAATAACGGAGAAAATTTGTTTCCGAAATTTACCATGCCAGGAATCGAACCCGGAACCTCTACGTTGCAGTGAGGAAGGCCGATAAAGGCTTTGCCCACTCAACCACAGAGGCCGTCTGTGAAGATGTTATATATATTTTTTTTTATAGTATTTCATGTTCGAAATTAAGCCTAGTAACATATCACACACATCACTAAGCTGAAAAATTAGATACTAGCACTAGTACATGCACTACAACTCAATTTATGTTTAGTGTAAATTATAGAGGGAATGCTAGCGACAAAACTCATGTATACCTGATATTTGCATAGAATTAATTTTGTTTCCTGAAGATATACGGGATAATATTAAATATGTGTTTAATTTGATCGTCTTAGCATGTCCAATAATGCGCATATTGGTCGTCTTATTGGTTTTTTAGACATAGCTATGCATGAGTTGAGCATCTAGTCAGTGAGAACTGGCAATAGGCATCATGCGTAAACATTACACCTCCCTACCTTGTTTGCCTCTGTCATTAATAAAGTTTGTAGTACGGTCAAAATTACAAGATATTAGACAAAATATTACACGAGTCCACTAATTATTATTTCAAGAACACTATAGCACTAAAGGGCAATTTTAGCATTATGTTTTTGGAACACTTCTAAATGGCGATATAGTGCTATGTTTTTAATATTTGTCCATATACATTTGAAATATGCATGAATGCTGATATGTTGCCTACCCTGCCTACATGATCTTTATTATTGCCATTACGCTGACTGCTGCATTTAAAAGATATCCATGTTTTTGTATCAATTTGAAGTGCCGTTTACGTATGTAAGCAAACCTTTTAAAGTGATTCGTATTTTTTTAAATTGCGTTTATAAATTCTTCAAAATTGTATAGTATGTGTGTATTGAATTATTTCAAAATGTAAGTTTTTTAATTCATATGTCGATTGTTGCATTCAGCGCCAATCAAGTAGGCACAAAAACGCAACGATAGTAGCCTGTCCAGTGGTAATATAAAAAGGTCAGTGGTTAACGCCTTTTACAAAGAGGATCCCATATTAGGCTGGGCGCAAACGGGCCACCAACAACAGCCAGCGGTGACTCCCTAGAAAATGTATGAAATGCTTGTCGCTAACCACCGATGGCTGTGGTCGGTGGTCCGTTTGCGCACGGCCTAATGCTCTGGGAATAGTACAATATTGTTCTACATTACTGGACCAAAATCAATGGATCTGGAACATTGTTACCCTGCGGGTTGCTCCGGCGGTTCGTCTTGGAACGAGTTCGTTCTTCGGTGGAACAGTTTGGGGCTGACGCTGAGCTCGTGCTTGGGGGGCGGGGGGTCGTCCACGTCTGTCGCCGGTCGAGGCGGGGGCGACGGCGGGTCGCATAACGCCCCCAGGGGGTCATCGCTCAGCACCGGCGTACGAGGGGAGACTCTGGAATACATGGGTATGGAATAGACGGGTAGCAATTTTATGCACCTTGACCATTTTAAACCACCTTTGGGAAAAATTCGGAATTCCCAGGATGTAAGGGCTGCGTGATTTAACATAAAACGTAGGCAAAGGTTATACCTTGAACTGTGTCGGAATAAACTAACGTTTATGTGTCCTAACAACTTGAAACTGCTCCCGGGAAAAATCCCGCGGGATCCCCGGAATATAAAGTATCACAGATTTTGTGACAGACAATTTGTTATCGATCGAAAGCATGCACTATTTACGCAGCGTTTTAACCTAATGAGCATATTGTTACATTTAACTATGAAAGAAAACATCGTGATGAAACCTGCACATGGGGATAACCTATAGGTTATCCCCATGTGTTTGCCATATATGGCAAGCCCGCTAATCTTGAAGAAAATTGATTAATTGGTGAATTTTGACATTTATTATGTATATATTATAATGCTTATTTCCCATAGGAGTGGGCAGGGCTGATATAACTCCACTTGTTAAAATCTTGATATACATCTTATGTTTCATCTACTTTCATTAATCTCTTCATACATACAGGTTTATTATAGATTTTTTTATCTAGACATATTACTGACAAGTGTAAACTCACTTGAGTGGCGACGAAGCTTTAGTTGTGATAGTGTTTGAATCACCCTCAATCTCCCTTTCCGACTCTTCTGGAAAGCTGAGCGCCCTCGTACACCTGGATTTGGAGTTCGGAATACCTAACCCACATAAAAACAAAGGAAAAACTTAATATCGTTCATGAAAACGTTAATAGAGAAGGTAAGAGTTTTCACTTTATTGCACACCAAAATATACAATTACAAAACAGACCATATTTAGAATATTTTCTAGGCAATACAATAGGCGGCCTTATCGCTCAAAGCGAACTCTTCCAGGCAATCTAAATAAAATAAAAAATAATCAGGAGATGTAGGTGGTGCAGGATAAAAACAACAGATACATAAATACTTAAACTAATTTAAGAATTAAATATACTAATACCTATTAATATTATAAATGCGAAAGTAACTCTGTCTGTCTGTCCGTCCGTCTGTCTGTTCCGTTTTCACGGAAAAACGACTGGACCGATTTGGCTGAAACTCAGTATATATATATTTTCGATGCCGAGAATGAACATAGGATACTTTTTATCCCGAAAACTTGGACAGTTTCCGGGATAAAAATATATTTGTCTCTCTGTTTGTTATGTTTTTACGAAAAAACTACTGGACCGATTTGGCTAAAAATCGGTATTTATGTAATTTTAATACCGAGGGTGGACAAGGGATACTTTTTATCCCGGATAAAAAACTCTAGTACATACGTATAATATACATAGTCATATTTATACACACATACAATAATATTTTTCAAAATACATAAGTTATTATACTAAATGTATTAGCATGATTATATTGTGTTAATCAGACGTTAGTAATATGATTAAAAGAGAAAGAAACATACCAGTGCCAAAAGCGAGCCTCTGCAAATTCTGAACAATTTGAGCGTCGCCGGCAAAACTCTCCGACCTGGTCAATATTCGGAGATCTGATGGGCTCTCGGGGCTTACGTGTATTGTCTACAAATATTTATATACAAACATTAGGAAACCTATAATATAAAATAATATTTGAAAGATGACATAGAGATAAAATAACGCAATTGGGTAGATAAACAAGTTACAATTCTAATATAAAAGGGCGAGTGCTAAAATACCACACTGAGGTCTTACTTTCAAGAGATCACGATAAAAATAAATATTACAAATAAAATCACCTCAGCAGACGGGTCACCTCACGGAAAGCGGTTACCATCGCCGATTAAAATTTGAAACACCAAACGTGCTACAAATGCGTTGCTGCTCTCTAAAAGGAGACTGGAATCTGGTCACCAATGCCGGTACCCAATTCAAGATTGTTATGGCAGCATACTGTCGACCAGGGGTAGTAGCTATCCAGAAGGGCAAATACCCTACCACCTGACTGTGCGTTGTTTTGGCGCCTCTTATGACAGGCCGCCCGGCCGCAGGAGATTGTATCTTACTATTCACTCACTTGCCTTCTTTATTTATACGACGAATTGAGGTCCTCGTCATTTCTTTGAAGTCTAAAAATCTTAAGAGGATGCGAATATTTGTTACATGACAAAAAGTATCTCAGTTAATTTGAG
Organism: Dendrolimus houi; assembly: GCA_039645545.1. Lineage (NCBI taxonomy): Eukaryota > Metazoa > Arthropoda > Insecta > Lepidoptera > Lasiocampidae > Dendrolimus > Dendrolimus houi. The sequence continues at coordinate 14,301,272 of CM077131.1, forward strand.
CGTCAACTATCCTATTTAGTTTCCGAGGGACTTTGGAGTCATGTATATATTTTACTATGCAGATTTATTTTCACAACTAGAATAACCCTGGTAACATTTTTGTGTAAAATATCTCAACTGAAAATTGACTTTTACAACTGCCACATAAACACTAGAACTATCTAAATATAAAACAAAGGTTAACAGTTTATGGTGTTTTTTTATAACAAAAATTATGAGACAATTTACTAGAGGCACCCTCTCTTCGACTATAGAAATATAAGATTTTACTAGTATAATATTTTCTTTTTCCATGGTTAAAGCGAATCATACCTGTATTTTTTCTGGTATTGTTAATGGAGTACTAGGTTCGTCATTGCCTAAAGAATTACTTCTTGGTCGTGGCGCTTCATTCAAATCCGTATTTGAAGGTAGACCTAGAAAATAATATACTTCTACTATACTCAAACTAGCTTAGTGGCTAGAACCCGCGTCTTGGTCCTAATAACGTGGACTCTTTAACTCTTGGACTTTAAGGAATTTTCTCCTCCATTTTTTTACACTTTTTTGTCTATACCTCGAAAATAAAAAAATGTAACAAATTTTTTTTAAAATCTTATACTAATACTAGCTTCTGCCCGCTACTTCGTCCGCGTGGAAAGTTTTTTTAACTATCCCACGGGAACTCTTTAATTTTTCGGGATTAAAAGTATCCTATGTGTTGACCAGGGATAAGCTTCCAGTCGTTTCGGAGATTAGCCGGTACAAACTGACAGACAAACAGAGAAACAAAAACTTTGAAAAATCTAAATTTGTTCTATTTCACTTCTTACATCCCCCTGACTCGGTTTTTAGCATTTTTTTTAACATACCATATTTGTACACTTCTAACACACTATATTTTTGAATGTAATTCTTTTTCAAGTCAAATTTTAATATTTACGAAAGTATATTTTCAACTTTAACACTACTATTGTATACACTCAATGTTAGGATAGTGAGTTTTATTTTTTTTAAATTAAGCAATACTTTGCTTTATGGTTTCAACGAAATGGCGTTTTATCTCTATGTGTCTGGCCATTGCAGTGATCTTAAGAAAAATTGTTTCTGTATTTTTTTAATGAATGTGATTATTCCTTGGTCCAAATAAAACAAGTTCATTCATTATAGTAATATTCTTTATTAAAATTAAAACTCAAACACCCAACAGTTCTATAAGTGTGTTCGATTTCCAATCTCTAGCCAAAGACTACCATGACTAGAGGTGTACTAACCAAGTGAATTAGAATCTATTTTAAGATCTCGGTTATGCACAGAGAGAAACATATGATAATAGGACTGTAAAGATTCCGTTTTACCTTTGTATATGGGAACCCTAAAAATAAGAAAGTCATAATACGCACCAGATATGAGTATGCCGGCCGCGGTGGAAATCGCGTGCGAGTGCGCGTGCGCACGCTGCGGCGCCGCGCGCACGATGTTCCCGCGGCGGATCAACGCGTCGAACGCGTTCGACCTCGCCTCGTGTTCGCGGTCACATACTGACATTTAACATTTCATTAATGGTAATAACATAAAGAACTGTATTAATAAATAGACTAGAGATGTCACGAATAGTGGTTGGCCCGAATACTGAATATTCGGCCACGCTCTCGGCCAAAACGCCGAATATTCGGCTCCCGAATGTTCGGCGTATGATAATAATAATCGGCAGACAAACACACATATTGTATATCCCCAATTTAAGTTACGCTTTTGTTATGGGTAATATACAACGGACTACTCTGGGGCCGATCCCAAACACCCAGAACATCCTACTAATATTACAAACGCGAAAGTTTGTATATATGGATGTATGTTTGTTACTCTTTCACGCAAAAAATACTGAATGGATTTTGATGAAACTTTACAATAATATAGCTTACACATCAGATTAACACATACGCTATAATTTATAAAGATATAGTGTGAATTATCCAAAATATAACGATTTTCCATCACCACGCCGGTGACAGCTAGTAGTAAATAAGGGAAAAAATACGTTTCCGAAATATACTGTACCAGGAATGGAACCCGGAGCCTCTGCGTTGCAGTGAGGTAGGCCGGCAAAGGCTTAGCCCGCTCAACTACAGAGGCCGTCAAGAAAAAGAATATTACCTGAATCTAAGCTAGTTCGACTGATGGCTGGCTCGCAGGCTGCCATACTAGCTAAGCCCGCCAATTCGCCGCCTTCACCCACGCCGGCTGCTGACCGTACCCGAGGCAACGTTCCACCACCTTTAGAAATAAATAAACAATTTAATTTATAACATCAAATACATTTTCAATTTACCCTCAACATAGATTTTTTTTTTAATTGTGCACATTAGATCAGAAAAATATCAAAGTAATACAAACTTCCCAGCCAGTATCGAACTCATGTCATGAGCATGAAGACACCTAACACCATTACCTGAAAGCCTTGCCTTGAGCTAATAGTGTTTCGTACGCTGAGAGGGAGATCCAATGGCCCAATTCCCCTTCCCCATATTCCATTCCTCCTGTCTGATCCCCAGAGGCGGATTCAGACATTTGCCGCCTGTAGGCTATTAAAATTTTGCCGCCCCCACCGACCTCTACAAAGCGACACCTTAATTCACAATCATAAAATATTAATTAGATACATTTTATTTTACAATGAAATTGTAATTATGAATTGTGCACTATCGTCTTATTATTCCGCCTTTTTTTCGTAATATTTCCGCTTATTCCTGCCTTGACCAAATGCGAATTTGAGATTATTTAAGAACGAAAAACAAAATTATTGCTATGGGTTGGATAATTAATAGAAATAGGATAATTTACGATATTTTTCCTAAACTCATTTATAAATTAAATGAAATAAATACTCACTTGAAGAAGTAGTGCCCGCTGCACGGCTTGCTCTTTGAGCGCCTGCCTTCCGAAACAACGCGGCTCCCATCACTGCTATACGCAACTTGTTCCAAAGGAGTTGTGAACCGCTACAAACAAAACAATATACCAAATTTAATAATGAATTATTTCAAGTGAGATGAGTATCATAATAAAGAACAAAATTATTTAATAGTCATTAATTAACTTGCCATTAAATACAAAAAAAACATAATTAGACTTGCTCTTCTCAGACTCGGAACGAATTAAAGCAATACTCTAAAACATTTTAAAATATTATTGTTTAAAATTTCAAGAAATAAAATTTCGAAAAGGCTTGTTAAAAAAATAGACATTCCCAATTACTGTTTAAAAACAATAAATTCCATATAATAATTCATTTATATTCTATTATCACTACTGGCCGTCCTGCTGTTCACTTTATTTTTGTCCCTTTTCATTGACGCTTGTCAGTTGGTAGGATATTTGTCCGTCTGGATGGTTACCACCACTGGTCTAGAGTATGCCGCCATAACAACCTTGATTTCTGTTCCAGCATTAGTCGCCAGGTTCCAGCTTCCCTTCAGAGAGCGGCAGCACATTGGTAACACCTTTGGTGTTACAAATGTCTATAGGCGCCGGGAACTGCTTTCCATCAGATGTGCCATCTGCTGAACTCGTACAATAAAAAATGTAGTCAAGGCAGTGAGTGGGAGAGTCCCGATGAATTAAAAAGTAATTAATCTATGGGTGTATTACTTAACACACACACATACATACACTTTCAAGCACAAACTCACCTATATATCACACATATATATATATATATATATATTATTATATTTATTACACATTATTCACATACACACAATTATATAATATATGTAAGTCCATAAATATTAAATATAATATATCGATACGACCCAACCTTACGATCAAACATCGTTTGATCGTAAGGTGGGGGTGTAAGGTGTAACAGGTGGGTCTGGGTACCTAATACATCTATATCCCCCACATTTCTAAGGCTGGGCGCAAACGGGACACCGACCACGGGCACCGGTGGCCAGCGACAAAAGCAGTTGACACGCTTTTTCATTTTGTAGGAACTCGCCACTTTTGTTCGCGCCGGCCGATTTGCGCACAGCCTTAGTCCTAACATTAGTCTCAGCGACTGCCGCAAATGGCAGTTGGAAACAAGCAGAGGGCCCACGTAATGGTAAGTGGTTACTGTCGCCTATAGACGTTTGCAATGTCAGGAGCGAAGCCAACGCGTTGCCAGCTTTTGGATTTTTTTATCGCCTCTCCTCTTTCTTAAGGTAAGAAAGAGGGTCTTTTTATCTTTTTGTCTCTCTTTTCTTTTATTTGGGATAATAAATGGGTGGCCTTATTGCTTAAAGCAATCTCTTACAGGCAACCTTTGGATGGACAAGATCTTGTCAAAAATTATTTGTTGGGGTGCAGTATAATAATATACTATAAATTATAATTAAATATAATGGATAACTATAGCCATAAAAATATATATGTATATACACATGTATTATTTACCTATACACAACAAATAATAAGCACACTATACATATATATGAATATATACTGATTATATGTAGAAATATCTATAACAGCTAATATAATACAGAATTAAGTAAGAACTATGAGCTGTAATTAAGATGATTTTATCAGCATGGTGGAATTGACGCAAAAATAGGGCCGTAATTTCTAAGTGGTAACATTTGTAATATAGGTCAGTGCTTCCTGTGAACTTACCTCGGCATATCTTTGGGCCAGTTGGCTTCGAGCACACACCGGTTATAGTAGCCATATGTCAGAGCATTCGGTTGTAAACCCGCCCGCTTCATGAGGAATAGCAATTGCACGGCCAGAACTGGCAGAGAATGGATACCGCACAATTGCATCATTACCCGGTAACATACCTGAGTGAAAACAGGAATATTTAATAGTAAGAACTGGCAAACACATTATACATACTTACATTAAGGAAATTATGCTTGTATTATAAGCAATATACAAAGGACCAGTTTAGTTTTTCAAAATGACGAAAATGGCAAATCACAAAAAAAACAACCTATCCTACTTTCTGGGATAACCTTTACATAAATCTATCCCATAATCCGGGATGAAAAGTATCCTATGTCCAACCTCGGTATTAAAATTACATATATACCTAATTTTAACCAAATCGGTCTAATAGTTTTTCCGTCAATGCGTAACAGACAGACAGTTACTTTCGCATTTATAATATTAATTAATATTAATAGGGATAATTTAAATAATACGATTTACCTCATCACATGGCACTTTCAATTTGGTCGCCCTTTCCAATAACTCAAAAGCCTGCCTCAAGGTGGCATGCTCCCTCCCGCTGCTCAACATCATCCGACACGGCAGTGTCAGGAAATAGAGCGAGTAACACGCGCCGAGCAAACACTTCGCCCACGCCTCCGGTGATAAACTCGCTTTGCGCGCCAACCTTTGCAGTCAAATTTAACCTCTATTTTGGAAAATTCTAATATAGGATATAAATAGTTAATAATAATAAGGAATAAAAAACCCATTTAACAACATATTACAAATAATTTAGTATGTAAAAAATAAATGTTTTATATAATTTTTAAATAATCGGTAGACAACACACACATATTGTACATCCCCAAGTTAAGCAAGTTACGCCTGAGTTATGTGTATTATATAACGAACTACTCTGGGGCCGATTCCAGACACCCAGACTATACTAAATAACAGAGAAAATTCATTCCCGAAATTTATCATACCAGGAATCGAACCCGGAGCCTCTGCATTGCAGTGAGGTAAGCCGGTAAAGGGTCAACTACAGAGGCCGTCAAATACAAATATAATGTACATAGATTATAAAATGTATATATATATATACCCAGAATCTGTAGTATTAAAAAATAAATCATACGAACAATAAATCTTGATTTGCATAAATAAAAAATATAGCTGGTATAAATATCGCTAGCGATATTTAAAACCATGGCCAAAAAATACTATCTGCCGTTGGAATATGATACTTACATTCATTTATAAATTAGGTTGGGGAAGAAGTTTCTTCACATTTTATATAAAAATTCGAAAGGTTTTTTTGTAGTTTATTTACATTTGACTAAAGTATGTGGGTGCCATTTTGTTGGATAACTTATTGCCATCTTGTAGGTAGGGAAGTGATCTCATTGCTATAAAAATTTTGGGGCTTCTGATCAAAAAACTGAGACAAGTGGTTTTGGCAGTCTGCAGGAATTCTGCAGAGACCGAAACAGGTGAACATCTGAAGGTGCAAGGTCAGGACTATACGGCGGATGCATTAACACCTCCCAGCCAAACTCTCGTAATTTTTGCTGAGTGGCTAAAGATATGTGAGGTCTAGCGTTATTATGGTGAAAAACCACACCCCTTCTGTTGATTAATTCCGGCCACTTTCTCAACTTTTTGCTTTAATCTCATCAGTTGTTCGCAGTACAGTTCAGAATCGATGGTCCTGCCTGGCGGTAACAGCTCATAATGAATAATGCCCTTCCAATCCCACCATACACACAGCATCACCTTTTTGCGAGTTAATCCGGGTTTCGCCACAGTCTGTGAAGCCTGACCGGCCTTTGACCACGATCTTTTTCGCACGTTCTTGTCGTACGTGATCCACTTTCCATCACCAGTTATCAGCTTCTTCAAAAATGGATCGGTTTCATTACGTCGTAATAAAGAATCACAAATGAATACACGGTTCATTAGGTTTCTTTCAGTGAACTCATGAGGCACCCAAATATCGAGCTTTTTTGTGTACACAGCTTTTTTCAAATGCGCTAAAACCGTTTTGTGGTCAATTCCCAGTTCTCCAGCTACATCGTAACTACTAATATGCCGATCTTGATCCACTTTTTCAAAAATGGCATCAATTTTGTCCGTAACAGGGCGACCAGAGTGACGTGCATCCTTGATATCAAAATTTTACGGATTGAAAACGCTTAAACCAAATTTGCGCTATTCTCACAGATACTGCATTAGGTCCATAAACATCACAAATTTTTTTCGCGGCTTGTGTTGCATTTTTACCTTTTTTGTAGTAAAATTTTAAAATGTATCGAATTTCTTCATTAGATTCACTCATTTTAACAATAAGAAAAACAAATGAAAATCACCCGTTTTCCTAATTTGAATTTGGAATTGTCTTCTTTAAAATTAAAACTTTTTAATTATACCAAAACCAGCCAGATACAAATGGTATAGCCAAAGAGATCTTATTACAAGTTCATACATACTATATGCGAAAAGACTTTTTCCCCAACCTATTATGATTGTATATATTTTAAACTGTGCACTGAATACCGATCCATTATTAAAAATGTGAAATTATCTCCAGAAGTTTGTCTGGAAAAAATCGCTGTTAGCAATAAGACCCGGTTGTACTAGTTGAATGATTGTTAATGTGTATTTTTTTCTTGTGTGCAATAAAGAATATTCTATTCTATTCTGAAATTAGATTACAATCATTATCACCTTTTTATTTCAAGCAATATTTGCAATCACAGTCCGATCCAATGTCTGATTGACAAAAAACAATAGCCAGCTTTGAGCCCCTAGATCTCTTTAAGCTATTAAGATACGATACCTCTGTGCAGCAGCGATCTCGTTCTTAGTCCGCCTTGCCATCGGCGAGGCGTCTGCCAACGACTCAACAGAAGCCAATGTTGCCGTCGGGAACGTGTGCAACGTCCCGCACCGCGAACGACCACTACACGCGTTTATCGTATCAATATCCAGTGTGAATTTCTCGTATGTGTACGATTTTTCTGTAATAAAATAGCTGGTTAGGGGCCATCTACAAATTACGTCAAACGAATTTCATGATTCTTGACCCTTCCCCTGTCCTTGTAATAGGTGGCCACATTCGTGAGACTCCTTTCCTCCCTAGTGACGTCACATATCTTGTAATTTCACATCAAGAAATTATTAAATTAAAACAGCAGTTCCGTAATTAGCTTAAATGTCACACAATGTCACGTTTCGTCGACCCCCTCCCTGACCCTTAACGTGGATGGCACCTTATATTATTATTACTTTAGTTAGAGGGTTAACAGCTTACAATATTAAAACCCTCTAAGACGGAACCACCACAAATTTGTTGCCAAACTGTCACACACGGTAAATTGGGAAGCACCACAAATTTGTGGTCAAAGACAGATAATTGAAACGAACATTGAACTGATGCTTTCTCCCTCTAACTATATAGAATTTGTATTAGAATAAGAGAGACGATATAATTCTCTTGGTTTTAGCGCGGCAATTGTGATGGCAGCTGGCAGCTTGTGGACAAGAATAATATTAAATTTGGCCCCTCGCAGTGGTTAATAAACATACTATGAGATGTTTTGCGTTTGTAGAAGTAGTGACTAAAACCGGAATAAACCATGTTGAGGTGGTTACTCTCGCATCACTAACTTACAAGTAGTGTACACTACTAAAAACGAAAAACGTATCCAAACTAATTCTCTCTTTTCTTTCACCTTGTCTCAATCATTTAGCCTTGGCACAATATATCTATTCCTTCCATTCTCCTCTATTCTAGCATACATCCACGCCACAGAGCTTGATTATACTGTACATGTTGTTACGTCGAAAGAATGTATTTTTCTATTGCATGAGTTGGGCAGACAGGTAAATGAAAAGCAATTACCATCGTTTATGGACGTTTGTAACACCAGCGGTACTACCAATTTCTGCTGCTCTCTAAAGGGAGACTGGAACCTGGGCACTAATGCTGGAACATGATTCAGGGTTGTTCGACACATTCTAGACCAGGCGTGGTAGTAGGAGTCATCCAGACGGGCAAATACACTAACAACTGGTCGTGGGTTATTTTGTCGCAGCCGCGAATGCTCAAGTTTCGATGAATATGCTTTTATATTAGCCATATAAATTAACATCGTTTAGGAACATCCTAAGGAATTTCTTTACATTGTCGCCATGCTGTTGAAACAAGTGTAATCCGCTCTATTGTTACTGTGAGCAGGTGGCATTTGAAAACTTGTTATTGTTACAGTTCTACAACTTAGGCGTCTCTCTTCAGATAATGTGCTAATAAATAAGGACAACTCAAATAGTAGGAAATGGTTCCATTTCCTTTACGAGGCAAAGCATTTACATGTGAAATCAAAATCAGAGTCATATTATGACTACTGCCAGGTTTCTATGTCAAATTTTAGGCAGAAGTAAGACATAATTATGAATGTATAGTGAGGCATAGATTTCAGCTGAATATACACATAGACAGACCTATATCGGGTGGATCAGGCGGTAACACAAAGACTGTTCTCTCCGATGTGTTACTAGTGTCCATTCCTAAAAGTTGTTCATCTCCTGCCGCCACTTTCTCAATACATTCGTCGAAGAAGGTCAGCCCTTGATCCGCGTCGTATACGAAAGAGCGTTCTTCGATGAACCGTGTGAACATTTGTGTACGCATCATTAGGCCGAAGAAACGTTGTTGCGTCTAAAATCACAAAAGTTAAATATCGAAATCGCATTTTTTTTTTTGCGTAATTGTAAATCAATCTCCTAATAAATGATGGAAAACAGAACCCACCCTAAATCTATAATACAAAAATCGAAATGTGTGCTGGGACACATAGTAGAAGTGAAACTCAATGGACAAGTGGAAAAACGAATCACAATGGTTTTCAAATTGGACAACTACATTAACAATCTGCCTGTAAAACTTCAAGTTAAAATTTTGTTTCGATTCCTTTTGCCACTTGCCCGTTGCGATTCGTTTTTCCACTTATCCATTGCCATGCGTTTTTCCACTTGTCCATTGAAGTTTCACTTCTATTGTGTGTCCCAGCACACATTTCAATTTTTCGCAGGTTTACTGCAAATTATGATTTGGTTAGGTTAGGTACATTTTAATTAATGCATTTTTTATTTAAACATATTATTTTATCAAAAAAAAAACTGAATTCCATCCGGAACCAATAAAACATCTATGGTCTACTCTAACATTATGTCGCCTCTCACCACGTCTACTCTAAACTTATGCCGACCCTCCACGCGGTCGTAACGCTTTTTCGTGACAGAAAAAATCCTAATGGAGGTATTAGGATTTTTCTACATAGAAGTTTCCCTTCAATAAATCTGTAGAAGGGTCGAGCTTACACAATGAAATTCAAAAAGAGAAAAATAAAGCAGGGGGCTAATGCGGACTAGCAGATTCCGAACATGCAACATTCAGAATTTCTGTCCGTCTCTCTGTTAGAGCATCACATAAACTACTGAACGAACCGAAATGAAATTCAACACAGAGCAAGATACCGTTTCTAAGGATAAATTACGTCGTTCTCGTGGTATAGACGAATGTAGCCAAAAAGGTGACATTTTTGTCATGTTTTTTTTAAGCCACCATTACAATACGCTAAGAAATACATCGCCGTGGTCATGAATTGATAGAATCACGAACGATATTTCACTGGCACATGCTAGTCCTACATAAAAATATAATTCAACTTAAAGTTTACATGATTGTAGTAGTAGCTTAAAAACCTCCCCATTATAGGGGAACGGACAGTATACCCACCACGCTTGTCTAAGGCGGCTTGGCAGGTTTGACACATCGGTTATCTCGATGTGTAGGTTGCATCGCGATGTTTTCCTTCACCGTTATCAGCACGTGGTTATTGTAACAATATGCACATTAGATCAGAAAGTGGTGCATGCGTTCCGGTCAGGATCGATCTCGCGCCCTTTGAGTTCGGGACACGTGCGCTAGCCATTACGCTACCACGACTTTTTTGTGAACAATGTGTGTAATTTGTCAATTACTAATTTTGGTGTCACATATATTTTATAATTTATTATGACAGAACCACGTTGAAGCTTAACACTGTCTGTTCTGCAACTATCGGTTATTTTAAAATAAAAGTGCATAATAAAACTACATTTCACAAGTTCCCATTAAAACCTACAGATGGTGACATTGCCTTGTTCAATGAGTGCTGTTTTACCGACAACACTGTTATTCAACATGCTGTTTTACCATTGAAAACATACCTTATCTCTAGATCTCAAGAACGCGTCCATGTGAAACAGCGCGTGTGGGTCCGTAGTACCAACAGTGGGCGCTTTTGTAATAGGTATTAAATAACTTCTATATCCTTGTAATGTTCCAGCCATAAACCTTAGGAATGCCTCTTGAATTTTTAGTTCTAATGCTTGCTGAAAAAAAAAAATTAAACAAGTATTACTCATAACTGACCAAATGTTATGACTTTCATTAGTATGTGCAAGTTTGTTAATACCACCAAAATTTCTAAACTCCTGGGGACCTATTGAAGTATAGCAATAATTTGACAGACAAATACACACAAACTGTATATTTTTATACTAAACAAGTAATTGGTTGTGTTATGGGTGGGTAATGAGTTTGTGAATTACCTCCTTTTTCCGTTTTTGAAAATCTCTATCTAAACTGGTTGTTGGTTCTCCATTGTATTTACCCTCACTTGTATGGTGTACTGGTGATGCTGAAACCCATTATTTCATATTAATTTAACTCAGATATTCACTAATAACGATTTCTATTAGGTTTAACTAAACAATTGTTGGCTCAATATAATAAATCACCAAAATCTTTTCTACTTACTAGAAACTTTAATGTAATAAATAAATTTGTGGACTACGGTCATAGCTCATTCGAGCCACTCTGCAACAAATCTCCTCGTTCAGAAGCAGTCCACATACTGACTTCGAGTGAACCACTTGGTGACAGCCCGGTGCTCGGAGTGATCAACGCATGAACCTAGTACCAATCGCCGACAGACTACTTGGCAATCCGTGGATCACGTGACGTTCACTCGTTGACAACGAGAGGTCCACCGGTTGACAACGCAGCGTCGAGCCTTGGACGGCGGCATTCGTCAGGTGCCGGGTGGTTCTAACGAGTTATGACCCAAATATACATATTGTATATACCCAAGCCACAAGTGTAACTTGGTTAAAGTTACTCTCGTGGGTAATGTACATAAAATGGCCTAGTCTGGAAGCCGATTCCAGACCATTAGTAAATAACGGAAATTTCATTTACGAAATCCACCAAGCCAGGATCTGAACCCGGGACACCACTTAGACCAGTATACCACAGAGACCGTTTACTAAAAAAATGTTACCTGGCCGAATGTTTCCATATAAATTATCCAAAGTCTGTTTCAATGCCCTTGCTTGTCTTTTCGGTAATAATTTTAATGATATATGTCTTTGTGTTTCACAAATCTGCAAATAAATTATAAGTATGGTTGGCCTATAGAATAATTAACAAAAGTTCTACAACAATAGTAGATTTTTTACATTAATGATGAAAGCGACCTATTTAGGCATGAGGTGGTTTGGCGCACGAGTGCCTAAATAGGTCTTTCACCCGAGGTTAACACTCTGCTTTTATTTCGAATCCGGAGAAAGTAAATAAAAACTGATTAGTTTAAACAAACACCTACTTCTCTAATGAGATCAGGCGTTGAATCCATTACTAAATCTGATGAACTCATTTAATGTTATATATGATATATCAAGTAAATTTATTTTTTTGTGGCATTCTACCAGCCAGTATTTATTTCTCACTGATGATTAATATATATCTCAATTTTATGTAAATTTAATAATAATTAAGTGAAAAGTAATTTGTAAGTATAAAATCATGTTACAAAATTGTTGATATTTTTTAATTACAATTTTATGCCGAGATTTAACAGTGGCTGTATAAAAAGTGTGGACATGACTCGCAGTTTTTAATTTTTTGACAACAGGGAAAATCGTTTTGCAGAGACGGAAAGTACTGTTTTCATCCCTGTGTTCAGGCAACTTCAAGCATACTTTCTGAATATAAGAAATGTAAAACATTTTAAGACATTTAGCGCTTATACACAGTATGATGCTAGCTACAATGCGGTCAGCCGTTCAGTCAGTGATATTATTAGATAATTTATTAAAAGTTACTCTATCTATCAGTATATCAGATATCAGTATCTATAATATATGATCGTAAGTATTGGATACTTACAGTAATATTATTAGTATCTAAATCCACGCATGTAACGTCCGGTGGGGGCTCATAGAGATCAAAAAACCTTGAATCCACGCCAATTAGGTATGGTAAAGGTGCGTGTAATACTTCAGCTAAACCTGAAACAATAATTATATTACAAAGGATATGTCATAATTTTCGACCAGGTCCACCCATTGAGACAGAGTTAGTTGAATTTTAACTGCGATCGAGGCGTTAATAATTGTACATTCGGAACGTGAATCTCAAATCTATAGACTGCCCATTTTACGTTATTATGGTCTTTTGCCTTAAGATATGGGCTTGTTATAAATGCTTTGTTGTGCCTGTGAAAACTGTAATTGCGTGAATGTGCTTCTTATAAAATTTGTGGTCTTTCAATCGGAATTTAATTGGAACCCCGCTATACGTAACAATATACGAACAGTAGAGTTTTCTATCAATTTTTTATGTATATCGAGCCTGTTTTGAAAAAATATCGTAGGACACATAATTTAGATATTTCACTCTTTTATTGTGCTATACAGCTTAAATTAATTAAGATTCTAATACAAAAACCTTTGGCCTATAACTGCGTTAATGGCAAAATTATGAATACCCTGTGAGTAATGTATTAAAAATATTTTTTAAAGCAGACCCCCTGTAAAATGTTATATTCGTCGCTTAGGATATTTATAATAATTTACAATTACATTTATATATTTCAACTAGGATATACCCGCGACTTCGTCCACGCTTGACCTGACATTCACGGGACACAAAATACCGCAGCATTTAAAAAAAGTTGTAAGCTATCGTTTTAGTGAAAACTGTATCGGAATAATTAAACTTTTATGCACACGAAAACACACCGCTCCCGTTAAAGTTCTCGCGGGATTCCGAGGATAAAGGTTGCGTAGATGACAAGTCTAAAAGAATTTGCTGTCGATCAGCAACAACCGCATCGAAATCAGCCCAGTAGTTTTTATGTGAATCCAACACATACAGACAAAAATTAAAAAAAATTCAATGCACAGACAGGGCATTTTAAATCACTCGATACGGATAAAAACCGTAGTAAATTTTTTGAGCGAGTGATTAAAAAGGGTTTTATTTTTTAGACACGGCATTTTTAGAATATTATAGATAATACAGAAGAATAAGCATTTTTAACAATCTGGAATAGACATAGTGAATTTTTAATTAGATTTCGAACGGGGCACCCGAAACCTTTCTAAGTGAGCAGTGTTCAACCTCCTATTATAACAATTACGCCAAACACGAAGTCTTAGTTTTTATATTTGTCAAAAATAGTATTCCAAATTTATCATACCTAGAGGACACAGTGGTATATATGGACACTGCCATTTGAAAGGAAACAGAAGACTGGAGACTGCTTCAGACACCGCTGTTAATGTGTCAGGCCTGAAATACGAAAATCATTATTATATCATAGCTATAATTATCACTGGTAACGCCATCTGGCGGTAAACGTCATCCTCACCCCGCGCGCATACGCCGCTTACCGCTCGATCCCGCTCTGAACGCACGAGAGTGACGTAATAGTGCCGCTAGTGTAAAGCCAGGGGAGATCAGACCACAGCCGGCCGGCCAGGAAGTCTTCAACAGCTGTCGTGTCCAGGTAACCTAGATTCCGTTTCACAAAGACGTTTGCCGCCCAAATACAGTCCATTAACCGCCGCACCAATCACCTCTATTAAAAATGGGCTCAAAATTGTACTAAACGTGGACTACATATACCCACAATTCAACCTTCAACATTTATTTCACTGTGAAGGCTGTTCATCCATGGAATATGCTGTCTGTTGTTGTCAACAGTCACACATTGAGCAGTCACAAAAGTCAAAATGTAACTAGATTTTAACGTTGACTCGCTCCTAAGTACTATAATGAATTTCTACACGACTTTATACTATTGTAATAACAACTATAGCTCATAGATGATGCTGAAACGCAGCAGCAACTTATATACTGTTTTACCGGCTGCCATGAATATTGGTTTACATTTCAATATGGAAAATATTTTAGCGCCATTCTTTTGCTTAAAATTGGCAACTAGACATCGTTCCAACGCATCATACACACTGACAGGACAAAGCTTGCTGAGCTCTGCTATCTGTATAAAATTCTTATGGGCTCTTGCCATTCGCGATTCTCAAGCTTTTTTCGCAATGTGAAGTGTTCTTTCGTACATCATCAAATAACAGCAATAAACAAACACAACGCTTTATAAAACCGAAGGTAGCTGAGCTTCGGCGTACATCTCACTCTATATTCCGACGTACTTATATTAAGTGCTGAGTACTGTACAGTCGTGTCAGTACTTACCTAAGTGAATGTATGAGTATCTTCTGTTCGGTTATTGCTAGGGCTAATAATAAGAGGCAATTGTCTGGTCCCAAATTTAACAGTAGCTGTTTGAAACTCGCTCCGCTTCGCACCAGGGGCTGGTCGTCGCGTCGCGTCACTATCACCCGATCCTGGGGGTTCGTCGGCGATAACTGGATGAAATAAATGTTTTAATTAATTAAATATTTTGTTCTTCCAATTTCATTAGCTATATGTCGTCAGCCAATTGCCGTTGGGAAACGGTTACCATTGCTTACAGGCACTTACCACACCAAAGGCGCTACAAATGTACTGCCGGCCTCAAAGGGGTATTGGATTCCGGCCACTAACATCTCAAACTTGTTATGACAGTATAGTCTATCCCTTTACGGCTTTGCGTAGGTTGTTGATTCACCAGACAGGAGGCTGCCTTACACTATGTTTACCGAGACACTGTCAACACTCGTCTGTCCAATCGACCATCAGTCCTGCGATAGACGTAACTGGCCACTTCAGCCTGCAAATCTTGTGAGCTAATTCGGACGCCTTGGTTCTCTTAAACACATACTAGTTTCAGACTTTGTCCACGAGAGAAATAACTAACATAATCATTCCATAGTCTACTGAGTTATGTTACCCGCCTCACTATCAGTGTACGCATCTCAACACTGTATGCCACAACGAGTAGCACCTACAGCTTGAAGACTCTTGTCTTAAGTGTTGAGGATAATTTTAAACGTCTCATTAAATATTTAATTTGATAATATGTTGACATTAAGAAAAGAAAAGAAGAATAGGAATGCTGATAAGCCAGTTGAAAACGTAACTCTTGAAAAAAGAACCCTATATTACAAGTTGGCGCCACAGGTCCTTCTTAAACGTTTTTGACGTTGAATTATTAAAAATATTTTTTTTAGACATAATCAGTCCAAAACTCAAGTTTTTGATTAATTTGTTTTCAACTTCATACATATACAGAGTACCAGAATTAAGTGAACTAGTTTCCAGAGATGTGAAATACGTTAAGGTACAGTGATTTGTTGTTAACGACATCTAGCGAACTGGATGAAACTAATCAATAAGGTAATATAGCTAGGATTCTTCTGGAATAAGAATTATTAATTAATCGATACATACTTGTAACAGTATCCTAGGCTCGGGAAACGGAACTTCTTCCAATAAATGGGTAATATACCTCTCAACAGGTATATTCAAGTGCTCATTACTCCATGACATTTCCTGTAAATAAGAAAGTATTAGAAATAAGGTATATACCACCAGCAGTCGTCTGTGGACATTTGCAACAAGAAAGGTGCTACCAAAATAATACTTACAAGTATATACAACAACCATCGTTCAAATGTATCGCTAAAGGGCCATCGTGACAGCAGGCATATGCTTTTGTTGGCGTGTACGGAGTGGGTGTTCTGCGACATGTTCACACGCCACCCCAACATGTCCATCTGCTGTTCCGTTAGTTGCGTGTACTCGTAACTCTCGTAGAATGTCACCGCTGAGCCGTATACCTAGAATAGGGTATTTGACGTCAAATCAACTGAGATACTTTTTAATATCTCATAAAACAGGGGTCTCCAAACTACGGGCCGCTGTGATAAGAAGGGTATTGTGTGTTCCATATATTTTTGTGTTGTAGACTTTAATATGGTAGTTTTAAAGAAATCTTTGTTCTTCCTGTCTTCTATGTAAAATTCCGTTGACTCTCGGTCTGATCGGACGAAAACGAACGACGAAAGACGTTTGAGAGTAAGGCCTCTGGGCGGCCTTAACTACGTAGGCACCTCGGGCGAGTCATGCATTTGGCGCCCTTTTATATCCTACTAATATTACGAACGGGAAAGTTTGTGAGAATGTAGGAACGCATGTTCGTCACTCTCCCACGTGAAAACTACTGAACTGATTTTGATGAAACTTCAATGCAATACATCAGAACTTAAGCCACCCGCCGTGTAGACCGGCTCCGAGTATAGTAAGTATTTTTTTATTTACGCATAATAAATAACAAATAATTAAAATAAACGCCACTAATATTGTAAAACTTGTAAAAAAAATACACTACATAATGAGATTTATATATAAAATGGTTTTGGTCCTTTGAACTTACTGGAGTAACCAGTATGGCCCTAAGGCTGGAAAGATTGGAGACCCCTGTTATAAAACGTCGAAGCCACCTAGATTTTGAATGAACATAGTAAGTTACGACGTCTATTTTAACAAATCAATTTAAACAATGGTAAAAATGTCACTGCACTTAGCATAATTATAATATAATATTTTAACGGTGGCTCTTTTATATGAATATTGTTTTAGACTTGTATAATGTGCATCTATCCAATGGCCATACCTTTTCACTTCCATCAGAAACCGTCAACACGAAAGTTGAGAACACCGGCCGCGGTGTCGCCGCTGTGTTCGGCCAAAGCTCTAAAGTCGCTCCCATTGGCAAGCAAAAAAGCGGCACCGATGTAGGAAAGGCTAAACTGCGCTTCTCTGTGGTCGGATACCTGAAAGTTCAATATTTATACAAATATAAATAAAACTTGATAATATCAATAACACCACCTACGCCTATATGCTTGCCATCTTGTCCATATAAGACATCATATTATAGATACGACTGACATAAATTGTAACATCGAAAAAACTATATAGCCCATCTTTTTTATAGAACAAAATGTGTTATAATATTATATTCCATAGTCTGTGCCTACCCTTATGGGAAACAGGCGTGATAAATGTATGTATGTATTTTTTTTTCAAAATCAGCTGATTCGATTCTTGGCAAGGGTAATATACTTTTCAAAAATCTTATAATATACTTAAGAATGGCCATGCCCAGCTTTTCGTTCTGAGGGGGGGAAATAAGCCGTGTCCCCCGCACTTGTTTTGCCTTACACACAACATGAAAGACCAACACGAAGTATTACACACAAATGTAGTGTGCAGAGGAACCACCTGCAGGAGATCCTGCTTTATAGGTAGTCAAATAAATAAACACAAGGTATTGCATGAATGGAACATGAAAGATCGCCCAGCGCCGTTTTTCTAAAAGTTAACGCATAATATATTGTAAAGTAAGTTGTAATGTGACTCTACCATAACTATTATTGATACATAGGTATTCAATCCAGGCGAGAAGCTCCCCCGATCCCGGGTACGCACTTGCACTTTAGTGTTGGTCATAATCGGAATTCATGGAAAAAAATGTCATTATAAACCTTCATTGAAGATTAAGTAATTGATGGTGAAAACCACTTAAAAATTTGTAAGAGGAGTTAGTGGATATACAGATAGACAGACAGACGTGGAAAGCGACTTTGTTTTAAACCCAAAATAATAGAACAAAAAAAATTACACTACACAAAAACTAATGTGCATACAATTGATTTATGACAAGACAGTATCTGTTAGATCAGCTGGAGAAGATGTGAAAACAAGAAAAATCTAGATCACTATTACTTCCCGAGAATGTAACCCAAATTAAAAGCGATATCTTCAAATTAGCATTGTTAACATTTCCCCAAACAATGCATCCACTCGCAAACTCAACTATCGAACAATGCCCAATTAGACAGATTAGAAGAGCGCAACCCTTTCAATAGCGTCTTAGACGCGTTGAATATGACTCACAATGTGAAAGTTAGGACAATTAGTGTCTACTCATTACAAAAGCTAGAGCACAATGTTTAATTAAAATATTAACTTGAAGTATGTTTATATTTTAAGGTAACCAATGTCCTTATCATGTCTAGTATGGTATAAGTATAATCTAAAATATGATTTTTTCCAAGTCGTTAATGTGTAACGTAAATAGATTTATATTTCTAAAGTATCATAATTATGCTTATACTTTTTACATAAAGCACAATATACATATTGTTACATGCCATCAACGATAAACGCACAGCTGCCTGTCGTAAGCGCAGTTTATTGTCTTCCCGGATTTAGAAATTCTTTTGTGTTTTGAATTGTAATTAAGAAAAACATGCTATTGTTTTTCTACTTGTTTTATGACCATCATTAGCGTCATACTAATCCTTATTGTTATTGTTTTCGACTTTGTTTGCCGTTCGCAGGTGTGCAAATTACTATTTCTCGGAAACTCAGTGCCGCGGCCAATTTTTTTTGTACTGTGTAGGTAGTATAAGACAATGCCCGAATGGAGGGGTGGGAGTCAAGCGACGACTACGAAACGAGTAAGACGTTTTGTAGTACTCTCGATTAGCGATATAGACGACGGACTTTGCGCGTGTTGAATTGCATTGAATCGTGCAGTATGAACTGATTGCATCCAGTTTTATTTGTATTTTTTTTTATACGTGTTTGTACAGTTCTAATAAATTCTATAGTAGTTCCAACGGCATTTTTAATTCGAGTCCTGTAGCTCGTAACAATATCTATTAATTAGATTTTTACAGGTCAAAGTGAGCAAACAGACAGATCCATTGGAAAGTGATCACCACCACATATTGACATTTGAAATGCCAGGGATGTCACCGATACGTTGTTGGTCTCGAAGAAATTTTATAATGCTATCTTCAACAATCCGTTTCATATGATAGAGGGAGATTTTAGATAGAAAGTTCCCTTCAAATAGTTTACGTTCAAGGAATAAACGTTCTAGAGAAATATTGCTTAGTTGAAAATTACATTTAGGCATAAGAATGAATTACATTCCGCAAATGACTTCGTTCAGCCATTCAAATATTACAAACGCGAAAGCAACTCTGTCTGCTACGTTTTCACTGAAAAACTGCAGTACTGATTTAGCTGAAATTTGATATATATCTAGTCTCAATGCCAAGGATGAGCGTAAGAGACGTTTTATACCAGAAAATGTCTTAGTTTTCGGGATAAAATGAAGTCAAATTTTCCGGGGGCGAATAGCACCTAGCTAAAAAATGAATCTATATATTAATACGTGAAGCAAAAACTTTGTACTCCTTTTTAAGAAGATTGCGCGGACGGAGGAGTATGAAATTTCACACATTTATAGTTTATATAGAGAAGAAGCGACAAATGCTAATATTTAAAAAAAATATGCATTTAAAATACATTAAATCAATAAAAAAAAATTACACACTGCTATGTATTTGACACACACACACACGCATATATATATATATACACTCTTTTGTTTATTGTTCAAGTCAAATTAACAGTGTCGCCTTGGCGAAATCAGTGATTATAGAAGTATATATAGTCTTTGACAACAAATTATTATGGTCGAATTTCGACTACGGGCGACCACTAGCACAATGTAAATAATTGCTGACTCTCAAAGTAAAGTACAATTTTCACAATGATAAATTTTGTCTCTTTATAAATCAAATTTCAGCATGAAAAATATTTATCAGACTTTATATCATCTTGACTAATCGTGATTAATCCCTGAGAACCCCAGGTGATTTCAGAAAATTCCAATAAATAGTTAAGACACATTTACTTTAAAATACACACTGAGCAAATCAATGTATTCAAGAACAATTTTATTAATACGTATTAGACTGTGTTGTCTTCAAATTAATAAATTTGTAATTGTAATAACGAAGCACTGTTGGAAATAAAAATACTTTAAAAGTACCATCAAGAACATATTTCACATTTTTTTGCTATTTTCAAAGGGGTTACCTGAACAATACATCTGGTTTGTAAGCAATTAGCGGTGGACGGTTCATTGACTTCTTGTAGCAGAGAAAGACATCGCTGCCCATTAAGCCTGTAATTTAAAATAAATTACGTTTAAAGTGCCTATTCATATCTTACTATTGAGTCAATACATATAAAAAACTCGCTAAGATTAGATATACTGTGACACAATATTTCTTGTTAAATAATAGATAAAATAGTCATTTATTATTGTACTGACGTGATAGATAGCAAATCTTTTATAGCAGGCGTGGCCAACCGGTCGATCGCGGCTATTAGTCAAGTCCATCGTGGCAAGGCAGAAATATAAATGTATACATAGAACAGACTGCGTAACTAGGGCAAGATGCTCAGATGGAATGTTCACACTAAGATTAAATATCAGTTTTATGTTAATCTTTTTAATAAAATAAAATATGCTACTTATTTGTATAATGAATTATATTGTTTCATTAAATTTAAAGAAATGTCATTGATAGATCAAAGAGAGTTTCGTCAGTAAACAGTAGATCTTGGTTCTAAGCAAGTTGGCCACCCCTGTTTTATAGAACGATATCAACAGGTCACTATAGAGTACAAGAGTCCTTTAAATTTTATTTCTCTATATAATATGACTTTATTAGTTCTACTTAATTCACGAGATCTTGAGACAATTGCCATTATAAATGTAAATGGCAATTGTGTGTGGTTTTCACAACCAAAAGACTTAAAGGGATCTTTGTAATTTTATCATATCTATACGCTTGAATTAGGACCATTATACTCACAAAGTAACTGGCATTGTATACATAATATTTACAACGAAGTTGTCTGTATTTTTTACGAATCGTTATACAATGGTTTAGTGAAAATGGGAAACACATAAAAATTACATGTGGCGTTCAATAACTACAACTAAGGGATGAAAAGCTTGGGTTGTATCTTAAGAATGTTAAAAATAAAAACAACAAATGTTTGCTAAAATATGTGAATTAAAGTGGTAAAAACAAGTAAATCTTTGGAGGTGAGGAAGATTTCAGTAAGATTAGTCTGGTTATCTTCTGCTGACACAGTTCCATTAGATCGCATGCTAAGTTCATATCAGAAGTAATATAACTACAATAGTAATATAATAGGTTGGGGAAAAAGTCTTTTCGCATATAGTATGTATGAACTTGTAATAAGAGCTCTTTGGCCAATTTGTATTTGGCTGGTTTTGGTATCATTAAAAGTTTTAATTTTAAAGAAGACAATTCCAAATTCAAATTAGGAAAATGTGTGATTTTCATTTGTTTTTCTTATTGTTAAAATGAGTGACTCTAATGAAGAAATTCGATACATTTTAAAATTTTACTACAAAAAAGGTAAAACTGCAACACAAGCCGCGAAATTTTTTGTGATGTTTATGGACCTAATGCAGTATCTGTGAGAGTAGCGCAAATTTGGTTTAAGCGTTTTCAATCCGAAAATCTTCATATCAAAGATGCACGTCGCTCTGGTCGCCCTGTTACGGACAAAATTGATGCCATTTTTGAAAAAGTGGAGCAAGATCGGCATATTAGTAGTTACGATGTAGCTGAAGAAATGGGAATTGACCACAAAACGGATTTGGTGCATTTGAAAAAAGCTGGGTACAAAAAAAAGGTCGATATCTGGGTGCCTCATGAGCTCACTGAAAGAAACCTAATGAACCGTGTACTCATTTGTGATTCTTTATTACGACGTAATGAAACCAAACCATTTTTGAAGAAGCTGATAACTGGTGATGAAAAGTGGATCACGTACGACAAGAACGTGCGAAAAAGATCGTGGTCAAAGGCCGGTCCTGACCTTGCACCTTCAGATTTTCACCTGTTTCGGTCTCTGCAGAATTCCTTAGGCAGTGTCAAGTTAACATCACGAGAGGACTGTCAAAACCACTTGTCGTAGTTTTTTGATCATAAGCTCCAAAATTTTTATAGCAATGCAAGTCCCTACCTACAAGATGGCAAAAAGTTATCCAACAAAATGGCACCTAAATACTTTAGTCAAATGTAAATAAACTTTATAAAAAACCTTTTGAATTTTTATATAAAATGCGAAGAAACTTTTTCCCCGACCTAATATTAGCATGAGTCAAATAAATGACTAATAAAAACAAAAGCAATTAGGGTGTCACTTGTACTGATACAATATCAGATTTCATAGCTGTCTTTGTATGCATTTAAGATAAACTATTAGGATTACTATTTTTACCTTTATTTAAATTCTTAGCAATCATACAGAAGGCATGCGGCGGACATTCTCCCTTACTAGCGACTATGACACAGACGTCTACAACGACGAGAGCATTGCAAGGCGCTCCTGGATGCGCTCGTCTATACGTTATAAATGTCTTAGCCGTTGAGTTATTGACGTTGGCAAGACGACCCCCGGCCGACACGAGGACCATCTCTGCGTCGGCCATAAGCCTCTCTTTTCCATCGTACATGACACCTGAAAATAAATAAATAATTTATTTGCTTGGAAATCGAAAGTACAATTAAAGAAAGTTTATATACATTTATAGTTCTATATATAGTTTGACGGCCTCTGTGGTTTAGCGGGTTAAGCCTTTGCCGGCCTCACTGTAACGCAGAGGCTCCGAGTTCGATTCCTGGTATGATAAATTTCAGAAACGAATTTTCTACGTTATTTACTATGGTCTGGGTGTCTGAGATCGGCCACAGAGTAGTCCGTTGTATATTACCCATAACAAAAGCGTAACTCGCTTAATTTGGGGATATATAATATTGTTACAACTTAGCCAAAATTCCACGAAGCACGCCGATAAATGTGAATGCACACCTGCCGGCCATAAAGCACAGTTTATTACCTGCCCGCATTTCGAGTTCTTTTGTTGACTTTGTGTTTAAAATTTGTAATTAGAAAAGCCGCCTATTGTGTATTGTAATCCTTTATGATGGTCGTTAGCCAGGTAGTTCTTGGGAGATCCAGTCCACGCGGTCGATTGTTGTATCGTATAGTCAGTATAAAACAATGCCCGAACGGAGGGGTGAGGCAGTCTAGCGAGAACCACGATTAAAACAAGACGTGTACATTCGATAAGCGATATAGTGACGGACTTTGCGCTTGTTATTTAATTGTGTATTACATTTGGACTTATTGCGTCCGGTTATATTTGTACCTATGTTATACGTGTTTGTATAGTTCTAATAAATTCTATAGTAATTCCAAACGGCATTTTAATTCGAGTCCCCTAACTCGTAACAATATGTTTGTTAATTTGCCGATTATTAACATGTCTTTGAAGACCACAGGCCATAAAAATGGCTCGGACTTTTGGTCGGCTTGAGTGGGGCCATGGGAAGGCCAACACGTAGAGAGGCACCTTGACAAATTTAATCTAAATGTGGCGTGACATTGACCGACAATTATCCCTGTATACACCATATAATAATGCACCCAAGGACAAGCCCCTGCCAGTGTAGGACTACTGTGGGAAATGAGAACAAAAAGTACCGGGCTATTGGGGTGTACTGCTAGTGGTACTAGGGAACTGGGAATATGGGGACTATGGCGTTTGCCCGTCGCAATGTTCGGAGAACATGGAAAAATGGGCAGATGGTGACTCGCCACTCCCTGCATGGGCCCCAAAAAATGCCATAGAAGGGGCAACATGAGTGTGAGTGGCTAAGGGGTGTCGAGAGGTGGGCTGCAGGTTCACCGAAGCTACTTCTGAGGTGATACCATTTATCACTTCCACCCCTGGAGTCTTAGCTCTAGCGATCTCCACTCCGTGTCGGCTGGCTAAGGCAAGCACGGAGGCGGGGGGGCCTTGCTATATTGTTATTATATAGTGCTATAACTAGTTTCAGTATTGTAAGCCGTCTCTGAAACAAATAACGTTGACAGCTCTGTACATCGATGTGTTGGAAGCTAATCCAGTACAACACTATCTGAAAAGCCAATTGTTTGGAGTTAATACATGCTCTTGAAATTATAATAATATTGTTACATGCCGTCAAAGATAAACGCACAGCTGCCTGTAGTAAGCGCAGTTTATTGTCTTCCTGGATTTAAGAATTCTTTTGAATTTGAATTTATAATTAAGAAAAACATGCTATTGTTTTTCTACTTGTTTTATGACCATCATAAGCGTCGAAATAATCCTTATTGTTATTGTTTTCGACTTTGTTGGCCGTTCGCAGGTGTGCAAATTATTATTTTTCGGAAAGTCAGTGCGCACGGCCGATGTTTCTTTATACTATATAATTAGTATAAGACAATGTCCGAATGGAGGAGTGGGCAGTCAAGCGACGACTACGAGACGAGTAGGACGTTTTCTAGTACTCTCGATTAGCGATATAGACAACAGACTTTGCGCGTGTCGAATTATATTGAATCGTGCAGTGTGAACTGGTTGCATCCAGTTTTATTTGTATTTGTTTTATACGTGTTTGTACAGTTCTAATAAATTCCATAGTAGTTCCAACGGCATTTTTAATTCGAGTCCTGTAGCTCGGAACAATATCCTAAGATTACAAACCAGTTTTATAAATGCGGTTCGATTTCTAAGGCTACAATAGCTCTATAGTGGACTTAGGTTTTAGATAACATTAAGTTAATTTAAAAAAATTGTGTCTATTTGATTTGAATGAAGACTAAATGTGGATCTCAATGTCTACATTCCGGTACGTACCGTTGGTTACAAATCGGAATAGCACCAATCGTAGTAAAGACAAGTAAGTGAGTTTTTATTTCTCTAGAAATGAGGTGACGACTATTTTGATCGATCTACAATTCGGTTACATTTATAATGCAAAAGTTATTGGTTAATATGTCAAGGGTATCCAACGTTTTGACGAGTCGATAGATATTGTGATAGTAGTAGAACCGTTATAGCTAACGAATACAACATCTAGCTTAAAGTGAGTAAATATACAATAGGAGGGAAAGACCGGTTGGTGTACTGAATTCAAACTTTTGGGATATTTTCTATATTAAAGTTGGGGTAATTTTATTCTTCGCTATGATAGCACATTTAAATTTTAATAATATATATAGCAGTAGATTTGAAAATTTTGCTTGGATGTTTATTTTGTTAAATATTAGGGTATTGGTGAACAATGGACATTATTGAAATTTGGTACTTTTTACAACAAAAACAATAAGATTTTCAACTAAAAATGCATAAATATCTGCAAAATAAAAAGTTTACGGAAATCAAACTAGCTGGCAAACAAAAATGGCGGACAAAACGTTGTGAAAGTGACTTTGTCTGGATGTTTGTATATTCTTAATTACTCTTTCTTAACAGCCTTGACAGTGGTCAAGGCTGTAAAGACACCGATGGTCGTAAAATTGTACATGAATGTATCTTCCTGTTTAGTAATCATTATTCCGGAAAATTGGCTAGTTTATATGGAATACGTATTGTAAGTGTACAAGTAAAACTAAATGAATGTTATGACGTGAAATTTATCAGATGTTACTTTCTTTCTATATCAGGGATGAACAAGAATACGTTTTATCTCAGATACTGGGATAGCTTATAAAAGAACAAGAAATGGAGTACATCATACTCACAAGTTCGCATAAGGTTTCTTCTTAACAATTTAACAGATTAACTACGAGGTGTACAGAATACTTGTGTTACAAATTACCTTGTTGGACAACTATGCTATTGTATAATTCCAAAAGTAACAATAAAAAATGTATATCAAAAAGAATTCACTGAGGCATGGTGATAACAAAAAAGCGCATAGTGGAGCACGCGCCCATTTTTGTAGTATCTTCGCTATCTTGGTGTTTAGCAAAATGTATTATTTTTATGCGTGGGCTATTATCAGGCTTATCGGTTGAGCTGTCATGACGTACACCGCGAATTAGACCATAACACTGAGTTGAATCGCCACTGAAGTGATGACATCGTCGTCTTATGTAATTTAGTATTTCCTCAGATAGTCAACCTGTTACTAAAAAACCTAATTAACGAGACTTGAACATGAGCTATGAGAGTGTATTGTAATTTATTTATCTACTAGAGTATGCCCCGCGGCTGCACCGCGTGTTAAACCCTAGGCAGTAGTAGCTTTATTTTACTTAGACAAAAACTTAATTCGGTTTTTTATATATAACTAGCTTCTGCCCGCGACTTCGTCCGCGTGGAAAGTTTTTTTAACTATCCCACGGGAACTCTTTAATTTTTCGGAATCAAAAGTATCCTATATGTTGACCAGGGATATAAGCTTCCACCATACAAAATTTCATTTAAATCGGTCCAGTCGTTTCGGAGATTAGCCGGTACAAACAGACAAACAGAGAAACAAAAAATTTAAAAAAGTCTAAATTAGTTCTGTTTCACTACTTACATCCCCCTGAGTCAGTTTTTAGCATTTTTTTTCATTGTACAGAAATTCGACAGTTTTACTATATGTATAGATAATAACAAAGAAACTAAGTCCATATATTATAGTCTATAAAACTGTCCAGCAAAACATAGTGGCGAGTCGAAGCCAAGCTGATTTGAAGTAATACAATGAATGATATGTTGTTTATGAGAACGTAGGCATTTATTAGTGAATTGAAAAAAATAACGCGATTGCAGCGCTATCTATTAGGTTGGGGAAAAAATTTCTTCGCATTTTATATAAAAAATCATTTTTTTTTATAAAGTCAATTTACATTTGACTAAAGTAGGGACGTGGTCCCATTGTTATAAAAATTTTGGGGCTTTTGATCAAAAAACTGAGACAAGTGGTTTTGGCAGTCCTCTCGTGATGTTAACCTGACACTGCCCAAGGCATTCTGCAGAGACCGAAACAGGTGAAAATCTGAAGGTGCAAGGTCAGGACTATACGGCGGATGCATTAACACCTCCCAGCCAAACTCTCGTAATTTTTGCTGAGTGGCTAAAGATGTGCGAGGTCTAGCGTTATCATGGTGAAAAACCACACCTCTTCTGTTGATTAATTCCGGCCGCTTTCTCTCAACTTTTTGCTTTAATCTCGTCAGTTGTTCGCAGTATAGTTCAGAATCGATGGTCCTGCCTGGCGGTAACAGCTCATAATGAATAATGCCCTTCCAATCCCACCATACACACAGCATCACCTTGCTGCGAGTTAACCTGGGTTTCGCCACAGTCTGTGAAGCCTGACTGGCCTTTGATCACGATCTTTTTCACACGTTCTTGTCGTACGTGATCCACTTTTCATCACCAGTTATCAGCTTCTTCAAAAATGATTCGGTTTCATTACGTCGTAATAAAGAATCACAAATGAGTACACGGTTCATTAGGTTTCTTTCAGTGAGCTCATGAGGCACCCAAATATCGAGCTTTTTTGTGTACCCAGCTTTTTTCAAATGCACCAAAACCGTTTTGTGGTCAATTTCCAGTTCTCCAGCTATATCGTAACTACTAATATGGCGATCTTGCTCCACTTTTTCAAAAATGGCATCAATTTTTTCCGTAACAGGGCGACCAGAGCGACGTGCATCTTTGATATCAAAATTTCCGGATTGAAAACGCTTAAATCAAATTTGCGCTACTCTCACAGATACTGCATTAGGTCCATAAACATCACAATATTTTTCGCGGGTTGTGTTGCATTTTTACCTTTTTTGTAGAAATATTTTAAAATGTATCAAATTTTTTCATTAGATTCACTCATTTTAACAATAAGAAAAACAAATGAAAATCACACATTTTCCTAATTTGAATTTGGAATTGTTTTCTTTAAAATTAAAACTTTTTAATGATACCAAAACCAGCCAGATACAAATGGTATAGCCAAAGAGATCTTATTACAAGTTCATACATACTATATGCGAAAAGACTTTTTCCCCAACCTATTATTTTGATAACCGTCTATTCTAAGAAAAGGACTTAATTTATCGGGATTAAATGTATATTAAGAGCCCGAACTATGTCCAGTTTTATTTATATACATTCAGTAGTTTCCAAAAAAAGCTGCGATCGCAGCGCCATCATTTTCGCTACTTTCGTTTATCCCACAAAAACGACGTTATTTATCGAGATAAAAAGTATCCTAAGATACGCCCCGGGATATATGCTAGCTCTATATCGAGTTTCATTTAAATCCGTTCGGTGGTTTTCACGTGATGCTCTAACAGACAGGCAGATAGATGGATGGATAGACAAAAAACCTAACATTTACATTTTCGGAATCTCCTGGTCGGAATTATCCCCCCTGATTTTTTCACATTTTTGAACGCATTGCACTAACTCGAACCATTTACAGATTTATTATAGTATAGATTTGTCCGTTCGATGAACCCACGACAGTCATGATCGTGACAAAGATTTTTCAAGTTATGTTTTTATTCATGTGATCAACAATCAAATAAAACGACTACAAATACATACTTAGACACACTGTAGATTTAGAGTGTCGTTCTTGGTAACCAATCCGTATTCCCTAATGCTGATATTAGACGGATCAACAAAATTGATTCAATGTGATTGAAAGAAGTTGAGAAGGAGAAGAAGAAAGAAGGACACGACGCTATTTGATCACAATTGTTGATAACGCGCCTCAAAGCCAAAGTTGGAATAGGCGATTTATTTTTGGAAAATTAAGTTATTTTATTTATTTCAAAAAAATATGTCCTATAGTACTAATACATATTACATTATATTATTCAGATTAAAATTAATACACACAATTTAAAAAGTTACACATACATATTCACATTCACACTTATTCACATATATACCACAAGTTATCTTTGACTATACTATTATGCATAGCGCAGCAGTGCCTAACCTAGGTACAGTCTACCCTATCGGCAATCATCGCCAGGACGGCGTTGGTGCTGGCCCGCACCCTGCTGACCAGGTACGCGCACCGCTTCCTAATGGTGGTCTGAAAGCAATCGGTGCTCATCAGGGCAAACATTCCCGAGGCGCTGCAGTAGCGGGGCAGCCCCAACACCGCCCTGAACGCATTATTGTATTGGACACGAAGGGCCGTGTAGCTTCTCTGTGAATAATTTGCCCACAGACTGCACGTGTAGAGAGATGTACAATAAGCTTTGAAAAGCGTTAACTTTACTCTCTGTGTGCACCGTGCAAATCTGCGGGCAATCATATTAGCTCTTATGGACAAGGCCCTTCGTTCCCTTTCAATGTCTGCATTATCCTTAAGGTCAGACGAGTTTAACACATATTATAAGGAGTATAATATGGGTTAAAAATATAATAAGGTTAATAAATAAAAGGGCGATGAGGGCTGACACATAGTAAAAATAGGACTTCCGCAAGGGCAAAATGGGGCCTACGACCCCCGGTCGCCAATACGGTATTGCTCGAAGGCACTAAGCGGCTGCCAAATTTGTAAATTTGTATAACGTTCGAGCTATGAGCATCGAGACCACAACAAGAAGAATCGTCAGCCCTCAAGAACCAAGAAAAAGGGTTTAATTTCTACTACGTCGGCAACGGCAACCCCCTCCGCTACCCTCGCACCCAACACCGAGTGCGAGACGTGGTACGGTACGCAACGCTGCTATAGTACGTGCATTGGTAGGATGTACGGGACAACAGCTAACTAGCGCTAGGCAGACCATCAGCCTTGCTTCCCGCCCCCCACCATTCGTCAACCAAAGGATGGTTGACCCCGGCGCTTCGGCTAACCACCGGCGCACCGGAAGAACAATGAATTATTCACGTTTTTGTTTCTATGGATCACTTTAGTTGATTCATCCAAATTATTAGACAGAAATGAACCATCTAATATTAGCTTAACGTATCAATACCTTGTAAATGATTTTCCAAGCAATGTGAGAGTCAGTTTGTTTATCTCCTCAACTTGTGATGTAACAAATTGTTATAAGGTCTGACATAAATCTACATTAGAGACTCAATGTGACAATACGACATTTTTACCGTGGAAAGCACAACATTGCGGGCTGCTTCCCCGCGAGGGACGCCAGGAGACACAGCCCCCCCATAGGATAGACTAGGCGTGTTGCTGGGAAGTTTCTTTCGCCGTTTCTTCAATAACACGTTGCGAAACGGCAAAGATAGTATAGGCCATCCGCCGGGATCCTTCCTCTCGGGCTTTATATTACCCGTCGCCCGCTCTCAATTAGTGCATTGTGTCGCCTTATGGTGGGCATCATTAGATTCATCCCCCTCTCATGGCAACAGTCCAGCCGAGATGAAACTCCCTAGGGAGCCCCCTCGAGCAAGTTGCCTCCCGGGCTCGAGCGCCTTCGCTTCGCAAAGGCACTCGCCCCGAAAACCCCGGTAAAGTTGTGAGGTCTTCGGACCAACAACATAAAGTCAAGTCCAATAAAAAAAAAAAAATTGCGGGCTGTTTTCTAGCACAGCTAAATATTTGGTGCTAAATTCAGATTCACGTGTTGGAACAATCCAGTAACAATAGATAGGTAATGAGTAGGAATAATGTGACAAAAATAATATTTAACTGGAAGATTGATTATCTTCTTTTGGTCTACCTTTACTCTTATGATTAAAAGTAAATTTGGCTGAGATTCGGCATACATGTAAATTTAATACCGAGGGTGGACAAGGGATACTTTTCATCCCGGATAATGGGATAAGTTTGTTAAGATTTATGTAAAGATTATCCCAGAAAGTAGGATAGGTTTTTATTTTGTGATTTGCCATTTTCGTCATTTTGTTTAATTTGGTCGATGTGGTCGGTGTGGTCGATGTGGTAGATGTGGTCGGTGTGGTCAGTGTGGTCGATGTGGTCGATGTGGCGGTTTGGTCGTTGTGGTCGGTGTGGTCGATGTGGTCGATGTGGTCGATGTGGTCGATGTAGTCGATGTGGTCGATGTGATCGATGTGGTCGGTGTGACCGATGTGGTCGGTGTGGTCGATTTGGTCGATGTAGTCGATTTGTTCATTTTGGTGTACATATGTATGTAGTTTTAATATCGATAATTGGCATAGATACTTTTCATCCAGGAGATGGGATAGTTTGCGATATAAAATGAAGTGATATTTCGGGGGCAAATAGCAATAACAT
This sequence comes from Dendrolimus houi, assembly GCA_039645545.1. Taxonomy (NCBI): domain Eukaryota; kingdom Metazoa; phylum Arthropoda; class Insecta; order Lepidoptera; family Lasiocampidae; genus Dendrolimus; species Dendrolimus houi. Next base: position 14,333,201 of record CM077131.1, read on the forward strand.
AAAAATTTTATACAATGTAACCTGTGTTGTAACCTCCTAAAACAAGAGGCACGCAATAGAGGTTGAACCGCGGCGCTGCCGCGGGGTAAACTTTAGTAGTACATACTTCATACACATAGCGCATTATACAATTTATTAATTCCACTGGCACGTGGATTATAGTCATTTTAACGAGGCCATTACTCGCACTTCCTCTCTCAGCCAAAACAGTCATAACTTATGTTTTGAATGCATAATTAGGTATTGCATTTGAATTATTCTAATTTAAACCAATTTATCCAGTTTTGTTTCCGTTAGTTTGTAACGTGTTTCTGATGGTGTTTGTTGTACGATAGCATGGAATGAAAAATTATCAAAAGTTCATTTTCAGGAAATATATTGTCAGTTTAAGGCGTTCATGATATTGTTTATGACGTAGTATAGGAATTTAGTTACTTTACTATCACAGCTTGGTTTATATAGATTAATTATTATTTATATTAGATAAACGTCACTAAACTAAAAATCAATTTGTCACAGCACCCCTTAAGCATTTAATATTGAAAAAGCCTTTCTAAAAGATATCTACGATAGAAAATCTTTAACAATTTTAAATTTTTAGCCATGGTAGTGAGAGCTAAGGGATGCGAAGTCAGTCGGAATATGGTATTTTATCTTGTATACTAGACAAATCCGGGCATACTTTGCAACGACTAAGTCAGATATTAATTATTATGAAGCTGAATTTTTATATATGTCGGAGGAAGCTAAGAGTTGGGTTGATTGTTGTTTGCGTGTATAACGCACAATAAATATTATTTGTTTACATGTTAATTACTTTTAAAATTCTTAATTTCATTTTATTTGATTTGTTAAATCTTTCTATAACTTAAGTCTTTCTAACCTGATAAAAGTTATGAATATTGTAATCTAACGGGCGACCAATCAGAGCAGAGCACGTGCCTGGAACGGGGTAGTGGCGCCATTTGTACTTAAGAGATGCGGACGAGTTTTTGATACACATTCGCCCGTTGTCGTTCGTCGCGCGCGCACGTCTCTCGGCGTCCGTTATCTCGGAACTTAATTCCGAGAAACCCGTGTCCTGCAAGTTACACGTGCAAGGGGCCCCCGCACCCGCATCTGCCGCGACCACCGCACCCCCCGCGACCCCCGCCACCGCGCTTATCGCTGACCACCTGCGCTCTGCCTTAGCGCCCGCGCCCCCCGCATCCGTACCCGCCGTGTTACCGGTGCGCCCGCCGCCCGCACCCCCGCTCAACGATGCCCACCGTGTGGCACCAAAATCACGAGCCTCGTTTTCTCGCGGTTCCGCGTCGGGACAACCGCGATCGAGTTCCGCGAGCTCGACGACATCGCGTTCGCGATCGCCCATACACCGCGTAATCGATTCTCGTCGAGAAATCGAATTATCTCCTGACGGTCCGCAATACCTCAGGGATGCCCCTCTTCCACCGGCTGATAAAATCACCCCCATGGATGTCGCGCCTCCCGCGAACATCCCCTTAAACCGCGAGGACGATGACGGTTTCATAACTGTCAATCGTACCAAAAAACGGAAGACCCAGAGGGAGGTCCCCCCCCCACCCCGCTCCCATTGCGGCCACAAAACCAACAAGCGGCACCTTCCAGCCGCCCTGGGCCACCTTCACAGCGCCCGCCGCCACCCCTGATCATCCGCGAGAAAGCCCATTGACTTCAACTCGCTAAGGAGCTGCCAGGTAAGGCAATCTCTATAAAAGAAGCCCGTGATACCCAACACGGCATCAAAGTTATGGTCACGTCTTCAAGTGACCACCGCTCCCTAACATCCTTGTTATGTGACCGTAAAATCGGTTACTACACTTATGCTCTGCCGGAAGAAAAACGCCTTCGGGCTGTAATCCGCGGACTCCCACAGGAAATCGAGTGTTCCTACATTCTCGAGGACCTTAAGTCCCAAGCTGTACCGGTGCACGAAGTGCACCGTATGCACAGAGGCGACGCAACAAAGTCTCCTCTAAACCTAGTATTGGTTGTCCTCGACCTCTCCCCAGAGGGGAAAAGATCTTCGAACTTGAGAAGGTCTGTGGCCTTCTGGCCTTCGTGTGGAACGCCCACACGAAAACATACACTGCGGCAGTGTCATCGTTGCCAACTTTATGGGCACTCTGCCCTACATTGTCAATCCCGTCCCAGGTGCGTCAAGTGCCTGGGCGACCACGGGACCTCGGAGTGCACACGCACCCGGGACTCCCCGGAGCCACCGAGCTGCATTCTCTGCAGCCAAGCGGGTCACCCCGCTAACTACAGAGGCTGTCCTGCCGCCCCCCGACCCAAACGTAAGTTCGGAAAGGGCAACGCCCAAAAAGGCACTAGAAAAGTGCCGAACAAACCCGCATTCGTGGCGGCCCCCCCTCCAGTGGTAAATCACTGGACGGGTCTTCCCACGACGGAGGCGTTCCCTCCACTAAAGAAGCGCGCCCCAATTTTGGCCGGCCTACCCCCAGAAACCCATGCCCCCGCCCCCATTTTAAAAGCACCTTCTGGGCCGTCACCCCACTACTCTTTAGCGGAGGACTTAGCCTTGGCGACTAAATTCGCCAAGAACTTGCCTTTCGACCTAGCAGAGGTCCAACTCTTGGCTCGAAAACTGAGACAAGTTGCAGAGTCTGATCAACCCTCCTCCGGGATCAACTCGTGATCGAAATGGATCACGCGTACCTCCTCCAGGTACTTAGGTCGTTATAACTAAACAACCTAGTTAAATTATTGTTACCGGTAACAAATGGCGCATGTAGGTAGAAATAAACCACGCTCATTGACTCTGGCGACTTATAACGCCAACGGCCTTCGAAACCAGCGCGACTTGGTCCATGACTTCCTGGTTACCAATCAAGTAGATATACTACTAGTGCAGGAGACCTTCCTGAAACCGAGTGAAAGAGATCCAAAGATCTCTAACTATCGGGTCACTAGACATGACAGGATAGGCCGTGGTGGCGGCACCCTGATCTATTTCAGAAGATCTCTACACTGCATGCCTCTAGTCACTCCACCACTAGTAGGTATGGAGGTATCCGCCTGCAGACTAGCAATGACTGGCCACCAACCTCTAGTCATAGTCTCAGCATACCTCGCGTGCCAGAAAACCCTTATTAAGAAAGACCTAGAAGCCCTATTCAACTTAGGCCCAGCTGTTATAATAGCCGGAGATCTGAATTGTAAACACGAACAGTGGAATTGCAATACCACTAACCCCAATGGCAGAGCCCTAATAAATATATCAGACAATCTTTTGTTTGATATAATAACTCCCATGACCCCCACACGATATCCCCCCAACCACGACTGGGGGACCCCAAACACTCTCGACCTAGCATTACTGAGGGGCGTAACTCTTCAGTTCCATTCGATAGAAACGATGGACGATATAGACTCGGACCATCGCCCGGTTATCCTCAAATTAGGACAACAGACGGACCAGACATCTGAAACTAGGACCTCTGTGGACTGGTTGAGACTTGGGGACCTCCTCAAGGCAACCGAATCACAAGACCTGGACCGCATCCCGGACCACATCGAATCCCACCAAGACACGGAGACGGCGATCGAGGCCCTTACCAGCCACCTTCAATCCGCAGTGCGGAACTCGTCCAGACAGGTGCCAGTGGAGGATGACCGCCGCTTATGCCTGCCGGACGAAGTGAGGGTACTGCTGAGGGAAAAGAGAGCCGCCTCCAGAGCTCACGACAGATATCCCACCGAAGACAACAGAGTCCGACTCCGCCAACTAGAGCGCGAGGTCAAACTACGTATCCGGGAAGTCAGGGAACAACGTTGGGACAGAACGTTGAGAGATATCGAACCAACTCACCAGGCGTACTGGAAGCTGGCTAGAGCTCTCAAATCAGATACCCTCACTGTCATACCCGCGCTAGAAAGAGCCGACAACACCGAGGCGTTCGATGATGAGGAGAAAGCCGAATGCCTTGCTCAGAGTCTAGAGCTTCAATGCTCCCCCACTACACAAAACGTCGACCAGTCACACCTGACGGAGGTGGACTCCGAGGTCGAACGTAGATCCTCCTTACCAGCGGAAACCACACTCGACCCAGTCACGGTGGAAGAAGTGCAAGATCTGATCAAGTCCCTCAAACCGCGAAAGGCCCCAGGGATCGATGGCATTAACAATCGCGTCTTAAAACTGTTCCCCGGCCACTTGATTATAATCTTAGTGAGCATCTTCAATGCCGCCATAACAAACTGCTCTTTCCCCGCGATCTGGAAGGAAGCAGACGTCATCGGTATTCACAAGCCTGGAAAACCGGCTAATAAACCGTCCAGCTACCGCCCAATCAGCCTACTGAGCACACTCAGCAAGCTTTATAAGAGGGGCATCCTCTCTAGACTTAGAGATTTTGCCATCAGCAAACATCTACTACCCGATGAGCAGTTTGGATTCCGTGTCAGACACTTATGCGTCCAACAGGTGCACCGCATCACGGAGCACATACTATCCCACTTTGCCCATCGCACTCGCCCTATAGGAACAGCCGCACTGTTCCTTGACGTAGCTAAGGCTTTCGACAAGGTCTGGCATAACGGTTTGATTTACAAGCTGTACCAGTTCGGTGTGCCAGACAGACTCGTGCTCATCTTGCGAGACTTCCTCCTAGGCCGTAGCTTCCGTTTTCGAGTGGAGGGAACACGCTCGTCCCCTCACCCACTCACAGCCGGTGTACCACAGGGCTCGTCCCTGTCTCCACTACTCTTCACGCTGTACACCAGCGACATCCCAAAAACTCCAGATGTAGAGTTGGCCCTCTTCGCGGATGACACCGCACTCTATACATCAGATCACAACCGACAAATGGCTTGCGTCCGGCTACAGGCAGCTGTAACAGAGCTAGGCGAATGGTTTCGCAAATGGAGGATAGAGGTAAACCCGGAGAAAAGCGCAGCAATGTTCTTTTCCCCGGGCACGCTTCGCTCTCCCAAACGCGCTTGCCTTCGCTTAAAAGCCATCTCGCTCTACGAACAAGAGATCCTCTGGGCAAAGTACACCAAATACCTGGGTGTTCAGAACTTGCGCTTCAACGAGCATATCACTATAGTCCGGAATAGAGCGCGATTTGTGATGGGTCGTCTAGCACCCATGATAGATAAACGAAGCAAAATGTCCCTCAGACACAAGCTTACTCTATATAAAACATGCATCCGCCCGATCATGACATACGCGAGTGTGGTATTCGGCTATGCCAAGCCTTCCCTTTTAAAGAAACTGCAAATCGTTCAGAATAAATTCATGCGCAGAGCCGTCGGTGCTCCCCTCTATATGCGTAACGTCGACATCCACCGCGATCTGGAGCTTCCCTCCATCAAAAACTACATTACGTCGCTCTCGCGTAAGTATTTCGATCTAGCGCCGCACCATCGAAATCCCCTCGTCGTGTCCGCGTCCGATTATAAGCCTCCACGAAAGGCTCTCGTGCGACGACCGCGTAACATCCTCACGGACAAGGTCGACGATATCACAAAACGGCTGGCTCGGATCAGCCCGCCCGCGGTTAGGACGGCAGGCTGGCAGGCACCGACAGACAGACACAGACGGCGGTGTCGACGCCGCCAATTACGATCTCTCCACGTCCCCGCGAGGGACGCCAGGAGACACAGCCCCCCCATAGGATAGACTAGGCGTGTTGCTGGGAAGTTTCTTTCGCCGTTTCTTCTCTCCCAGCCATAACACGTTGCGAAACGGCAGTAAGATAGTATAGGCCACCGCGAACCGCCGATCCCGGTCCGCCGGGATCCTTACTCTCGGGCCTTATATTACCCGTCGCCCGCTCTCAATTAGTGCATTGTGTCGCCCTATGGTGGGCATCATTAGATTCATCCCCCTCTCATGGCAACAGTCCAGCCGAGGTGAAACTCCTAGGAGCCCCTCGAGCAAGTTGCCCCGGGCTCGAGCGCCTTCGCTTCGCAAAGGCACTCGCCCCGAAAACTCCGGTAAAGTTGTGAGGTCTTCGGACCAACAACATAAAGTCAAGTCCAATAAAAAAAAAAAATTGTGATACATTTGAGCGATAGCAAAGGATAGAGTTGAATCGTTGAGAATTTAAAAGGAAAGGGTTAAAGTAAGATCGGTGTCCTGAACCCGCTGCTCGGTCTTAACTGTGACAAAATACTGTTTAAATCTAAATTAAAAGTGTATAAACCGCGACCATTGTGTTTTGTGCTCGCATTTTACCCCCATGACGCCCATTAAACTCGCAACCACTATTGACGATGTCACGAGGACAATGCTTCTTCGACATATATAATACCAAAAGCATATAGAAAAAACTACAATTAAAATGCAACGTTATGTAAAAAAAAATTAGTTCAAGTCATTAGCTACGTTTCAATTTTTGCAGACATAAACATTATAAATGGAGGCTGAATTTTTATATAATAGGTTGGGGAAAAAGTCTTTTCGCATATAGTATGTATGAACTTGTAATAAGATCTCTTTGGCTATACCATTTGTATCTGGCTGGTTTTGGTATCATTAAAAAGTTTGAATTTTAAAGAAGACAATTCCAAATTCAAATTAGGAAAATTTTCATTTGTTTTTCTTATTGTTAAAATTAGGGAATGTAATGAAGAAATTCGATACATTTTAAAATTTTACTACAAAAAAGGTAAAAATGCAACACAAGCCGCGAAAAAATTTGTGATGTTTATGGACCTAATGCAGTATCTGTGAGAGTAGCGCAAATTTGGTATAAGCGTTTTCAATCCGTAAAATTTTGATATCAAAGATGCACGTCGCTCTGGTCGCCCTGTTACGGACAAAATCGATGCCATTTTTGAAAAAGTGGATCAAGATCGGCATATTAGTAGTTAAGATGTAGATAGAGAACTGGGAATTGACCAAAAAACAGTTTTAGCGCATTTGAAAAAAGCTGGGTACACAAAAAAGCTCGATATTTGGGTGCCTCATGAGCTCACTGAAAGAAGCCTAATGAACCGTGTACTCATTTGTGATTCTTTATTACGACGTAATGAAACCGAACCATTTTTGAAGAAGCTGATAACTGGTGATGAAAAGTGGATCACGTACGACAAGAACGTGCGAAAAAGATCGTGGTCAAAGGCCGGTCAGGCTTCACAGACTGTGGCGAAACCCGGGTTAACTCGCAACAAGGTGATGCTGTGTGTATGGTGGGATTGGAAGGGCATTATTCATTATGAGCTGTTACCGCCAGGCAGGACCATCGATTCTGAACTGTACTGCGAACAACTGATGAGATTAAAGCAAAAAGTTGAGAGAAAGCGGCCGGAATTAATCAACAGAAGGGGTGTGGTTTTTCACCATGATAACGCTAGACCTCACACATCTTTAGCCACTCAGCAAAAATTACGAGAGTTTGGCTAGGAGGTGTTAATGCATCCACCGTATAATCCTGACCTTGCACCTTCAAATTTTCACCTGTTTCGGTCTCTGCAGAATTCCTTAGGCAGTGTCAGGTTAACATCACGAGAGACTATCGTGATGTTAACCTGATCTAAATAAAAAACTGCGACAAGTGGTTTTGGCAGTCCTGCCAAAACCACTTGTCGCAGTTTTTTAATCAGAAGCCCCAAAATTTTTATAGCAATGGGATCACATCCCTACCTACAAGATGGCAAAAAGTTATCCAACAAAATGGCACCTACATACTTTAGTCAAATGTAAATAAACTTTATAAAAAAACCTTTTGAATTTTTATATAAAATGCGAAGAAACTTTTTCCCCAACCTAATATAAAGTTTGATAAGTCCATACCAATGTCGACGAGGGGCGGTCGATCTCTGCCTCGTCGTATGCAGAGAAAGCACTCCGGTGATCGCATTGACCCATGATTCAGGTCTGCTGGCAAGCCCGTGGGTGTGAGTTCTAGAAGCTCGAAGCCATTTGGAACTGTCTCACCGAGACCGGGGAACAGTACACCTGGAATAAATGAACACATTGGCATCAGTGAGGGGGGGGACCTTGTGACTATAATTTTGGTGACATTATTTTCATCGTCTTAGCATTAACAAGTATTAATAACTTTCTTTTGACTTGTAAATAACATAGATCGGTAAGTAATATTTTCAAGCTAAACAACTTAGAATATACAACTATAACTCCGGAGCCGATTCTATACAGCCAAACCAAGGTAAATAATGGAACGTTCGTTTAAGTAATTGACCCTTCCAGAAATCGAACTCGAAAACTCTGCTTTCAGGCCAACGATTAGAATAACAAACCACAGATGACATCATATCATATCTCTAATGAATGTCTAAAATCTAAATTAACACAAACATGCTTGCTAATAATATTTTAGTGTAACTTTTATACATTTCTTTCGCATTGTTTGAATTTGAACTCTGGCACAGAGCACACATACTTAAGACAGTTTTCTGCTTTAATGTGAATATTTTCCCCACGTTCTGTCAATGAAGGAAGACATCGTAAAGCGATCGGTACATTGAGATTACAGATGTGTGAAACCTTCCTATTTGTTTAGATCAAGCGTGACCGGTCATTCCCTTAAAATATGGCAGCCTAAGGCTATTTTTATTATAGTAAAGTCCCTTCCGTGACTTTGTTCATATAAGCTAGTAATTCGTATCAGAATATTGGATAATACGTAATATAATATGTATATACATTGCTATCTCCAACAACATAGTACTAATTACTAATTAACGGGTCATAACAATACAAAGGAATGTGCATAGGCCGTATTATATATTACGTCATAAATGAAAATAGGGTAACGTAAGCGCTTTAGTCGCTGTTGGAGAAAAAGCTGTTAGGTACCGAGGTGTTGTGGTCTTTCAAGGAAACTCCGGATTTTAAATTCCAACCATATAATATATTTTAGGTAAATTTCTAGTACAGATTTTTACAATTGACAAATTATAGACACATTTTTCAATTCCCATAAACTTCAAAATTTAAATATATTTCTAATTTTTCTCTATCTCGCCAGCAATGGCGAAATAGAGGTTTTATACGAGTTTAACAGCTGTAATGCGATAGAACTAGATTCCGGGTTTTTTTAAAACTATAATCCCGAACTCAGGTAATGTAGATGATTTTATTATAATTTAATATTTTAAGAGTGCTATAAAAACATATTTGGATTTTACGTCACGTTTTGTTGTTGGCATAATGAATGTTGTGTGTTGACATTACACCGCCACTCCGGGTACATGCGTTTGCTGTATTTTGTTGTCAAAGTGATTTTTTTAAATTCTATATCAACATCAATAAATAAAATTGAAGCGTCTGTCTAAAATAAATAGCAACGTTTTAGAGAAAACTGCTATTTACACGATGCCTAAACATAAATTATAACTACCCACATCAAACGAATTTTCCACGGGTACTTTATAATTCATACACATAGTTCAAGAAATAAGCGTATTCCAGACAAGAACTTTAGCATGACTAGAGGCCGCAGTTTCGCACGCGTTGAAAAAAGGATTTTTACTTCAAAGTACCTAATAAGGGGTCGCAATTGAGCAAATTCTTTAGCCATGTCCCGCACGCTTGTTTTGCCCTACACACAACACGAAACACCTACACGACGCATTACGTAGGCAGCTGCTCTCCGCCGACGCCTCGCCCCACTCCGGTACGCCCTTGTACCTAACGATAAATACCTGCAACAACATCTAGCGAAGCGAGGGTGGAACTAACCATGTGAGCAACACCAACAAGTTAAAATTGTTGCTGTGATGTCATTGTCATTACCATGGTGATATATTTGTTAGTGAATTACAACGGTGGCGCCAATAAAATGCAGTTGGGGCAGCATTTTTTTGGCTACATTTCCCTTGCGAACACAGTGCTCAGCTTTTCTATACCCATGACGTTTATGTAAAAATTCCTGAGGATCTGTTGCGTAGTTAAAGCGTGAAAACATCACAACCAAACAAAAAAAAAACACATTCGCATTTATAATATCAGTCAGGATATTAAAATTATATTTACTCTACGGAACCTTCTTCTCACATACACAGAACAGTGCTTGTTCAACTTTTAAAGTGGTATTGAACCCAGTACAAATACTCATTGTAGACCATTCTGTATGTCAATGATGTTAATAAAGTATGAGTCATTGGATGATTGGAGGTTGAACATGTTGGCCCTTTGTTAATCAATCGCTTGAGGTACATGAGAAGGATCTTTGACATGTAACTCATGCATAATAGACACCTGTGTGGACATTGCATAATAATAATTGCGGAAGTGTCGATATCGATTGTTTACTTCAGTAGGTACTTAATGATAATAATCCTATAAATATTATAACGAGAATCTTTATGGGGATGGATGTTACTCTGTCACGTAAAAAGTACTAACCGAATTTTGATGAAACTTAACAGTAATATAACTTATACATCAGAATAACACATAGGCTATCTATACATAATAATGATTTGACCGCATTGTCTGACTGACTGACATATCAACGCACCAACTACTGGGGCTAGGATCGTGAAAATTTGCATGCGGGTTCTTTCTACACTGCAGGTAGAAACAACTACGCACTAAGAAAAGATTTTTGAATATACAACCCCTAAGGGGTGAAAATGAGCATGGAAGTTTGTATAAAAGTAAGTCATTTTCAATGTAAGAAGTAAAATTTTATGTCTGCCAGAAGTATGTTTCGCGTTTTTAGAAGAAATTCAACCCCAAAGATGGTTTCAACCCCAAAGATGGTTAAAAAGGTGTAGAAAGTTTGCTCAAAGTATGACTTTTTTTATTCGCGAGCAACAACTAGTAATAATTACTAAAGATATTATTTAAATTGGCAGTTATATAAGTTTTAATATGGCGAGAATGTAAACGCGGACGTGGGCACAACATTATACAATACATTTAAGCAATTTATCATACATATATTTTATAATAAAACTACGTTTTAACGGTTTTAAGCGCGGTAATTTATTTGATTTTTGTTATTCCGACGTTTCGGCCACTCTTCAGTGGCCGTGATCACGGAAGACAAAGATGTCAAGTGTCAACGAGTATTGTTAAAGTTTTATTTAGCCTACCGCCAACTTGTTCATTTTAATTATTTAGTTTCAATTTTGTTTATGGTTATTATTTATTCTATGGGAGCCTAATCTAATTTACCACCGATTCGCAACATGTTATGGCTTGGCTTGTTAACAATACTCGTTGACACTGTTTCGGCCACTGAAAAGTGGCCGAAACGTCGGAATAACAAAAATCATATAAATTACCGTGCTGAACACCGTTAAAACGTAGTTTTATTATGTCTACAAGTCGCGAAAACTTAAGAAAATATTATACATATATTTTACTTACATATCTATCTTTACATATTTCATTCATATGCATTGCGAATATTTTATTATAAGTGCCTTAAGGCAAATAAATTTATAAAATTATTTATAAAAATTACGAGTGCGCCGACTGTTTCCTCAACGATAATAAGTTAACAAAGAGGAACTATACCTACACTAACTTTATCGTTTTGGTCAGAGGTCATTTTGAAACCCATTTAATGCAGGAAATTATATAAGCGGATTATTCTCAGCCATCGGTGGTTTATTTTAATTAAAAATAGCTAGACCACAACTAATAAAGACTGTTATTTGATTTATTTTGGATGAACCATCTATCAAGCGTTTGCTTTTTATTGCAAAAAGAATTGTCACATTAATTAGGAGATTACATCAAATTCTTTGTGCTGCAAGGACAAAAAAGGACAGGCCTATAAATCTATTATTAGACCTGTCTCTTTGTATAGAGTCCGCTCCACAAAAGAAGTCCCACGGAAAAGAAACTAAAAGTGGCAGGTTAGCTAATCGATAGGATTTTGTTCGTAAAATAGCCCGGAAATAAATCTACAGCTTTAATTATGGATTATTTTGTATTTATTATTCAGTAATTACCTACATCGATTAACGGATTAACAGATGATTACCCTGACAGGATTAAGTACGGCGATTGCAGCGCTGCGTCTGTGGGGGCCTCTTTCATGGCGCGAACTCTAGCAGTGAAGCGCAAGGCCTATATAGCTGTTAAGCCACACAAGCAAGAGCTGCGCGTTACGGAAATGAATATGCCGCGGTGGATGTGTCGAGTTCCGCGGAAGGAATGCGTCAGAAACTCCCGCATCCTCGGCACGTCTTGTCCTTGACATGAACAAACGTCTAGACATGCCGCCACCAGGTCCTGGTAAAAGGGGTAGGTGTAAGAAATGCTGCGTATATATGCGTACCAATGGTTCTACAACAAGGGATGCCGAAGACCGCGCGAAATGGAAAAGAAAAAGCGTACGCCTCGAACGGATGGGCTTTGAAGCAGGGGCGGTTCGAGACGGTAGACACGGTAGGCAACTGCCTACACGGTAGCAAGATTTAGGGGCAGCAAAAATGTCTGTAAAAACGCATGAACTACAAAAAAAATGTTAACTTTGTGTTTCAATAAAACATTTTCATATTAATAAAATCTGTTTAGGGATGTCCCGACTAGGGTGGAGGAACGAGATGGAATGCTCCTCCGTCTCAAAGGAAGATCTTCCAGCGAGGCTAGAGTTGTTCCTCGCAGGCTTAGGTCCATTTGTTATAGTTGAAAATTTGTATACATTCTTTGTATGTTTCGGGAAACGTTTGTGACCTCAATTATTGTACAGCGCCAACTATTGGCTTGTAAGTGTTCCACTACATCTGTATTAATGTCTTAACTCAATTATATATAACTATTCTGGTTAACGACGTTTTCTTATGCTTCGGTGGGGGCGCACATTTTTAGAATTTACCTACCGCGGCAAAAAGCTGGGACCGGCCCTGTTCGAAGCAGACGCTCGGAACGCAACAGGAATTTAATGCTCGGATGATGATGACTTTGTGCAACAAGGAAAACTACAACGAGATAGACGATCAAAAATGACCGCCAAAATGTCTTTTCAGTTTACGAAAGTTATTTAATACAGTTTTGCTAGATAGAATACCGTAGAGAAATATTCAAATAAATAACGCTGAGATTGTATCTGATTTGGGACAAAAAGTTGAAGGTAATTTATTGTTCGAGTCGTATTTGACCCGAAAATCGTCATTCTTTGATATTAATGTCGAGATTCGTTTATCTCGGAGTATTGACTTTAATAATATTCTACAAGAACGAAATCATATACTTCAGAATGAAGACTCTCAAGTCTTTAAGAATTAAGTAGCCACTCTAAGTTTAAGCACAAAATATTTCTTACAAAACATTACAGAATCAGACAAATCGAACCAAGATAGATTTGTTCAAAAAGCATTGGATAGTTATACATTACGGGTAAAGAAAATCTTTTTATGGTTTCGCATGAATCGTAAAAACCATATTTTGAAAAGAGTTTACACTCAGCTAGAATTAAGTCTTTATGACTATAAAAATTATTAAAATTTAGGAATAATTTTCAAGCAAATCGGCATAGGCGAATGCTGAAAGCTTGTTATATAAACCCTCCGTTTGCAGTCTCAACCAAATCTCATGGGGATAATTCGGACCAGGAGATTTCGAAAACGCAATTTTTACAATTTTTGCCCGTCTGTTTTTCTATCTGTCTGTTAAAGCATCATGTGAAAACTACAGGACGGATTTAAATGAAACTCGACACAGAGCAAGCTCATATCCCGGAGCGTAACTTAGGTTACTTTTTATCCCGATAAATGAGGTCGTTTCCGCGGTATAGACGAAAATATGGAAAAGAATGGCGCTGCGATCGCATCCTTTTTGAAAACTACAGAACATAAATATGAACGAAACTCGACACAGAGATGGCTTATACCCCGAACACTTAAGATTACTTATTTTATTCCGATAAATGATGTCGTTCCATAGAATATACGGTTTAGTTAACAAGGTGCTGCAATCGCGTTTTTTCAATTTACTAACAAACAAACGTGGGTATAGGTAACGTTGTCATGAACAATATGTCATTCGTTGTATTACTTCAAATCAGGTTGGTTTCGACTCATCTCTATTGTTTGCTAGACAGTTGTCTAGATTATATGGACTTAGTTTCTTTGTTATTATTATATGTAAAAAACCCAATAAAATTTTTGTGTAAGTAAAATAAAGCTAATGCCTAGTGTTAGATTAGACACACGGCGCAGCCGCGGGGACATCTCTAGTAATTACTAAGATTCTGATGACGAAATAATTTTTTTGCAAAACTCATTAGAGGTCACTGCGTAAAAAATGTGACGACAACATATAAATACTAGATATACTCACATAAAGAAAAGATGTAACTCTGTTTGGATAACAAAAGTAATTACTAATTTAGCTGTATTTTGTACGTTACTTTATAAATTAAGTTTCTTTTTCGTATTACGTTATGTCCTTGCTCTAACAAGACTGGGGGGACCTTGACAACGGAACATAAATTACCCTTGAAATTATTATAATAACCTCGATTCGATAAAATCTTGAGATTAAAAGAATGCATTACATTTATAAAACCAAACTGCAGTCCAATGACCTGACTGCATAGTGCTGTCAGGTCCAATTTGTTTTAAATCGAGGCAAAAGGAAAAACGTCGGGATTTTGGGTTGGTTGTAGAACGGAACAAATAAATATAAGGATTTAAAAAAAATTAAGGTTTAATTACTTAAATTTCTAATAATCTAATTCATAATGAATATTAATCTAATTCAAAATCAATATTCTAATAATAATGTTTTTTAATAAATTTATTGAATTTTCGGGACATTTAGTGTCCCGATCAGGTGCAAATCGGTATTCGCTTCCAGGCTCCCGAAAAATGGGACACCTGACAACGCTATTACTGTAGAAACGCTGAGATATAAACTGCATACAATAAAAATAACTAACTAAATAAAACTTTGTCTACTAAGTTTCAAATCCAAAAGTAGGTAGGTATATGATAAATATATATATTACGATGACGAAACAATTTTTAAAAGCAAAATATGTTCCGACTATTCAATGATTCGAGATGAATGTCTTTTGATGAAAAAAACGAGTTGAACGATCGCTAATTGACAAAAGGAGACAGAGACTTTTGGGGCAAAGAAATATAATAGATTAAATGTGACATAGAAAAGAGTTCTATTTTTCTATTACAAAAAGGAAAATATCTGCCCTATACTTAATATGAAAGACGAGAAATCTTAAAAACAAGGTCACAAATAATATAAATTATCGATTACCATAATCGATTTATGTGAATGAATTTCAACAATTAGTAATATAAAAACACTTACACGATTAATTCATTCAAAATAACTAAATCCACTACAATTATAAAAGAATATCAGCATAATAAAAAATAAAAAAAATCACTCATCTTTTTTACAATCTGGGCCCAACAGTGTATGAAAGCGTATCCGGCTCCTTTAACTTGATTAAATACCGGTTAGGAGATTTTGACATACATTACTGTCGCACTCAAAGACTTTAAGAACTATAAACTTAAAGAGCAATTAAAGTTGTTAATTAAATTTATATCAGCCAAATTAGCATTTTTTATTTAAGATTATTAAAGTCGCATTTATAGCGAATTTACTACCTATTATTCTACCTTAAAATTGGTAGGTAGATAATTGACCGTCCTTTATGGTTTATGTAAAATTTTAACCTTTGTAAGGAATAACGCAGTGCTTAGTTTATTTATATTTAAAGCCTAAGAGTAAAACTAACCTCAATCACTGCTTTATAAATTTTTAGACCATTATTCGACACAGTGTAGCAGTTTCGAGTAAGTACTACGCATAAGCAGAAAACCGTGTCTTTATATACACAAGGAAGAATCGATAATGTTCAACTATGAAAACTTCAATATTATTGCAAAGAAAGATGCAAATTGGGATATTTTCAAATCTCATAAATTATTAAATTAAAATTACAAAGTATAAAACTCAGTGAAGTGAGCATTTGGAAACGTATTTAATTATTGCTTTTTTGTGGTTCTGAGCAAATATTTTGACCATTCATGTGCTCATTAAAAACAAAGTGTACGAACTCGGTGCTTGTGTGTTTACTTATTGAAACCCCAGCGAAAACTTGGCTGGTATCTTGCTACACTTCACCGCAGTTCTTTTTAAAATTGCTTAATTTCTTTTGTAAAATATATGTTTGTTACACAAGAATCAACACATTCAATACTAGTTAATCAGTGGGGCATGCAAGTGCTCATCTCTGAAATCATTGATCCTTCCCCCCAATTGGTCCTTATTCCCTACTCAGAGCATTTACTAGTTAACTATCGGAAATTATCCCGATAATATGAACATTTTTGTGAGTGTTAAATGTACCCCCCATCACCTACCGGAAAAATATTCCTTATATCACCACTATTACATCTGAATACCGTGTATATTTTGTAATGTATGTTTGTTTTTTTTCTATATTTCCTTCGACTTCTTTTTTCTTTAACTCTCTGTTGTTAAGTGTTTTGTTGTTGTTCTGGCGTGTCTGATAATTGCAATGTCTTCTAGATGTTGCGCGGGCGGTAGTATTACTTACTTCTAGTGTATCTGTCTTTTTGAGACTAATCTCCTAATACTATTCTTAGTATAGTTTTTTTTTTTTTTACATAATAAAATAAGAAAAGACACCATTTAAATTGTAAAGTTGAGGTACGTATCTCTGTTTTAGTAGTCTGGTGATGTCAATTTTACTGACTAACTAGCTACTATTCCTGTTACACTTACGATTGTTTGAATGATAGTCGTTTTTGTATCCCACAAGCAATTCTTAAGAGGTGGCAATTTTTTTATACATAAAAGAATATTTCATTGTTGCATGTAGATGCATTGATAGCCATACATTATACTGGAACCCAGAGCTCATCCTGTTTGGTTTAAGATGCTAGACCTTGAAGGGACGACGAGTTTCTCAATAAGGCTCTTGTCCTACTTGACGGCAGTATATCTTAACCTGTTTCACTTATTAAACACAAATCGACGTACAAGATCTAGGCTTGCCACGTGCACTCATTATGGCTTTCACAATATTAAAACCAACTTTAAAACGAATAAGATTCTATCTATTCTATTATATCAAAGTAACGGGCACAACTAGTATAGGTTAAAATTTTTGATTCAAAAGAAAATCAGATGTTACATTGGATTGTTAAAGAAAATAAATAATATTTTCATCTTCATAGCGTTTATTGCTAAACATCGTGATCTGACCTTCGCCCGTTTCCTTAATTAAAGCAGACCTAGGTAATAAGTTAACCTTAATTTAAACCTTTAAAGGTGTAGTTCAAGGCTGCCATTGATTTTAATTTTACAAGGCGGTGGTAAAAGAATTTTACGATTAGGTAAGTAGTTAGGTACAGTTTCTGCAAATTTCTAGTAGCAGAAATAGCGGTATAAATGATTTTCGCTAGCTAAACTAAATTATTAATTCAAAAAAGCACAATCTCCTAAAGAAGGACACAAAGTTTTAAAACATTTTTTTATCTATTTCTATAATAATAATTCGGTTAACTTCATCTATATAATATTTATAATCTTATTCTGTCAACGAATTATATGAGCATTTTTATTATTAGATAAGTTGCAAGGATTAGTAAGGACAGTATTTTTAACTTAAATAACCTATTCATCCAAACAAGCGAAACTATACAAATGTGGAATTTATAAAGTCTAACCTAAAATTAAGAATGATCGTCATTGTAACTGTCATATTCAGATCTTTGAATGAAAAATGATGTCGCAAACCAGAGTAATGTGTCCACTAAATGTAGCCATGTCATTAACGTAATTATATAACTAATGTTAATTAAAACCCACAGTCAATAACTACTGATTAATGTGGATACAAATTGCATGTCGATAAACCTGGTTAACGTATCAGTTACTCTCGTAACATAATACCCAACCACATTAGTCGTAATCATATACTCACTACCAACATTCATTGATCAATCATTTCCGAGAAAATGATCATCACACAATATTTATTACGATTGTCTTCTTATATAAATCTATTCCTGGTTATACAATACTAGCTATTACCCGCAACTACATACGCTTTTATTTTAATTTTCCGGAATGAAGTAAAACGACAAGTGTATACTGAAACTTGTATTATTTTATTATATGTTTTGTTGCAAGCCCATGCTTTTTTTTAATGGAATTATAGGTTTGCGTTTGACCACTGTCTCACCTGAAGTTGAGTGATGACGCAGTCTAGGACGCTCACCTAGAAGATACTTATTCACTCGTGACTTGAAGACTTCAAGATTGTATTTGTCAGGAAAAACAGACTCCGGCAAATTATTCCACTCTTCGGCAGTGCGCACCAGAAAAGATGAAGCGAAACGCTTGGTTCTGATTGGTGGTGTTTCCACCATGTAACGGTGGCGCAAACCGGTGCGTCTGGTTGTCCGATGGTAAAAAGGGGATGGAGGAATCAGCTCGTGCAATTCTAAGGAACACTCCCCGAAATGTATCCGATAAAAGACAGTCAGCCCCGCGACCTTGGTTTATGCTCTAGACTCTGAAGTCGAGCATAAAAAAGACGATCATTGCCGACCAGCTTCCTGGCCATTTTCTTAATTGATTCCAACGCCTCCAACTGGTATTTGGCTGACCCGTCCCTAAGATGAGAACAGTACTCCATGCAAGACCGAACTTGTGCTTGGTATAAGTTCAGCAGTTGTTCCGACGTGAAGTACTCTCTCACCTTTGCCAGTACACCCAGCTTTTTGGCCGTCACTTCGCCACTCTATGTATGTACCAAAATCGAGTGTTAGAGTCAAAGAGATGCCCAGAAGCTGGAGTCTATCAGTCAATGTAATGGACACACCCCTGAAAGTGGGAGTCAGATCAAATAGACTCCGTTTTGCGGAGAAAGAAGATTAATTATTTGCAGGTGTCTTATTACCCCTTTGAATTTGAGTGATCTATTGTTCGCGCTAATCTTTTCGATTACGCCGCCGTAAGACGTCATAAAACCTTCTTTCCTCTGTTGGTATTTCAAGTCAATTCTTGGAAGCCATGAAGCTGACCATTTAACGATTTCAAGAACCAGTGGGCGGCGTGTTGCTAGGAGGCCATGTCTACTTTACAAATGGATGAGTTTCGGTCAATCGGGGAAATGCGCACGTCGTGTTCTGTCTGCGAACGAGGCGTTACCTACTACACTTTCGGAGCGACCTTATAACGCCGAACTGTGCGCAGTTTACGTGATAACGATTTTCTCCCTACGAATTGGGTTTGTGTTATTCGGCTATATTTGTAAGAACTGTGAATTACGTGTGTACTTCTAATAAACTTTGTGATAATTCCAACATTTTCCAATTTACATCCTACAAATTTGTAACAGTATTTATTGATTTCAAAAATTTGACTTCTTTAACAAAGCATATTGTTACGAGCTACAGGACTCGAATTAAAAATGCCGTTGGAACTACTATGGAATTTATTAGAACTGTACAAAGACGTATAAAACAAATACAAATAAAACTGGATGCAACCAGTTCGCACTGTACAATTCAATGCAATTCGACACGCGTAAAGTCCGTCGTCTATATCGCTAATCGAGAGTACTACAAACGTCTTACTCGTCTCGTAGTCGTCGCATGGCTCACTGCTCCTCCATTCGGGCATCGTCTTATACTAAATACACAGTACAAAAAAAAGATTAACCGCGCGCACTGAGTTTCTGAGAAATAGTCATTTGCACACCTGCGAACGGCTAACAAAGTCGAAAACAATAACATGTTTTTCTTAATTACAAATTAAAAACACAAAAAGAATTCCTTAATCCGTCCGGGAAGACAATGGACTGCGCTTACAATAGGCAGCTGTGCGCTTATCTTTGACGGCATGTAACAATATTAAAAAGTAAGTTCTGATGTAAAAAAAATGTATTATTCTATAATATATCTTTTATTAAAAAAAAACATGTTTTTATTTTATTGCTTGTGTTCAGCAGACAGGCAGACGACCCACCCGATGAAAAGAGGTTACCATCGCCTATGGACATTAGCAACACGAAAAGCTTTACAAATGCGCTGCTGCTCTCTTTAGGGAGACTGGAACCTAACCACTAATGCCGAAACACAACTCAAGGTTGTTATGGCGGCACGCTCTAAACCAGGGGTGGTAGCCATCCCAAGCGGGCAAATACCCTACCACCTCGCTATGGGTTATTTTGTCGCCTCTTACAACAGACCGCGCGGTGGCAGGAAATTGTATTCTTTCTACGTTCCTGCATGGATGATATCAACTATATTATTTTATAAAAATATATAAAATCTTGATATCCACAGGCTACCGCGGTCCGAGCTACTGGTGGTTAGGGCTCCAGAAGCAGGAACTTCCTCACAATTCGGGGCCGTCTCCAGTACTGCAGCCTTTTGTATCTGGCCCTTCACCCAACATCCTAACGAGAGCCTCTCAACATGTAGGTCTTTGCTATAAGACGGTTTACGGTGACAACGATCGTTGACTAAAGACGCCACATGACTGTAATCTCGTGAGCAAGGTCTAAGTATTTACTTAGCTTTTCCTTATTCACGAAGTTATTGTCATGAGGGATACTGATGTCAAACGAGGATTGCTCGTCGCGCAGATCGATCTACTATATAATATATACAACTACTATATCAGGTTTATTGGCTACAATAGTCCTTTCTGTGATAACTGATCGATCCCAGTAAACGCGGCACGACTGTTTTCGAGAACTGGCTCCGGTGAGTAATGGCAATAAAGCACCTGCGTTTACACAAAACCGTAACGAAACGCAAGTTGATCGGGGATAATCCTGGCTACAAGATTATGTCTGTCCCTTTTTATTTTATTATTCACATATTTATTTCATATCAAATTAATTACATTTGTCTTTAAACACTATAAAAAATCACTCATTAAAAAAAATGTAAATAACCGATGTTCGCCGGCCGTGGGGCCTAGAGTACAAGCTACCAGTGATTTAGGCTCCAGAACAAGAAATCTCTTCACAATACGGGCCGTATCCAACTGGGCTGCCTTCTGCATCCGACCATTCACCCAAATACCACGCGAGAGCTATTCAAGGTGGCGGTCAAGGCTCTTCGCTATTAGTCCATTAACTGACACCACTATCGGTATTATAATTGTAGAGTCCAAGTTCCACATGGCTGTTAGCTTCATGAGTGAGGTCTTATTTTAATTATTACTAGCATCTGCCAGCAGAAGTTCCTTCGCGTATCCATGGAGTCGTGTATTTTCAGTACATTCGTCAATTCCACGGAAACGGTGTCGCTTATCGGGATACAAAGTATCCTAGGTGTTGACCATGGGCAATATCCCGGGATATAAGCGAACTCTGTGTCGAGTTTTATTAAATCCGTTCAGTGATTTACACGTGACGCTCTCACAGACAGACAAAAATTCATAAAGTTGCATTTTCGAAATCATCTTGTCGGAATTAATCCTCTTGGTGTTTTTTCACATTTTTGCATTGTACAAACTCGACATCGCATAATGGATTTTTTTTATATATTATAGATTTTGATTCTGGAAATAGTATTTTCAATGTTTCACTATATTTAAGCTATTATAATAAAAAAATGTTTGCCGCGATACAAACATAAAGCATAGTGCAGCAATCGCCGCCAAAAAAATTGTAGCCTAAATTTTAACTATTATAATTAAAATATGTTATTGCCATAAGTTTTAAATGTGTATAAGGTCTAAATCAATTAATTTGAATTATAAAAAATACAAAAAAATATTACCACATTACACAAGACCATAATAAAAAAATTAATTTGATGTAATCTATCTGACCTACATATACATAGTTATGATAGTATCAAATTCAGCTTATTAAAATTCCAGCAGTGAATTACTATGCATATCACTAGCTAAATAAGCTGCGCTAAGTTTATGCATCATATCAATACTTAAATGTGTAGGTGCATATTAATGTTCGTTTTTAAAATAAATAATGTATTTATATAAGAAGTAGTTAAGTCTTAGTTTAATGTTAGCATAAATGGTAGCAGAATATTAAGTAGGTTGGGTTATATAATCTAATTATTTCGTAATAAAGAAAACAATAAGTTAATAAAAAAATATAAAATCCATAGATATGACATTGGTCATATATGAATTTTATATTTTTTGTTGTTTATTATAATTTTAGTTTGTAAATCTCGTAAATATAAAAAATCTCCAGTTAGGCAATTCTACCTATATTATAATCTGTCAAATTTATAAGCCACTTTACTTATGCAGAAATCACAAGTACACCCACCTACATGACTAAAATAACATCTCTATTGACCTAGTGAATCAATTAGTGGTGCCCAACATATATGTGAATAATTACTTCCTTTTTAACACTTTTACATCTGCTTTGTAGGGTTATCAGAGTTAAATACATTTTTGTAGTTGTATTTTTTTTTATTAACAGTATAAAAAATTTATATACTGGCAATAGAATAATTTATACATTAAAAATCAAATATTAAAAAAACTGTAGGACAGTCTACTTCAAGCTTTCTAACAGAATATTTGTAATATATTACATTATATACTTAGATATATAATGTAAAATATTAGAAAGAACAAAAATAAAAAAAAGCTGTAATTATTTCTGGACAAACACAAAAGTTTAGAAAATCAAACAAAAGTAAACTATTATGTATCAAATTAATATTAAAAATTGGCTAGAAATGCGACTGGCGATTTTTGGCCTGAATGTCTACAAAGACAAGATTTATACTAAAAAAAGTAGATATTTAACCTCACTAACCAGAGAAAAATAATAGAGCTTGAAGTAGACTGTACCTAAGGACAGTCTACTTCAAGCTTTATATTATGCTTTGCAGAAACCCTGTTTTGATTGGATATTTTGTGCTAGTGTAAAGTAAAATAATGGATAAATATTTACGTAACCATTTGTGTGCTTATTTGATTATACCATAAGTGTTAAGTTTACAGGTCTATAAGTGTATCAAATCTTGTATTTTTTTATTTAAATTAAACATTCTTGGGTATCTTCTAAAGATAGATGTGTCCTGCCAGTTCATATAAAAAATGGAGACATTTCTATTGTATTATAGATTGATAATTATGACATAATTTAATAAAAAAAATTTTTAGGACCAGGTTAAATACAAAGACTTATATGCAGTCTGTTTGTTATTTGTTGAATATTGTGCAATGTTGCTAATGATAATGATGTAATGATAAATGCAATATGCTATTTTATGCCATGTATTGTTTGAGACAGCGTTTCACAAATCCCAAAATTGATGTTTGTAGAAACAATGTTTCAGAGTACTGGCACACAAAAATATTTCAGAATCATATTCTTTTTTTCCAAAACATCCTATTTTTGTTTTAAAAACAAAAGTCTTAGTGAATACATCCCTATTGGCCAGAGTCATGAATTATGGAATATAACTCAGAAATTAATTGACACTAGAAATAATATTGGACCTTTTGGTAGGCCTTTGGGTCAAAAGCACTAGACTTAAAACAACATACTTTTTAAAACATCAATTTTTTCAACTACCTTCAAAAGCATTAAAAATAAAATTAAACTTAAAAATCAATTTAATAACTTTAACAAACAAGAATTTCTTTTAAAATTACTGGAAACATTTACTTTATTATTATTTATTTAAAAAATTTGAAACAATCATGATAGTCCTTATTAGCCCAAAGGTCTATTAAAAGGTCTTTAATTTTTAATTATGATAATTTTCACTGTATCTCAGATCCATATAAAGTTTTTATTTAAACAGCAAATATAGAATATAAGCACTTATTTTTGATAAGCATATCAAAACAAATTGTAAAGATTTCATGAATACACTATGTTTTAGTTTTACAGTGATAATCTTGTTTGATGTGAAGTCAAGAAAGACAAATTTCTTTTATTTTTGTTGGCACTGTTGCTTGGTCATACACAAACAAAAACCTCAAACATATGTCCAGAGACATCAATTTATAAAAAAGAGGTAATTTGAAATTAGTAGAAATGGTTAAAGTTGGCTTACTTAGAATAGTACCCTGGGCATTCATTTGACAAAATTGAATTTGGTGATGGGCTTTATTCCCTATTTCATTGAAGTACTTTTTTAAGGACAGTGGGCATTAGGAGGATAAGAATTGACAAAACAAGTCACAGCTCAGTGGCAGGGGGGCGGGCCATATGCCTGTCTGGATGGCCACCACCCCTGGTTTATTTTCATGGTTACTGTTGTAATGTATGTGAATGTGCTCTGTTGTGCTTTTTCTTCATTTTTTGACGACTACATATATACTCTTTTTTGGTTCCTTTTCTGTTGATTACTGGCTTTCTTTTTGACTTTAAAAGGATTGTTCAACTTTATATGTGCAATATTAGTGAAAAAATAAGTGAGTGTTTATTAAAAAAATATATATATACCTGGACCGTAGGGGTTGTAGTAAGGGTAAGAATGCCTCCCCCTCCCCATTACTTAAAATTCGTCCATGAAACATCTATAGATTTACCATCTTTACTCTTTAGTTCAATATTCAATAACTCCAAATATTGTTTACTGTTAAACTCAGATATGTACCACCATAAATAGAAATAAATGTACATGTGTATTGGCTTTTTTGGAAAAGGGGTAGGTATAGTTATATGGCACATTTATTTATTATTTGAGAGATAAAATTAACTTTGGGTGGTGTTAAAAAAAATTACCACGAAGGCTAAGGTGGGTGCGAAGCGGGGCACCCGCCTTAGCCTTCTAACCTAATTAGAAAAGTTCGGATCTGTTTATAATTAATAAATTTGGTTTATATCTATATGTTTGGGGACCCATTCTACATAAGCGAAACCATTGGAGACACCTATTGATAATATATAAGGTCTGTTACATCTTATTAAATACAAGAAAGGAAACAAATTTTGTAAGTTATGGTTGAGGCTATGAATATTATCAAAAAGATGCTTACCAATATCAGTAATTGGGGCTTTAGTGCTATATCCTTTCAGGTGTCCTGAATCGGAATCATCCAATAATTCCGGACTATCGGGCAACCCTGCGACTACAAAATAATCTGCAACTCTCCGGTCATCCATGTTTCACTTATCTTATTTACACCTACAACATTTAACACTAAACAAACCACCATTGTCAAAACTAAAATCAAGTTATAACCTATTGTTTTTAAATTATTAGAAAACCAAGAAATAATCCAAAAACCATTCAAAACTACAGGTTGTAACACAATTTTTTAAAAATAGGATTAACAAGACAAGAAACCCTTGAAGTGAACTCACAAGATTAACTTTAAAAAGTTATTTGTTTTACCTTTATCATATTATTCTTACGTTTAATTGTATTTACTGCGTATCATTTAAACAATCCACTAGTAACCACGTGAGTTGCAACAAAAATTAAATTAGTACCTTTTATTTAGATTTTCAGTTAAACGTCATTTTATCCGACCCGACATGACAACAACTGGGGTCATCACGAAAATAACACTGTCATCATAAATTTGTCAATCCTGACGTCTGACAGTAGCATTACAAATGACTTTATTTGAGTGCCTGGCGAAGGTTTAGCGCGAATGTCTTTTTACTGTCTGAGATTTTAATGGTTTCGCGAAACCAAAGGTTTAGCGACTCTTTCCAATCGCGTCAAAAATTATTCCCGGTTGGTGGGTATCTGAAGATATAAGTTGCATGTAAAAAACGCAAAATTAATACTAGTTACATTGGAGCCATAATCTTTCAAAAAAGAAGAATTATAGTTGTAAGCCAGGGTCAAACCGTCATGCGTTTGATGGCCGGTTCTATATCTAACAAATTAATTGTTTATGTGCCTAAAACTTCTTTGTTTGGGTTTATGGCTCCAACACTTTCAACGTTGATTTTGCCAACGCCTATAATTTAACTATCGGTTAAAATTTGACATAAGTTATATACAGCTAAAATTCTAAAATATCAAAATTCAACTGCTTATAAGGCAGGTGTATGGAGGGTAGAGGTCACAGAATACATGTATGGTAGAGAGAGGTACGGAGAACTGTCTCGTATGGGTAGAAGTTGAAAAGTGTCCAGCTTTAAACAATAAATAATAGTTCAAAAACCCTCCGGATTGACGCTAGCGTAGGCAAATGGTGTGCTATGGATGTAGCAGTTGTTAACCGATTCAAATATACAGAGTTAGAAAATTTTATATTTTTAGTGATTTACCAGTAGTTGGTGATAGTACGCTATTAAAAACTACAACTATTCGCGTAAACGTACATACTCTTTGTATTTACGTAGTAAAAAATAATATAGTTAATATTATAAAACCTCGAAGAATTATTGTTATGTGAAAACGTGAAGAGTGATTTAATTTCGTGGACTTTGAATAATTACACTTAGTGATTTTTAATATTTAATTTTATAAGACTAAAATTAAATATGATAATACTTTAATAACTTTTGGCGATTGCGGAGGCTGAGACTTAACAATCTGATACACAAATTTTAAGTAGTGGATGGGCGTAGTGGGTAGGGGGGAGGTAAACTTACATCTACTACAACCCCTAAGGTCCGGAGGTCTTAAATTTTTATATTTTATAAACATAACCTCACTTGTTTTTGTGGTAAAATTGCATCACTTTTGATAATAAAAAACCGTGATTTGAGTTTATGAATTGTTTATGAATGTACTCACAAATTACATATAACTGCCAGAACTTTTTGTAACACTAAAATTGTTTTTAATGTAGAAATAAAGTTTTAAATTTAATTGAGGCATAAGTCATAATTACAAAATTCATGCTAGACATATAATCGATTGATTAAAAAGCGATTACGTAAAAAAAACATCGTCTTTATTGGTCGCCATTTCGAATGGTTACTCTTGTAGTGTATATGAATGTGTTTTATTGTATTTTTTCTTCATTTTTATCCAATTAAGCTGGTTTTTGGTTATTTTGGCTCGTTTTATGTTGATTACTAGCTAATTTTTGAACTTTGAAAGGATTTTTCAACTTTGGACCTATGATAGAAGTGCAATATTAGCGAAAAAATCAGTGAAAATAAGTGAGGTTTAGTTTAAAAAAAAATATATATTTCGAGATCTCCTGACCTTAGGGGTTGTAGTAAAGGTAAGTATGCCTCCCCCTCCCCACTTCACCACCCCACTACTTAAAATTCCTGTATTAGATTGCTATACATTTACCATTTCTTTATAGTTCACCCTGATGCTAATGTGGCGCAATCCTAATTTAATGCAAGATGGTTTTCCTTAGATACCTCTCCTCTACCCTCCATAGGCAAATTACAGAGTACTTTTATAGTATGGAGGGTTTTTTTTGATGCGCATTTTGTATCATACCGAGTCCCTCTCGGCTGTGGGGGTGGGACCGAACCGCGGCAATAAGTGCCGCGCAGCGTGTCCGAAGACTGGGCGGAACCAACTACTCCGCTAAACCTAATGCGCTTGTTTGGAAGAACATGAAATGACGAGCGAAGCTACATCTATTGTTCAACTGCGCAACAAGCTTAGGTCACTCTGGGATGTAGAGTGACCCACATTTTTTTTTTTAAGGCGGGGGAAATGCAATTCGCACATACCGGGTCCTTTGCTAGGGATTAGACCGTTGTTGATCATGGAGGCTTTCCACTGAGGCAATCCAAACAATAATCAACCGGCTTGTGTGGAGACTCGACTAATCAATACCCCACTAAAACCACCCTCCTCCCATGTGCCCCGCGCTTATGGCAGGAAAGGCGTGAGATACAGAACGTAGTTACGCCCACACCGATCCTAGCGCACAAGTGCTTGAGAATGCCCCGGGAGAGGCAAACTCACTTCGTCAACAGGGGTGAAGACTCCTCTGCTCCCTAGATGCTAGAGGGCCCCTGCAGCGGTATTTCAGGGAGGTCATGCGCATACCTGCGCCTCCGGGCTCCCAACTGACGTCGGCGCCCGCGAGACGCATGCGCACTACCATCTCTCTCCCTATCTCGTTCCGCGGCCACCTTATGAGACACTACCGTCTCGCAGAAATTGGCCGCACCCACCCACCAATCGTCGCTGTGCAGCATGGCGAGAGTGACCCACTTCACCAACATAGGTTGAGTTGGACCTGTCGCATTCCCACGATGCGCGGACACCTGCGATAGAATCATGGGAGATTTTGCGCATACCTGTCTCCGGAGACTAGTCTGACGACGGCGTCCGGAGAGCGCGTGCGTAGCCCTCTCTTACTCTCTCAGCGCATTCCTTGCGGGACATTACTACCTCGCAAAAGGAAGTATCCGCTGACCAGTGATCATTGCTGTGGAGCATGGTTTCAACCACTGGGCGGGATGGAGTAAACCCTCATCCCCGAATAGGCGATTTGTCGTCAAGTTGCAGAAACTGCCTGCTCACAGATGGTCTCAACCAGTCCCCTCAGTGAATCAATCGGCCTTACGATGGCCTCGAGCTCGAATTTTTAGTGGTACCGCGTTGACAGACACTTTTTCAACAGGGAAATGGTACCACAGAGTGCATTGATATATTAAAAGTATCATTAAAACAAAATAAAACTTGTTAAAATATTCTATATTATTATTAAACATCTATGATTATTTCCTTTTGTGCCTTTGATGAAGGTGCTAATGTATCATTGAGTTCCATTACATTACTATCTGTACTTATATGAGCACTAGCCATAAGCAGACAGATAGCTCCCTCTAATTCACTGACTTTCTTACAAACTTCTATTTCTTCTTTAACTTCCTTCTGTAAATTTCTGAATAGAAGTAAATTCTGGTCTGAGAATGTTGTTAATTGATTTTCGAATACATCAATAAATACATTTGCTGTATCAATACAAGTTCTTGTAAATCGTGTTTCTCCCATGTTTTTCTTTAAAAACTTTAATAATGAACCAATATTCTTTTCATTCAAATTATCCATAGCATCATGGAGAACTTTCCTTCTTAGCAGCTCTTGTAGTATTGCAATAGTATTTTCAGGTTGTTTTGATACAACATAAGTTTTTAAAACAGCACCTAAAGCTTTATCAAACTGCATTTTTCTCAAATATGCATCACTTTCTGCACTTTTTATAGGCTTTGCTTGTTTAATAACAGAATTACTAGTTTGCACTGGAATATTGATATGATCAGGAGTAAATTTGTAAAGCCCTTGTTTTTCAACTGATTTCTTTCCAAGTTGTTCTCGTTTTCTTACAGAAATAATTCCATCAATCATACCAACAGCTAGAATGTCGTCATGTTCAGAAATGGCCATACTTAGTACAGCATTGGGGAAATCAATGTTATGAACAACCCTGAATGTGGATATGTCATATATTTTCACATGTCTATCTAAAGATGCTGACATAAGCCTACTGTTATTGCTGGCAAGTCTTAGTGTTGTTACTGTTTTATGATGTTGAGATATATTTGTTAACAATTTTCCACCATTGAAAATATCCCAAGCCTTTATTTCTGTTCCACCAGCACTAATAAAGATACCCCCAGATGGTAAAAATAAAACAGATTCAACAGGACTGCCATGATTAACGGTCAAAACTGTATCATTTGATCTGCAATCATACAATTTGAGTGTTTGGTCATAACTGCCTGATAGAATTATATCTGGTGATATAGGACTAGGTGCTCCAGCTCTGATGTAATCTGTATGTTCAGCAAATGTTGCTGTTTTTTGCTCTGTAGCAATATCCCACATTGAAACAGATTTGTCATCTGAAAAACTGAGCACTTTGATTTGATCTTTTGTAAAGGATGTTCTGTGGACCTGCAATAATTAAATAAAATATTATTTGATATTATGTTGCAAAGGTATAGGTTATAGACAGTCAATGGCACAATTTGATACATGAAGGATAGTCTTACTAGCTAGTCTGCAAGCGATACTAATCCTTTGCAGGTGTCTTATTACCCCTTTGAATTTGAGTGATCTATTTTTCGCACTAATCTCTTTGTTCACGCCGCCGTAAGACGTCATAAAACCTTCTTTCCCCGTTGGTATTTTATGCGATTTCTTAGAAGCCATTAAGCTGACCATTTAACGATTTCAAAAACCAGTGGGCGGCGTGTTGATAGGAGGCCATGTCTAATTTACAAATGGATGAGGGTCGGTCAGTCGGGAGATGCGCCCGTCGTGTTCTAACTACGAACGAGGCGTTACCTAGTGTACTTTCGGAGCGAGTATCTAATAACGATGAAGTTTGCACGATTTATGTGATAACGATTTTCTGCCCTACAGTTTGGTTTTGTTGTATTCGGTTATACTTGTAAGAACTGTGAATTACGTGTATGTACTTTTTAATAAACTTTGTGATAATTTCAACAGCATTTTCGAATTTACATCCTACAAATCACCTACAAATTCGTAACAATAGGGAAAGTGAATTATAAGTACAGTGAAGAGTAGATGAAGCTTTAATCTTTATGGACATTTGAGTTACCAATTGCCCCCTATGGCGAAGTCCTTGTAATGTCATTTGATTTAAACTAATTACTAAATCAGTCATAAAATTTACAGAACTCTGTAAATTCACAATCTTTCTGAAAGTTCTTAGTTATTATTTTAATTGCTTTCAGTAATCTCATTAGAATCAGATTGTAGATTCCAACTGTAGTATTTTTTCAGTATAAAAGTAAGGGTACTTTTATACTGAAAAAGTACTCTTACTTTTATACTGAAAAACACTTGTACAGAAAAAGAACTAAACAAAGCAAAAGTGAAACATTATGATTGGTTTATTACAAGAAGTCCCAGACAATAAACATGCAGCATCATTATTTATGAAAGTCTATATTTATTGTATTATTATAATAACCATGTATTGTTTGGGTCTAATAATATTTAAATGATTGATGCCAAGGACACAAATATTTTTTTATATAAATTTTTAATATTTATTTGGAAATCATACTTACAGGTCCAGTGTGACCAGTGAAGACTCGCAAGACATTCTTAGATTGTACATCAAACAACTTCACAGCAGCCTCTTCACTACCTGCTACTAGGAGCCTACCATCAGCTCTAAAACATCCACCATAGGCTGCTTCAACAAACTTTGAAATGTTCTTGGCTACTACTTTTGTAATTGGATCATATACCTAAAAGTTGAATAAAATAAAAATTTATTTATTTTTGTATGATATAGATAGATTGACAACTCCTTATTGTACAGAATTAAAGAAAAATTACAAATTAATACTATTCTAATTGTGCAAAAATGTGCTTATTTCTGTAATTTCTTCCAGAAAACTCAAATAAGAATAACTCAGATTGAAAATGGCAATGGTGGTACATTTATTGTATGACATACTACATTCTTATATAAGTATTGTAATAATTCCCTATTCTATTAGGTTGGGGTAAAAGTTTCTTCACATTTTATTTATTTTAAAAAGGTTTTTTTTATAAAGTTTATTTACATTTGACTAAAGTTTGTAGGTGCCATTTTACTGTATAACTTTTTGCCCTCTTGTAGATAGGGACGTGAACCCATTGCTTTAAAAATTTTGGGGCTTCTGATCAAAAAACTGTGACAAGAGTTTTGGCAGTCCTCTTGTGTTGTTAACCTGACACTGCCTAAGGAATTCTACAGAGACCGAAACAGGTGAAAATCTGAAGGTGCAAGATCAGGACTATACGGCAGATGCATTAACACCTCCCAGCCAAACTCTCGTATATTTTGCTGAGTGGCTAAATATGTGCGAGGTCTAGCGTTATTATGGTAAAAAACCACACCCCTTCTGTTGATTAATTCAGGCCTCTTTTTCTCAACTTTTTGCTTTAATCTCATCAATTGTTCGCAGTACAGTTCATAATCGATGCTCCTGCCTGGCGGTAACAGCTCATAATGAATAATGCCCTTCCAATCCCACCATACACACAGCATCACCTTGTTGCGAGTTAATCTGGGTTTCGCCACAGTCTGTGAAGCCTGACCGGCCTTTGACCACGATCTTTTTCGCACGTTCTTGTCGTACGTGATCGACATGTCATCACCAGTTATCAGCTTCTTCAAAAATGGTTAGGTTTCATTACGTCGTAATAAAGAATCACAAATGAGTAAATGGTTCATTAGGTTTCTTTCAGTGAGCTCATGAGGCACCCAAATATCGAGCTTTTTTGTGTACCCAGCTTTTTTCAAATGCGCCAAAACCGTTTTGTGGCCAATTCCCAGTTCTCCAGCTAAATCTTAACTACTAATATGCCGATCTTGCTCCACTTTTTCAAAAATAGCATCAATTTTGTCCGTAACAGGGCGACCAGAGCAATGTGTATCTTTGATATAAAAATTTCAGGATTGAAAATGCTTAAACCAAATTTGCGCTACTCTCACAGATACTGCATTAGGTCCATAAACATCACAATTTTTTTTTTGCAGCTTGTGTTGCATTTTTACCTTTTTTGTAGTAAAATTTTAAAATGTATCGAGTTTCTTCATTAGATTCACTCGTTTTAACAATAAGAAAACAAATGAAAATCATACATTTTCCAAATCTGAATTTGGAATTGTCTTCTTTAAAATTAAAACTTTTTAATGATACCAGAACCAGCCAGATACAAAATAGTAGTCATTTTTTTTTTCCAAGTCATGGTAGTTATTAGTTACCACACTAGCACCTGTATCTCACTTTTTAAATGATGCAAGTTTAAATCCTGGCCATAAAGCATATAGGTATTTTTGGAACCTAATGTGCTTATTGGTACAATTACATTGCAGGTGCTTATGGTAAACAAAAATATTATGAAGAAACCTGCTCATCAAGCTAATTCATGAAACCCACAAAAACTTTATGGAAGTACTCAAAATGGATAAAGGAATGTGTCAATTTCCAAAATTCTGATCAATATATCAAGACAGAGTTATGAAAATTATTATATTGTCATTGGTACTTATTGTGTGCAAATATTTAAATTATTCAGATGTCTGGAGGTGGGTGAAAATTATGTTGAAAGCTTCCATTACATACCTAGACACATACATACAGGGCAAACTAACATAAGCATATTAAAAATATAGAGGTCTGAGCTCAGCAGTGAGACGTTAATGGGTTGTTATAATGAGTTTTATAATCTACGTTTAATAAAGTAATATGTACCTGCACTCGAACAGAACATGTAGCGGCAAAGTAATATGGTTCCACTGGGCTGAAATCTATGTAATCTATCGCTCCAAATTCTTTGACTAATACTGGAGACTGAAACCAATTACAATTTAAAATCTGACCAAAAACAATAAAAGCACAGTAAAATGTTTCAGAAAAGTATTTACTCCTAATTTCTTCCAATATAAATTGTCTTCAGTAAGCACTGAGCTAGGTTTTTTGAAAACAGCTTTATTAGTAGTTTTAAACGGATAAGACACATTCGCCATACTGACTAGTATTTATAATAATTAATAAACAAATATTTTAAAGAAAATGCTTTAATGTAAACTTTTTACAATGATTAATGGATTAAAATTTACCACAATAATAATAACAAATATTACAAATACCACATGTCGAGCCGATCTGTCATTTATCTGGATGACATGTTGACTTTTTTCTAAGCAACGACAACAACCACTCAACAACTCTAGTCTCTCAGTCCATAGACAAAACTTATATTCTGTATTTGCGTTGCTTGCAACGACCTACTCGGAGACATTGGAATATGATCTATTTTAAAATATGAATGACCAAACATTGTTCATTTTGTTGGAGAGGGAATGAATGATTGAATTAATAAATAAAATAAAGGTTTTCTGTATTATTGTGAATGACTTTTCTAATGTGACAGGTTACTATATCGAAAATATTAAAAACTAAAATCAAATAAAACCTTTTTTGTTGTAAACTGTGTATTCTCTTCAATGGAATTTACCAGGCTAAGATTAAAGATGCCGCTACAGAAATATTTTGGGAACCGTTTACGACAGCTGAATGTAAAGCCACCAGGCAAGTCGGATCATGCCAAATGCCACATCGTTGATCGTCCTATCCCAAAAGGGTACAAATCGCAAATAGTAGAAAATCTATTATAAAAAAAGACCAGTTTTTTAAATGTTTTATTTATTTTTTACTCTTATATAAAATTTTATTTTATGACACTGAGACGTTTAATGTCGACACTTTTCAAAATTCTCTATTCCGCTGTACCTGTACCACTTTAGAATATACAATTTCATTGCAATACAGATAAATTAGCTTCGATGTGTTTTTGCGTTTGTCAAAAGTAAGTCAAAAGTACGGTCAGCACATAAATAACTAAATTAATACTTTTTACAGGCAGGTACTTAATATGAAACTAATAATATTAAGCGATACTGTTGGCCTCTGTTCTGAAGAATGACATTTGTTTTCTGATAGCACCTTTCTAATGGAAGTCAATGAAATTCTGGTTGATTTAGCAACTAATTGAACGGGAATCATAATACTGTTCGGATTGCTATTGCACTCTTTTGCGAAATATTTGTACAAATTATACAAAATTTCTTTAGTTTGGGAAGTCAAAAGCTTACCTCGACCACATTTCAACATCGGAACCATTTTTAACTAACAACTTGTGATTGTAAATATATTTTCTTCTTTAAAATATAATGAACTTTTGTTAATTGTACAAGAATATTTAAATTTCAAGTTTAGAATTCCTGTACACATACAAACACTACTATAAACGCAAAAACGTCTCGAAGCCAATTTATCTATACTAAAAATATGAAATAGGTAGGCAATCAAACATTACTTTCTTTATAGATTTCTGCTTGAATATTTTTGTTGTAAACGGGAGGCAATCTCTTTTAGAAAGAAGATGAATGAATGAAAGATGAAAAAAAACATTTCTCTTTACATACATCTTCTATCTGTTTCTGAATTAAGCTCTTTACCTTAATCTCCTAAAACTGAATGCATATTTTTTTAAATATTAAGACTTGCTCTCTGTTGCACACATTTGAAACTTTCCGAGTATAAACCATGTTGTCACAGTGAGGGATATTTGTTTAAAAGCTTGAAAGGTAGGGTTATTGTTTCTTAAGCTGTATATGCACGCATTTGTGCAATTTTTTGTATGCAATGTATCTTTTTGCTTTAAAAACTCACAGCCATTGTGGGATTTTTAAAGTTGTTATAAAAATCTTAGAGAGTGGACTTACAGCCCATTCCTATATCTTACCAATCGCCCATTTCCTTACTATTGGTTAAAATTTAAGATAAACTACATAGAAGTAATGTTAAAATTCAACCAATGGTAAGGAAAGCGAATGGATAATAAGATATAGGAATCGGCTATTAATTTATTTTCCCTTATCTACAAATGGCATATATACATTTTTTTAAATTGCCAATCGCCAGAAGGTCTTGTCGTCATTCATTCTTGCTATCGTTATATATATAGCCGTCCATAAATATTTCCTCTCAATTTTCTCAATGGAGCAGAGTCACTATATGAATTAAATAAATCTTCGAAGTAAAATATTAATCCAGCGTGTCTTAATGCAGGATCGACTTGCTTGCCATGCCATAGATTACTATAAGATACTATGTCTTCCACATACTGGGCTGTAAATGATAGAAAACAAATTAATGTTATAATACAAGTAGTAAACAAGTATAAAATATAAACTGTCTTTTCTATAGTGCCAGGATTGTAATGGCCATTTTTAGTTTTAACTAGGATATACCCGCGACTTCGTCTACGCTTGACTTAAAATTCCCGCGGCAGTTAAAAAAGGATGTAAGCTATCGTTTTAATGAAAATTGTGTCGGAATAAGCTAATTTTTTTGCACCCGAACAAGTTCAAACCGCTCCCGGGAAAATTCCCGGGTTAAAAGTAACACACATTTTTTAGTTATCGATCAGTGAAAAATCACACTGGAATTCGAATTCTTTTTTCAATCTGGTCATTTTAAATCAGTCTCAGAAAATTTCCCGCGAGATTCCCAGACTTTTGTCTTGTGAAAGTCTAAGAATTTGCTATCGATCAGCGAAAACCGCACCGAAATCGACCCAGTAGATTTTACGTGAATCCCGAACAAACAGAGTCAAGAAATCTAAAAAAAAATGCATCGTATTCTATATCGTTTATATAGTCTATTTTCCCCTTGTTTTTTTTTTAATAGCTTCAAAGTACAGACACGGCATGTTTTGATTTTTTATAATATTACTAGCTGTCTCCGGCAGATGTTGTCCTGCACTAAAAAAATAAAAATCCATAACTCGATTGCAGCCTTCTACCGGGAGCAATCGTGAATCTAAACCATTCTGGGACCCACTTGAACACGCACAAAAAATTTCATCAAAATCGGTTCAATCATTTAGGAAGAATTCAGTGACATACAAATAAACAGAAGAATTTTATATATAATTTTTTTTAAGCCAGAAACACTTTTGGGCCTCCTCACAAGACTTTACCAAAGTTTTTATCACAATCTAAATGGTTTAGGAGTCCATCGAAGACAAACATACAAACATGGATTTTTATCTATTAGATAATTAATTATTAAAGTCTGCTACTTCACATAATTAATGAATTTAAGAATTCAAATGTACGTTATAGATTGAAACACTTTTATTTATTATCTATAATATTATAAAAATGCCTAAAATTAAAAAAAACCAACTGAAATATCCTTATTAATATTATAAATGCGAAAGAAAGAAAACGGAGAAACTACTGGACCGATTTGGTTGAAACTCAGTAAATATATTTGTCTCTTTGTTTATTATGCTTTTACGAAAAAAACTACTGGATCAATTTGGCTGAAATTTGTATGTATGTAACTTTAATATCGAGGGTGAACAAGGGATACTTTTTATCCCGGATAATGGGATAGATTTATATAAAGGTTACCCCAGAAAGTAGGATAGGTTTTTTGTGATTTACCATTTTGGTATTTTGGTCATTTTGGGCATTTCGGTCAATTTGAGCATTTCGGTCAATTTGGTCATTTTCGTTATTTTTGTCATTTATGTAGTTTACAGATAGATAGACGGGGATAGATAAATAAAATTAGAACGGGTTGAAACGAGGATGAAAGTTTATATGGGAGACCAATCCTGTCCCAAGTTTACAGATATAAAAAATTATCATCTATAAAAAATGCGATAATAACTCTATCTGTCTGTTAAGCCTTCACGGAAAAACTACTAGGAGTTCTGGATCGCTTTTGCTGTAATTTTGTTTAAATGTAGTTTTAATACCGAAAATGTACATAAATACTTTTCGATCTTCCGGGGGCAAATGGCACTAACATAAAAAATTAATACAATGTAACCTGTATTAACGCCTGCTGTTTAAACTAGAGGCATGAGTAGAGTTCGACCCGGGGCGCAGTCGCGGGTTAAACTCTACTACTATATAAACGATGAAGAACACAATGCGAATTTAATGCTGTTTTCGTTGATCAACAGCACATTCTTAGACTTAAAATCTGCTCTACTTTTTATCGCAGGAATAATGCGGGAATTTTTCTGGGAATGATTTAAAAATTGAATTCTAATGCCATTTTTTTACTGATCAATAGTAAATTTTATGTAAGAAAATGTGTGATTTTTATCCTGGGAATATTCCCGGGAGCGGTTTGTGGTTGTTCGGGTGCATAAAAATTAGCTTATTCCGACATAAGGCAATACCTTACTTTTTTTAAATATCCTGTGGTACTTTGTGTTCCGGCAATCCCGTTGGAAATTTCAAGTCAAGCATGGACGAAGTCGCGGGCATATTCTAGTTTGAAATATAAAGTAAATTTTGGGTGGTTATAAAAAAAATAACCACGGCGGCATAGCTTTCTGACCTTAATTTAAAAAGTTCGAATCTGTTCATAATAAATGAAAGGTGTCCCATAACTATAGCCCACCCTTTCTTGGTAATGTGCAGATTGCTTGGGTAATCTAACACTTTGATTAATGTGATCCAAAGGTATTATATTATTGAAGGCCGATACTAATTCTTTGCAGGTTATTAACCCTTTGAATTTGAGTGATCTATTGTTCACGCTAATCTCTTTGTTCACGGCGCCGTAAGACGTCATAAACCCTTTTTTCCTCTGTTGATATTTTATGCGAATTCTTGGAAGCCATTAAGTTGACCGTTTAACGATTTCAAGAACCAGTAGGCGGCATGTTGCTAGGAGGCTATATCTAATATACAAATGGATGAGAATCGGTCAGTCAGGAAATGTGCTAGTTGTGCGAACGAGGCGTTATCTAGTGCACTTTCGGAGCGAGATCTTATAACGACGAATTTTGCGCGATTTTGGTTTTGTTGTATTTGGCTAAATTTGTAAGAACTGTGAATTACGTGTGTGTACTTCTAATAAACTTTATGATAATTCCAACGGCATTTTCGAATTTACATCATAGAAATCCCCTACAAATTTGTAACAATATGTCAACTACATAGTGTTATGATTAGAAAACACAAATATTTATAGGCTGTAATTTAGGCACGTTTTGCAATCATTTCAAACATCTTTAAGACATTGCGAGAATAATCTTTAAATGAAGCCCACAACTTGCCAAAAATGCACTGAATTATACAAAACTAAGATTCTGACAAAAATTCTTCCAACTATGTTTGCATTGTATCAAACAAGCCCAAAACGTTACTCTAAAGAATTTTAAAATAATGGAAATTTATTAACTACAATGCAATCTAGTTCTATTATCATCATATCTTATGGATTCTATAAACATAATTACTATAATAGAAAATAATCACATACTTAAAAAAATATAAACTTTTATTAAACTTACAGAATTGTTCGATGTAAGGCAATGCCAATGCAACAGTCTTACTGAAAACGCTCGTTTGTATTCTGACCTACAAAAAAATACCACTAATAATATAACTTAAAATAAAATTCAGACGTTAACCAGTGCCTTCGATAATTTTCCTTAGCCGCTACTAAATCCTTGAATGACCCATACATCCATACTTATAAATTTTAAATTTCTTTTTAAAAACATAATTATGGTAAGTTTCAAATATAAAAAAATGGTCGCGTGCGAATCACATTTGCACTTAGATTGTTCCTCTATAAAATACAACACAGATATTATATAAATCTTAAGTATTTGGCAGCAATAGTCAGAGAGTAAAGGCAAACTTGCCTCAAACAAGGTTTGTGTATTAAATTACTTCAACCAGTACTTCACACCACAGCAACAACTTGCACTTTTACAAGATGCAAATCATGCAAGACAAGGAGCATTGCTCACATCTATAGGTCGATACCTATGGATCATAAAATAATACTAAATTATGAACATTACAATATATAATAATAGAATAAATATTTGAAGGTCTTGTTAATTTTTTAAACTGTAAAAAATATAATGGAAACCACAATTTTTTGTTTTTGGCACACTCACTTTGCTTGGATTTCTCTAATGAGTGATTGGGGGTTTCATCCTCGGAATAACCAGACAAGCGAGCACATTCAGGCAGCTCAGATTCGGGCAGGAACGGAGTCTCAGTGCCCGTGGTACCAATACGAAGAACATTGTGTTTTAAGTCAATGTTACACTGTATAAAAAGAAATATTTATAATAGTAATATGCAGGAAAGTTCAAGATTTACATATACTTACTCCTAGGCATGCTTGTGAGGCACTCTAAGAACAACAGTGATCAATCAGAAATATTGTTTCTGAAACTGCAAATAATAATTTTTTGGATTGCAATGATAAATCTATATATCACTGGGGGCTGCCTTAACCCTTAAACTAATCCACTTCATTCATTTATTCATTGTCAGTTCATCAGCTCCCATGTCCTGTCTTATGATGTGTCTATTTTTCTTTAGTTATTTAGGGTTCATAAATCCCTCTAAATACAGCTATACGAAGGTATGTCTTATCAACATTTTTTTAAATAGATGCAGGATATCTGAACCTAAGCAGACAAGAGATTTAAGCACAGAGTAAGTATACATTTAGGTTAAGAACACTTTTACTGTCAAGTGGCTGCCAGCTGCAGCAGTGGGAAGGCATTATGGTATAATGGACTGTGTTCACATTTACATATATAAAATTCACAGAATGGCAGCGCAGTGGCGGGCTGTGGGCGGCGCCGCCTACACAAACATCTAGGCAACCAAATTTCTGTAAAACTAAGTTATATTTTCACATGATGAACACTTCCCAAGAATAAGGTTACATATGCATATATGACACAGAGTCACAGTATATTGTCATTATGTACACATAAAAACCCCTAAATTCCAAAATGCCAAAGATAATTTCAAGATTAGATTTTGTGTAAGAATCAATTTTATGGAAAAATTAAGAAAAAGTAATTAATTTTATTATTACTAGCAGTCCCGGAGACATTGTCCTGCCTTGAAAAAATATTTTGAACCCTATTGCAGCGCCACCTACCGGGTTCAACTGTGAATCTAAACCATTCTCGAATCCACCTGAACACACACAAAATATTTCATCGAAATTGGTCCAGCCGTTTAAGAGGAGTTCAGTCACATACACACGCACAGAAGAATTATATATATAAAAGATTAGTACTAAGCTAATTTTGTGGGAGACAAACTTCAAATCACACTCCTGGTTCTGTGCCCCTAGACAAGTGGCATTACCGCTAAGTGAACAGATTAGAAAATGTATGGGAATGACATATTGTTATGCTAAATATTATCTCATTCTTTCTTTTGTTCTTTTTTGGAGGATTATGGCTCCAAGCAATTAGCATTGATTTTGCCAATGTCACACTGGATGATAAAATGTCAGGTGCATATACATAAAATAAAATAAAAAGAAAAACTTGACTGGTAAATTCAAATTCTGTGATTCTGTGGACAAAATAGACAAACTATATTATACATATATGTTATTTGAAGTTAACAACTTTGATAAAATATTTAC
The DNA here is from genome assembly GCA_039645545.1 of Dendrolimus houi. Taxonomy (NCBI): domain Eukaryota; kingdom Metazoa; phylum Arthropoda; class Insecta; order Lepidoptera; family Lasiocampidae; genus Dendrolimus; species Dendrolimus houi. The sequence continues at coordinate 14,374,021 of CM077131.1, forward strand.
ATATTTAATATATATATAATAATAATATATTTAATATTTCTTATCAGCTAGGGTTAAAAGAAAGTTCACATTGACAGGGCGGGGAAAGTCATTGGGTAAAATGCTGTAAAGTGGTATATCAATTTTGGGACTTTAAAAAAATATGGTGAACTGAACTGTCATATGTCATTCCCATACATTTCCATTCTATTAATTTATCTCTAATGTCACTTGTCTAGAGGGGTTGTAAAGATTTTGTAAAAATTACATCATTCTATGGATAGACAAATATTACTTCTTTATAATTTGTTATGTGATTGGCATTGGAACCTTTCATTAAAATTAACCAAGATGATGCAAACCTGATGACGTTTAAGCATGTCCAAACCAAGCAACATATCCATAGGTTGCTCTTCAAGGACTGAGAATGAAGTGGTCAAGAAGTCCTTTTCTATTCTCATCTGAACCATGTGAATGCGTCCTATAATTTTCTGTACACCAACACCTTTAGCAATACCGGCCCATCTGCAAGATATCAACAAATGGGTTTCACATAAAAAATGAAGCCACATTGACCCAGTCATTAACCAAGATAATATAAATAGTGGTTGTGGCATTCCTGTGTAAGCTATGTGGTACTACTACTATCTGCTGTTCAAGTTGTATTTTTAAAAATTTTAAGGGTTACAGTACCTTAACTGGAATAATTTAAAATAGACATCAAATTGATTTTCATATATAATCTGTAAACCAAACAGTATGTTTATATGTATATTGCAATCAGGATATGTGGCACAGACTTGAGGAAGCCTACATCCAGCAGTGGACTTTTACTGGCTGAAAAAGAAGAAACAGTAAATTCTAAAATGAAACAAACTAAAATACATACCTTGTGTCAACTAGACGCATAATATTACACCTTTCAGCACATGCAGCAGACATTATGGTTGTTTGTGCACCAGAATCAATGAATGCTTTTACTGGAAACCTGGAAAACATAAAGCAAATGTCCATTATTACTACTTGGATGTTCATGTCGGATTAGCAATAATTGCTGAGGATAGGAGGGCCCAGGGCAGGATTTGATACTCGTGGCACCAAAGCATAGATAGATAAAAATAGAAAACTCTTTATTGTTTACCACATCCACATAAAGTAAATAATTTAGTCATTTTGAATAAAGGCAGTAATAAAGGATGTCCTTATTGTTTTACTTATCTCTTCCAGAATCTTGCACATTTTGTGAAAAAAAAAACAATTCCACAAAGAATATTAAGTGGGGAATACACACACTAGAAGCATGAGCCTCAGATTTATGCCTTTAAGGTCTGTTCTTAGCTACAACACAGAATTATGGTTATTAACCATCAGATGTCAAGTTCAGGGGTAACTCAAATTTTGGCTTTTTAATTTATGCTAAATTTTATTATTTATTTTCAGTTAAATTGAAATTTTAACATTAAATAACTTTAAATATGTACTATGTCAGTGATATATTTATTTTAATGTGTGCTGCATTATTAATTAATTATCTTTTATTTATCTATATTTTTGTAACATATTATGACTTTTCAAGAAAATGTATAAATTTTATAATGTAGGACTTAAGAATCAGGACATACTCATTGACATGGCAGTTTATATACAACATAACAACACTTCCAAATGTTTCTGGATTGTGTTCCATTGCTGCTTCCATATTTGCTTCAATATTTTTTTGCCTAATTTCTTCAGCAATCATTCTCTGAGCTTCTGTATCAAATGGATCTGAATTCATCATTCTAGAAACCAAAATCAAGAGTGAATTAGACATAGAAATACAATGTATAACACAATTATATGATAATTTATTTCATAAAGATATTATAATACCTACCTTATTCTTTGCTGTTGGCGCTCTGTCCTGGCAAGCTTTTGTTCATGAAGCACAGAAGCAAATGTGTCTATGGAAAATGTATGATTTGAATTTTAATACTACAAACCAATAATCTTAATAAAATTCAATTCATAAATAAATTTCAATGTTTTAATATAAAGTTAAACTCACCAAAATTGCCACTCAGGAGCGCATCGGCAAGTCTGGGATTATTTTGTTTAAGTAAAGCTAGCTGGTCTGGATTGGCTAAGAACATTTGTCTGATAATTTGTGGATCTTCTTCTGCTGGCGGATTTCTTGCGCCCATTGAACTACTAGCCCCAATTGGTACTCGGATACTACTGAAATCTAAATTTGCTAAGCCCGTAGGTAAGGCTGAAAGCCGGTTGAACTATTGTTATACATTTTATAGTAAAAACAAACATTTTTAGAACAGTTAAAACAAACAATGAAGAAAAATTACCTTGGCTAGAATCATTCAGGTTCAAATTGGACGCAGACTGCAGCATATGCAGAAGTACGATCACATCCCCTTCACGGACACCGTGTTCTTTAAGTGATTTTTTGTCGTCCAGCATTGGTTTACCATTGAAGTTCAATGTCAGATCCTTAGCAGGAAATCCGGATTCTACTTCACAAAATGCTTTAAAATTTTCCAATTCCAGATCCTCAGAAACATCCAAAACAAAAATCTCATCATTGAGAGTAGTCACAGTAATCTTCATTGTGAAATTTGGTTACTTTGCTTGGAGTGAAATGAATTATTAAATTCAGAAAGGCAGGATTATAAAGCGGTATTTAAATTAGAAGGATGAATGTCCAAAACATTTATGACGTCCACGAACATAAATGAACACATAGAAAATACTAAAATTATTTGAAATCACTTTCTACCTGCCTGTTTACCAATATTATTTTTCTATAAAATCAAATTCTTACATAAAAACAAAAATTGTTACTTATTATTTGTTCTTGTTATTTTTCAAATTTGCCATAAAGTCAGGCAAAGGACTTAGCCCATACAGCCTTGTCAGTCGTATTCGTTATAAGGGTCATTCTATTCGACAGCAAAAAAACTGTGCATTGCAAAATTAAAATGGAAACAATTTAGTTCTCGCTGTAATTTTTGGCTCCTAAAATAGAAGTCTACTTTTACTTCACTTAATTATAATAAATAAAACTAAACAGTATAAGGAAACACATGAAAACTTTGATTCTTTGTGCAAATATCACATTCTGTTATCTGTGTTTTTAGTATGTTCCTGCTTTGTGATGACATAAAAAATATTATTAGCTGATTTCGAAGACTGTCTTATGCTTTATATGTATTCCGATAGTCTTCTTAACGTTACTTTAAGAAAATTTGATTCAGTAAATTGCACGATAAGATATACTTGATTCTACTTGCGTAATAAAAAAATCGTCATATCGGTTATCCACGGTAGATTTACAAAAAAAAAATAGTAACATTATTTTTAGTTTGATAAATTTTACAAAATTGTAGCACTAAGTGATCAGATCATCGTAGGGAGTTTTTGGCGGGAACTGAAAGGAGACGTTGTGCTGTGCAGTTTTATTTTCTAAAAATGTGTAAAATTAATTACTCTAAAATGAACAATAGTTGTAGGATATTGATAGTTTTTGAGTAGTAATTATGTGTTTTGTGAGAAATGTGAACTGTATAGTCAAATGTGGCCTTTTGAGTGATAACTCAAGTTGTCACTCTTGTGACAACAATAAGTCCGTTGAATGGCACCAGCTGATAACCTAGAGTTCAGCTGTGCTACACATAGCCTCCTAGCGCCCACGGTTCTTAAAAAAGTACTTCAATGAAATAGTGAATAAAGCCCAACCACAAGTCCAATTTCGTCAAATAAACGCCCAGGGTACTATTCTAATCACCCCAACTTTAGCCATTGCTACTAATTCTAATTTACCACCTTTTTATAAAGTGATGTCTCCGAACGTATGTTCGAGGTTTTTATTTGTCTACGACCAAGCAACAGTGCCAACAATAACAAAAAAATTTGTCTTTCTTGACTTAACATCGAACAAGAACGACGAGTGTGAAAATAAATCGTAATTTATTCATGAAATCTTTACGATTTGTGTTGATATGCTTATCAAAAATAGGAGTTTATATACTATATTTGCTGTTTAAATCAAAACTTTATATGTATATGAGATATAGTTAAAATTATCTTAATTCTAAATTTAAGGCATTTTAACAGACCTTTGGGTTAATAAGTATTATCATGATTGTTTCAAATGTTTTAAATAAATAATAATAAATAAATGTTTCTATTAATTTTAAAGATTTTTTTTTGTTTATTAAGGTTATTAAATTAATTTTTAAGTAAAATGTTATTTTTGATTTTTTGAAGGTAATTGGAAAAAGTTGTAAATGTAAATGTTTGTTGTTTTTAAGTTAAGTACTTTTGATCCAAAGGCCTACCAAAAGGTAACCTATTTTTGTCTTTTTTCCCTTCTCCTCGTTCACCCGATACAAGAAAAAAAAATATCATACCTGTGAGATTACTGTAAGGTACAATTTTTAAAGTTCAAAGTCTTGGGTTTTCGCCAATGAAACCTTTTTTAAGTACTTTGGGCGCTTAGTTCTCCAAAGCGTTGAAAAACGTGGGCGTCATAGCATAAGTTCATTTTAAACATGTTTCCGACTGAAAGACATAGATTCTATGGTCATTAATAAATTAATAAAAAAAAAAGATCATCGTATTCCGGCATCAAGGAGAGAACACATCACTTGCTTTTTCTTGAATTCTAATTTGATTGTGCTATTTTTATCTTGTAAAAGTTCGCGCATCACATCTGTTCTACCTGTGCTAAGGTAAGATTTTTTTTTAAAACCTAATATCACTTTAGAAGTATCTGTTTTCATATCGACGATCCGTTACAAGTGCAGTATCAAGTTTGAACTTGAACGTTAGAAAAACATGGCCACTAAACTTAATAGCAGTCACTTTTGTGATCATTACTACTGTTAGAAGCACGATAACAGAAGTGACCCATGATCACCGTAATGACGAATTATGAGTTTTGTTCTTATAATTAAAATTAATGATTGATAATTAACTTAAGTAGGTTGTCTGAATTGTTATTTTGTTAAAGTTTAACAGAATCGTCGTTGAAATTATGATTTTTGTTTATACTTAATTAAAGATTACACAAAAATTTTGAATTTTTAATACATGTTATTTGTTTCTTCTTAGTAACAGCATGGCACCTCGTACACGAAATAAGAATATTGAAAAAAGAAAGGACTTGAAAAGTCTACAAAAGCCTAGAGAACAAGTAAAATTCGCCATGAGAAAACATCGCGAGCGATTATCAGAAGATCGGCTACAAGAAAGGAGAAGAAAAGATAGAGAACGTTACAAACAGAAAAAGGAGCAAGGTCAGATAAAAAGTATTAATGAGCTGACACCTCGAGCTCAAAAAACTATACGAAAGCAGTGGAAGGAAAGGTCAAAGAAACATCGGGAAAATAAAAAAGCAATAGAACGTATTCACGAACAGACTGAACGATTTATTGAAAACGAATCTCCCCGGATAGTCCTGTAGCTTCCAGCTCTCGGTCAAGGGCAGAGTCCTGCAAGAAAACAAGAGAGCGAAACAGGAGATATCTAAAATTCTAAAATGCATTACTAAAACAAAAATTGCATGTTATAGAAAATAAAATGAAAAAGTACAAATCGCGTTATAATAGAGCTATACTTGACAAAGATAAAACTGTTAGAAATATGAACCCTACCAAAAATAAGCGTAAAATATATGCCATGAAAGAACAGATTAAAGAGTTTTTGGAAAAAGATGAATGTAGCAGATTAACGGCTGGAACTAAAGAAACTATAACGAGGAATAAAATCAAAAAGCAAATACAGTTACTAGGTGATTCGTTACTTAATTTGTATGCAAAATTTAAAATTACAGTAAGTAATAAGATTTCATATTCACTATTTTGTCGCTATCGTCCTTTTTGGATCATATCGCCATCTGTCAAACAACGTGATACATGTCTATGTATCCATCACACAAATATGGAACTCGTAATAACAGCGTTGAAAACGGCGAAAATAATTAATGAAGGTACCCCCGTAGCTCTTGTGAAAACTATCTGTTGTGAAGGAAAGTTAAGAGAAGAATGTTTGATAAGGAAATGTAATAAGTGTAAAAACAAAAAAGTACAGTTTAATGACATTAACATTACAAATCCAATCCCCTATTTTCGATGGATCACAAAAACATATCCAGTCTCTATTAGAGGAACTAATAAATTAACTCAAAAAACTATCAAGGAAAAAGTTTTCAGTTCAAAACAAGAATTGGTCCACCATATGCTCTCAAAACTACCCGATTTTATGGTACATTTAAATAATATATATCACCAATACCAGGCCTTAAACTATATAAAGAGGCAGGTTGATGAAGAGACTGCTTTACTGCACATAGACTTTGCAGAAAATTATATTTGTAAATATGCAGAAGAGGTGCAAGCCGTTCATTTTGGGACATCTAAATCTCAGATACCACTTCAAACAGCAGTGCTGTATCATTTTGGACAGTTTGACTCTCACATATCTCCATTTTGCACAATTTCCGAAAATCTCCGGCATGACCCTGTGTTCATTTGTAATCATTTGCTTCCAGTAATTAAGATAATTAAAGAATTACATCCTAACTTAAAGACAATCCATTTCATGAGTGACGGACCGTCTTCGCAATACAGAAATAAATCTCTGTTTTTTTGATAGCTAATTTCCTCGCAGTAAATTTGGATGTGCAAAATCTGATTTGGCATTATAGTGAAGCTGGACACGGTAAAGGGGCACCTGATGGAATCGGCGCAACAGTAAAACGAACAGCAGACCAATCGGTAGCCCGGGGCCATGACGTAGAAATTACGAACAACTGATCCAGTGTTTGACTGATAATTGCAAAGGTATAAAAATTATACCTGTGGATGAAGAGAACGTTGAGACCATAGAAAATTTGTTGTCAAGAAGTTTGACACCGACTTTTAAAGGTACGCTTAATATTCATCAAATAACTTGGAATAAAGGTAGCCCGGGAATTTTACATGCTCGAATGCTGAGTTGCACTGAATGTCATCCACATAAAATTTGTCGACATTACGAAGTAGGAGTCATTAATACTGAGCCTGCTGGAATCAGCCCTATTAATAGCAAACCACTTGTTTCTACGCCTCTACGTAATTCTTCGACACCTGTATTATCATATACTTGCGAAGAGATAGGCTCGCCAGGATTTGGTTCTCCTTCTAGTGCCGAATCTTCAGTACATGTCGGTAATTCTGACCAATAAGTTGAGTCTAGCGAGTAGATCGAGTGGCTGAGAATTGATTCTCCTAGGGCTGAATCTTCAAAACAAATCATTAATTTTGATCAGGAAAATAAGCCTATGGTGTCGGTTCTGGCCAACCGCAGTTGTAATTTCTATTACAAGCCCAATAATGAATTTTCCTCACATGAGAGTGATTACGAAGAAATAGAAAATAAAAAAAATATGAATAAAGTGCTCGCTAATAGTTCGAAAAAGCAATATTTTTGACCTATAAATGAATGAAGCTCTGCTTGAAGAAATATATTTTTATTATAGTGAATAATGAATAAATCACTAAGGAGTTCCTAATTAGTTGTCCTCAACCAATAATTATCCAATGCTGGACGTAGGCCATCCCAAGTTTATGCCACATATACTAGTGCTCCGATGCTTTTCTCATCCAGCTCACATCGGTAACTTTGCGCATGTCTTCGGTCCAGCTCTCCACAGCCTGCTGAGTAACGTTAAACTTATGAATCAGTCTCACCGTTAGTGTTCACGTCTCGACGGGTAAAACCCACTGCTTGAAAAATTTCATCTTCAAGCATTACGGAATAGGCACGTGAAGACACGACGGAAATTTCCGAATGCTGCCTAACTGAATCCTCTTACAGATTTCACCCTTCAAGTTGCGCCTGCTTAGCTGGATTACTTGTCCAAGATAGACGTATCCTTGAACAACTTCGAAAGTGATACCATTGACGAATATTGGCCTCGAAACGGCATGATCGCTAAATATTACTTTTGTATTACTCAGGTTGATGCCAAGGTCCACCCATCGGGATGACACCTTAAGGCTCTCAGCATATCGGTCAGCTCAACCAGTCTCCGCAAAAATGGCAATATTATCAATGAAACGGAAGTGAAAGATTTGCTCGCCATTAATGTTGGTTTACGGTCCATTCCAATCCAGAGTTTTTATATATTCAAAATATCGTCCATCGCGTTGATGAACAGTTACGGGGATATAACATCCCCTTGTCTAACTCTGCGACGCAGATAAATGGCCTACATCTTCCGATCCCAGAGAGCTGGAAAGTGATCGTTGCGACCTCGTACAGGCATTTCAGCACCTCACCATATTAAGACTCCAAAACAGCTCAGACCTCGATGGAGTCTCGATAGTCCACACACACACACCATATACAACAGTTGATTTATGCTCTTCAGTCTTCTGACTCGTCTAATCTAATGGCGAAACGATTTGTGATGTCTCTCTAAAACGGCTTATAAACGTGGCTCAAGAATGAGATCAGTTTGTCACCGGCCTTGAGGAGCTCAGTTGTAATTTTGTCATCCTCTGAGTCCTGCCGATTTTAAACTGTTTGAGGGCCGCATTAACCTCATTCAAGCTATCATCTGGAATATCTTTGGTTTAGTGACGCGTGAGTGCGGCCCATGGATCCTCGGTGCCCTTAGCCACAAGCTACTCTACCTCCGAAGAATACAGTAGTCCATAGATTCTCCATTTGCGCCAGGATTTTCAGGACGCGATCTCTACCTTTCTGCCATCTGCTGTCTTAAGCTGCATCAGATGGCTCATGGCATGCGGTACACGAACTACTTTGAACTCTCTGATTAGTAATTGATTTAAAAATTTAACTCACAGACGACAGTTATGACGTTATTTCTGTGATCATATAGTTAAGATTTTTTTTATCTTATTTTGTTGATTTATACACTGTTTGTGTTTGATTAAGTATAATGAAACCCACTCTAAATAAGCTATAGTCATAATAGTAAATAATATCATCTTTATCATTTCTTATTACGACTTATTTAGAAAATCATCATTTCTGTTGTGTGCAACATCAGTTCTGTTATCACCATTTTTTTAATAATCGTCGTTTTTTCTTAAATAAGGATAAAAACATCTTTGATTGTAATTATTATGTTGATTTTGATTCCTAATTGACCATAATAAATTAAGAAAAAGTCAAAATGTGATGTTTTCAATTTTTTTCTCTCTAAAATTAGAATGACCCATAAAGAAGTCATGGTTATTAAAAAAGGCCTAAGCCATGTCAAATGTGATATTATCCATATCTTTTCTATTTTATTGTATTGTACTCTGTAGTCAAAAATTTATACATATCCGGGTTTCTTAAATAAGTCTTGGGAAGAGCGCGGGATCTCTCCAAGATCGTTATAAATCTTGAGGAGAGAATCGATCATCACAAGTCTAACCATTGAGAAATAAATACAATTAAAGAAGATATGATCAATTGTTTGATCTTCTGCATTACAATAATTACAAGTGGATGATGAAACAATTTTCATTTTAGTCAAAAACGCATTGACTTTACAATGACCAATTCTTAGCCTGCAGACAGTTGTATAGAACTTACGTCCCAAGTATAAATTAGACTTTGAAAACCACGGAGAAATTAGCTTAGTAGAATTAATAATGTGGGAATGCCACAATCCTTTTCCATTATTGATTTGATCTATTTTAACGCTTCCCAATTTTCATTAATGTTGGTCTTGAAAATTTTTACTTATTATTTATTTTAGATTTTATTTGGTTAGGTTTTTTTGGATTTTGTGGCTTGGTTTCTAGACCTTTAAGCCAAGTCTGTATTGGATATTTGGCACTTCACAGGTTTTTCAAATGTAGTTTCTTCATTTTCATAAGTCTATGTGTAGCACAGCTGAACTGTAGGTTATCAACTGGTGCCATTAAACGGAGTTCTTGTGACAACTCAAAAGGCCACATTTAACATTTCACATTTCTCACAAAACACATAATTAATACTCAAAAACTATCAATATTCTACAACTATTGTTTATTTTAGAGTAATTTTACTCATTTTTAGAAAATAAAACTGCACAGCATCTCCTTTCAGTTCCCGCCAAAAACTCTTGGTTAGTTTTCGTCGGCGGGTACTACAGATATATGTTTTAAACATATAAGTTTTATCTATGGGGTAACTATTATCAGCGCGTGTCATTGGTAGCCCACAATGCCCGAAAATGCTGCGTTCGCCGTTCCACGAGAGAACCGCGGTCTTTGTGGTCGTGACGAAAACGTCACTAATGACGTCATCATTTTCGATCACACAACGCTCACAACGACCCACGTCAAGAGGTGGGTCGAATAATCGAGGTAAGAGGGAACGAGAAAAATCGCGGTCGCGAACGTGGTCGTTGTGAGTCTCTAAACTCCAGTGGAACGAAGCGCTAAGGGTTTGACAGTTGGCTCTAGAGGTGGGTAGCTAATAGCTATTCTAAAATCCAGCTAATTAGCGGTTGTTCACCAAATATCCACTGTTATGTTGTTAACTATTTCGCCAACGGGTAATTGTTATTGAATAATATCAAAATCAGGTAAGTTTAGCCGTCAGCTGTCAGCTGCCGGTTGGCAAGTCATTCATCCATTACCAAAAAGGCATCAAGTAATTTTTAAACCTGTAATGATCAACCATTAGCCTCATAGACTAGTTTTTGGAATTATGAATGGTTATTCACGCTAATTGGCTCTACAGGCTAGGGTCTGGTGCTTATATCTTACCGGCCGTTTTACTTTAGACCTATCGGTTAAAAGAAGACATAAGCTCCATATAGGTAATGTCAAAATTTAACCGATGGTAGAGCAAGAGAATGAATAGTAAGATATTAGGAACCGGCCATTAGTAAGCCAATTTTTGTTTAGAAATTAATTATTTTACTCTAACTTCCAACGTTATTGGATTGTTAATATATTTTCAAACGATAGTGAATAAGATTATTTCAGTTTTCTATGTTCATTCTTTTAGTTCTCTATGTTCAGGCTTAAAAGCCTAGCTGCCAAGCCATGAACCTAAATAAATAATAATAATTCGCTATGTTCATTCTTTTGTATGTCAAATGTTAATGTTAGAAATGTGTCGAAATTACGAAATTGATTGCATTTAAATTATTTTTTTTATAGAACAAGTATTTTTAATTGCATTTTGTAATCATGTTTAAACTACTGAGCAGACACGGCCGCCGAAGTGCAGTTATTAATTTATTTTGTGAAAGAAACTTGGAGGTTAGAAAAGCAAAGGTTTATTATGTGTATTCTTCAGCTGGATCTGTTAGATTTGCTTCGACCGGCGGCAGCGATGCAGCAAAAATAGTTCCTTTATTGGACAATATACCAGAACCACCACCAGTGCCAGATCCTGCTACTATAGCAGATATATCCGAGACAGTGCAATCACTTGCTGTAAATGGTGAACCAACTTTTGCTAGCTTAGGACTCGGTGGTTGGGGGCCAGTGGGGCTTATACAGAACGCTTTGGAGTATCTCCATGTATCACTCGATATGCCATGGTGGGGTACTATTGTAATTGGTACCATAGTTGTTCGCCTTGCAATGTTCCCTCTTGTAATTATGTCACAAAGGAACACTGCCTTAATGAACAATAATCTGCCTGAAATCCAGTTACTTCAGCTCAAAATGACACAAGCAAGGCAAACTGGTAATCAATTAGAAGCTGCAAGGTATGCTCAAGAAATGATGCAGTTTATGAAACAAAAAGGACTAAATCCTCTCAAGAATATGGTAGTGCCATTAGCACAAGCACCCTTTTTCATTTCATTCTTTATGGGGCTAAGAGGGATGGCTAACTGTCCAGTTGAAAGTATGACCCACGGTGGGCTATGGTGGTTTATGGATTTGACTGTACCTGATCAGTTTTTTCTACTTCCATTAGTAACAAGTGCAACAATGTGGGCAACAATTGAATTGGGTGTGGATGGAGGGCGACTTGATGCATCAAACATGCAGATGATGCGCTACTTTTTAAGAGCAATACCATTAATTATGATTCCCTTCACAATTAACTTCCCTGGTGCAATACTTGTGTATTGGTGTTCAAGTAATTTCATATCACTTGGACAAGTGGGACTATTGAAGATTCCAGCTGTTAGGGAATATTTCAAGATACCTAAATTATTGAAACACTCTACAGAAACTTTGCCAATAAAAAAGAAAGGTTTTGTTGAAGGCGCAAAAGAGTCTTGGACAAATCTTAAACTTTCAAGAGATTTGGCAGATAGACAGAGGATAGATGAGATGATTTTCACAAAAGCTGGCAAAGGACCTTTACAGAAAACATATAAATATGATCCCACAAAGTTAACAAATGTCCAAGCAAAGTCTAAATAGGTTTATAGAATTAGATTGTTTAGTTGTAGATTTACTATTATAATTGACTAAAAATAAACATTGTGTTAATATTAATACTATTTTCTTTTATTTGTATTAATGGAATATTATCTTTCACAAATAATATAGTTTGAACTAAGATTTGTTTAAGTTAAATAAATTTTAAAATGGAGAATTGGTAAAATGATGTTTCATAGATTTTTAAATATTATGACTCAAACAGATAACTATTATATTTTCTTACGATACACAATACAACTATGTTTTAACAGTTTTAAGTGCAGTAATTTAATTGATTTTTATTATTCTGATGTTTCGGCCACTTTTATTTACAACTAGAGTCTACTCTGCAGTTGCGCCAGGGGTCAATCTCTAGTGCATACCTCTTTTTTAAAGAGCAGGTTACATTGTATTGCATTTTTATGTATTTGCAATTTGGAAGATTCACTTCATTTTATATTGCAAACTATCCTATCTCCCGGGATGAAAAGTATATATATGTCCATTATCGGTATTAAAACTACATTTAAACAAAATGATCTACAGCAAAGCTGATCCGGTACTTCTAGTAGTTTCTCTGTGAAAGCTTTACAGACAGATAGAGTTACTATCGCTTTTTTTATAGATGATGATTTTTTACATCTATAAACTTGAGAATGATTGTTTTCCCATACAAACTTTTATATGCTAGTTCAACCCATTCTAGTTTTACTTATCTATCCCTGTCTATCAGTAGTAGTCATCTATAAACTATATAACTACACAAATGACCAAAATGACAAAAACGTCCCAATTGTTCAATATGACCAAAATGTCCAAAATGACCAAAATGACCAAAAGGTCCAAGTGACCAGTGACCAAAATAACAAAATTGCAAATCACAAAAAACCAAAACCTCATCCCACTTTCTGGGATAACCTTTACATAAATCTATTCCAAAATCTATCCATTATCCGGGATGAAAAGTATTCCTTGTCCACCCTCGGTATTAAAATTACATATACCGAATTTCAGACAAATCGGTCCAATAGTACAGAGAGACAAATATATTTTTATCTCGGAAGCTATCCAATTTTTCGGGATAAAAAGTATCCTATGTTTATCCTCGGCTTCGAATATCCCTATTAATATCATAAATGCGAAAGTAACTCTGTCTGTCTGTCTGTTCCGATTTCACGGTAAAACTACTGGATCGATTTGGCTGAAACTCAGTATATATATATTTCCGATGCCGAGGATGGACATAGGATATTTTTTTACCCCAAAAAATGGGATAGTTTCGGGGATAAAAAATATTTGTCTATTTGTTTGTTGTTTTTACGGAAAAACTATTTGACCGATTTGGCTGAAATTTGGTATATATGTAATTTTAATACCGAGAGTGGACATGGGATACTTTTTAACCCACACAATGGGATAAATTTGAATTTGGTCACTTTGGTCAATTTAGTAATTTCGGTCATTTAGGTAGTTTTGGTCATTTTGGTCATTTGGTCATTTTAGTCATTTAAGTAATTTTGGCTATTTTGGTCATTTTAGTCACTAGTAATTTTGGTCAATTTGGTAATATTGGCAATTTTAGTAATTTTGGTAATTTTGGCCATTTTGGTCAGTTTGAATATTTTAGTAATTTTGGCCAATTTGGTCATTTTGGTCAATTTGATAAATTGGGTCGTTTTGGTTACTTTGGTCAATTTGATCATTTATATAGTTTACAGATAGATAGACGCGGGATACATAAATAAAACTAGAACGGGTTGAAAGATTGTATAGGAGACCAATCATTTCTCAAGTTTATACCTAGATATAAAAATTCATCATCTATGAAAATATGCGATAGTAACTCGATCTGTCTGTCTGTTAAGCCTGCATGGAAAAGCTACTAGGAGTACTGGATCGGCTTTGCTGTAATTTTGTTTAAATGTAGTTTTAATACAGAAAATGGACATAAGTATTTTTCATCCCGGAAGATGGGATAGTTTGCGATATAATGAAGTAAATCTTCCGGGGGCAAATAGAACTAACATAAAAATTTAATACAATGTAACCTGTATTAACGCCTGATGTATAAACAAGAAGCACGCACTAGGCTCCGCCGCGGGTCAAACTCTAGTATCATTATAATTTTTCAACACGACGTGACTAGCGTGGGTGTACACATGGGTGTTTTCCAATGTACTGTATATGTAGTACATTGAGAAAAAAAACCCAACCCTCGGGAGCTTAGATCATATAGACGTGACATGTTATATCTCAATGCTCGGGAGTTACTGTACCACTAATTTTGGGACCCTCTCTCTCAGATACAACTTTCTCTAAGTTCTCTCTAAGGGTGAAATCACTGTGGTCTAATTAGAACAACAGAGTCGGAGTGTATTTATACCTAAATCACATTTAGGGTTTATACCGGTTTGTTACTTAGAAAAAATACTGACAGACAAACGGACGCGGACATGATAAAATAAAAGGTTTCCGTTTTTGCTAAAATAACTACGGAATCCCAAAAATCGAACTTCACATTCAAATTATTATATTATAACAGGAATAAAACTTCTAAAGCAACAGACCAAATATTACATGTTGAATATCGTCCACAAGAGAATAATTAATAATTATGTATTTGTTGGAATAGAACTGGGAACAAAGAACTAGCAAGAACAATATCCCGCGAATATTGGTATACAAATGGAGAGTTCCAAAAATATGTATTGTTGGCGCAAAGTCGAGCGCGATCGGCGGAATGTTTTCGACAGAAATAATAATAAAGAGGGGAAACCATTGCCCTTTGAACAATGGCTGGCTGAATGCTTAGAACGCAATTACTGATGTGCTGCAACCGGGTTGAGGGTGCGCCTTATTAACCCGTTGTGTGTGAGAAATGATTTTCGCTTACTGCGGTGCCGTTGCGATATTTGCACTACCGCAACATTGTTGTTGATTTACTTAAGGCGTTTTGTATTTTGATTTCCTGTTTAGTGGAGGAATATTTTTTCAAGTATTGTTCCGCGGCTTCTTTTAGTAACTTTTATTATTGCACTAGATCTTCGCATGCGTGGTATTTAAACTTTGTTTCTTTATCCTATCTAAACTTTTGCGAAATGGATGCGTAGGTATCTCGAGTATTACGTAAGTATAATGTAAGGATATGAAAAATAATCAATGTTCACTTTAATCGATAATTTTTGTTATAATCGATTTTTTGTAATCGATTTTATTAATGGTTACAATCGATTTTTTATAAATCGATTATATAAATTTCACATTTTAAATCAACTTTTGTAAATAGTCCACTAAAAGTGAACAAGTCAATCGGAAAACTAGTGAAAATAATTGTTGGTTAACAATAAAAATGTCTTCTAACGGTAAAACACTTTGGCGTTAAGGAGTGATTTGTTTTGTATTTTAGTTTTGAGAGCAAACAATTGTCGTTTTATTTCTTATTTTTATCGTTTTGTATTATTTTAACGGTAATAAAATGTTTAATAGTACGGAAAATATGTATCAACAATTCGAATCTGTATTCATAATCTGAAGGTCGTCCTTTTGGTTGTTTTTTGTATTTATTATCTTAAATTATTTTCATTCTAATACATTGTTTATATTATTATTTTAGCTTTGTTGTTAATATTATATTAAATAAATATGCAATTTTTCGTCTAGAAAAAAACGATTATTAATTCAATAGTCGAGTTTTTACTGATCAATTCAATTTAATTCAAATTCAATAGCCGAGTTATATTGAAACGAAAAAATCGATTATTAAGTAATCGATTTTTTAATTCAATGTCACATCCCTAGTTTTATGTACTAAATGTACATAAAAATACATCGATGGTTCCGTTTGGCTTCGACCACGACCGCAACTCGTACTGACCTTTGCCATATGTAACTAAAGGTTGAAAATATTTTTTTCAATATACATACATAGGCATGTAGGGTATCGTTAATAAAATCTTAAAAAGTAAAGTTTTTTTTGTAGGTAGCGAGCTAGTCTCTTTTAAAGTGATAAAAATCGTGACATCACCTCTATTTTGTGAACCATTAAGTGGAAAATTGTAAATAAAATTAGTTGATAGTTTAAAAAAAGACGTCAAGTACTTAGTTTTTGAAATTAGGGTATTTTCGAATAAATATTTCTTAAGGTTTTCTAGTCAAATCACAAAAAACTCACTTCTGCGGAACCCTTTGTGTGTGGACTAAAATGTACTTTCAGATTTTTCTATAATTTTTTTTATAATGTACAATAACAAAAAAACACATTCAAGAAACCAAGTGAATATTAAGTCCTTCTAAGTATTTGTTTTTCGACTCCCTTCAAATCCTTTGAAAGGAGCACAAGTACTAAGTTTATAATTCGATGTCTTGGACAAAGTACGTTTGAAGTGCAGCGTGCCGTTTCAGATGAGCTCTACAAAGATAGTAATGGATCTCTTCTGTAGTGCAAACTTCGAAATTTTGAAGTACTGCTTCGCTCAAGAACTTAGCTATGGTCCGCCCAGGTAACTTGGTATTTACTTGTGGATAACCTAGTTTCTGAAATTTCAGCGAGGTTAGTAACAACAAAATATAGTAATTTTTATGTTTTACTTGGCACCGACTCCAAGATGTTGTAGAAAGAAGTCGGCTAAATATTTATTTTTTTGTTTTTAGAGCGAAATCGGTTTAGTTCTTGTTAAAAAAAAATACTTGAATAAATTATAATTTCAATACATTATACGTTGCGGCACTTAGAATTAATTTATTTTACATTTAAACCCACTAGTATCTGAAAAAAGTAGTTGTGAAACACATTGACAGGTCTCTCCAGATGTACGGGCGTCAAATGATTATACAAGGATTCTGTTTTTAGCAAAATGGGTATGGGAGCTTAAAAGCATCATATATTTTATGAATTTTATATATAAATTACATTTTAAATAGCTCCAACTTTTATTACGTCAAATAAAGCCGGTTTAAGTAAATAGAAAATCCATTCCCGGGCCGCGATATTAAGTGAGTTCTAAGTGTTCACGTCATTCACGTCAGGTGTAATGTATATCTGTGAAATTGTAATATTCTTTTACCTTACGTTTCGTGAATAAATCTTCCCCAGACTCGGTGGTAAACGAGCGCCGTCCAAGCTAACTTATCTGCGAAACAACTTCGCCGTACAATCTTTAGATGGTGTGTTTTCGAGTAAATTGTTCTACATTTACTTTCCAAATGTTAGGTTGAAAACTAAATGAAATGGACATGTTTAAATAAACTGGGTGAATGCTTGGCACTCCGCGGAAAAGTATGGTTTTGGTAGAAGTGACAAAAGTCCCCGCGTTTTCATTACTTGGCAACGGAGCCATACAAAGTATTTAATCGAAAATAACCCACACAAAAATTACTCAACGAATAATATTCAAAGCAATTATTGTTCAAAGTATTTTGGAAGCTCGTCCCCATAACTTTTTGACAATTTGTCCCACCCTATAATTTGAAAGTTATAGGGGTGGAGGGGGCACATAATTTTGATGTGCTGGACTGGGAACTAATATCTCAGCACTTATAGATTTTGTGGAATTTCGTTGTGTATTTTCAAGATTTGACCAACATTATACTCCACAGTCCCCGTATGAATAGGTATGTACACTGAAAAAAATGTTAACCTTTAATTCAATGTGACGGGTCGTTCATTGAAAAAACAGCCCTTACATTTAGAATATTAATTTTGCGGTTGATATGTACAGTCGCGGTATGAAAAGGATCGTCACCTTAAAGTCGACTTTTGCTTGCACGAGTACAAGAAACAGCACCGCCAACATTTTAATAAATTTTATGTTTATAAAATTTAGAAACGTGAAAAAAGTAAATTGCAACGTTGACAATGACAGACACGGAGATTAGCAATAGTTTTAATCATCAAAAACAAAGAGGATATAATCACCACGCTTATCATAAATATTAAAACCAATAAAAAAGTTTTGCCTCTCTAGATGAAAAGATGGGACGCCGCCAGAGTGTTGACGCAAGTAGCATCCCACACTAGATCAAGTTATGTCAAAAAAAATGTTTGATACACAAAGACAAACGAACAGACGTTCGGACTGACATAGTGAAAAGTTAAGGTTTCCATTTTTGACCAAAAGGCACGTCCTACCTGCAAAATACAGAATATAATAGAAACTTTATTTATTTTCTCACATAACAATTTACAAATAATAATTACCTATTGTGTGAGATTGGTGCCTATTTTATGTAGATCTGTATTACAACAGATCACCACATGCTCCACTCCGTGGCTAAAACCTAACTAGGTGCATACTAATTTTAGGGGTTTGTGTGTGTGTGCATGCGATCGTGCGTGTGTTTGTTTATGTAATAATTTAATAAAGACAAGACATGTGTCAATAGACTTATTATATTACTAGAGTTTTCCCCGCGGCTACGCCGCGTCATCATTCCTAGGTAGTAGCTCTATGTTACGTATATACGACAGATTTAATTAGGTGTTTTACCCAAATCTTTACTGTTTGTTGTTACTAAGTTCAATACAATAACAAAGAAACTAAGTTTAAGTAAGTATATAGTCCATATAATTGCGCAGCAAAACATAGAGGCGAGTCGTAGCCATACCTAATTTGAAGCAATACAATGAATGAGATGTTATTTATGACAACATAGGTATTTATTAACGAATTGAAAAAAACGCGACTGCAGCGCCATCTATTTTGCTAATCCGTTTATTCCATGGAAATGACGTAATTTGTCGGGATAAAATGTATCCTAAGTGTTAACTCGGGTTATAAGCCAGCACTACGTCAAATTTCAATCATATACGTTTAGTAGTTTTCAAAAAAAATCGATCACAACGCCATCTTTTTCGCTATTTTCGTCTGTCCCACGAAAACTACGTCATTTATCGAGATAAAATGTATGCTAAGTTAGTAGATGCACTAACAGACAGACAGACAAAAATTCTAAAAGTGCATTTTCGGAATCTTCTGGTCCGAATTATCCCCTCTGATTTTTTTCACATTTTTAAACGCATTGTACAAACTCGAACCATTTACAGATTTACTATAGTATAGATAGATAGATATAGATTAAGTGCAACAAATTTTCCGTTTCATCATAGTTGAGTGATTTTAACCATACAGGCAACGAACATCACTTATTTTTTTTATAGTTACGAAACCCTAAAAAGTTCTAGTCTTTTAAATGATCTAAGACTCGAAATTCTTCAAAGAGAATTAACTTCGTAAAATATCAAATTCCCAAGTCTATATGGATTGTTATTTGTAAGACCAGGGTTTTCCATTTCAGTTGTCAATATCTTTTTACTTATGAAAAGAAGATATTAAATTCTAAGTAAGCATCTTAGTAGGTACTGAGACATCTAAAGTTTCACTTAGTACTTAAATACGTGATTTTAAATTAGATAGTAAGTAATAGTAAAGCTTTTGAATTAAATTTTAAAATTCAAATTATTTGATACCTTTTCTAACAATTATAGAATTAATTAAATATTCAAATTAAGTTTTAATGCCCCTGCTCCACCTGCGTAAGTGTAACTGACTGCGTAAAGCGACAAAACGTTTTATTTATAGTGTTAAAAAACAACGCGGTAACGATTAGCTACATTGATTTATGTACATGAGTTTATCTGTTAATGTTTAACGTCATTAACAATATTGCTATCCAATAACACATTATACCCTTGTCAATTTTAAATCCGTTACGGCGCAGAAGTAGCAGAGGCATAAGGAACATGTTTTGAAGAGTTTACATGTATCATCACCCCTAATGGATCCCATTTTGAGTGGTTTTTTAGGTAGAAGATTCTATTTTAGGTACATCTAGTGGGCATATATTCTCCTAACCAGTTTGAAATCAATAATTGTCTGGAAAGAAAAGAATAGCCATAAAGGGCTAGATAAAAGTTAAAAGGTAAGTTTAAATGACATTTAAAAATAGTTATGGTTTGAACTCTATGGTATTTCGTCTTTAATTTTGAATGTCAGATATCGAAGTAAATTATTTAGTTATTCAATATAGTTTTTTTTGCGGGAATTTGGAAGGTGATGTTTTACTGTGCAGTTTGGTTTTCAAAGAGGTAATAAACATTTTTTTAATAAAACATTCAAAGACCTCTAAGTTCGTACTTTTTTAGTTTTCGTTTAACTATGGTGTTGGTTGTTACATGATTTGTTTTTTGTTGTACTTAATTATGACAGTTGTTGTTATTTTATTTTATTGTGGTGTTTGTCAAACTTAGAACTATATAAAAATGATTTTTTAAATTAATACATGCTTATTAATACTTCTATTATGTACAGTATTTTTGTTAGTGTTTAATGTAGTGAGGATGATGTACTTGTGATATTATACATTTTGATTAATGTCGGTTTTATGTAGAAAACCGATATTAATCAAAATGTATATAATTATATCTTACTAACCTTTCGTTATTTTACTACTGGTTAAAATTTGATATAAATTCCATATTAGTTCAGTTCTAAAGCCGCGCGTTGCAGTGGCTTAGTAATTTTGTTTTTTATTATAAATTAAAATAAAACATCATAAAATATATCCTAAGTTGGAACCGAACCTATCCGTACAGGAACGGAGAAATAATACAATTTCCTGCGGCCGGGCGGCCTGGCGTGATAAGCGACAAAACAACACACAGCCAGGTGGTAGGGCATTTGCCCGACTGGATGGCTTCCACCCCTGGTCTAAAGTATGTCGCCATAACAACTTTGAGTTGTGTTCCGGCATTACTGACCAGGTTCCAGTTTCCCTTAAGAGAGCAGCGGCGCATTTGTATCACCTTTGGTGTTGCAAATGTCCATAGGCGATGGTAACCGCTTTTCATCAAGTGGGCCGTATACCTGTCTGCTGAACTCCAGCAATAAAAAAAAAGCCAATCCAGCAAATTAAAAACAATATCGTATGAATACAATATATATATATATATATATATATATATATATATTGTTACAACCTAAGCGCCGACAAAGACAAATTCCACGTACAGATTTGTAGAAGCACATTTATCACTCGTCGGCATTTGAACTAATAACTAATAACATTGAAACTATTGTAATTCGTTTATGATCGTCTTCTTTTGTTTACTTATTAATTGGCATACGTTTCTAGAGAACAGTCTATTGTTGTATTGTAATCATTAGCCAGGTGTTACGGATTTTAAAGTACAAGCTGTTTCTAGGAAATTCGGACCACGTGCAAAAGGCACATTGCACTTTTGCAGGATGAAACGATGGCCTGATTGAGGGAGGAAGGCAGTCGACCGAAAACCACGATCGAAGCGAGACGTGTGTACTACAAACGGGAATCTAATAGTGACGGACTTTGCGCGTTTTATTGAATTACGACCTTCTGCATTACGTTTGGATTTGTTGTGTTCGGTTATATTTGTACCTGTGGTATACGTGTTTGTATAGTTTTAATAAACTCTATAATAATTCCAACGGCATTTTAATTCGAGTTTCGCAACTCGTAACAATATAACGTGTAGAGATATCTATTTTGTACCAATGTTACGTGTTACAAGATGTCCACCACAGTAGTCATGAGAACCATAGTGTATATTAATATGACATAGACAATCGTCATAGATAATAAATATTTTTAGTCTATTTATCAGATGATTCGATTTATAACTAAATTAGCATTTTCTACCGGTTAGTTAAATTTATAAGCCCACTAAATTATCATCTAGATAATTTAGTGCATCAGTAACTAATTATTATAATTGTTTTTATGATCCTGGCAACACTATGATGTAATTGCTATTTTTAGCAATGATGCAATGTTATTGTTTTGTAGGGTAGCATTTTCGTATAAAAGGCGTAGTGGCGTGTAGACGGTGTTCATTGCTTACTGTGCTGTGTGAATATTCACATCAAAGGCTGAACAATAAAGGGGAAACCCTGCCCAAATAGTTAATATTTGGTACTTGTACTTTCTTACCCAAATCTCTCCTTGCATTTTACATACGGTAAAAGAATGGAGAGTAACATAATATAGAAAACTTACAAAATGTATAATACTTAGATATTTAGCCCTTTGAGTTACAGCGGCTACGGCTGTAATCTAGGCACGCATCTTTTTTTTCTTATCTTTAAACGCTCTGCACGATTTGTGTATCCAACCAGTGTCAAGTATTCATAAATAATCAATTTTTAAAATAATTTTCAAGTAAAAGCCTCAGCCAGATTGTAGGGCTTTACTGACACTATGCGAGGGAGTTCTTGTGGCAGCTCGAATAGATGCATTTCGCTAAACAGTTGAGATTTTAAACACACATGCTTGATATCTTTAGTAAAAAGAATTAATCGCTATGTACAACTATTGTTCACTTTTAAGCAGTATTAAACCTTTTTCGAAAACAGAAACGCATAAAAATACATTACCCTACAAGTTTCCGCAAAAACATTCTACGCATCACAGCAATTATATTTGATTGTTAATACATAGATAATACACGGTTCACTTCTTTCGATTTAGATATAGCAAAAAAGGTGATCCATGTATCCATAAAATTGATACATTCAATGTAAATATGAATGTTATCGTTAATTTTCTTTTAAGTACTTTTCAAACTGTTTCATTCAGCTCCTAATAAGAGTGACGTTTATGGAAAAAATGTACTTTCAGGTTGGATAATATATATCTGTAATTAAAACTTTTTTAACTAATAAATCAAAAACTGAGTCCTGATAAGTTTTTATCAATTTCATCTATCTAAAGTGTTAGAATTAAAAAAAATAAGTTACTGAATAAAAGCAGAATCACAAAACAAGTACATATATGACAGCAATGAGAGTGGTAGTTTCGGCGCCGGTCGACCGCGACGTACTCATCGTGATCAAATTTAAGATATCTAGAAGTAGGGTAAAGAGCACTTTAAATAAGCGTGTATGTATGAAGAGATTAATGGAAGTTGATAAAGCTAGAAGTATTTATCAGGATCGTAGCAGCTGGAGATCCATCATCTCTACCCACCCCTACCCCAATGCGAAACAGGTGGGACAATATGTATGTATGTAAGTTGGCACAGATATTATCCATATGCAGTAACAAAAAAATCACCCTAATGACATCTAGCGAGCAAGGTGATGGAGTCAAGGCCACACTTAAAGGTAATTATAACATGTTTGTTATTTCTATTATTCTCATTTACTAAGGGGTTTGGAACTCTTCAAAAAGGGCGTAAACAGATACTTAGTTTCAACGAGGTAGTCAACGTATCGGCTCCCTTACTGTAGCAGATGTCCATGGGCGACGGTAGCCACCTACCACACCAGGTGGTTCGTTTGCCACTTTGACAACAAGCAAACATAAAAAGATTTTTCAATTCGTATAAACTGAAACGAGTGTAGAGTATTGTGAAACGAATGACAAGAAAACGTTATAAAACGAGTTCTTCTAATTTCGAAGTAAATTGTGTTTAACCTCAATTATTACTTTCTATATAACTTTCAGTAATGAGTTCTCGAACTTTAACTTATTTAATGACGAAATTTATAAATGAGTAATGAATGAAAATTATATTGGTTTAATTTCGTGTTCTCGCTTTTCAGCCGCCTGCTAAACAAAGTTCTTAAGGTCATCCATCAGGTGTATTTAATAATAATAAACAGATAAACACTAAGTCTCATTCATAGAGAGTTAGAGTAAGTTCGAACGCTTGTTTATGGTCCTTAAAGTAGCGTTCAAACTTACTCTAGCTCTCTATAGAGAAGACCCCATATAATGTTATATTTTTATTTATTCTGTGATTAGCGCATGTTTTTTGTAGTAGTTCTCTATAATTTACCATAATTATGTAGATTATAATTCAAAATCTCTAAATTGTATATAGACGGTATTCACTACATTTTATTTTCATGTTTGTAGACGTGGTAGATTTTCTACTGTTTTCAATTTATTTTATTACATGTAAAACTTTAATATATTATATAATATTTTATATAATATCTTATATAAAATATTATCTAAAATTTCCAAACAATAATGTAATAAATTCTTTTCATTCATAACCTATTTAATTAAAATAATTTATCAATGACTTCAATCCGCTATCAGTTGTGTCAATTTGCTAAGTTTCTTATACTGTAAAATTGTTGGAGGGATAGCGAGGTGTACTAAAAACGTTTGTCCAGTACGTAGTCGGTGGATGAAATGTATTTAAGCCGTAAGATTCTCTGATTATAAGTATAGAGACCAGTTGCTGTTCTTTTATTACCATAAGCCCTTCTGAGTTGTTGCAAGTAATAGGTTGGGGAAAAAGTCTTTTCGCATATAGTATGTATGAACTTGTAATAAGATCTCTTTGGCTATACTATTTGTATCTGGCTGGTTTTGGTATCATTAAAAAGTTTTAATTTTAAAGAAGACAATTCCAAATTCAAATTAGGAAATGTGTGATTTTCATTTGTTTTTCCTATTGTTAAAATGAGTGAACCTAATTAAGAAATTCGATACATTTTAAAATTTTACTACAAAAAAGGTAAAAATGCAATACAAGCCGCGAAAAAAATTTGTGATGTTTATGGACCTAATGCAGTATCTGTGAGAGTAGCGCAAATTTGGTTTAAGCGTTTTCAATCCGGAAATTTTGATATCAAAGATGCACGTCGCTCTGGTCTCCCTGTTACGGACAAAATTGATGCCATTTTTGAAAAAGTGGAGCAAGATCGGCATATTAGTAGTTACGATGTAGCTGGAAAACTGGGAATTGACCACAAAATGGTTTTGGCGCATTTGAAAAAAGCTGGGTACACAAAAAAGCTCGATATTTGGGTAACTCATGAGCTCACTGAAAGAAACCTAATGAACCGTGTACTCATTTGTGATTCTTTATTACGTCGTAATGAAACCGAACCATTTTTGAAGAAGCTGATAACTGGTGATGAAAAGTGGATCACGTACGACAAGAACGTGCGAAAAAGATCATGATCAAAGGTCGGTCAGGCTTCACAGACTGTGACGAAACCCGGGTTAATTCGCAACAAGGTGATGCTGTGTGTATGGTGGGATTGGAAGGGTATTATTCATTATGAGCTGTTACCACTAGGCAGGACCATCAATTCTGAACTGTATTGCAAACAACTGACGAGATTAAAGCAAAAAGTTGAGAGAAAGCGGCCGGAATTAATCAACAGAAGGGGTGTAGTTTTTCACCATGATAACGCTAGACCTCACACATCTTTAGCCACTCAGCAAAAATTACGAGTGTTTGGCTGGGAGGTGTTAATGCATCCGCCGTATAGTCCTGACCTTTCACCTTCAGATTTTCACCTGTTTCGGTCTCTGCAGAATTCCTTAGGCAGTGTCAGGTTAACATCACGAGAGGACTGCCACTTGTCGCAGTTTTTTGATCAGAAGCCCCAAAATTTTTATAGCAATAGGATCACGTCCCTACCTACAAGATGGCAAAAAGTTATCCAACAAAATGGCACCTACATACTTTAGTCAAATGTAAATGAACTTTATTAAAAAACCTTTTGAATTTTTATAAAAAATGCGAAGAAACTTTTACCCCAACCTAATATTACATCACAACGGTCAACTCTGGGCCCGATTCCAGAGATCCAGACCATAGTATATAACGGATTTTTTTAAATTTATCATGTCCTGTATCGAATTCGGGATCTCTGCGTTCCAATGAGTTAGGCGGGCAAAGGCTTATATTTCAATCACAGAGACCGACTATATCTATGCATGTAACAATGCAATGAGAGTCGTGGTAGCGTAATGGCTAGCTCACGCGTCCCAAGCTCAAAGGGCGCGGGTTCGATCCTGGCCAGAACGCATGCACTACGTAGGCAGGTTTCTGACCTAATGTGCATATTGTTACAATTATCACGTGCTAACAACGGTGAAGGAAAACATCGTGATGCAACCTGCACATCGAGATAATCGATGTGTCAAACCTGCCAAGCCACCTTGGACAAGCGTGGCGGCTATACTGTCTGTTCCCCTATAATGGGAGGCCCGAGCCCAGCAGTGGGACATTTATGAGCTGTCATTATATTTATATTATATAACAATGCAATGTGTTTTTTTAAGATTTGGGAGGCCTTGGCGTCTACCTCTAACATTGTCAGTGTCTTTTCAGACTATGTTAGGCATGTTTGTGACTGACACTTATAAAGCACATATAACGGAACACATGAGGGAATGAAGGTGACATGTAATGATAAAAACATTGAAAAATTAGCAAAAAAGATTTTTTCTTATTTTGATTCCTACATAACTCCTTCATCACTTGTTTTCGAAACCAAGATAAAACAAATAGCTTTGTTTTAACTCGTCATATTTTATATTCATAAACATAATGAGGGAGGGAGGGAATACCAATACATAATCAAATACGCTCACTTTCATGTATTAGATAAAGATTAGTACATAAAGGAAAACTACTTCATAAGAAGGTACAAGCTGCTTTTATATGTACATATGTCCCAGACTAAGTGCTAAAATTAATTCATATCGAAAACGCAGCCAAGCGATGTCATTTTCCACAAGACAGATGTGGAACCGGCTGAATATGGTTTGGGTTGTTGTAGACAAATCTCTAGTAGACGTCTTTGATAATAAGATTTAGTGTATTTCAGTGAAGGTTGCCCTTTATAGATTTGTAAGGCGAAACAGGGTAAACTTCTCTTTTGTTAGGCAAATCCTGCTAGGGAGTGAAAGCAATTGACAGTCATCCAGATGTTTGAATAATCGAAACAATCAATATGAAAATTTCCTTGTCGCGTATCTATTCAGCATTAATCGAATTAAACAAATTATACAGGTGTGAATCCAGTACGAACAAACATTTACAACACGCAAAACGCAGCCGTTTTCTCGTAGTTTCCCTTTAACAGTACTATTATTATATTAGCAACTTTGTATCTAAGGGTCGTCATCTCAAGTTTTAGGGATTTGTCTATTCGGTCGCCTCAATCCGTCCCCGGCCGTCCGACGGGAGCTGTAACATTGAAATATGACTATTATTACCAAGTTTATAGCTGTTTTATTTCATTGTTCCACCCGAAAATGTTTCGTATTTTATTTTATATATATGCGCAAAGATAATTTAATGGAAATGTGCTGCAATCATAATTTTTGTTTGTCGATAATAACAAAGAAGTCAATTACGCAGATTGCCTTTTATTTTTGGAAATAGTTTTTCATGTTTTATTTATGGCTTATTTATATTGAAATGAGTTGACTTTAGTTACTTGATAGAGATTTATTGAACATGGAAGTATAGTCTTATTCTTCTAAGATATAATGTTCAAAATAAGTCCTAGTATCTCAGTAGCTAACGTGTTCTAGTTTCATTCCAGTGAAGTGAGTTCGAATTCTGTTCCGAAAGCATACACTGCTTAGGCATGTTTTTAACTAAATATCCATATTTAAGGTTTCCAGTATAGAAAGTTTGTCCCCAAATTTATTTGTTTGGGTCAAAAAATTGTGGTTCAGGTATAAAATTTTGTCTCTGATATAATAAAAAAATCAAACCAAGCACTAAAATGTTTCTAATAATGATGACGGTCTGGATTCCTGTTACTTCTGGCATAATAAAATCATCAAATGGGGAAGATTTCCAACATGCAATCTGGAGACCCTTTGTATATTGATACAATTATCACGTACTGATAGTAAAGGAACATATCTGCTTAAACAGTTCTTTGATAAAATAGTTCAAAATACTGTCGAAACAATGTATGTTTCCCAGCCAGGATTCAAGTATAAACCATTACAACAAATCAATTGTTTTAGCTACTAAGTAACCTCAACTAAGTGCTTAGTATTAGAAGGAAATATCGAATAAGTCATTTAAATCACAATCCAGCCAGCGTCTTCAATCATCATAACTTAAACAAAGCAAAATATTTCATAATAAATACCCATAATGGAATTGCTTTTATTGTGCGTTTCAAGGAAATTACTGCTCGAAAACAGACGGCGGAGACACGGAAAAGGCATTCCTTCCCAGACAAACATTTTAGGAAATAAACAGTCGTCTAGGGAGCAGTTACACGAAAGCACCGTTGGATAGTTATACGCTGTTTGTAATGTAACTAATGTTCATATAAGGAACGAGTATCTATTTTGGTTATATCATGAAGAAGAATTTATTACCAATGATAATCCAATACTTTACAATGTGCCTTTGATGTCGATAGTATCAATCATTTGTAACTTTACTTAGATAGATAGATAGACAGATAGACAACACTTTATTGTACATCAAAACGTAGATAAACAGTTACGTAAGTAAAGAGTGATTTTTACTCAATTAACATGCGAAGGTGGCAAGTTAAGTTCTTAGCATCGTTCGGATACATTTTATTTAGTTAATTAATAAGTCGTGTAGAAGCCTGTCTAAACGATGAGTAGTCGCAAGTTAACTACTTAACTAATACAAATGTAAATCAGGTTTTACATCTGTAAAGTTATTCGTTATTTCATTCTGTGATTTTTTTTCAGAGATATTTTACATAATATGCTTTATTTAGGGTTCGTAGAAAAGTGACAAATATATTTGAACATTTGTCTCATATACGGAACATCTTTCCACTTATTGACCTGCAGCTGATTGATGTTTTATTTTATTGTTTCTCTATAAAGATGACGTTTTTAAATATTTACGAACTACGAGTGTATCGAAATATTCTCCACACAATACTTTTCAAGCGTCACAAACATACGTTTCCTGAACTTTTGACGTTGCATTCATGCTATGCCGTTGCAATGAAATGAATAAAGGAGGATTCTAAAGCATTTTTGCATATCTTGTGAAACTGTGACGTCTGACCAAGGCGTGTTATAAGGTTGTCTGTACACTAAAACCAGTTATTGAAAAAAATCAGTTTATTGAAAAAAAATATAAGAAACGTAAGAGCCAATGCTGGCTAATGTACGTACAATAAAGGATTCCATAGAGGTGAGTCCGTTTACGGTTTTTATCGTGTGATTGGGTAAATCTCAAAAGTATTTCATTTTTAATATTTCTATATTATATAGGTAATTATAATCTGTAGTATGATGGTCTGAGTGCTGACTCTTTGGTCTCAGAAGTGTTGATTTCGATACTAAAAAGACTAAACCTTGCAAACGAAGTGATTATACTTATATATTATTATACTAATATTATAAAGAGAAAAGAATTGTATTTTTGTATGTTTTTAACGAATAAACTTAAAAACTACTGGACCGATGTCAAAAATTCTTTCACCGTTAGAGTGTTACATTATCCCAGATTAATATAGGCTATATTTATTACTAGAAAAAAATAGGAATCCCTACTAAAACTTTAATAATATAACCCAAGTTGTAAAAAAAAGGTGTTTGAGTGAGTCCCGGGGTGGTTTAGATTCACAATTAGACCCGATAGTTGGCGCTGGAATCGGTTTCTAGATTTTTCAGGGCAGGACAAAGTCTGCCGGAACCGCTAGTATTATATATTTTAGTCCGAGTATTATCAGGGTCAACCCGGTAGCGTTTGTTTTATATAATTTATATAACACGTATAATTAGCTCATGTCATATTTATTTAATTTATAATCTATGTTAAGAAATACTTTTGCAGGAAAATTTTATGTACTTATCCTAACAGCGATGACTCGTAGGATAATTTGTCACCAAATCATTTAAATGGTTTTGCCTGTCTGTTGAACTCGTGCAATAAAAAAAAAATTGTTTCTACAGGATTAGAACTAGAAGTTTACACAACACAGAAGTCCTTTTTATTATATAATTCTATAGCAAAGAAAATCTAGTAGGTGTACATATTAAAAAAAAAAATATTTTATTGCTGGAGTATAGCAGACTGGCTGAGAGCCCAACTGTGATGAAAAATGTTTACCGTCACCTATGAACATTTGCAACACTGAAGGTGCTACCAATGTGCTACCGCACTCGTAGTTGGGGCTGGAACCTGGTCACTAATGCCGGAACACAACTAAAGGTTGCTATGGTGCATATTACGGCCTCTGTGGTTGAGCGGGCTAAGCCGTTGCCGGCCTACCTCACTGCTACGCAGAGGCTCCAGGATCGATTTCTGGTATAGTAAATTTAGGAAACGTATTTTCTCCGTTATTTACTATGGTCTGGGTGTCTGGGATCGGCCCCAGAGTGGTACATTGTATATTATCTATAACACAAGCGTAACTTGCTTAATTTGGGGATATACAATATGTGTGTTTGTCTGCCGATTATTATTATTATTATATTCTAGAGCAGGGGTGGTAGGCATCCAGACGGGCAAATACCCTACCACCTGTCTGTGGGTTGTTTTATCGCCTCTTACGACAGGCTGCCGGGCTGCAGTATATTGTATTCTTTCTCCGTTCCTGCACGGATAAAAATAATAAGCCTGTACGGATAATAAGCGAGAAGTCTATGAAAAGTATAAGGGAGTCATAATTGAATGAATATAATTGCTTGCATTGTTTTTGAAATTAAAAATACGTAGATTTTAGCAGCCCTATACAACTTGAATATATAGGTTAGTAAAGGACTGTTCCAAGATCAAGCCATTGTATGGAAAACACGCGAGGGAATTCTTTTATTAAATTTTATTCCTCTGGCGATGGAGTTATGTGCAACATTATGAACTGTATGTAAGAAAGATTGGTGAAATATTTCGAGATTTTAATAACATTAACTTACGTTTCCTTTGCAGAGCTTATTAAGTAGCTTTTTCCATATGTTTTATAATGGAGTTAATAACCACCAAAGAACCAAGCGCTTAAATGTCAAATGTAATTATTAAGACTTCAAATTTCTATAATACGATATTTTTAGGGTTCTGTAGTGATTTTTACTACAACTGAACGTTATAAATTTGTTATGCCCATGTGTTCATCCGTTGTTGGTCTCAGACTACTAGGTCTATCATAATAACAGCTCATAAAGTCCCATAGCTGAGCTCGGCCCTTTTAATTTATAGGGATTAATTTATAGCTCTGTATAATTGAAATTTTACAACGTGTGTTTTACAGACATTAGTGTAGTGAAATTGGGAGAAACTGAGGGTGAATGAATACATCGTGACGAAGTCTGCATATCGATATGTGATATGACAAGTGTCCGTTTCTTTAAAACGGGAGGGCCCGCAGCACGCAAGGAGCTTGATGATTGGTGGACTGATAGTACATATATTATAGGTACAAACAAGAGATTTGAAGCCACCTAGGTACTTACTTATAGATTTCGTTTTCATTCGGTGGTAGGGGTTGTGACGCATTATTCCCACCACTGAATACGTTAGCTTTTCTTTCTTACTCGTAGCTTATTGTGCAGAAAGTAATATTCAATACGATTTAGTTCCAAAGCGTGAATACAACTCGTATAATAAATGAATATGTTTCAAAAACTTCTTGAATACAAATTGGGTGAGCGATGCAATTTTGCGGAGTGATGTAACGGTTTAGACGGGTTCCAACATCTACATCGGTATTTTTCAATTGCAAACGGTTATTAGCCGCTGTAGCTTATATTCTAACCATTCTCATTTAGTATTCTACAAGAATTCGCGTTTTTATAAGACCCGACGTACACGCGATATTCGAGTTACGAGCTTTAGCCATCGGAGGATGTTTTAAAATACTCTTCATTCATTAATTAATTACGATGTGCCGCGACAATGGCAAGAGACCAGATGGGATATCGTTGGTGCTATGGAAGTTGGGACGTCCCTTGGTATGGGACGCAACTTGTGTTAATACTTTGGCGGTGTCCTATCTCCCAGTCACAGCCGTGACAGCCGGGGCTACTGCCGCATACCAGGAGGCCCTGAAACGCCGCCAATATGTCTCCATTGGTAATGGGTACATATTTGTGGCTTTCGGGGTTGAAACCCTGAGGACGTGGGGGCCTGGAGCTCATCATCTCTATCGAGACCTCTCAACGCGTCTAATTGCGGTCTCGCGTGACCAAAAGGCTGGTTTGCACCTATAGGGCAACGAATCAGAATTGCTATCCAACGTGGAAATTTTGGGCTTTTGGGCATGCTCCCCGCCGACAGCGACCTGGAGTCTATTTTTTACTTATAGATTGTTATTTTGTAAGTATAGGTATATTTATAGTATAGTTTAATTTTAGTTTATATTAATTTATTTAGAACTTGGTTTATTTTTAATTGTTATGAATATTCAGTTTTCATTAATTTTTTATTACAATAAGTTTGGTAATGATAACCCTAAAATTACTGGTCACTGCGTCTCTGCGATGAAGCTCTAAAGACGTCGCTGGGTGGGGTGGGGTTCCTTTTATGATTTTCATGGTGTTTGGACATCTCTGCTTCATTACGCCACCTTCTTGGAAAATCGATGAGTCGCGCTGTATGAACCATACAAAGTGTAGTTAAGGGTTAATCCACACAGACCCGTAACACTCGGTAAATTGTAATCAAATCATGTAATCACAGTTTATTATAGGCCGATTCTCTAGGTTTCTCTTATTCTTTTGGAATAAGGTTCTATCTGAGGTTTCTTCACAAGGATTGCGATATAATTTTTAAAAATTTCATAAATGTTTCTCGAAGCTAGAACGAACCAACATCTCGGTAACGCCTGAGGAATAGTATAATTTATTAGTGACAGTACCCACTTACACATAAGTCATCAACATGACGTGTGCTGTACTTCAGCTACAATTGTTTATATTGTAATAGAGATAGTTTTAAATAAGACCTCAGAAAATAAGATATCATAATTTAGTAGATGGTCTTAAGATTCTGCGGATTTTAAAATATAACTTTCGATCAATGAACATAAAGCACTTGGAACAGGTATTTGATGTGAATATATTCTGTTGCGCCTTCCTTTGGGTGGTATTATAATTATGAGGTATTATATCACAAATATGAGGTTTGCAGATGAAATCGCATTTTAAGAACAGTTTTAACAAGTTATTGGCATTTTGCTGCAAGCAATAGTCAGACTTCTTAGTTTTATTAAGGAAACAGTATAAATCACATCATCCTGACCTTTATGTTCATCTCAGTACAAGTCGCAATTGAAAAGTTTATCTGGCTGTCTTTTCGTGTGCGTTAGTCTTTGAGCGTATTAATTCTTCCCTATTTTATTACACTACCTTTCAAGCAGCACGTACCCTTTGCATTCGATTAATTCTGAGCATAATGGAACTGAAAAAAGAATATCGCTTGTTTTCTTCGATTTGTATAAAAGCATTAAAACGTTTTTTTATTGTTTGTAGTTTCTTAATAGTTTAATCGATGATTACTTAAAGAATATATATACACACACACACACACACACACATATATATATATACTTATATATAGAGTTCTAATTCACTTCTGATCTTAGGAACAGTATTACGCCTAGAAATATTAAAAACAAACTAAAATTATAGATATTTTTTATAATGTTATAGGTTATTTCAAACTATCAAATGCTATAACGTTGGCAACCATATTAATAACCTGAGAAGTTTCCAAATGATTCATTATAAGTCGATCAAATGTAAATTGTTTATTTCGTTGTTTTGATAAATAAATTAAAATCACTGAAAACATCAAAATACACTGCAATTTTAAGAAAATAAAACATATATTCATCGTGCATATAACCGAACTAACAACTAGGTTGTGAATACATTATATTTAATATTGTAAGTATCGTAAAAATAGAATTCCAGAGTTCGTAGGTACTTGTTTGTCTGTCAGGCAGTTTCATGAGTTTAAGTATTCTTACATATTTTTTAAGTCTTCTTTTAAAAATACACACTATGTACCACGTGCAGACGAGAAAGATTAATATAATGAATAAAATTTATAAATGAGTTTTAGGTACTAGTGTATCTATAAAAGACGCCAATCCGCCTTAGATAAGCGTGTATATTACACGTTTGACTGAAGTTTCTTCCGCCTATATCTTGTGTCTTGTACAATCAAGGAGTCTTGATAGAATTATTTTTTTAAGAAGCAATTATTATCTGCTATTAATATCCATAATTATTTATTTCCACAATATTTCACACTTTTTAAAGTAAATATTACAAAGGGTTAAGCTTATACCAATTTTTTTTATTAAAAAAACCAGAAAAGCTAAACATTTACTTTAAAAAATGTAGAATAATGGAATACGGCGATAACAGAGCCTGGGATCCAAACTACTAGTGGTTAGAATTCCAGAGACAGGAACCTCCCCATAATTCATGCCGTGTCTTAGAGTGCTGTCTTCTGTAACTCTAATATTAATAATAATTAATAAGAACATTAACACATGTACATCTCTCAAGACAACAGGTCATAAAAATGGCCCGGACTTTTGGAGGGATTGCCTGGGGCCATGTGAAGATCAACACGTAGAGGCCCTCTTGATAAATTTAATCTAAATGTGGCGTGATACTGACTGGCGATTATGCCATACACCATAAAAATGCACCCAAGGACAAGCCCCGGTCAGTGTAGGACTATTGTAGAAAATGAGAAGAAAGGGTGCCGGGCTATTGGGATAAACTGCTAGTGGAACTAGGGATTTGGGCTATGAGGACTATGGGGCTTGACCGTTGCAATGTTCGCAGAACATGGATAAAATGGGCAGAAGGTGACTCGCCTCGTTGCGTGGGCCCCAAAAAATTGTCGTACAAATTGGCGAGGGGCCACATAGGTAGAGTGGCTAAGGGGTATGGAGAGGTGGGTCGCAGGTTCACCGAAGCTATTTCCGACGTTAGGCCATTTATCATTTCCACTCCTGGAGCTTGAGTCTTAGCTCTAGCGATCACCACTCCGTGCCAGCTGGTTAAGGTAAACACGGAGGCCGGGGCTTTGCTTTGGCCCCCCGGAATCCGGTACGAGTTGTCGCTAATCATCTAAGGCTTCGCCACAAAGCCCTCTTGCGGGGTAAAATATAGAAATAGCAATTAAAAAGAATATTAATTATTATTAATATGCTTAATAGATGTTATTATTCTAAAGGACATACGAATTTCAATTAAGCGATTAGTGAAGCCTTAACTACTGCTCATAATAATTCACTAACAATTCCTTAACAGTTAAGGAATTGTGAGTGAATTATTATGAGCGGAATAATACGGTTTCTCAGCTAGAAAAGGCGTAGTATGTGTCAGCGACCAAAGAAGAGGAAAACAAGAGTAAAAATTATTAATTTCACCAAAACCTCAATTAAAATCTTGTTAAAAGCGGAATAAAACGACTGAAATGAGCCAATTTGCTTTGAAAGGTACGCGAGGGATAACGAAGTTAAACGTACACTGGCTAATTAGAATGGTTATGCACTTAAATATTTGTAAACACAGAGGTAAATAGAGCAAGATCTTATTTCACAGCAGTGAATTATAACGTTAGTACATAGTTTGTAGTATAATATACGACGTGCAGTATATTCTTTCAATTCGCTTTTTTATTAAAACTGAGATCCTATCTCAGGCGAACGAATTAAAGTATAGATGGATCCTACGTGAACAGTCTTAAATGAAGTGAAGCATTTTTAAAAACGTGTATAGTATACACGTGGTTTGCGTCTGTGTTATTTGGTAATGTATCCACTGGAAACTTCCCACCTTATACGTACTAATTATATTATTTACTATGAACTTCTCATAACGCACTGGGGTATGACCGGCTTCCTATTTCAAAATTCGCATTTTTTAGCCGGCTTCGCTTGGAGAGCTCGGGGCTTGGTCTACCTATTTTGTTCGTCTGAAGGTACGATTAAGAATTTATGAAGATTCTAAATAAATAAAAATCATTATTTTACTTATTACCTACTCTATACCACTTCGCAACGCGTTATCTCTGTAGTTACAGTCAAAAGCAGTCACATTAGCAACAGTCTATTTTTGATTTATTTGCGCTACTAGGTATGCCCGCGAGCTCGTTCACGCTTGACTTGGAATTCCCGGGATATAAAACAACATTTAAAAAAGAATGTAAGCTATCGTTTTAGTGAAAACTGTGTTGGAATAAGCTAATTTTTATGCACCCGAACAACTTCAAACCGCTAGCGGGAAAATTACCGTGGAATTCCCAGGAAAAAAAAGTCACACATTTTATTACATAAAATGTGCTATCGATCAGTAACAAAATTACATTGGAATTCGATTTTTTTTAATCTCGCCATTTTAAATAATTCCTAGAAAATTTTCCGCGGGATTACCGGAATAATAAGTAGCGCAGATTTTAAGTCTAAAAATTTGCTGTCGATCAGTGAAAATCTCATCCAAATCAGTCCAGTAGCTTTTACGTGAATCCCGAAAAAACAGACAAGAAATAAAAAAATATATATCGTGTTCTCCATCGTTTATATAGTCTATTCCAATTGTTTTTTTAATAAATCCAATTTACAGACACGGCATGATTAGAATTTTACAATATATATAATGCTACGCCGACAGTGATTTGTAGTAAATGTTTTATTTATAGATTTACTAGTTTTCTCCGCAGCTAAGCCGCGGGTCAAACCGTTTCGTGTACATAGCCTTTTTTACTTATATAAAAACTTAATTAGGTTTTTATATATCGCGAGTGAAGCCACGGGCATGTGCTAGTATATATGTATACATAAACTTTTTTTGAAAAATTATCTATCTGATGGTGAAAACCGCTTAAAAATCCGTTGCGTGGCTTAGGCGGAGTTAGCGGATATACAGACAGACAGACGCGGAAAGTAAGAAAGATATATTTTATTTTATTTTATTTAGGTTTATGGCTTGGCAGCTAGGCCTTTAAGCCATATCTTAGATTATATAATGTAGTTTCTTGATTTTCTTAAGCCTATGTGTAGCACAGCTGAACTCTAGGTTATCAGCTGGTGCCATTCAACGGAGTTCTTGTGACAGCTCAAAAGGCCGCATTTGACTATACAGTCCACATTTCTCACATAACACATAATTCAAAAACTATCAATATTCTACAACTATTGTTCATTAAAGAGTAGATTTTATTTTTAGAAAATAAAACTGCACAGCACAACTTCTCCTTTCAGTTCCCGCCAAAAACTCCCATATTTTATTTAGGACAAAAACAATACAGAGTATTATCAAACAGTAAAATAATAGAAACAGAATAAGTTCTAAAATTGGACCTAGTCTCAGCATATGCTTACTATTTACTTAGAAGTAATTTTTAGGGTTTTCCTCCAATTAAAATTGTAATATTAACTATTCTGTAATTTTATTTGGGAACCATAGGCATATTGATAAAAACGGAACCATTATAAAACCGTTGTCTCGTCTTTAGTTGGATGTAACTGAGATGTTTACCAAAAACTACTATGTCTATGTGGATGAAAGGTAGGAAGGTAATTAGCAGAAAGGTACTATTATCATGGAAAAATAATATATTACTATTCTTCTTCCATGCTATTATGTATGCTGTGTTCCATGCTATTATGTAGGAAAAATTCGTAAGCACATTTAATTGTTTACTCAGGTCTGGATATATAGGATCAACCTTAGAAGTGTCTGTCGTATAATAGCCATAACACGCGCGTAACTTACTTAGTGTGTGCTTTTCTGCCGTTTTATTTATTTTTTCTTACATTGACCATGGAAACATTTTATATAGAAATTCTTTTATAACTTCCAATTCCTTTGAGAAACTCTAGATTAGTACGTCTAAATACTATTACTTAGAGGACAAGGCTCTCTTAACAAGCACAAAAGAAAAACAAAAATGCTTTAGCCAGACGTACAACTATTTAATGAATGCTCAATTTACATACCGACAAACGGCTGAGGAAAAAATGATGTAACTAGAGCTCCTGTTGTAGAAGCGATGTAGTCTGAACAACAGTTAAAGTTTTATTAGGTGTATCTTACATTTTTATTATTGGATGAGCTCAGCAATCAGGCAGATGCTCTACTTGTCCAAGGAGAGGCTCACCCATACGTAGGTGAGCTCACGTCAGCTAGAGCTGCGGCGTCGGCCACGTCCTGTACTCGTGGCTCTGGTATATAACGTCAGGAGGAACACCGGGGTGTTTAGTGGGTATTCTGGCAAAAAGCCGATGAGTCCTACACTACCCCACTGTTAACCATGTCCCCGAGCAGTGGGGTGTCCCCAAATGGATCCACCTCGAAAAAAGAAACAGCCTATCTGATGGAAAGTAGTTACCATCGCCTATGGACATTTGTAGCACCAATGGTGCTACCAATGTGCTGCCACTCTTTAAATGGAGACTGGAACCTAGCCACTAATGCCGGAACTCACACAACTCAAGGTTATTGTGGCGGCAAACTCTAAACTAGCTCTAAACTACCACCTGAGTGGGGGTTGTTTTGTCGCCTCTTACGACAGACCACCCGGCCGCAGGAAATTGTATTCTTTTTCCGTTCCTGCGTGGGTAACTGAAGAACAAAGGTAACAGAATTACAACATAATATGATATTACTAGCAAAAGCACTTATAATAAACGTGCGGGTATGAAGGCTAATGAATGTAGACAAAGAAAAAGATGTGTGTCAAAATTGTGGAAAATAAATGGAGTTGCGTCGTCTCTAGGCAGAGATCCTACGGGAAGCAGGTGTGATAATATGTATTAAAATACTTATAAGTGATTTAATCCATTGTAGTGTGTGGCAATGCGTGTGCGTCTCAACTTGTGTCCCAAATGATGTGGGTTCGAAACATGGTGAAATCATCGGTGAGTTCTGACCTAATGTCAATTTAAAATTTAAACAAACGTTGTTGAAGTATCATCATGGAAGAAGAATACTGTTATATATAATAATTAGGATTTGCCCGCGACCTCGTCTACGCTTGACTTGAAATTCCCGCAGGATTTCCGGGGCACAAAGTATCGCAGCATTTAAAAAAAAAGAATATAAGCTATCGTTTTAGTGGGAACTGTGTCGGCATAAGTTAATTTTTAAGCATACGAATAACTTCAAACCGCTCCCGGAAAAAATCCCGCGGGATTGCAGGGATAAAAATATCACACATTTTATTACAAAAAATTTACTATCGACCAGTAAAAAATCACATTGGAATATGATATTTTTTCATACTGGCCATTTTAAATCATTCCCAGAAAAATTCCCAGGATAAAAAGTAGCGCAAAATTTAAGTCTAAGAATTAGCTGTCGATCAGTGAAAACCGCATTAAAATCAGCCCAGTAGTTTTTACGTGAATCTCAAACAAACAGACAAAACGACAAACAGACAAGACTAAAAAAAAAGGAACGTGTTCCCCATCGTTTATATAGTCTATTCCAGATGTTTTTTTTAAAATAGCTTCAATGTACAGACACGGCATGTTTAGAATTTTATAATATAGATTTAGATATTTTTTACTGGGCTATTGTCATTCCTATAGTAAGTTTTTCATGGTATCATGAACATTTTGAGTTGTAGGATTCCTAGTCTTTAGTACCAATTGCTTCTCGATATAATTTTTACTCTGCGGCGTGTATAAACGCGTAGATAAACAAATTAATTATCTCTTTTCTTTCTTTCTTTATGTATTGACAACGGTTCTTGTGCTAAACGTGTGTGTATGTGGCCTGTATTTTTTATATCTTGGTTTTGTAGTGAAAAGAAATGATTCCGTTCCAACATGATGTGCTCTCACGTACTTCTTCTAGTCGTATTAATTAAATGCAAGCCCCTGAGTCCATTTTACGAGCCCCAGTAGAGTGGAGCTCGTTTCGTTTATCCGCTTCCACTCATAAGCAATTACTTTGCCGAAACGACTTTCCTAGGGACCACGAACGTGCAAAGAAATTAAGCTGTGTGGATTTTAGGGTTTACAACTTAAATAGAGGTCAGCCATTTAAATATGAAGAGTCAGGTACGGGAGTCGAGTGTTTGTTAGAGCAAATAGTGTAATGCAGTTTTGAATTAGCTTATGAAGTTTTTGAAGTGCCAGCAAAAGGTAAATGGTAAGTATGTGTGTGGTACGAGTATCGTATGTTAAGGGTACTATACTCTATGTAGCTTAGATCAAAGATGCAATATAGAAACTATGGCTAATACTTAAATTGCTTATAAATAATGTTGGTGTAAAAGTGGTTATTTCAGGCGCAATGAAAGGTTTTGTAGACGTGGCTAACGGTTTCTGTATATGGCAAATACAGAATGCCAAAAAAATAATTTGATCAAAAATACCGCAATCTCAAAAATGTACCTACATGTAATTAATTCTATTGTAGAATAAAGAAATATAAATAACTTTTTGTTGAAAGAATTATATAAGTTCTAACATAGACTTACAGAATTTTTCTTACCCTAGTTACAAAGTTAGAAATAGAAAGTTATTCATTTAACGACTTCAGTAGTGATACCTTCCGACCTGTTACTTAATAAAAAAAGTCACTTTTAATTTTGTTTAAAGATGATCTATACTTTTATGTAGGTTTTTTTAATTGCAGGAGTTCAGCAGACAGGCCGACGACCCACTTGATGGAAAGCGGTTACCATCGCCTATGGACATTTGCAACACCAAAGGTGCTACAAATGCGCTGCTGCTCTTTTAAGGGAGACTGGAACCTGGTCACTAAGCCGGAACACAACTCAAGGTTATTATGGCAACATACTTTAGACTAGGGGTGGTAACCATCCAGCCGGGCAAATGCCCTACCACCTGGCTGTGGGTTGTTTTGTCGCCTCTTACGACAGGCCGCCCGGCCGCAGGAAATTGTATTCTTTCTCCGTTCCCGCACGGAGGTGCATTGAAGATTAATTTTTCATTCTTCTGCTTGATACATGTATTGTAGCCCCCTAATTTTTAGTTTTTCTTAATTATAATTGTTGACTAGTGCTTTATATAATACAACTTTGTGGCTATCATTCATGTTGTCTCAGTAGTTTCTGTGATAAATACTGTAAAAAGACACGTAAAAAGACAAAATTGGACATGACGATTTTATAGGATTACCTTTTTTGCCAAAATAGCTTCGATACCCTAATAAAATATTCAATTGATAGTAAAAATAAATACTGTGATTGCGGTTGTTTACCAATACCTCTAAAACATAAACACTTTAATGATTCGCTTTGACTCCGCAATATACAGTTTCCACTGTTCCGATTAGTTTGAATAGGGGTTCGAAACATTATGTTCGTGAATTCGGTTTAAACTTTCAATTGCTGTATTAATGAGGTTGATTTCGGAAGTTGCCACGTCAAGACTTTTACTGTTATTTAATCACTAAGGGAATCGCTTCTTTTACGATTAAAACTACAGCGGTTAAGTGTACACTTAAACAACTTTTTTACGACCCTCGATTAGATGAAGTGAAGGAATTTGGAAAGCGAATAAAACAGTCGAGAATAAGTCTGTTTATAAAGTTAATCCAATGAGTTCCGGTGTCTCAATGGGCGCAAAAGTTTGTGCTTGCGTTTATATTTAAAGCGTTAGCCAACTCAGTTCCGTTGACTGGATTGACTTAGTTTAAAGTATATATATAAATGCAAAATATACACAATAAATGAATACCTTATAAAGTAATACAATAAAAGAAAACTTTTTATGTTCGTGTTAATCACTGTCTCACCTGATGTTAAGTGATGACGCCGTCAAAGATGGAGCACGCTCACCTAGAAGATACCTATTTACTCGTGACTTAAAGACTCCCAGATTGTAATTGTGTAGAAAAACAAAAGCCGGCTTATTATTACATTCTTCGGTAGTGCGTACCGGAAAAGATGAAGCGAAACGCTTTATTATAACTGGTGGTGTTTCCACCATATAGCGGTGGTGCAAACAAAAATAATTTAGTTCTATTGTATTCTACCCATAATGTCTCAAGACTATAAGTAGAATAGGTCTAGTTCTTATATGAGTAAGATGCCCAGAGGGCTGGTTACGTTTTCTCGCTGGATTGACATACTGTTCCGTTATTAGAGGTAGGCACGAGTCCTCTGATGACCTGAAACGTTGATGAGCCGTTTTGATAGTCCTTTGTAGAGGTTCATGGCCTTAGAACCGGTTGGTCTAAGCGTCTCAACTACAAACGGGACAATTAAATAACCGGAATGAATAAATCCATATTAATATTATAAATGCGAAAGTAACTCTGTCTGTCTGTTCCGTTTTCAAGGAAAAACTACTGGACCGATTTGGCTGAAACTAAGTATACATATATATATATATTTTCAATGCCGAGGATGAACATAGGATACTTTTTATCCAAAAAATGGAATAGTTTCCGGGACAAAAATATATTTGTCTCTCTGTTTGTTATGCTTTTGATTTGGTCGATGTGGTCGATTTGGTGATTTTGGTATACATATGTAGTTTTAATACCGAAAATTGGCATAGATACTTTTCATCCGGGAGATGGGATAGTTTGCGATATAAAATGAAGTGAATCTTCCGGGGCAAAAAGCCGTAACATAAAAATTTAATACAATGTAATTGAATATGCTTTATTGTGTTTTAAAATATACAGTTAACAGAAATAAAAATTACAATACAATAGGCGGTCTTATAGCTATTACCAACTTCTTCCAGACAACCTTTGGATGGACAAGAAGTTTATTAAGAACAATGGTATGTTGCATTCTTCTTACTTTACTGGATCAGTATCTTAAAATAAAAAAAGTATATATACATGATTAACGTACATACATTAATAAAATATAAAAATTATACTAATAAGCTATATGTAAATAAAATCTTGAAAACCTTGTGTTCATATTTTGAGTTATATAGATATTATATAAAGAACTAGGATATGCCCGCGACTTTGTCCACGCTTGACTTGAAATTCCCGTGGGATTCCCGGGACATAAAGTAACGCAACTATCGTTTTAGTGAAAACTTTATCGGAATAAGTTAATTTTTATGCACTCGAACAATTACAAACCGCTCCCGGGAAAACTCCTACGGGATTCCCAGGATAAAAAGTAGGCAGATTTGAAGTATATATATCGATCAGTGAAAACCGCAACGAAATCGACCCCGTAGTTTTTACGTGAATCCCGAACAAACAAACAGACAAGAAATCTAAAAAAAAATTGCATCGTATTCTCCATCGTTTATATACGTGGGACACTCAAAAAGTTTTGCGAAAAAAAATGTTCTATAGGTAAATATTTTTTTAAAATCTTTTCAAAGTACTCTCCACCAGCCTCTATATAAACTTTCATGCGTTTGAATCAGTTTTCGCAACATTTTTTCCAGTCCGCCGCAGACACCTCGTTTACAGCTTGTTCGAACGCTGACAGCACCTCTTCCGGCGACGAAAATTGTATCCGTTTGAGCTGATTTTTTATTTTCGGGAATAAAAAGAAGTCACACGGTGCTAGGTCAGGGCTGTAAGGAGGGTGACCCAGGAGTTTGACCGGCGTGCTATCCAGGAAGTCCCTCTTTGTGAGCGCGGTATGGGCGCCGCGTTGTCGTAGTGGAGCAGTAGCCCGCGGAGACCTGTGTTTAATCGGTTATTGCTCACAACAGAGAAAACTTCTGCCAAGCATTTGATAGTATACCATTCGGCGTTGATGCTTCTTTGGTTCCGTAAAGGAATTGACACCAAGTAGCCAGTTAAATTGAAAAATCTCGCGATCAAAATCTTCCCCCTGCTTCTATATCGCTTCACTTTGGTAGGCGTTGATTCGTTTTGAAACACCCAAACCATCGACTGGCGCTTGTTTCAGGATTGTATTGATAAATCCAGGACTCACCACCTGTAATGATGTCGTAAACACGCCGAGACGAGCCTGATTCAAATTAGTTTAACATATCACGGCACCATTCCACCCGGTCCTGCTTCTGAGCATCGGTGAGGTTGTGCGGCACCCAGCGTGAAACTATCCTCGTCATGCAAAGATGCACTTGTAGAATCTTGTGAAGGCTTCCCGATCTAATCTGCAGTACATGCTGAATCTCTTGATACGTAACTCGCCTATTGTCTTGGATTAACTTTTTCACTGCTAGTACGTTTTCTTCCGTAACAGCCGTCAAAGGGCGACCATTTCTTTCTTCATCCTCCAAAGTTAGTCGACCGCGCTTGAATTCGCTGTACCAACGATACACGGTGGCCTTAGAAGGACCTCCATCCATGAATGCCATTTGAAGTCTATCGTACGATTCGTCCGGTTTCAGGCGACACTTAAAATCGTAAGACATCATAGCGCGAAAATGTTCCCGGCGCAGATCCATATTTCAATGAGACACGATAATTTAAATTAGGTCGCAAATAATGTGGAGGGAAATTTTGAATTGGAACGCACCTATCTTTAGTTATAAATAATCATATTTTCAAAATAGATTACAACTGGCCAGTTACACAAAAACTATTTTTCGCAATACTTTCTGGCCTGGTAATTTTATAATATTATAGATATCTAGACCATTCCATTCCGCTTTGACGGTCTTTGTGTTTCAGTTGGCTAAACTTTTGCCAGCCTAGTTCACTGCAACGCAAGGTTCCAATTTCTTTAACGAACTTTTCGTTATTTACTATGGTCTGGGTGTCTGGGCTCAGCCCCAGAGCGGTTTATTGTATAGTTGCACATAACACAACCGTAACTTGCTTAGCTTGGGTATATACAATCCTGTGTTAGTCTGCCGAATTAATTTAAGTTCAAATTGACCATATTTAACAATTTGGAATTTCTAAA
Source organism: Dendrolimus houi (assembly GCA_039645545.1). NCBI lineage: Eukaryota > Metazoa > Arthropoda > Insecta > Lepidoptera > Lasiocampidae > Dendrolimus > Dendrolimus houi. Next base: position 14,418,925 of record CM077131.1, read on the forward strand.
TAAAAATCAAACAACGTCATTGAAAATGTCTTCAAGTCACGAGTGAATAGGTATCTTCTAGGTAAGCGTGCTCCATTCTAGTCTGCGTCATCACTCAACATCAGGTGAGACAATGGTCAAGCGCAAACCTATATTTCCATAAAAAAAGAAAATAAACGTTAAAATATTTGTTCTTAAAATGCTGTATAAAATTTCAATATTCACCTGGGAATGGATACCTGGGGAGAACTTTAAGTACTTCTTTAAGAATAAGTGTGAAAGAACTCATCGTATGCACTTTAGTACGATCGGTTTCTCCGACAGAGTTCCGTAAGAATAGAATTTAAATGCTTTTAAATATGCGGGCGTCGGTTTGTACTGGTAGCTGACGAGACCTGAGATCTGGCACAATCAAACGAAGTTACACCTTGTTGGGATAAAAATTGAAAAAAACTACATCTATTATACTACATCCATTAAATTCTTTGACAATACAAAACGGGTAAACAACAATCGACTAAAATTAGTAAACTCATTTCTCCCACACGTTTGTTGGAGAAACCTGTATGTTTGTTTGTTTTATCTCAAAATAATAAAATAGAAATAGTAAAAATAAAAGATGAAAACAGCTCTTTTATTCATATAAAACTTGAAAAAAAAACTATGTATCTATAAGTCGGAGTTAGACAAAAAACGATTACCTCTATTGTTTCGTACGAGTCACAACTTGTGACTCACAAGTATTATGTGTTCTTTCGTTCTTCTAATATATTAAATTTTATTTTAATTATGTTACTTTTAAAATAAGGGCTAGCCTTTAACCTTTATTTCTAAAGTACAAGGTAAGAGAGTGAAGAATCATCAGTGACGTATCTGTTGTCGTGCAACCCTAGTTCGGGTAATTAGAGGAACAACAATCACAAACAATCTTATTAGATAAATTTTTTGTCACATTTGTTGACGCCATGCCACACATCATGGTGGTAAGAAAAATTCCTGTTACAGCCGATTTCTCTACAATAGAATAGCGTGGGCATTCAGGTCGCCATCCCAAGACGGCGTGGGCATGTCACTCCATTCTTCATTCGACATTCATCCTTCGAAGACTAAACTCCACACACGACACAAGCCAAGTCGCGCTTTAACCTATTTGTACTGTTAGGGACTATTTGCAAATTGTTAATTGAACATTATCTATACATATAATAAAACTGTAGAGGTCGAATTTCTGTACAATGAAAAAAATGCTAAAAACGGAGTCAGGAGGATGTAAGAAGTGAAATAGAACTAATTTATATTGTTTCAAATTTTTTGTTTCTCTGTTTGTCTGTCTGTTTGTACCGGCTAATATCCGAAACGACTCAACCGATTTAAATGAAATTTTGTATGGTGGTAGCTTATATCCCTGGTCAACATGTACGATACTTTTGATCCCGAAAAATTAAAGAGTTCCTGTGGGATAGTCAAAAAACCGAACCACGCGGACGAAGTCGCGGGCATCAGCTAGTACAAAACAAGTAATAATTTTAAGATTACATTTATTAGTTTACACTATAAAATATACTAATATAAATAAATAAGTAAATAAATCCTTAAGTAATAGTTAAATATTATGCTCACAACAACCTTGTTTATATGTACCGTGCAATACTACAGGTAGAAAATGGACAGTATCTGTATGGGATTTATTACAAATTAACTAGTAATAAGGCAAATAAACTGATAGTAAATAAAATATAGAAACTCAGTATTAGCGTACCTGGCAGTCACCAGGAATCCCATACGACCTTACCACTTCGTCCTAATAATAATAATTAATAATCAGCAGGCAAACACGAATATCGTATATCCTTAAGCTAAATAAGTTACGCCTGTGTTAGGGATAGGGGACAAATCTGGGGCTGATCCCAAATACCCAGATCATAGTGAATAACGGAAATATCGTTTACTTTTCCAATGCCACGAATCGAATCCGAAGCGTTTATGCTGCAGTAAGGTAGGTCAGCAAAGCCTTAGTTCACTCACCATAGAAATAAATAACTACAGATTATTACAACGAAATTAAAGAGATGTTCCTTGCGTGTCGTCTGTATTACACTGTATAAATAAATTTATGGTCTGAGAATAAAACCAAAGAATAATATTATTATCTTAGTACCCACAAAGATTAGGTCACGCGATGTCGAGATTTTCACTAAGCAACGAAATTTACTTGGGAAATTGTTCGGTTTTCGCGCACAAGGAATTCCTGATCGTGGATTTTTTCGCCATATATTTTTGGTTTAGACAGTTATTAGTTTTGAGCAGGTAAAGGTCTACCCACTTTCTTGAATTGCTTAGGGTATTAAAAGTGGTTTGAGCTCTCGAAAAAACCGTTATCTGGTTTTCTACGTTTGGATGACAGAATAACTTTATGCATAAACATAATCTACTTGACAATATTATTAATATCGATTTCTTAGTTTATCAGAAACATGTAAATTGATAGTATGGCAAAACTGTTTCATTGCACTCTTAGTTATTTCGGCTTAGCCATCAGTTTATGTCAAATATTAACCATAGATAAGGATATAAATGGATATTAAAATACAGTAAACCGGTATATAGTATATAGCCATTTGACTATGTGGTGCGATCTACTCATCAAAGTCTAGAAGCTGTTAGAACTAAATTTTTATATAACAGCGCCGCGGGTCAATCGCTAGTGCGTACCTCTTGTTTAAAGAGTAGGCGTTAATATAATACAGGTTACATTGTATTAAACTTTTATGTTAGTGCTATTTGCCCTCGAAAGATTCTCTTCATTTTATATCGCAAACTGTCCTATCTCTCGATAAACTGTCCCATCTCGGAATTAAAACTATTGTTACAAGATGTCCATCACAGTAGTCATGAGAACCATAGTGTATATTAATATGACATAGACAATCGTCATAGATAGTTTAGTGCATCAGTAACTAATTATTATAATTGTTTTTATGATCCTGGCAACACTAATTGCTATTTTTAGCAATGATGCAATGTTATTGTTTTGTAGGGTAGCATTTTTCATATAAAAGGCGTAGTGGCGTTTAGACTGGGTTCATCCGCGTCCGATTATAAGCCTCGACGAAAGGCTCTCGTGCGACGACCGCGTAACATCCTCACGCAAGGTCCACGGTATCACAAAACGGCTGGCCCGGATCAGCCCGCCCGCGGTTAGGACGGCAGGCTGGCAGGCACCGACAGACAGACACAGACGGCGGCGTCGACGCCGCCAATCACGACCTCTCCACGTCCCCGCGAGGGACGCCAGGAGACACAGCCCCCCCATAGGATAGACTAGGCGTGTTGCTGGGAAGTTTCTTTCGCCGTTTCTTCTCTCCCAGCCATAACACGTTGCGAAACGGCAGTAAGATAGCATAGGCCACCGCGAACTGTCGATCCCGGTCCGCCGGGATCCTTCCTCTCGGGCTTTATATTACCCGTCGCCCGCTCTCAATTAGTGCATTGTGTCGCCCTATGGTGGGCATCATTAGATTCATCCCCCTCTCATGGCAACAGTCCAGCCGAGGTGAAACTCCCTAGGGCGCCCCCTCGAGCAAGTTGCCCCCCGGGCTCGAGCGCCTTCGCTTCGCAAAGGCACTCGCCCCGAAAACCCCGGTAAAGTTGTGAGGTCTTCGGACCAACAACATAAAGTCAAGTCCAATAAAAAAAAAACTGTGTTCATTGCTTAGTGTGCTGTGTGAATATTCACACCAAGGCTGAACAATAAGGGGAAACCCTGCCCAAATAGTTAATATTTGGTATATTTGGTACTTTCTTACCCAAATCTCTCCTTGCATTTTACACTATATAATTTTACAAAATTACAGAAAAACCGATCCAGTACTTCTAGTAGTTTTTCCGTAAAAGCTTAACAGACAAACAGACCGGGTTACTATAGAATTTTTTAATAGATGATAAATTTTTATTTCTATAAATTTGAGAAATGATTGGTCTTCCATACAAAATTTAATTTTCTGTTCCAACCCGTTCTAGTTTTATTTACTTATCCCCGTCTTTGTAAACTACAAAACTGACCGAAATGACCAAAATTACCAAAATGATCTAAATAACCAAAATTACGAAAATAGCAAATCCTAAAAAAACCAAAACCTATCCTACTTTCTGGATAAATCTATCCCATTATCCGGGATGAAAAGTATCCCTTGTCCACCCTCGGTATTAAAGTAATTATAATTAATTAATTAATAGTTTTTCCATAAAAGCATAACAAACAGAGAGACAAATATATTTTTATCCCGGAAACTATCGTATTTTTCAGACTAAAAAGTATCCTATGTTCTTCCTCAACATCGAATATATATATATATGTAAATCAAGCTCTCTTAAACTTCATTTATCTTGAATTTCCCGCACATCAACTTGGACTGCATACGTTATCTGTGTTGATAGCAGACCTGCACTATGCGCGTTCGTTTCGTGATTGGAAAAATTCTCTTTGGATTAATAGAAAAATATGTGAACGTTTTTATGAAGATATTCTTCAAATTATAGAAATACTATTGAAGCAATAGCATTTAATGTTGTTTCTCTTTACAGGTTAGTAATTAGTAACAGTGATTTGTACTTTAATGTAGAAATAAGTTGTGTTCTTAAAAGTTTGTATGGTTCACACTTTGTAAGATTTTTCTTTAAAATAAACTGCTCTCTTTACAGAGCAATAACCTAAGCAGTTGTTCCAATAAACAACATATTACATATATATATATATATATATATATATATATATATATATATATATATATATATATATATATATATATATATACGCAGTTTCAGCCAAATCGGTCCAGTAGTTTTCCGTGAAAACTTAGTTCGTAATTTCTAGTATAATTCCTTCATGACAGAATACATACGTGACTAGATACATTCTAATGTACGTAGGCCTAAACTACGGCAATCGTTTGGGGTTAGTGTTGCCAATGGTCCTTTATCTACACTATGAGTTTTCCTCATACTGCAATACTCTGAACATTTAATTATTATATCGCACTTATCTATATAAATTTTTAATATATGTATATATATATGGTACATGCAATAATAAAAAAATATTAAACTACATTCCAAAATAGGAAAAACATTAGCATTGCTTTGGAATATTCTCTTTTAGACGACTGAGTTATGGACTAATTATTAGGAACAACAAATTATAAGAGTGGTATAAAAATAATAATGGTATTCTTGTAGATGTTATGCTAAGTGGTACAGACTATAGTTACTTGTTTTGCCTTTGACAAGCATACATTTTTTTTGTAGTTTTGGTTACATGGTAGGGACGTATGAGGAAATATACGCTAGCATAAATAATTGTAATAATAAAAAAATATACAGCGATAGACAAACACACACATACTATATTATATTCTCAAGCTAAGCAATTTATGCTTGTGTTCTGGATAATATATAACGTACTACTCTAGGGCTGATCCCTGATACCCAGACCACAGAAAAAAACGAAAAGTTTGTTTACAAAATTTGCCATGTCAGGGTTGGACTCAGAGCCTGTCCATTGCAGTGAGCTCCGTCTGCTCAATCATAGAGGTCGTCAGTTAATTATCATATGTGAGGAAGATAGAAGTTTAATTACATTTTATGATTGAAAGATGGTATTGTCGTCTATAGTATTCAAAATAAAGATAAACACGTAGACCTGTTACACCGTACCTTAAGTTATTTATGACTCACTTTTGTAGTATCCGAATAAATACATGCCTTTGTTCCCTTAAATATATCTAAATCACTCATAGATAAAATCATAAGTGCACCTAGAATGTTGTAAAATAGCATATAAAAAGAAATAGTTTTTTCGTGTATTATTTATTTTTTCTCGACTAATATTCTATGTACATACTTTTATTTACGTACATGTAAAACTCAGTTTCGCCGCGAGTTATTTTTATTAAAAGACTTGCTGACCCGGCGAACTTCGTACCGCCATATTTTCTGAATTCCTAAAAGAGTTTGTTCCATGACACAAAAACAAAATCACTAAAATTGTTCCAGGTGATTAGGAGGATTCTAGAACCCGATCTCAGCGCCACCTACCGGTTCTAATTGCGAATCTAAACCATCCGAGAACCTACTCAAACACACAAAAACAAAATCACCAAAATTGCTCCAGGTGATTAGGAGGATTCTAGAACCCGATCTCAGCGCCACCTACTGGTTCTAATTGCGAATCTAAACCATCCGAGAACCTACTCAAACACACAAAAACAAATATCATCAAAATCGGTAAAGTCGTTCCCAAGTTATGCGCGTACATACATTTCTACGATTCATTTTTATATATAAAAAAAGAAGATAATAATAAAACAATAACTTAAATCTTTATCAGATTGTAATCGGGTAAAGTACATGCAAATATTCTTATTAAATTTTTACTCAATTAAATAGGAGTAAACATATACTTGTGATAAAAATGTTCAAAATTAGCGTTTTATAACTGCAGTCATATTCGGGCGATTTAAATGCTGCGATTATGGCGCACCGCGCACCGGACAGAAACGCCACCGCGCCGATGTCACGCAATAACATTTGCATTTTGTGAACTGTAAAAACATCCAGTAACCGCGTTGTTGACGATCTGAGCATGTACTTTTATGTCATGACTCAATTAGCGTGTTTTGCGATTTTAAAATTTCTCCCTATTTTAACCGATTTTAAAAAGGTGGAGGTTCTCAATTTGATTGGTATGTTTTTTTAAATATTTTTTTTATGTATGTACACCAATGTGATTCTTCTTTAGTTAGAGGAATAGTTGCCATTTGACCTCCTATTTTTAAAATTTTCCGTTCCTGTTTCTTGGGACCTATATTTTTTAAGGCGCGCGGCACCTTTCGTAGGCCTGCCCATAGCTAGACACTAAAAAGTAACAAATAAAAATAACTTTGTTTAAAATAACCGACTTCAAAAACTTGTCGGTGCTTAGTAATTTTCAAAATATAGTAATTTTTATGTTTTACTTCGCACCGACTTCAAGATGTTTTAGATAATATGTATTAAAAATAAGATATTGTAATTAAAAATAGCTTTAGAAATAAGTTATTTTATATTTTTTAGTTTTTATCACCTCAAATGCAAACATATGAAAAATAACGTTATAATTATATAGTTTTTAAGATATTAAATAAAAATATTTGATCTTGATTAGTATTACATGTCTATTCGCTATTTGGAGTTACATCATGATGCTTTTCCAAAACTGTGCTAATAGTGAAATCGCGACACTGTCTAACAGCCTGGCAACAACCATGTCGCTGTGAGCGGCAGCTAAGTGCAACACTACGGGTGACAAAAACAAAAGTATTAAGATGTATGAAGCATGTCTCAACTCGTCACGCTCGGTGCTAAAACCTGATTTACATTAGTTAAGTAATTAGTTAACTTGCGTAAATGGAGAGTTAAGTATCTATAATCATTTGGACGTTTTCCAGTTAAGTAATAAGTTTCTATCAACGTCTCATCACTCGTCACATCGCCAGTCACTTCTAAGCCCATGTTCTTGACCTGGCCGTATCTGTGGCTTTGTTTATATTCAAGTTCATTTCTCTACATTTCAATGTTTGTACAAAATAGATCGTACCTCGCGTAAACTGAAGCCTACAATTGTGTTTCGTGTTGAAATTTCCACATGGGAATTGTGCGTGTATCGGAACGCAGGGGTGTGCCTAAATCAGCGAAACGAATGGATATACATAAATTCGACGTGACATGATAGAAACTAGGTATGCTCTCAAGGCGCGACCTGAATGACAAATTGTTATCAACCTGTAGAGGTTTCTATTTACTTGTATTGCCTACGATCTGTATTCATATATAAACTAGTTTTCTCTGTGGCTACGCCGCGGTCAATCCTTGCTCGGCAGCTCTATCGTTCTTACATAAAAACTTAATTACGGATCAGATAGGAGGCATAGGATAGAGGAGATAGGATATGGAGTTGGAATGGAGGATAGCGATTGGACAAGGGGAGGGGGAAGTGGGCCATCGGAACTCTCATCGCGGGAAACATGATTAGCTCAAGGCAAATCGTTTCACGACGATATTCTGTGAGAGCGTGGTAGCACACCGATCGAGTCGGCCCTAAGAGCTACGTTTCCAGCATAGCTCTACCACGTACAAACCTTATGAAACAATTCTTTTATTTCATTTTAATCTGACTGATTTTTGATGCGAAACTTCTTTAGAATCGTTGTGATGTGAAATTCGATGAAACGAAAAAGAGACACTAAAAAGAGATAGACATATAAAGCTATATCCTATATAGGATTAAGCCTGTGAGAGAATGAGATATAATTTTTACATTGTGCAGTACAGATTGGATAGTCAATAAGACCGATGATTAAACAAACATAGGTCCAATTTAGACCGAAATAAAACTGAAAATATTTTTTAAACTAAAACAATGAAAAGTTAAAAGTGATACTTAAGAAGTTTATTTTGAATTATAATATGTTGACGGATGTAGGCTAAAGGAAATATATTTATATTAATAAAGTTAGAAAAGAATTATCTGTGATATATTCTCTGAAGTTTCATTTCTTTGCGTGTGAACTACACACACATACAAATTTTGTTTGTTAATAGAAAGTATGCAGTATGTTTATGACTATATTGTTATATATGTAGTAAAATAGGCAATACAAGCAGAAACCCTTACACAATATGCAAATACTCCAGGGCATAACCCACTCTAACAATCATACAGTATATGGCTCAGGGGGATATCTTTCAATATCACTACATGATGTTCAATGCAATTTCACTTATTCAGAACTGTATGTATTTATAATACGTAAATATATTTCTTTGAAAGCAATATTGCTTGTTGCTTTTCATATGTGCCTTTGCTTTGATATGAAGTTCTTATACGATCAATTGAAACTGCAGATTGGAAATCGTTATTGGAGTATTATAAGACCGTTTACGCTTTTTGTAGTAAGGTGTCTTATGTTATTGAGATTTGTCATCTTGAATGGTCACCAACTGTTGTTGTTGTTGTTATATGTTCACCACCATATATATAATAGTATTGTTACGAGTTTCGGGACTCGAATTAAAATGCCGTTGGAATTATTATAGAGTTTATTAGAACTACACATACGTGCATAACACAGGTAGGTACAAATATAACCGAATACAACAAATCCAAACGTAATGCAGAAGGTCGTAATTCAATAAAACGCGCAAAGTCCGTCACTCTTAGATTCCCGATTGTACACACGTCACGCCTAGATCGTAGTTGTCGCTCAACGGACTTCTTCTCTCAACCAGGCCATCGTTTTATACTGCACAAATGCAAATGTGCCCGTATCGTATCGTCGACCTAATCCCCAAGAATCAGCTTGTACTTAATTCGTAACACCTGGCTAATGATGCCTGCAAGCGGCTGTAAACGAGTACAATAGAACAATAGGCTGTTCTCTACAATACTAGAAACGTATGCCAATAAATAAGTAAACAAAAAGGAGACGATCATAAAAGGTTTGCAAATAGTTCAAATACCGGCAGGTAATAAAATGTGCTTTTATAGACTGTACGTGGAATTTGTCTTTGTCGAAGCCTAAGTTGTAACAATATATATACATATATACACACACATGCGCACACACACACACACACACACACACACACACACACACACACACACACACACACACACACACACACACATACAATAGGATATGCCCGCGAATTCGTCCACGCTTGACTTGAAATTCTCATGACATTCCCAGGACACAAAGTATTGCAGCATTTAAAAAAGAATGTAAGCTATAGTTTTAGTGGAAATCGTCGTGGCAATGGTGTATATTGAGTTATGCGTGCAGGAACGGAGAATACAATATCCTGCGGCCTGTTGGCCTGTCGTAAGAGGCGACAAAACAACCCACAGCCAGGTGGTCGGGTATTTGCCCGCCTGGGTGGCTACCACCCCTGGTCTAGAGTATGCCGCCGTAACAACCTTGAGTTGTGTTTCGGCGTTAGTGCTCAGGTTACAGTCTCCCTTTAGTGAGCAGCAGCGCATTTGTACCAGCTTTAGTGTTGCGAATGTCCATAGGCGATGGTAACCGTTGTTCACCAGTGGGACATCAGCGTGTCTGTCTACTGAACTCATGCAATAAAAAATATATTCCAAAATTTTCCACGGTAGCACAATTTTCACGACTTTGGGCACTGAAATCTCGCTTTCCATATACTTTATTATTAAAGACGTTAAGGAACATTATAATGTTCTTTCAGCAACTGATTAAAAATACCCTACACCACTATGGAAATTAAATGTTTTTATCACCATTAATTCCATGCATGGTGGCCATCCCTTAATCTTCATATCTATTATTAAATACTTTAAAAATTGATTATTAGTAGAAAAAAAAAATTGACATAGATATTACCCGTAAGGCGTCAAAGCGAAAGTTTGGTCCGGGGGCGTTAATTTATCAATGTAAGTCAACGAGTCGATAGCGTCTTGGATAAGGCGTAAACTATCTAAACCCTTCGAGACATTCAGCAAAGTAAGTTAAGCCGTGCAAATGAGTAAAGCGGGTAAGTGCTACGAGCCTCACAGCGAGTAGAAGGGAACCGCTAAGTCCGCTTTAAGTCGAATCCGTCATTATTATGTATAGCGCAGACAATAGACTTCCATCAACAATTTGGACTTAACGTCGGATACCTAGAGAAAACGAATTGTCGTGTGCGAGTCGGATTTGCGCTTATAGTTGTTTGTAAACAGGGCCGTCTTTACGCGGGAGTACAAGGGGCGTATAGCAATTCGAGTGCAGAGACTTAGTAGGCGCATTTTGATTCTCGTCAATAAAACTCATTAAAAAAAAACCGATATTTTTCGAGATCTAACTAACGACATCCCATATGACTATAATAAACATTTAAAAAAAATCTACTTCCATTTATATGCATTATACTACAATGTGTAGCGCCAAATAGATGTATTTCTGTCTAATTTCATCCATGTAAACACAGTAGTTTCTGAGAAAAATGGCTGTTACATTCAAAAACAGACGGACAGACGGACGAGCGGGCATGCAAAATGCATAAGGGTTTTTGCCAAAATGGCTAGAGAACCTTGAAGATGAAACATATAAATTAAATGCTATTTTTACCGTTGGTAAGAGGGATGCCAGCAGATTTTCGCACCCTGGCGCCCAATATGCTTAAGACGACTCTCTCTTACGACAATATTACTTAGTTCCAATACGGATATGAAATCTTATACAATCCAACTTCGAAACTGAATAGTTTATCTTGCATAAAAATAAAAATTATTTAATAAAGATCACAAAATTATTAATATTTAAATTATGCAAAAATACTAATCTTATTTGCGAGTCCGACTCTTACTGGGCCATTTGTTTTATCTCCTTGTTATCGTATTTAGTAAACGTATTATATTGTAAAAGTATTCTCTGAGAATTGATGGAGTTGTAGCTACTCATATAGAGAAATAATTCTAGAATCATAATTAAGTAAAAAAATTAAATATAAAAACAAAGAAGTTTTCCTGATAAAAAAAATGCGACAAAAGGTCTTACGTTCGTGTCGTCTCAAAATAGAATCCTTCATTATTATTCTATGAAATGGGGCCGTGGTTCACAAGCTCCACACCTGCTCTCAACTCGCGTACAAATAACCACGTAAACCTGACAAATTGCATCCCATTCATATTGGTCACGACTCACAAGCATCTGCCACGTTTGCCAAAAAATACCGCATACCTACTTAACACTACGCGTGCGGAATAATATTTGTTGACAGCGAGAACAAAATTATCGTGTGTTATAATTGTCAAAGCCCCGACTCATTAGTGCTTAATTGGTAGTAAAAAATTAATAGATAACCTTATCTCGTAATGGCAATCGTTTTAATTAATTAAATTATCAATGCGGCTATCCAGAAGAAACAGTTCAAGTATTATTTATAGTTGTTAATACTCCTATTTACAATATGAAAAAAATAGGATATGATATAAAAATGTAACATAATTTTTTACGTTTACTCTGTCCCTATACACGAACCTATATATTTGGAATTTATATTTTTGGTAGGTATTTTTATGACTAAAAAGAACAAAGAGGCTTTGTGCCGCGGCAATTATTCCAGAATGGGTGCAGTCAATTAACAAAAAAATATAGGTTAAAAAATATTTAGTTTAAAATTGAAATGACACACATTTTGTACGTATTAGCAGAAAAGTCTTTGGACTGCAGAATGACTTTGGGAAAAGTCAAAATATTGATAATTGAAATACAAAAAAACCTTAGAGCAGTAAGACTGTTCAGAAGCTTAACCTTCATTTGGCACGTTTGTGGTAGAATTAAAACAATGATGATTTTCTTTAAAATCTGCTGACGTCAATTTTATACATATTACAGATAGCATTAATTCTGATTTAACATTAAGACCACTTCAGTCGAATATTGAAAAGTTAAGACTAAGGGCCGTTTGTATAAGGTTGCTTAAATTTATTTAAGAAACACAAAACGCATTTAACACCCCTAAAATCCAATTAGCATCTTGCACAAAGTAAGATTTGCCGCTAAATATGTTTAAAGAACTATCAATACGTTTTGTGTAAAACAACGTATTTAGGCAGTTTAATATGAATGACTAATTTTTTAAATAAATCGTTATGCAAGCGGCCCTAAAGTTTTGGTTGATTTGGTTTAAAATAAGTTTTAAATAAAAAATAATAAAACGTGACGTCTAATGCAATGTAATCATTGAAAACAGTTAAGCGAATTGTAATTGGGTATTCGAACCATTTTTTTTTGTAATAAATGGTAATATCATATTTAAGTTTTATAACAAACTTTTATTTTTAATAATTTTGCTATAATTAAAAAGTTATATCTAATTGAAAATAAATTTTTGAACCCGTAATACAAGAGGACCGGAAACAGGCCGAGCGCGCGTACGACGTTACTATGATAATTTATTATAACAATTCATCGTAGCTTCGAAGCACATGTAGCTTGTGACGTCACAACGTTCATTTCCCATAATACCTTATCGTAGTTTCGTAGCACATGTAGTTCTGTAGTTAGTAACAAACATTAGGAAGAAAAATTCTTGAGATTGCGAAATTTGCTGGAGATAGATGAATAATCCTTTATTGTACACCAAAGCATAGACAAACATATTCATATTATTTTTATTGTTGATTTCTTTCCAAACGATTTAATAAAATAAAATATTACAAAATAATAAGTTCTAAGGAGGATTTTATTGACAGTCATGTAAGATTTAGGTCATTTTAAAACTATTTCCTTTATTAGTTAGTCTTCTTCTATTAGGTTGGGGAAAAAGTTTCTTCGCATTTTATAAAAATTCAAAAGGTTTTTTTATAAAGTTTATTTACATTTGACTAAAGTATGTTTGTGCCATTTTGTTGGATAACTTTTTGCCATCTTGTAGGTAGGGACGTGATCCCATTGCTCTAAAAATTTTGGGGCTTCTGATCACAAAACTGCGACAAGTGGTTTTAGCAGTCCTCTCGTGATGTTAACCTGACACTGCCTAAGGAATTCTTCAGAGACCGAAACAGGTGAAAATCTGAAGGTGCAACGTCAGGACTATACGGCGGATGCATTAACACCTCCCAGCGAAACTCTCGTAATTTTTGCTGAGTGACTAAAGATGTGTGAGGTCTAGCGTTATCATGGTGAAAAACCACACTCCTTCTGTTGATTAATTCCGGCCGCTTTCTCTCACCTTTTTGCTTTAATCTCATCAGTTGTTCGCAGTACAGTTCAGAATCGATGGTCCTGCCTGGCGGTAACAGCTCATAATGAAGCTTTTTCGTGATGATTGCACTCCAGTATCATCGTCAATATGTGAAAGATTGCCCGAGATGGGCGGAGAAGTGAGTTTCCGGAGCAGTAGCCGTAATAGTAGTCGCAGCTTCCGGAACAATAGTGGGCGAACATCAGTCCTGAGGGAAGGAAGGAGCGTCACCAGGACCATGATCTTGAGCGGAGCTGTCGAAGAGTCGGACTCGAATGTTTCGATCTTCTCCATTCGGTCGCGCTCCCGGTCGTATTCACACTCACGATCGCGCTCGCGCTCACCTTCCCGGTCTTGCTCTAGACCTGGCGTACGTTCCGAACGAAATGCCGGGTCTATTGAGCTAACGGGTTGGCGCTTGCGCAAGAAAAGAACGAGGCCGGTCCCACGTAAAGGACCCAGAGACCCTCTCGCGTCAAGCGGTGAGGAGACACAGAGGTCGAAAACACCCCGCAGGGTGTCGCCTCCCAAATCGGAAGATACTACGGGAGCAACAGAAGAGGCCACCAGTCTAGCCAGAGCAAAAGAAGCTGTCGCTCAGACTGGCCGCCGAGACCGGGAGCAGGACCACGAGGAGGGCACCGTCGAGCTGGTTAGAGCGGTCGAGGAGACACGAATCGCTCGACGGGCCCCCGAACTCCTGGGCCACTCGGGCTCTGGCTCTGGCCCTGATGAGGGCCAGAGCCAGAGCCCGAGTGGACGTCCTAGCCCCTGATGAGGCAGGGGCTAGGACGTCTCAAGCCGTCGAAACTGACGTACGAAATGCCCTGGGGATCATTCGCCATTAGGTTTCTTTCAGTGAGCTCATGAGGCACCCAAATATCGAGCTATTTTGTGTATCCAGCTTTTTTCAAATGCGCCAAAACCGTTTTGTGGTCAATTCCCAGTTCTCCAGCTACATCGTAACTACTAATATGCCGATCTTGTTCCATTTTTTCAAAAATTGTCCGTAACAGGGCGACCAGAGCGACGTGCATCTTTGATATCTAAATTTCCGGATTGAAAACGCTTAAACCAAATTTGCGCTACTCTCACAGATACTGCATTAGGTCCATAAACATCACAAAAAATTTTCGCGGCTTGTGTTGCATTTTTACCTTTTTTGTAGTATAATTTTAAAATGTATCGAATTTCTTCATTAGATTCACTCATTTTAACAATAAGAAAAACAAATGAAAATCACACATTTTCCTAATTTGAATTTGGAATTGTCTTCTTTAAAATTAAAACTTTTTAATGATACCAAAACCAGCCAAATACAAATTGGCCAAAGAGCTCTTATTACAAGTTCATACATACTACATGCGAAAAGACTTTTTCCCCAACCTATTATGTCTCTGGTATGTTACTTATACATCTAATATATACTAATCTAATAATACTAGTAATACTTATATACTAATCGGTCCATTTACTTAAAATGGAAAGGCCACTGCTTACCTGGACGTCTTTTTTTTAAATTCCTGAAGTAAGGCAGACAGGCTTAAGGCCTAATTGTGATGGAATGTGTTTAACATCGCCTACCGACATTTGCAGCACCAAATGTGCTACCAGTGTGATGCTGGACTTGAAGGTGAGATGAATTCAAGGTTGTTATGGCAGCATGCTCTAAACCAGGGGTGTTAGCCACCCAGACGAGCAAATGCCCAACCACTTGGTTGTGGGTTGTTTTGTTGCCTTTTACGACAAGCCGTCTGGCTGCAGAAATTAGAATTCTTTCTCCGTTTCTGCACGGATCAAATGAATGAATGAACATGCTTTATTGTGTTAAAAGATACATTTAATAGAATTAAAAAATTACAATACAATTTTCCATCCACTATCTAGATGTGACGATTTTAATGGATTAACCTTAATTGAACGTCAACACATAATTGCAAATAATAAAATATGTGTGAATTGCTTATCAGTGGGACATCATGTTGAAAATTGTTACTCAAAGTTTTCAGGTCGAAGTTGTTCCCAACGTCACCACTCATCCTTACATAAATCTAATTCAAAAGAATTAATTACCCCTAGTAATGTTGATGTCACGAATCATACTGATTCAGCAATAAAATGTTCGCTCCCGGATAGTTCTAATTGCTATAGTGGATCAATTTCTCCACATACGCCATCATTGCCAAAGGATATTATTGACTTCCCAGATAAACAAGATTATACCGTCCTACTTACCACTGCATTGGTAAATTTACGCCCTGCCTACGATGAGTCCTGTATTCCTCAACATATCCGAGCCCTAATCGACCAGGGTAGCCAGGCTACAATCATATCAGAATCATGTGTTCAACGCTTAAAATTACCACGCTTTCATGCCCGTCGTAGTATGTCCGTTTCAGGCATTGGCGACTGTACAGAAAGTCCACTTGGTTTTACATTATGTGAAATAACTCCTCATAATAAGCCTGAACCCAAGATTTATACGAAGGCTTTAATTCTTTCTACAATTACAAATTATCTCCTTTGATTCCCAATTCTTTTGAAAACATTCCTCATTTAAAGAATCTTCCTCTTGCTGATCCAGAACTACGCTCTACGCGTCCTATTGAGCTTTTGTTAGGTTCCGATTGTAGTGACAGAATATTACTTGAAGATATTATCATAGGTTCGCAAGGCACTCCTGTTGCCATAAACAGTATATTTGGATATTTACTTAATGGAAGAATATCCCATTCTCATTATATTTACAATTCAAGTTTTCATGTTCAACATTGTCTGGCCATCAATTTCATTTCGATTTCTTTCGAAATTCAAATTTTCAAATGAAAAACGACACCACAGCCTCAATTTTTCTTACGAAAATAAGTATTGCACTCGAAAAAGATTTTCCCTGCGTAGATTAGAAACTTCGAATCATTATTTTTCTAAACTTCTTTAACGATTCCAGTTGTCTTTACAAATGTAACGCTATTTTCTAAAGTTACTACTTTACAAAACTAATTTTATTACGTAGTAAAAAGCAACGTAAATAAATTATCATCAATCAAATCATCAATTAACATAAAATCCTGATTTCTCAACAATTTCTTTGAGATTTTTTTTTCATTTTAAAGGTTCTTCGAATTGTTTCCTATTTTTTCCGATTTTATTGTTTTTAATTTTTTTTTCTTATTTTTATAACAATTTCATATGTACTTCCTTAATAATGTTGGTACTTAAATTTAAATTTCTCAATCAACATTGTAAAATTTTGTTTATTATATCGGATTTTCTCCTGATAATGCCGAGCATCAAATTGACTTCTTTATAGTCGTTGTTTTGATTGATTCAATTAGCGATGTTGCATGACTAAATATATCTGTTTGCCTTTTCAATACTGTAATTGCTGTAACATCTGCAATAGTCATGGAGATAATATTGCAGTAGCAGCTTGCAGTCATTCATAAGCTACATTCGGGTTCAGACAATGTTACTCGCGTTGTTACCTTGCGTGCGGGTAAAACTCTTTTTACAAGACCCTTATTAAAATATGTCCTTTACCAATCAATTAAATTTTCACCTGATTTACTAATATATATACATATACCTATTTGTAAATATTGCTTTATTTTTTACACTATATTAACATTTTATTTAAAATTCATTTTCCTTTCAAATTTAATTTCCTCCTAATATTTTTCCTTTACTTTCTATCTAATCTATTAACTTTCATGTCTTTACTTTATGGGTTTCCCTTTAAAACCATGGATGGTTTTAACGCCGGCAGTATGTTCCGTAATATTAACACAATCAATTTTTCCGCGTATTTCATAACTTCCAATTTAGTATATTTAAAAACAAATGCATCGCCACCCCGTGTGAGCTATCGACGCCGATGCTGCCCCCACGAGGACAGTTAGTGCAACTTCCTACACCGCACGCGCCGCATCGACCTTCCTGTTTTTTCGTCCATTTTCAAGTGTTTTTCAAATATACAATTAGCTAATCCTCTAGCCAATCGAGAAATCGTGCCAGTGAATGTGAATTACAATCCACGATCGAAGGGTTCCCGCAGCACAGCTAGCAAGGTAAGTGGTTGTGCATTTGGCGTTTTCCAAATTCCGCATTCTAAACCGTACAATGTGGTCTTATCGCTATTAACGATATTTTCCAAACAAACTTTAGATGGACATGACAAGAAGTTACTAAGGACAGTAGTAATGTCACTTTACTGAATTTAGTATCTTATACTAAATAAATACATAAATATATACATACATGATAAAACATACATTATAGACAACTAAAGGTATAGAGTAATATTATATGAGGGAAAAGTCTTAAAATCAATAAGAGAAATTGAAGCTAGTGGGTACTAAGAACCCTTGCATAAAATGCGTTTGTAATAAACGTCGGCAAGCTGTGAATAATTAAGAAGGTGTGTTTAAGTGTTGTTAGTTATTAATGTCAGCTATCATACTACAGCTTAACACTAAGTACGGTCGGTTTTGGATGGAATGACACTGAAATATGCTAATGTAAAACCGAAGATAAATGATAGTAATTTTCAATATGGCGAATACGTGAGAAAACGGACGGTTTGTGTTATTGAGTTTTGAGAATGTTCACTATAAATGTATTCTAAAACCGGAGTATAATAATTCCACTATATCCTTAAATTTAGGTACAGTACACGTTGAAATGTCTAACAAAAAGTTTTTAATGTGGTTGAGACTGGCCACGATATTATGTAATGTTTGAATTTAGAATATAATTGTTGTTTTGTTTTTGTTATGTCAGATTTTTTTTATTTATGTTAAATTCGACATGGGAGTTTTTAGCGAGAACTGAAAGGGACATTGTGCTGTGCAGTTTTACTATGTAAAAATGTGTAAAATTACTCTAAAATGAATAATAGTTGTAGGATATTGATAGTTTTGAATAGTAATTATGTGTTTTTGTGAGAAATATGAACAGTATAGTTAAATGCGGCCTTTTGAGTTTTCACAAAAACTCCGTCGAATGGCGTCAGTTGTATCCTATCAACTGCGCTACCTATACGAAGACTATAATACATCAGAAATGGCTTTATGGACTAAGATTCCTTTGCCTCCCTTTATGGCGAATTCTACTATTACATAAATTTGTCATTATATACACGCAGTTTTTTGTTATTAAAATAATTACAGTTGGATTAGATATTAATATTTAAAGAAGTGGTTTACAGAATATGTACGGACTTTCTAAAATTGTTATGAATATGTCTTGTACACTATGTTCCTTCTTTTCATACACTTCTACTTTGACATAGAATGTTTAATTTTTTTTTAATGTAACGCTGCAATTTATATATTTTGTGTACTATTAAATGCACTAAGCAATTTGGGATAAATTTAAGGTAATAACTATCTTAATATTCTAGTACGAGATATAACTTTCATTCATATAAAAACAGTCATAACTTGTAAGGAAATATAACTATATATTATTTAATATTATGATATATCCCTATTAATGTTATAAATGCGAAAGTAACTCTGTCTGCCCGTCTGTCTGTTGCTCTTCCATGGAAGAACGTGGACCGATATGACTGAAACTCAGTAAGTATATTGTTACATGCCGTCAAATATAAGCCGCACAGCCTATTGTAAGCGCAGCTTATTGTCCTCCCGGATTAGGGAATCCTTTGTGTTTTGAATTTGTAACATGCTATTGTTTTATAACCATCATTAGCGTCGAACTAATCCCTATTGTTATTTTTCTCCACTTTGTGGACGTTCGCAGGCGTGCAAATTAATATTTCTTAGAAACTTAGTGTGCCCCTCCATTTTCTTTATACTATGTAGTTAGTATAAGACGATGCCCGAATGGAAGGGCGGGTGGCAGTCAAGCGACGACTACAAAGCGAGTAAGACGTTTTCTAGTACTCTCGATTAGCGATATAAGCGACGGGCTTTGCGCAGTCAAATTGTAGGGAATCGTGCAGTGTGAACTGGTTGCATCCAGTTTTATTTGTATTTCTTTTATACGTGTTTATACAGTTCTAATAAAGTCTATAGTAGTTCCAACGGCATTTTTAATTCGAGTCCTGTAGCTCGTAACAATATATATATTAGGGTGGGTCAAAAGAAACATTTTTTTTACAAGTGACACGGAAAAATCGGTTGCTAGACACCTTAAAAAAATTCTCACCAAATATAAGCACTTAATTTTAATAGGAAGATCCTCCGTATCGCAGTTTTTTAATTTTTTCTCAGTCCAATAGAAAAAAATTCATATCTTTTAGTAATTGATTTAGCAGCAAAATTTAATATACTTTTTTGAAGGAAATCGAACGCTCTACAAAAAAGGTTTCTTACATTTTTATCGTAAATGTAACCATTTAACAAATATTGAAGATTAAAGTTTGATTGTTTTTAGATAATTTTTTTGCTTATGAATTTTGTAACTCGTGAACAAATAAAGTTTATAAAATGGGCCTTGTATATTTTGTTGGAAATTGAACGCTCTACAAAAATGGTCTCTTATACTTAGTCGATTAAGTTGAGTTTTTCAAAGATATTCATTATCAAACTTTCATACATACTCATTTTTAGTTTTTGATAATGAATTCAGAAAATTCCGTTTTATTTTATGATTTTTAAAAAAACTTATACAAATTTCAGTCTTTCCCAACAGAGAAATGCTTAATATTTTATAACAACAACAAAAACTTGAATTAGTATGATTTTTTTTAAACACATAAAATAAAACGGAAAAAAATCATAAGCAAAAAAGAAATTTGTCTGAAAATAATCAAACTTTAATCTTCAATATTTGTTAAATGGTGACATTTAAGATAAAAATTTAAGAGAGCTTTTTTGTAGAGCGTTCAATTTTTTACAAAAAAGTGTAGCGAATTTTGCTGCTAAATCAATTACTAACGGATATATGATTTTTTCTATTGGACTGAGAAAAAAATAAAAATCTGTGACGCGGATGATCTTCCTATTAAAATTAAGAGCTCATATTTGGTGAGAATTTTTTTAATGTGTCTAGCAACCCACTTTTCCGTTACTTGTAAAAAAAAATATTGATTTTTTTTTAGACCCACCCTAATATATATGAATATATATTGATTATATATGAGTATGAACATAGGATACTTTTTATCCCGAAAAATGGAATAGTTTCCGGGATAAAAATATATTTCTCTGTTTGGCTGTTACCCTTTCACGGAAAAACTATGGGACCGATTTGGCTGATATTCAATATATATGTAAGTTCAATATCTAGGATGGATATAGGATATTTTTCATTCCGGAAGAAGGGATAGATTTTTGTAAAGGTTATCCCGGAAAGTAGGATAGGTTTGTGATTTCGTCATTTTTGACTATTTTGTCCATTTCGTCCAATGCATCCATTTCGTCCATATTGTCCATTTTGTCAAATTTTTCATTTTTGTTTACAGATAGACGGGGGATGGGATAGTTTACAATATAAAATGAAGTGAATCTTCCGAGGGCAAATAGCACTAACATAAAAATTTAATACAATGTAACCTGTATTAACGCCTGCTCTTTAAACAAGAGGTACGCACTAAAGTTTGACCCGCGGCACAGCCGCAGGGTAAACTAGTAATTACATAAATAAAACGTTTAAACTATGACAGGCATTAGCTAACAAGTAAGTGTAATATTTTATGTTAGATAAAACTAAATGTTTTAAGACTTTATTAAGTTGATAAAAGATTAAAACCGCAACTATTTTTCGTTTAAAATGTGCATAATTTATGAATAAGATTTCAACTAAAACTCAGACCACAGTTGCATTTTGTTAAAATTCAAGTTATTTGCAAGTATGATTCTGTTCTGAGTCTTCAAGATCAGCTGGAGTTCTCACGAAATAGGTGATTTAACTTGAGAATGGTAGTTTGTGTTCGGCGAGATTGAAGTTGTTTATGATACGTTTTGCGTGAAAATCACTATTATAGGAGTTAGTCGAAGAGAAGTTTTTGTGGTAGGTGTATTTAAAATATGACAGTTAATTAATTTGCCACATTTTCAGGCATTGTAGTAACTAAGACGAAACAGCCTTCTTACATAAATTATTTATCAGTCAGTATAAACTCAATCAAATTGTAAATCTCTAAAGAACGTCAACCCGACCAACTAGAAAGTTCACTATTCACCAAATAGTTCACATTTTCCACACAACACATAATTCTTGATAAAAAAATTATCACTGTGAACTACTGTCATTTTCCCCAATATTATATATTCTTTGTAAAGGAAACTGCTCAGCAAAACTGCCATGTAAGTAAGTATATATATAGACTACACTACGAATAATAAAAGTTCAAATAGTTCTTTGTGCATTTGTGAACGTTAATTTCAACAATTATTAGACTAATTTGGATGTGGTTTTCAGTAATGTATTGAAATAGCTTTGGCCGACATTTAATGTTTTTAGTGATTTAAATAAAATAGTATTAATTTAAAATTTGTGTAAATCAAATAAGGCACCATTTTTGCTTAGCTTATAAAACATAATAGAACAACAACAAATTTACAAAATATAGTAATTTTTATGTTTTACTTGACACCGACATCAAGATGTAGAAAAAATTGGGTTAAATATTTATTTTTTTGTTTTTAGTGTGAAGTCGGTTTTGTTTTTGATAAAAAAAAATAGTTTTCAGTTTCGAAAATATTTCAATAGCTTTAGAGAATATTAAACACCTGTACAAATTGTACAATTGGCACTCGCATACAAATTTGCCATATCACTCTTCGGTATATATGCTCCCATGCGATCTATACATCAGATCCTGAGTTGGTGTATATGGGACCATCTCGGGAGTTAAATAAAATAATTTGAAAATCGGTCCACAGTAGACGGAGAAATCGTGTAACATGCCTAAAGAAAAATTTAAGCGCCTGTAGAAAGGCGTATACAAGCTTTTCTCCAAGAATTTAGGCACACGGCATTTTTTAATAAGTAATGGTAACTCATGATTTCCTTGAAATCCACTCACCAGATCCTGACATGGTGACAATGGGATCTATTCGGGAGTATATATTACCTTTCGATCAAAAGAAAAACCAAAACTGCTTTTAAAATTTAAAAACATTACAAATATAACTACTAAGGAGGCCGTCGTTAACATATACCATTGTTGGCACCCAACCAATGATTGGCACTCAGTCTATTTGTTTAAGATAGTAATAAATGTTAATGGTTTGTATGTAATGGTTTTTATTTTATACCCATACAATAATATCTACTATTATCATTGTATGGCTACAAAATAAAATAAAAATTAAGATTTCTTAATGTTTTGAAAAATTAATACAATGCTATATCCCTATTAAAATTATAAATGCGAAAGTAATTCTGTCTGTCTATCTGTCTTTCTGTCCGTCCGTCCGTCTGTCTGTTCCCTTTTCACGGAAAAACTACTGGACCGATTTGGCTCAAACTATATATATATAATTTGGCAGTATATATATATATATATATATATATATATATATATATATATATATATATATTTTCGATGCCGAGAATGAACATAGGATACTTTTTATCCCGAAAAATGGGATAGTTTCCGGGATAAAAATATATTTGTCTCTCTGTTTGTTATGCTTTTACGGAAAAACTGTTGAACCGATTTGGCTGAAATTCGGTATATATGTAATTTTAGTACTGAGGGTGGCCAAGGGATACTTTTATCCCGGATAATGAGATATATTTATGTAAAGGTTATCCCGGAAATTAGGATAGATTTCGTGATTCTGTCCATTTCGTTCACTCGGTCCACTTGGCCCACTGCGTTTCCCTGTGTTTCACTGCGTTTCCCTGCGTTTCACTGCGTTCCCTGCGTTTCATGGCGTTTCACGGCGTTTCACGGCGTTTCACGGCGTTTCACGGCGTTTCACGGCGTTTCACGGCGTTTCACGGCGTTTCACGGCGTTTCACTGCGTCTACTGGGTCCACTGGGTCCACTCGGTCCACGTTATCTATTTGATCATTTATGTCAAGTTTTGTCATTTATGTAGTTTATAGTAAGACGGGGAATGGTATAGTTTGCGATATAAAATGAAGTGAATCTTCCGGGGGCAATTACATAAAAATATAATACAATGTAACCTGTACCGCCTGCTCTTTAAACAAGAGAGACGCACTAGTGGTTGACCCGCGGCTGCACCGCGGGGTAAACTATAGTTATATCATAAAACATACATATTTCATTATAAAACATCAGTATAATATATCATCACTTTGTATAAATATGACGGATTCACTTAGGAATACAAATAACATGTATGCCCAAAAGGAAGCTGTAAAGATACTAGTGTTAAAACCGGAATTTTCCCAAATTTATTTATTTATGGTCATTAAGGACATAAATAAATAAATGGAGCTATATTCGCATCTACAAAATTAGTAATCATTCTAATAATATTTATAACTCACTGCTGGCGATGTACAGTTTTTGAAAAGGAAGCCCGCGGCTGAATCATAATTAACTGAGTACTCAGTTGGCTTGTAAGGAGTAAGTTATCCACGAACCGGCATTATTTTAATGAATACTCAACTTTGGCCCAACTTTCACTTAGGAACATTACCTGCAGCCAGTATCGATACTACGAAACTTCTCCTAGAAGCGGCAATGCACTAATTTAGGTATTGATATTTTTAGGTATTAAAAACTTTTAGACAACATCCAGCTCCGAGAGCTATATAATTGGGGAAAAAGTCTTTTCGCATATAGTATGTATGAACTTGTAATAAGATCTCTGGCTATACCATTTGTATCTGGCTGGTTTTGGTATCATTAAAAAGTTTTAATTTTAAAGAAGACAATTCCAAATTCGAATTAGGAAAATGTGTGATTTTCATTTGTTTTTCTTATTGTTAAAATGAGTGAATCTAATGAAGAAATTCGATTCATTTTAAAATTTTACTACAAAAAAGGTAAAAATTAGACACAAGCCGCGAAAAAAATTTGTGATGTTTATGGACCTATTGCAGTATCTGTGAGAGTAGCGCAAATTTGTTTTAAGCGTTTTCAATCCGGAAATTTTGATCTCAAAGATGCACGTCGCTCTGGTCGCCCTGTTACGGACAAAATCGATGCCATTTTTGAAAAAGTGGATCAAGATCGGCGGCATATTAGTAGTTACGATGTAGCTGGAGAACTGGGAATTGACCACAAAACGGTTTTGGCGCATTTGAAAAAAGCTGGGTACACAAAAAAGCTCGATATTTGGGTGCCTCGTGAGCTCACTGAAAGAAACCTAATGAACCGTGTACTTATTTGTAATTCTTTATTACGACGTAATGAAAACGAACCATTTTTGAAGAAGCTGATAACTGGTAAAAGTGGATCACGTATGACAAGAACGTGCGAAAAAGATTGTGGTCAAAGGTCGGTCAGGCTTCACAGACTATGGCGAAACTCGGGTTAACTCGCAACAAGGTGATGCTGTGTGTATGGTGGGATTGTAAGGGCATTATTCATTATAAGCTGTTACCGCCAGGCAGGACCATCGATTCTGAACTGTATTGCGAACAACTGATGAGATTAAAGCAAAAAGTTGAGAGAAAGCGGCCGAAATTAATCAACAGAAGGGGTGTGGTTTTTCACCATGATAACGCTAGACCTCACACATCTTTAGCCACTCAGCAAAAACTACGAGAGTTTGGCTGGGAGATGTTAATGCATCCGCCGTATAGTCCTAACCTTGCACCTACAGATTTTCACCTGTTTCGGTCTCTGCAGAATTCCTTAGGCAGTGTCAGGTTAACATCACAAGAGGACTGCCAAAACCACTTGTCGCAGTTTTTTGATCAGAAGCCCCAAAATTTTTATAGCAATGGGATCACGTCC
Source organism: Dendrolimus houi (assembly GCA_039645545.1). Lineage (NCBI taxonomy): Eukaryota > Metazoa > Arthropoda > Insecta > Lepidoptera > Lasiocampidae > Dendrolimus > Dendrolimus houi. The sequence continues at coordinate 14,444,549 of CM077131.1, forward strand.
CTACCTACAAGATGGCAAAAAGTTATCCAACAAAATGGCACCTACATGCTTTAGTCAAATGTAAATAAACTTTCTAAAAAAACCTTTTGAGTTTTTATATAAAATGCGAAGAAACTTTTTCCCCAACCTTATAGAATAATAAATTTAAAGAAGCCCTAATTTGGAAGAAAAACACTATGCCGGTTTCCGCAATTTGACCACGTAGCACTTATTTTACCTGCGAGGGTGGATGATGGACTACTCCATCCAGCCCAGCTCCTCCTTGAAGTCCACCAGCTTTTTACGTTGCCGAAGACTTCCCGAAAGCTATTTAGGACATCCAGATACTTTGCCCTGTATTTCGTTATGCCTTCGCATTCTAGAAGAACATAGGCGGCTGTTTCTTCTTGTATAGGTATATTGCTCTACTAAAATATAGCTCTAAAAAGCTTTTGGATCCTATATGACTTTATGGTAGCACAGATTATTCTTCTACTCTAATAAGAACAATCATAAAGATCGAATAATCAAATATACGAACATTAAAAAAATTTGATCGACTTTATTTTTTCGGTTCTAAGTTTCGTGACGTCACATTTCAAAATCTAGTATAATTAAGCTAATTACGGAATTCCTGTTTTAGTTTAATAACTTCTTGATGTAAAATTGCAAAATATGTGATGTCACACTAGGGAGGGAGGAGTCTTATGAATGTGACCAGCTGTGACAAGGACGCAGGAGGGGTCAAATTCATTTGACGTAATTTGCGGATGGCCCCAAACAAGGAAGATATGATAGGGGAGATAAGTGGGTCAGCAGAACTTACTCTAAATACGATATTCTATGAGAGCGTGGTATCACACCAAACGAGCCCGTCCTGAGAGCTGTCATTAACGTACAGCGTTTTGATGACGCTGTGGCCTCCTTAGGCTATTTTAATATAAATAACGCTCACACAAGTTTTGCGAGCGAGTTGCTACAAGTTGCTGCCGAGTCGCAAATTGTCGTAATATATGATTTCAATTAACACTAAGTTGAAACGGCAACTCCAGGGATCAGCATTCAAGTACTACTGTTTCAAGAACAAATCCCCGAAAGCAGCAAGGTGTATTTTTTCACCCTAATACAAGAAAGCACCATCACTCCAACAACAAACTACTGCCAGCATCCATAACTATCATCAAATACCGAGCAAGTGTACAAACTGTATAATGACTATAATAATAAATACATAAACGGACAGACGAATTTATTATGGCTTTTTTGCCATTTGGATACAGAAACTTAAAAATTGAACAAATATTTGTTTACTTATAATAATAACAGACCATAAAGCCATAAACGTCCCACTGTTGAGCTCGGGCCTCCCATTATAGGGGAACGGAGAGTATTCCCGCCACGCTTGTCCAAGGTGTGTTGGCAGGTGTGACACATCGTTTATCTCTATGTGCAGGTTTCATCACGAAGTTTTCCTTCACCGTTGCTAGCACGTGGTAATTGTAACAGTTTTTTGACCTAATGTGCATATTGCACATTAGGTCAAAAAACTGCCCAAGGGAATTTGGTGCGCTAGCAACTACGCTACCGCGACTTACTGTCTTGTGCTTTACTTATCGAAGTTAAATATGTCTGTCTCCATTTTGTCATTGTGTATTATTGCTATTACTAAAATTATTACTACAATAAACTATACATCTTTATATATAAAATTCTTCTGCTCATGTGTATGTGACTGAAATCCTCCTAAATTGCTGGACCGATTTCGATGAATTTTTTTTGTGTGTTCAGGTGGATTCGGCAATGGTTTATATTCACAATTAGACCAAGTAGGTGGCGCTGCAACCGGGTTCTACATTTTATTTCTTCTGGGTAGGACAACATCTGCCGGTACAGCTAGTTAAATTATAAACTAGTCAAGTACTCTACCTATATTCCCTTAATACTATAAGTAAAAATAGAATACTGAGCCTAAGTCATCGAAGTCAATGGGTAAGGTTCCCAGAAGGATGGTTAAGCTATACCTACGTTGAGTATTATTACAAATGAGTTCAAATAAATCGAGAAATAAGCAGGAGCGAGGTTCTTTGAAAACCTTATTGAGATTCACTCAAACGGAGTAGGCTTCTTCATTTTGTTTGCTTGTCTGCCTTAATAAATATGTATTTTACATAAATTATTATTTAAGTAAAGGTTTTTCCCCCTAAGATTTGCCTTTTTGCTGGTGCCAGTGAAATACTTTTACGTTTCGTTTTTCCGCTCAATCTGTCGATATTTATTTGCGTAACAATATCGAGGACCTTTTTCGTGGCAAACTGTTTTTATGGATTCATCCTTTTTTTAGATCCATTTTGACTACATTTTTATATATAGTATTCATGAATTTTTAAGTTTAATGCTGGGGCTTCATCTGAGTTGGATTTAGGTCATTTCACGCCGACATGGCCATGGTTGTAATGCGTTATTGGCGATACAACATTGTTAATGACGTATTGTTACAACTTAAGTTCCGACAAAAACAAAATCCACCTTCATATCTGTAAAAACACATTTTATTACCCGTCGCCATTTGTACTAATTGTAATCCTTTTATGATCGTCTCGTCTATTGTACTCGTTTATGGCCGCTTGCAGGCATAATTAACCAGGTGTGCGGATTACGATTTCTAGGAAGTTACGTCGACGCTTGCCGGGCATATTTGCATTTGTGCAGTATAAAACGATGGCCTGGTTGAGAGAGGAAGTCCGTTGAGCGACAACTACGATCTAGGCGTGACGTGTGTACAATCGGGAATCTAAGAGTGACAGACTTTGCGTGTTTTATTGAATTACGACCTTCTGAATTACGTTTGGACTTGTTGTGTTCGGTTATATTTGTACCTGTGTTATACGTGTTTGTATAGTTCTAATAAACTCTATGATAATTCCAACGGCATTTTAATTCGAGTCCCGCTAAACTCGTAACAGTATGTACAATTGTACTTACACTAATGAAGCTATGTGTTAACGACTTTATATTTTAACGATTTAAATAACACACATTCGGCCATAGTGTAAATCTTTAACACTAGTGCAGATGAAGCTCTAGCATTAGAATAATCTACAAGCAAGTAACCAGATGACAGAGACTCAGAAACAGAAGCGTCGATCGAATTGTAATCTTTAATTAACACCAAATTAGGAAGTGCTAATGGCAGCTCGAATAGGTATATCTATACATTATTATTAATACGTGAAGCAAAAACTTTGTACCCCTTTTTACGAAAATTGCGCGGGCGGAGTTATAGTTTATATAGAGAAGACTAATGCTAATATATTTTTTAATTATGCATAAAAAATGCATTAAATCAGTAAAAAAACATTACACACACTACCGTGTATTCGACACACACACGCATATATTCTATTTTCTTTATTTTTCACGTCAAATTAATAGTGTAGCCTTGGGGAAATCTGTGGTTATAGAAGTTCTTTGACAACAAATTATTATGATCGAATTTCAACCATGGGCGACCACTAGTTTTATTAAATATTGAGATTATTCAACTCTAAGATAATTCTTTCTTAATAACAATACTACGACTGTTGAACAACGTTAGCAAGACCGGAGCAAGGGCATGTAATAGCTTTGAGAACATGTAATCTATAATGTTATAAAATTCTAAAAATGCCGTGTCTGCATATTGGAGCAATTAAAAAAAACAAGTAGAATAGACTATATAAAATAAACGATGGAGAACACGATGCAATTTTTTAGATTTCTTGTCTGTTTGTCGGTTTATCTGTTTCTTCGATGCGGTTTTCGTCGACCGACAGCAAATTCTTAGACTTAAAATCTGCGCTACTTTTTATCCTGGGAATTTTTCTGGGAATGACTAAAAATGTGATTTTTTACTGATTGATAGCAAATTTAATGTAATGAAATGTGTGATATTTTTTATCTCGGGAATCCCGCGGGAATTTCAAGTCAAGTGAGGATATCCTAGTCATAAATACAATAGTTCAAGATAGTTTAAATAAAAAAAGTATACCTTGTTTTTTCGTACAGGATAAAATTTTAGTTGTTGTGTCTGTAGGTAATTAATATAAAATATTTTCTACTGTTATATCTTTTTTTTTATAGCCAGTAGCAGGCAAACAGGCAGACGGCCCACCTGATGGAAAGTGGTTACCGTCGCCTATGAACGTTTGCAACACCAGGGGTGTCACCAACGCGTTGCCGACCTCTAAGAAATTTTATAACGCCCTTCTTAAAGAACCTCATGTCATTCCCGCGCAAAGGGAAAACCGCGGCGGGAAGTTCCCTCCAGATCATTGGTGTACGCGGAATAAATGTTCTAGAGAACCGTTGCCTAGATGAGCGTGGGAGCTCAAGGAAATGGGGGTGAATATCCCGTCGCTGGGATCTAACTTTAGATGTGGTTTAAGTTTTCTAAGACATTAAAACATCATTATATAGTGTAATTTATTGCAGAAATCCTGTTTTTAATGTACAAAAATGATCTTCTAAGGTAAAACAGGGTATATATTTGTGAATCGTTGTACTTGGCATGGTTAGTATAACTTATCTCAATCATTAATTGTCGGAACTCTTTATAATTCAACGAGCGGAAAATTTTCCCGGACGTTGCAGCAGTAACATATTGCTCTCTAAGGAGTACTAGAGATCGAATTATAGCTATTTGTTCTTTCCTAACATTCTAGTACCTGTACTGTTATACCTATAGTACGTTTGAAAAGAGTCGAGTATTGGGATTAAAACGATATGATTATTGTTGCCAAGACTCTTAGGATATACTAGCTGATGCCCCCGACTTCGTCCGCGTGGTGCGATTTTTTAACTATCCCACGGGAACTCTTTAATGTTTCGGGATCAAAAGTATCCTATATGTTGATCAGGGATATAAGCTACCACCATACAAAATTTCATTTAAATCGGTCCAGTCGTTTCGGAGATTAGCCGGTACAAACAGACAGAGAAACAGAAAAACAAAAAATTTGAAAAAAATGTAAATTAGTTCTATTTCACTTCTTACATCCCCCTGACTCGGTTTTTAGCATTTTTTTTCATCGTACAGAAATTTGACTTCTACAAGTTTATTATACGTAGATATATATATACCCTTAAGCCTAGATAAAAATTTGTTAATAATAATATATTAAAAATAAAAAAGATATTGTTAAATGCATTTTCGTTTTCATTTTATTTTAAAATTTTCTAAGTATTGTATGTTTTGTGTTAGGTACTAATAGTTATTTATAAAACAATATTTTCTACTTTAAACACAAAGCTGTCCTTGACAAGACTCTATAGTCTAGGACACTCCATAAATAGATAAGCAGTTAAAAAAGCCACTTATGAAACCTTTTTTAACAGTTAGGTTCGTTTATTTTTTAAAGTTGACAAGGCCTTATTTCTGTCAAAATTGAAAGACAGAAACACAGAGTACATTAATTGAACCGTCTGTTTTTGCCATGATTTCGTTTACATCTTTGTAACTAATTGTTATATGAAGAAGATACTGATCGATATATTAGATAAGTTTAAAATAAACAATAAACGACAAAGTTAACATATAAAAATTTTGTCTCATGATGTTCCCACCTACATTTCAAAATTAAATATGTTCGTAAGAAAAATTGCGGTTCGCTTTTTCTAATTTTATGTGCACTTCGTTTCGCCTATTTCATCCGTCTCGAGAGGATTAATATGGAAGGGGAGATTTTGAAATTCAACGAATTAAAATCTAATGAAACTGATATTTGAATCAAAATTCAACTGTACTGGAAATTTCCTTCGACGTAGCGATGTTAAAATAGTAACATATGGCTCTCTAAGGAGACTTACCGATAGAATTATAGCTATTTGATTAATTCCAGACCAAAAACAAACCGCGGAAATTAAATATTACAAGAAGTTGTCGTGTGTGAGTTAGATTTGCTTTTTTTATATGTGTGCATATACAGATGGATAGACGAACGCCAAAACCATAGATAATATGTTGCGGCGATCAAGGGTAGAACTTTCTAGCAGCGTAAGCCGGTCTCAAGACTTTTAGAAAAAGGTAGAAGATTCTGAAAGGAAAAGATAAGGACAGATACATTTTAAGATCGAAATATTAGAATAGAAGGTTCAGGAAGGAAAAGCTAGATAGATGTTTAAAGAGGGACAGACAGTAAATAAAAGAATAACGAAAAGAAGACCAAAATTATGGGTTCCAGAAGATTCTTACGGGTATATAAGCAGCATAAGGCCCACCTGCCGGAGAGTTCAGTTGAAGTGGTGAGCTTAGTTACAAGTTTAGTGTACCTTTCAGTAAAGGAGGAGCTTAGCATAGTTTAAAAGGAGATCCAGAATCGAGTTACGCGTGGAGCAGCAGGAGGTGGACTACGCAATATCGGTGACGGTATTGTGGGTGAGACATCTTCGGCGGGACAGTGCGCCGTTAGTTGTGCGTGTAGGGGCAACCTTGCGGAGAAGAATCACGTACGGCTGTGTTAGTTAATAAAACAATTTAGTTTAAAGTCTCTTGGTGGTCTTCTTCCTTTTTGGCCTTTAGAGGCACCGAGGAGGTTGAGGACCCATTTTTTTTTCTTAACCAGGCGAAAACCGTTTGAGGACTAAGCCGCGACAAGGGCAGAACCTTGGGGGGATAGTTCGTGACCTAGTGTGGGATTCTCCATCGGGGGTGGGGAGGAGAGGTGAGCGTGCGCGGAACACGCCGCGCCCCCATTTCGATGGCATGTGCAGGTGAGTGAGAACCTCTACACCCCAAGAGGCCCCACCCACGGCGCCCAATTACGGTGGACGAAGGTTCTGGCTGGCCCTCCGGCGCCGACGCGTCCTCCTTTGGCGGGAGCGGAGCAGTGATGTGCGCTCACGCTCCCCCCCCGCCTCCTCCTTCGCAAGCATAACGCGCTCGCAGGAGGAGACGGCGTCCCATCCGGTGGTGCTCCCGACTATGGTGCGTACCACGACCGGGAGCGAAAGGTCAGATCATGGCACCCTGACGTTGCCTCGCGGCCCAGGTGACACAGGTACCTTCCGAAGCAGCCGTGCCCCGCCCCGAGAGGACCTATGTCAGCCGGAACGTCAGGGTGTCGTGTCTTCGTCCGATCCACTACTGCAGGATGGGCCTCACCGCTTTGATGGTGGCGAGGCCCGCACACCAGCATGGTGAAGTCGCGGAGGTCTGACTGGCAAGCCTCCGGCTCCTGAGACGCCGGTCTCATGCCCCTCGCCAGGGCCTCTTTGCGCCACTGGTATAGCGACGCAAGGACCCTGGCTTCGAGGTCCCATGGTGGGGATCGGGCGAGTAGTGAGACCGCTTCGAAGGACATCGTACGGTATCCTCTTATCGCCCTGATGGCCAGTATTCGTTGCGCTTGCCGCAACAAGGTTATATTTCTGGCCGTCAGGCGGTCTGCCCATACGGTAGCTCCGTATAGGGCTATAGACCGCACGATGCTTTCGAAGAGTTTTCGGCACGTGGCTTCGAGCCCTCGAATGTTGGGCAGCAGGCACGAAAGCGCTCCCGCCGCCCTCTTGAGCTTGGGGGCCAATTGCCTAAAATGTGCCGAAAAGTCCCATCGGCTATCGAAGACCAATCCCAGATACTTCATAGTTTCCCCGATGCCGATGCGGACGCCTCCTACAACGATATTAGTGTCCGGAGGTGGTCGATTTCGAGGGCCGTGAATACCGCATACCATGGCTCCTCGACTCTACCCTGCACGGACCGGGTAGATGACGGTTCTGTCTTCTAAATATGCCCCGACTATTTGACGGAGGTAGGTCGGCACCCGGAAATACCAGAGTGCCTCCCTAACGCAAGCCCAGGGCAAAGTATTAAATGCATTGGCGATGTCGAATGATACCGCCAACAGGACCTCGCCCCGGGAGACTGCGTCCTCCGCCAGGCTTCTCAAACGCATGATGGCATCCAATGTGGAGCGCCCTGGGCGGAAGCCGAACTGATTGTCCGCCAGAGCCGGCCCAGTCGTTTTCAAATGCTGGACGAGGGAGTCTGCGATCATCCTCTCTAAGAGTTTGCCAACCTCGTCCAGAGGTTGGGGACCCAAGGATAACCTCTTTGCCTCATCTTCTACTCGGCGGGCGACTAATCATCGGTGGCGGGGTTTGTAGCCATTGGAGCCTTCCCGTATAACCGTGGTCTCTCAACGGCTCTCGTTGGTCAACTGTGAAGTATACACCTAAATAGTAATTATAGTACCCTCTTTTTAATAGTGTCATTTAAATATAAATATGTTTGCAAATATATATCTGTATGTATGTGTAATATATAGATAGGTTATAAATAGATTGTACCTTGGATTTTAAAAAAAAATAGACGTAGTTTCTAAACTATCGTTTGTCGTAGCTATTTATAGACTGCTGCTGGATATAGACAACCCCATGTTTACGGTCTTTTGCTTTTCACATCCAATCCTTATTGGTGGTCTTATACAGGCCATCGGTGCACCGGGCTGAAGGGCTTACCGTACTTTTGCCAACACGCAGTGTCCACTTCACTCCAGGATTTGTCGGCTATCATCAGTCATCGGTTCTGCAACAGATGTGACCGGCCCACTGCCATTTCAGCTTTATAATTTTACGAGCTATGTTTTTTTTTCTTGCTTCTCTTATGCATATCCATATCCTCGTTTCAGATATTATCCATGAGAAAAATACTCAACATAACTGGTACCATAGCCGGTTAAGCTACTTTAAATTTGTGGACTTGTATGACCACGACTTAGCACAGTACGTCGACGGGTAGACGCATTGTTCGAAGATTCAATCAAACATGGCGTAACGGTCGACACGAAAACTATTGTAAAATAATAACAAAAAAATGAAAACCAAAGAAAATTAAAGTTTTTATAATGTGTCCATGAGGTCAGACAAATGAAACAAAAATTTTAAAAAAACTAATCAAAAAGAAAAAATAAATAAAAAAGAAATTACATGGGTATAATAGTTTTATTTCTTGGAGCAAACAATATAAACATTTTAATCTTACGAATAACGTATTCATAAGGGTAGCCGGGCTTGTTCAATTCAGATCTAACACTCGGCATCTTTGAAATTTAATTTCAAGTGGACTAAATTACTTGGGGCACGTAGCGAAAAGGTCGCAGATCCCAGCAATATTGTCCGACCTTTAAACTTCAATTTGGGGCCGGAGACAGGCCCACGGCGCGCCTTATTTTACACGTTTCTTATGTATTATTCACAATTACAAGTACTTTTTTGTTAAAAAGAAAAAATAGTCCTAATTTAGTTTTAGTACAGTGTTAATTGAAATATAAGCCAATTTTATGGACTTGTCACTTTGTATTATGGTAAAATTAAATAACCAATAAATTCAAAATTTCGAGAAAAACGCGCTTTGTATTTTGTTTTTATATAAATTACTAGCTGTGCCGGCGCCTTTGTCTACGTCGATATTTTTCGCGGAACCCTAAAAAAATGTAGCGTAAGTTACTCCTTATACCATCAGCTATCTGTCAGTGAAAGTCCCGTCAAAATCGGTCCAGTCGTTTCAGAAATTAGCTGGAACATCCAGACAGACAGACAAAAATTCTAAATATTGCATTTTCAGAATCACCTGGTCCGAATTATCCCCCTGATTTTTTTTCATTTTGACATTACTAACGGACACTTCAATTTTATTTATCTGAATGTCTTCTGAACCGTAAATTTCATTGTAGATCTTTTTAAGTTTCTGTATATACGAGGGTATTAAAAGTAACAGAAGAGAAAGTATGGGATGTACAAGCGGGTTTTCGAAAGGGAATGGGATATGTGGACCAAATCTCTACTTTACGATGCATAACTGAAAAGTTTTTGGCCAAAGATCAAAACGTGTATTGTGCATTTATAGATTTGGAGAAAGCTTATGATAGAGTGATAAGAAGTGAACTGTGGTCAGCGCTAGCTAAGTATGGATAACAGCCAACCTGATACGATCACTGAAGTCCCTCTACAGTGATTCCAGTGCTTGTGTTAGGGTCAACGTCGCCTACACTGAATGGTTTAGCATTGAAAAAGGTGTTAGACAGGGTTGTGTAGCGTCGCCGTGATTGTTCAACCTATTCTTGGACAGTTGCTTGGACAATTTGAAAGAAAGCGAAAGTGGTTTAAGAATGAATGGGTTACTTATTAAATGTCTACTCTACGCCGAAGATCAGGTTATACTTGCATCATCGGAAACGGAGTTACAGGAGATGGTAACAATTATGAACGAGTCTTTTGAGAGAAAGGGTATGAAAATTAATGTGAATAAGACGAAAGTTATGATGTTTGAAAGAGATGAAACAATGACAAGTTGTAATATACAGATAGGAAATCAAAAGTTAGAGCAAGTCAGAGAATTTGTTTACTTAGGCTGCATGTTTACCAGAGACGAGAGAAAGCATGAAACGGATATTGAAAGGAGAGTTATGGCAGGCAATAACGTGAATGGAGCGCTAAACTCTTTTATGAACAGCCAGAAAGTGTTTGTAAAGGCACGCTTGGCTGTCCATAAAGGGGTGTTGGTGCCAACTCTAATGTATGGCAGTGAAAGTTGGGTATGGCAGAAGAAGCATGAAAGTAGGATAAACGCAGTTGAAATGAGAGCTTTGAGAAGTATATGTGCGGTTAGCTTGAATGATATGATAAGGAACAGTGTGATAAGGGAACGCTGTGGATTGAAAGAAGATGTAATAACAAGAGTTGAAAAAGGAATGTTAAGGTGGTTTGGACATGTAGAGAGAATGGATAAAAGTAGAATCACAAAACAGGTGTATGATAGAATAGTGAATGGTAGGGTTGTTGCCCGTAGACCGAGACGAACACACCATGACCAAATATCAGAAGTTTTAAAGAGAGGTCAGGTAAAAAGCATTTCAAATAAACGTGCATGTATGAAGAGGTTAATGAAAGCAGGTGAAGCGAAAGTTGTTTGTCAGGATCGTCGCAAGTGGAGATCCATAGTCTCTGCCTACCCCTATGGGAAACAGGCGTGATATTATGTATGTATATACGAGGTATAATCCCTGTTTTCGGCTTATTAATTTTTTTCAGTAAAATTCCTTATTGTATTAATTTCTGTTAATATCCAAAATATATAATGATAGAAGCGATGGGAGAATGCAATAGCGTCTTAGCATATCCATCATCAGGAAATGCGAAAATGCTTTGCAAACTGTATTATCATTTATTTAGTGTAAATTACTTAAACATATAATAATAACAGCCCATAAACGTCCCACTGCTGGGCTCGGGCCTCCCACTATAGGGGAACGGACAGTATACCCCGCCACGCTTGTCCAAGGCGGCTTGGCAGGTTTTGACACATCGGTTATCTCGATGTGCAGGTTGCATCACGATGTTTTCCTTCACCTTTATTAGCATGTGGTAATTGTAACAATATGCACATTAGGTCAGAAAACTGCCTAAGTGGTGCATGCGTTCCGGCCAGCATCGCACCCGCACCCTTTGAGTTTCGGACTCGTGCGCTAGCCATTACGCTACCACGACTTAAACATAAGTGTTATTAAATGTTTGTGTAGCTATGCACTATATGGGACGCATGACCGCTTAGCCGCCAAACTAAATAAATAGAAAAAAAATATATTTTGATATTGAGTACGAAAAGAAATCAGATTTAAATATTTTTGCATATCCTTTGGGGTAATTGGCAGGACATGCACTAGTAGCAAAATGGTATACACTTGCGAAAACAACTTTGTTGTATTTTATTAAAACAGAAATTTAAAACTCTATTTTGGTCTATTTAACGTTTATAACTGCAGGAGAAAAATGTATTTATTTATTTACTTTATTCAATTACGATGTGTTAATATCACGCCAAAGAGAAGGTTTGCACTGAAAATCAGCGTTGTATCGGATAAAATGCCGGCACAACAATAAGCTGAGTGCAAGCTTGTGGATTTTTTAAAATGTGTATCTCGCTGAAGATTTGATTGTATTTGATTAATGCCCGCTTTATGAAGTACTTTTAATTGTAGTTTATCTGTTTGTTAGCGCTATCGGTTCAATAACTTATAAAATTGCGTTTCTGAACACACTATCGTACGATAAACTTGCTTCAACTTAACTGACCAAAATTGGGCATTTAGTTATTGCATATCTTTGTTTGACGTTTATCTCTCAAAATCATAATTCAAAACTTATCTAAAATATGTAATTGTTTGTATCAAATTGTAACCCGATTAGTATATCACATCGTTTATTGGGATAAGTAATTTATACTAAAAATATTAGAATTAGGGACAGCAGTTCATCGGAATTAGATATGGATATACTGCATATTATTTCTATGTGCATAGCTCGAAATTCAAGAATACGTAGAAATCCATTCGAACTTGATGCACCTATGTGAAAATAAATATCCTGCATTAGTTCCTATTGTTAATCGTTTGTCTGTGTTGGAGTGAATTTGTATATCTTTACACTTTTACGCTACTGGTACTTTTTAGGTAGGTATTGGTGATGATATAAATATTCAAAAAACCACTGTGTCAAGAATAATATTTTTAAGTAAGTAAGGAAATTGCAAAATTATCTCGAACTGACTAAGCATGCCAAATCCAGAACAGCTCAGAGAAGTGAAGAAATGTTTTATATGCCAATCAAACAGCAAGGCGTAACCAAATATTATAAAAATCAAACACAACTTGATATAATATCACAAATATTTTTTTTTTGAATATCATTTTCATTTATACATCCATAAAATCATATTAATAATATTTAGATAATTTCATGGAAGTATAAATATATAATCATTTTAAATAATATATTATATTATTTAAAACGACCAAAATGAGTTTAAATCGCTAAAACAAAAATAATTCGGTATATCAATAGATACCCGGTCTTAAATAGATCCATCTAGTGGCGAGTCTTGGTACTAGTTGTCCGTTTCATACTGTTATTGAACGCTTCCATACGTATTCAGAAACTCAATAACAGTTAAGCTAAGTTTATCTATTACATAACTTCATGGAATTAATTGTTATTGAACTCATAACTGGTAACTTCAGAAACCGGCTATATAACATATAACCTAGGTTTAGCTTGACTACAAACATTAAAACTTTGTTCTATGCATATTTGCTAATGAATATATTACCAGTATACTGTTACACGATGTAAGTGTACGGGAGTTCGATCTCACGGTCGGATGAACCGTTGGTGCGAGAGAAACCCGAGACCGCAGTCAGATTAAGCCGGACGGAATAATTTCGTCTTGTGCATGGCAGGACACATATCTGCATGCTTCCGTCGACCGCAGTTCGACACATGCGGTGTATTGCTTACATTATATGCATAGTCTAGGATATTATCTGATCACACAGTTCATAAGTCATTATAATTATAATCATATACTTTAACAGGTATTAACTAAGAATTTCGTTGCTTTTGCTGTTGTTGTAGATTCATACAAAACATACAATGCGTAAATAGGCGTCTTTGTATAATAATATACTAATGTGCAAGTTACACCAAAATTTTGAGAGATACCTAACTTTTTTTCACATCTAAAACGTATTTGAAGAAAAAAATCTGCAATTTACCTAATCCAATTAACTTTTAATTCTTATAAAATAATTGACTCATTTCTTATACAATGTAATAATATACGAAGTGACTACGACATTATAATATAAATAATAATAATTATGATTACATTTGATATTTATTAGAAAAGATCGATTCATACATGCGTTAATACCTATATGAAAATTGTTTGATCGGTGTTGGTAACCGGATAGCATTTTAGTCATTGATTGACTTTCAATGTAAACCATAATTACGAGTATTCGGTAGCAATCAGTTGACAAGCTATACGTGTATTGAATGCAATCAAAGCCCTGCTAGGTAACCAGCTGTCTCTAATCAATCGGATCGACACCCTTGGGAAATGCCCAATCCAATACAGTGCGTCGCTTGGTTACTATTGTATTGTTTTCCTACAAGTGAAGTTAATTGAATACAAAAATAGTTCAGGTTATAAAAAGATCTTGGTAAAAACCAAGGCAACCTTCATATATATCCGTGATGTAGCAAATAACCAAGAGACTCATGACGACCAGCCATGTTTTATGAGAATCAACAAGTTACATGGTGATGCATGTTGTTATAGGCCTACCTTGTACCGGAGCCTGGCGAGGGCGGCTTCAGAAAGAAAGAAAGAAAGAAAAATCGTTTTTGTACATTGCAGATGGTCGGCTATCTTTTTATAAGACCAATTCTTCTGGCGAAGTTTTATTATTACTTCCCTTGTAGATTTATCATAACTTTTATTTTTTCCCATTGTTTTGTCATAAGAAGCAATCACTTTTGATCTTTTACAGCACTGAATGGCGCCAAAATTATACAAACAGTAACAAATCGACTGAGTGTTCTCTATTTAAATTTGAATAAAGGTATAAACTATTTAGCGTTCTTAATTACGTGACCAGCCAGTAAATAGGAATACTATGTTTAGAAGTAATGTAAAAAGTTTATCTATTTATTTTTAGTTAATCATATCAATGAATACAGCGGTATTATGGAAAAGTTTTACGATATTGAGAGAAATAAAAAAATTGCATACAATTAGTATTGCGTCTTAGTTTGAAAAAATCTTCACTTTAAATCAGCGTTCTTAATTATATGACCACCACTGTATATATATATATATATATATATATATATATATATATATATTATATATATATATATACATATATATATATATATATATATATTTGTTTTTATATATATAATAATGAAGAAATTCGATACATTTTTAAAATATTATTACAAAAAAGGTAAAAGTGCAACACAAGCCGGATGTTTATGGACCTAATGCAGTATCTGTGAGAGTAAAAGTCTTTTCAATCATATATCAAGTATGTATGAACTTGTAATAAGATTTCTTTAGCTATGCCAATTGTATCTGGGAGAACTGGTTTTGGTATCATTAAGTTATAATTTTAAATTTGGGTGCCTCATGAGCTCCTGAAAGAAACCTAATGAACTGCTCATTTGAACAACTGATGAGATTAAAGAAAAAGTTGAGAGAAAGCGGCCGGAATTAATCAACAGAAGGGGTGTGGTTTTTCACCACGATAACGCTAGACCTCGCACATCTTTAGCCATTCAGCAAATATTACGAGAGTTTGGCTAGGAGGTGTTAATGCATCCGCCGTATACTCCTGACCTTGCAACTTCAGATTTTCACCTGTTTCGGTCTCTGCAGAATCCCTTAGGCAGTGTCAGGTTAGCATCACGAGAGGACTGCCAAAACCACGTGTCGCAGTTTATAGCAATGGGATCACGTCCCTACCTACAAGATGGCAAAAAGTTATCCAACAAAATGGCACCTACATACTTTAGTCAAATGTAAATAAACTTTATAAAAAAACCTTTTGAATTTTTATATAAAATGCGAAGGAACTTTTTCCCCAACTTAATATATATATATATATATATATATATATATATATATATATATATATATATATATATATATATATATATATATATATATATATATAACGAGCGCCAGCGAATAACGCCAGGAATAACACATTAATAATCTGAAATATTATAATCAAAGTTTATTACACTAGAATTATTACAAATACAATATTAAATACAGCAAAATAATACACAGAAATATTAGGACAACTCCAAGAGTTGCATCCACGGTTGTCAGGTGTCTCGAGCAGCAATTTGCCCTCAAGGTATACTGTAATTATCGACCATAATAATTATGTGCTCTTTGTCCAATCCAACAGAGCTTTCGTTCTGTTGAATTAGTTTCGACAGGGTTGAGTAGTTTTCGGTTGAATTATTAGCATATTGTTACATGCCGTCAAAGATAAGCGCACAGCTGCCTGTTGTAAGCGCAATTTATTGTCTTCTCGGATTAAGGAATTCTTTTGTGTTTTGAATTTGTAATTAAGAAAAACATGCTATTGTTTTTCTACTTGTTTCATAACCATCATTAGCGTCGAACTAATCCTTATTGTTATTGTTTTCGACTTTGTGGCCGTTCGCAGGTGTGCAAATGACTATTTCTCGGAAACTCAGTGTGCGCGGCCAATTTCTTTGTACTCTGTAGTGAGTATAAGACAATGCCCGAATGGAGGGGCGGGCAGTCAAGCGACGACTACGAGACGAGTAAGACGTTTGTAGTACTCTCGATTAGCGATATGGACGACGGACTTTACGCGTGTCGAAATGCATTGAATCGTGCAGTGTGAACTGGTCGCATACAGTTTTATTTGTATTTGTTTTATACGTGTTTGTACAGTTCTTATAAATTCTATAGTAGTTCCAACGGCATTTTTAATTCGAGTCCTGTAGCTCGTAACAATATTTTATAAATTTGAATTGAAGATTAATTTGTGTCACAAACATATATATGTTGGACTTGGTTTCATTTAATTGACATGTATAAATTAAGGGATCTTAAATAGGGAACAAATAAATATCGTATAAACAAGTTACGGTAGTACTATAATAAAAATATTAAGCTGTGTCTTAACTATGTTATTGAATACGATGAAAATCATAGAATATGTAGAATCTTACATGCGTAGAATGTTGCCTGGATGAGATCGCTTTTAGCGATAAGGCCTCCTGTTGTTTTGCCAAGTATTGTAATTATGCATTTTGTTTTTGTATTTGTTTATTTTGGTGTGCAATATAGTGTTATCTAAGTATCTTATTATCAGCATTGTATTGTATTATCTTTACATTATAATAAATAATCTTAATTCAACTTGATGTAAATCGTTTATTCATAGCTCATACACGCATATATAGGTTATAGACTTATTATAATATGTAGATTAAAGCAAACTGTTGTAACAAGTACCAATTAAAATTAATTGCTCGTCCTTGACACCGCCGCGAAAATGTAAATAGAGGAGGGGAACTTTGAACGACATTTAGCTCGGTTTATCCTGCGCACGTTGACTATTTTCGATTGACAGAGACTGACCACATTTCTAATACAGTAATCTATAAGACTGTCGGCACCCAGCCTCCCCCGCCCCATTATTTGCAGAATAATTTATTCAAGATATTAAGAAAACAAAAAAATATAAATTCTCTTAATCACTAGGATTTTCCACGCTCTTTCACTATTGTAAACTTCAGATCTTCTCAGAGCTTCCGCTCTGAACAGATCTGAAGATATTCCATTATTAATTTATTTAATTAACTTACAAACATCGCTATCATTACAGTTGTCACCAATACGATAGCGTGGTACACATAATACACCATATATACATATTTATTATCCCATATTATATTGTCCCATTTTCAGGCTTCGAAAAGGTAATAAAGGAACTTTATGGTCTCACTCCACTGCTTTTCTGCCTGTCTGTGTGACAATTAATTATTTCAAGGATTACTAAGGCTAGTGACACGAAATCCAGCACGAGACACCTGGTAATCTTCTATGGCTATAAAAATGTCATATCTTTGCGAAAATATTATTTTATTATTGAAGGGCGGCCTAAAACCACAAAGTTGTAAAAGTATAGCAATGCCTTTGAATTAGGTATGAAATGAAAGGGCTTAATTATTAATATATACGTTTTGCAAAAAATAAATAACTCTTCATGTTATATCAAAAATACGAAACAAATAATAGGTCTCTCTCTAATTTCCAAAATTACTCGCCGAATAACTTTATAAAATCTGAATCATATCCACTTGATCTATATTTTGCTCGTTAAATATAATGATTTCTTATCTAATTATAATATATAAGTATAGTTTTGAAGAGAATCGCATAGAGCCAGTAGCCAGATGCGTTTGTATTAGACCATTTAATACGATGTAGTTCGTCTGCGTTCAACATTTGAACGACTCGGCGTTTGTGTATTGTACACGTGCTTATTGGCAGTGTTTCGCTTTTATCGAAGTGTTCGTTGCTCGTAATTAATTGTATACATAATTTTCACTTGAATTTGGACGTATATTCAATTTTATTAAAAAAATATTACTTGAAGCAGGCAAACAGGTAGACTGTCCACCCGATGGAAAATGTTTATCGTCGCCTATAGGTATATACGTCACCAACGAGTTTCTGACCTCTAAAGGGACTGAAACCTGGCCAGTGGTGCTGGAACACAACTCAGAGTTGTTATGGCGGCCTACTCTGCACCAGGGATTCTAGCCATCTAGACGGGTAAATATCCTCCCACCTGGGTGTGGGTTGTTTTATCGCCTCTTACGACAGGCTGCTCGGCCACAGGAAATTGTATTCTTTCTCCGTTCCTGCACGGATAAATCGTAAGTGTAGATGTGACAAGAAAACAATTTCATTTTCTCGTGTACCTACTCCAGGCGGGCGTAGGTATATAAAAAAATTGTAATAGTTCCGTTTTTATCAAAATAGCTATGGAATGTGGAAAGGTTGGTATCCATCCAGATAGACAGATGTCCTATCATCTTGCTGTGGCTTTTTTGTGGCCCGGCAAACACACAGGCCGCCTGGTCGCATTAGTATTTAGGGATGATTCATGATTCCAATGGTTGGAGGAGCGAGATCGAATGCTCCTCCGTCTCAAAGGAAGATCTTCTAGCGAGTCTATTGTTGTTCCTCACAGGCTTAGGCCCGACTGTTATTGTGGGAAATTTTTATATATTCTTTGTACGTTTCGGGAATCATTTGCGACCTCAATTATTGTACAGCGCCATCAATTGGCTTGTAAGTGTTCCACTACAAGTATTCTCAGTTTTTGCACAGATAATATTTTCTATTATCTAAATATATATATATATATATATATATATATATATATATATATATATATATATATATAAAATATAAATATATATATATATATATATATATATATATATATATATATATATATTGTAATCCACATATATAGTGACTCATTACGATATCTCAGGAACTATAATACCTATAGCCTTGAAATTTGGCATGGACTTTTTTTTCGCCAAGTAGAGGTCAGCTAAGGACGGATTTTACGGCATGCGAAGCGGGCGGGTATCAGTTAGTATTCTATACAAATCTGACTATATCAGAGATAACTTCATATTAAATGAGTGATATACTTTATCAATTTGTAATACGTTTGTCGAAAGACCTATGAGCGGTGGCACAGACGGGTCCTGGAGTAGTGACCGTGGCTTGTTACACGTATTGTAGGACGCTCTTCGGTCCGATGAATCGATGTCCAATACAAGGGTGCCGATAAATTCTGTATGAGGAAATCGGTGGACTGAGATATGTGATGCAAACTTGGGCAGGTTTATAATGGACTATGATTGGTTAAAGACGGTATTCATATTTTAATTACATCATACATCTAATTTAAAATGTATTTTTATTCTTAATTACCAGCCGCCTAGGAACATTCCCCAGCGACAGCGGTCTGGTCGGGCTGGACCAATTGTAGTTTATAGTATTTTCTTACTTTTTAGTGTATATATTTATTAGGGATTTATTTATAGTATACTTTTATTTTTAAGTTATTTTGTAATTTATAATATTGTGTTTAAGTTAATAAAAGTTTTAATAAAAAAATAATATTAAAGTAATTACACATTCGTTTTACAAGCCTGCAGTGGAGACTGCGTCTCCGTAAACGTAGTGGCGGACGCCCTCCGTCCCGATGGACCGACGACCTGCGTAAGGTAGGTAGCAGGACGACGAAGTCAGAGGACAGGGATGAGTGGCGCCGACTTGGGGAAGCCTACGTCCAGCAGTGGACTGCGATTGGCTGACGACGACCGAATTAACAAGCACAAAGTGCTAGTGCAATCTATAAACATACATTTATGTTGCACAGTGCATTAATCTTACATATAAAAATGAATCGTAAAAATGTATGTACGGGCATAACCTGAGAACGACTTTACCGATTTTAGTGATTTTGTTTTTGAGGGGGTTCCCGGATGGTTTAGATTCGCAATTAGAACCGGTAGGTGGCGCTGAGAGCGGGTTCTAGAATCCTCCTAATCACCTGGACCGAATTTGGTGATTTTGTTTTTGTGTCATGAAACAAAGTCGTTTAGGAATCCAGAAAATATGGTGGTATGAAGTTCACCGGGTCAGCTAGTAATAATATACAAATGCAGTTTGCGCTTCCGTAGTCCACTGGACTAACTATATGGTGATGTGAAGTCAGTTGTTTTTTTATTCTAATGCCAATTGTTACTTCCTACTGTGGTTAGAAATGACCTAGTAGCTTAACATATGCAATTGCGACTTGGTAATGGGTAAAAAGGCTTAAAATTTAACACCTGTCCTGCCTGGTGTCCAGTCGTCTGGTGTACTGAAACTATTCGGAAAATAAACTACAAGAAAGATAAATCAATTGCCGTATAATTATTCTTCTAAAGTCTAAACGCTAGACATAAGAACAGATAGAGGACTGGCAGTAAATAATTAATTGGTTTCATTAAAGATTTAAATTCAGCATCTCTTAATTTATTTAGCTATATTGAGAAAAAAGACTAATTAAGTCTACTTTCAACATAATAAATAATATAATTATTTTTAGTGACAGAAACGTTTCTCGGAGAAAATAATATTACTTTTTGTATACTTTATAAATTGTAATGTGATATCGTCCTTGTACAAAATTGAATACCTAAGTATCGTTCTATCGTATATTTTTAAAATGATATTTTAGAAGTTTGATGAATAAATATTATTTTAACGACTATTATTTTATATGTGACTAGGATATGCCCGCGATTTCGTCCACGCTTGACTTGAAATTCCCGCGGGATTCCCGGGACACAAAGTCTCGCAGCATTGAAAACTGTGTTAAAATAAGCTAATTTTTATGCACCCGAACAACTAAACACTGCTCCCAGGAAAAATCCCGCAGGATTCCCAGGACAAAAAATTTCACACATCTATGTCACATCAACTTAAATTTTCAAGATTACTTTAGTTAGCTTTCTTTTTTCACATATCTGTTCTATTATAATCTTTAGCAAAATCAATGCCTTGTATTGTAGCTATATTCCTTTAAAAAAAGTTACATATAAGATAAGTCTACGATTTTGTTTAAATGTCGCGGTTGTTTCAAGTATTATAATCAATATCATATATGGAAAGCGGTATAACACCTGATGTATAGTGGCTGTGTATACAGGGGGTGCCCAGTGGAGGCAGTCGGCCGTTGTTTGCACAAGACAAACACCTATGCACCCGCGTATTACACCGGACGGATTGTGTGTAAACAAGCGCCTTGTTAGCATATTTATTTAAGGTATGAAAGTGAAATGAGGCGATTTGTTATGAATGCCACTGTCTCAAATCGTGTTATAAAGGATCGTAGATACTTGTTTTGATATATCTTTAAGACATATTTATGTGACGACTTGATAACCTCCGCCTTTTATCAAGTCGGTTAACAAATGTCCATTGTAAATATCATCAATACAAAATGTAAGTAGGTAATAAATATTAAATATCAGAAAAGAAAAAATCACAAACGAATACAACATTGATAGATTATTTGATTGAGGTTTTAGCACGATCAACTACGCTACAACAGTTCTCTAGAACATTTATTTCGCAAACAACAACATTCTGGAAGCAAGCGTCGAGATTTTAGCTCTACGCTATGACATGGGGTTGTTTGAGAAGGGCGTTACAAAATTTCTTCGAGTTTGACATCGCGTCAGTGACGCATACCCCTGATGTTACGAACTGTTATACGGGATCTTAAAGAACACTTTTTAAAAAACGAAATTATTTATTAAGCTATATACGATTAATACAAAAGAAAATACAGAGTGTGAACGCGACGAATTACAGGATGGAACTGTCTCTTAGATGGGTATGTGAATAGTATATGAAAGACGGGAGATGCTGATGCAGCAGGAAAGGGATGAGGTAAGCGTGTCTTGGGAGTGGAGGACAGGTATAACAGAACGTAAGAGACAGTTCCCTATAACAAAAAGCATAAATATTTTCATTATCACGTATTTCTTCTTTCTTCTCAATCTTGCGTTTGAACTTATTGAACTGCTTAAGGTTTAATATAGATATGGAAGAAGATTACTAAACAATAACAACAGCCCAGTAAAAAATATAACACATATATAAAATATGTATTTTAACGTTAAGTAAGTCATAAATCGGATGTCTAATTATTATTTTAATTTCGTAGTTTATGAGTTTTATGAATAATATAATAATATGAATTCTCGCGAACAAAGTCCCATATGAAGTTTAAGTAAATATAATATGAAGAGACGGTGAAAGGGTTTTTTAAGATTTGTTTATCAATTATTCAATAACAAAAAAATTATTCAACACTACTACTGCTTTTTTAAATCTTGGACAATGAAAGGAAATATTTATTACACAAGAACCATTAACTGGCATCCGGTACGGTATAAAGGGATTTTCACTTATTTAAAATGACAACAGCTCTCTTAATTAAGTTACGTAATATTACATCAGTTCTCGACGAAATACTTGTAACAACACTGACTTCGTATTTTCTCAGATTTTAATGCCTGTTACTCTTATGGTAAAATATTTAATATTAGATTTTTACATAGACTGATACGTGTGAGTTCTCATTCTTTTCTTATAGTATTAAAATTAACTGAAACGACTGCTTCAGGCAATACAAAAAACAATAACATTTGTGTAGGTTATTTATTATATTTCAAGTCGAAGGGCAGGAGTGTCTTATTACTGCAATTTTCGTAGTTTGTATAGGTAAATGTTTTTAAAGTTCTACAACATCAAATATTTTGAGGTCTTTCCAAAAAACTTTAGAAAGGAGGGATGATGATTTTTAAAGACTTTTGAAGTAAGTATGATTCCATGTAACGAAAGTAATTACAGGATCATCAGGGTTTTTCTAGATCTAACTAACAATATTCCCCACACGACTGTGAATACCTAATAAAAAAATTGAATCCTTCAATAACATGTGTAGCGATCATGTTTAATCTTTAATTATTTTACGTTTCCACTACAGCATTATCTTATGCATGTAAATTACATAAAATTTAATAAGTTTCATCAATATAGACATTATACAGAGTAGTTTTTAAGAAAAATTATTGTCACATATAAAGGCAGCCAGGTAGTAGGGCATTTGCCCTGGACAGCTACCAAACTTGGTCTAGACTCTAGAGTATACCACCATATGAACCCTGACTCCTGTTGTACTCCGGCCCTTCGAGACTGGCAGCATTTTGGCAGCACTTCTGGTGTTGCAAATGTTTATAGGCGACGGTCGCCACTTTCCATTATGTCCACTGGTCTCCTGCAATAATAAGAAAAGATGAGAGACAACAGTCACGACGAATTCATAAAGGAAACGTTTTGTCCAAAATCGCTACGGTACCTAAAAATCTTGTAGTTCAAAATTAACACTCTAGAGGTTGATATAAACCAGTTTGGCAATCGCAGGGGCCGCTGTATACGGGGGTAACAGCGGATTCACCACCCCTGTTCGATGAAGAGATATACTCGGCTTCCCGGGGTGTACCAGGACGGCTATGTACGAGGGCGTCACGGTGCAGTAACCATGTACTAGATTCCACAACGTCCAAGTAAAGTGCGACTATAGGGCGCAGGTTAGGTTTAGTGGGTCGCTTGGTCGGATTCCGTCACTCGGGGCGGGGTCTGGTTCCCCTGAGAGTCCCACACACAGTCGTGCAGGCAGCACTGAGCGCTGCATTTGACCTTCCTCCGTATCCATGACTAAAGTGTATAATAATAACAGCCCATAAACGTCCCACTGCTGGGCTCGTCGATAGGTTATCTCGATGTGCAGGTTCCATCACGATGTTTTCCTTCACCGCTGTTAGTAACAATATGCACATTAGGACGTAGAACTGCCTAAGAGGTGCATGCATTTCGGCTAGAATTCGAACCCGCGTCCTTTGAGTATCGGACGCGTGCGCTAGCCATTGCGCTACCACGGCTTACATGGCCCAAGTGTGTGTCGCAAGAAAAAACATTCCCCTGCGTTAACAACAAAAAGTCAGTTTAGGAATGAGCGTACTAAATTTCTCTACTTACACAGAATTGGTATAAGTCAGAAAATTAAATGCATGCGTTGAGTTTACGATCGTCGCGGGACCGGAAAGTCATTTCGCTTATCCTGTTCCGGCATCCGGCAACCACTTCATTTGGGCCACATCCTCTAGGTGTTTTTTCTGTGTACTGAATTTTGTTAAAGGAATAAGTACATTGATTTTCTTTTAGGCCAAAACAGAAATTAATTTCGCGGTAGTGCGTATTTGGGGCGTCTTCTTGTAAATCAAGATTAGGTATGTTGTAAACGTATGTATGTGTCGCTTATTTTTAAAATGATTAATTTAAAATTTTCATAAAAAATCTCTCCTTTTCTTTCACCATATCCCAATTATTTGGGGTCGGCACAATGTGTCTTTTCCTTCCACACTCCTCTACTCTGACATACATCTTCTGTCACACCACACATCATCATATCATCCTTTACACAATCCATCCATCTTTTTTTGGTCTACCTTTACATTTGTACCCATCTATCTTGAAGTTTAAGATTCTTTTTGTCACGTGACTTTCATCCCTCCTCATTATATGCCCATACCAACTTAATCTTCTTCCTCTCAATTTTTCAGTCACGGGTGCAACTTTCAAAGATCCCGTTATATACTCATTTCTCACCTTATCCATTCTCGTAACACCACACATCCATCTCAACATTCTCATCTCAGCTGAGTGGAGACGTTTGTGGTTTATTACTTTAGTTGCCCAACATTCCGACCCATATAGCATGATTGGTCGTATGACAGATTTATATATTTGACCTTTTAGTTTCAGTGGCATTAGTTTGTCGCACGTCACACCAGTTACCTGTCTCCACTTTAGCCACGCTACATTTATTCTTCTTATAAAAATATAGGTTTTGATTCTTGTGTTTATAATATAGCTCTGAAAATTGTGCTTAGAGCTTATCATAGCGTGCTTATGTTACGAGCTACAGGACTCGAATTAAAAATGCCGTTGGAACTACTATAGAATTTATTAGAACTGTACAAACACGTATAAAACAAATACAAATAAAACTGGATGCAACCAGTTCACACTGCACGATTCAATGCAATTCGACACGCGTAAAGTTCGTCGTCTATATCGCTAATCGAGAGTACTACAAACGTCTTACTCATCTCGTAGTCGTCGCTTGACTGCCCATCCCTCCATTCGGGCATTGTCTTATATCAACTACACAGTACAAAAAAAAAATTGGCCGCGCACACTGAGTTTCCGAGAAATAGTAATTTGCACAACTGCGAACGGCTAACAAAGTCGAAAAAAATAACAATAAGGATTAATTCGACGCTAATGATTATTAAAAAACAATAGCATGTTTTTCTTAATTACAAATTCAAAACACAAAAGAATTCCTTAATCCGGGAAGACAATAAACTGCGCTTACAATAGGCAGCTGTGCGCTTATCTTTGACGGCATGCAACAATAGTAATATAGTGGTCGATACACTCTAAGTTTATTCAAATCACGTGGGTTCTAAACATGGTCCGGGAATACGTATCGCTTTGTTAGTTTATAATTGTACTATTGTAATGAGTTACTTTATTGACTTGATAATATTTGCAGGTAGTTGTGATTATTAAAGCGTGTGGACGGAGTAATAAGCCATTCTCGCTGCGACTGTCGTAGCGTTCGCATGTTTCGAATAAATAAAGTTGTTGTATATAAGGAACGGACTTTTCTTAAATAAATAATAATTTTAATATTACATTACTACATGCTGGCGGTGGACGAAAATGTCGACAAGGTTACCTGGAGATAACCGATATTTGGAACACGCTAATTCACCTTGGACAAGCGTGGTGTGTTTTTAACTTTTGAGCTATGAGATAGAAAACTATGAAGTAGATAGAGATTAAAAGTCCTTACATCAAAATTTTGTTTCTAAAAGATCCGTTGAGAACTTTTTGAGTCAGGTGTTTTCGATTAAATACTTTTTGTAACGTCCTTTAGCCTAATAACAAAAATGACTTTGATCATCCCTGCCATAAAAGATTAATTATTCGTACAAGCTATTTCGCCGATTTCGGCGAAATGAGAAATAGCATTACTATCCGCACTATTTAGTACGGAACCACTAAAAAGTGCTTTCTGTTAAAATGTAGTTTTATATTATTTCAATTTCATACTCTCTCAACTTGTTTTGCATTTGCTATTTTACTATAATGTCCTTAGTACATACAGGACGACAAGAAGCCTAAAGAGTAAGTAAAGTTTTCCCATAAAGTGTACAGAAAATGTTTCTTTTTTCCAATTCAAAAAATACAAACATAAAAAAAGCTAATGAATTAAACAAGTGATACAAGCCAAATGTTATACGCTTCCACTGTTATACTAAGATAACCATAAAATATGGACAATTTACAGAGGTAGTATAAACGAATGTATCACGCCTCGATTTTAATTTTTAGACTGTTTACATACAAAAACTCTAATAACTAAGAAATATTGCAAAAAAAATATGTAATAAATTCATCATTTTATCTGTCCTTTTATAATTACAGCAGTCATATGAGGCCTGTGTTTGAACAACACAAGTAAGAAATACGTATCATGGAGAAAAATATACTGTGGTGGATGTGCGGAGTCACTCAGAAGAATCATGTTAGCAACTTTCACATCAGTGACATTCTTTATGTTCTGATAGAGTACCTGTCAAAGTACGGCCACTAGCTACTTAAGTGGGGCACAAATATTCATGCCGCCTCCGCCAGATCTTGGTTCAAAGGATAAGTCTTAGAAGACCTGGCTTGACGCCATGAGAGTGTACGTGTCAATGGTCTAAGGATAAGTGGATGCTACCACTTGAATATAAGAAGATAAGTGGGATAACGGATTTCGGGCTCCGAATATAACTAACCTGCCAATATAAATCATCATTGCATAGAGTCGCGCTTGAAGAATTTTATGAAATTGTTAATCTGATAATGCTCGCGAAGGGTCCATTGTTATGCCGTTTTACGATTATCTTGAAAAGTACTAAAGCAGGTTTATTCCCTCTTTATAAATGCCGTAAAAGTGCTACAAGATTTATGTTCACGTACCTTTTTGTTGCCGGTCGCTTCTATAGGTATAGTAATCCGCTTTAATCCTGAATCGTGCGATGTCTATTCGACAAAAAAATCGTCCCTTTATCCTAATTTGCATGTGAATGGGGGGGACACTTCTCTCACTCGACATAAGTATCCCGAGTACATTTTTACGGCATGGTTAAGTTTTACATAAAATGTTTGCAAAAACCTCGATATACGGTTGTATGACTTGATGAACTGAATACTTCCATAATTTTCTTTTATGTATAAGAAAATATGTTGTATTAAGGCTGGCCTTAGAGCTTTTTTACTTTATATTATGCGGCTATTGTTCTTTTTCAATATAATTTATGATGAAAGCTTAGTACCCTTTTGATATCGTAAAAAAATACTATCATATTGTGTTGTATAATAATGAGTAACGCGCGGTCCAAGCGAAAATCGGTATCGCTACAAATTTTATATTTTAATTACGTGAACACGAAAGTTAATTTATTTGAATTCTTATTTATTACTTCTTCACATTAACATGGACACTGACAGTGGGACTGGTCCACAAATTCAAAGTCACTCAACGGGCTATGGAGCGAGCTATGTTAGGTGTTTCTTTTATGTATAAAATCAGAAATGAAGATATCCTTAAGAGAACGAAGTTAACCGACATAGCTCGCAATATTAGCAAGTTGAAGTGGTAGTAGGCCGGCGCAGGACCGACGGCCGATGGAGCAAGCGAGTCCTGGAGTGGAGACCACCTCTCGGCAAACGTAGCGTAGAACGCCCGCCAGCTCGGTGTACTGAGGACCTGCGCAGGATCGCCGGCAGGGGCTGGATGAGGAAGACGGGAGACCGGAATATGTGGCGCGTACTTGGGGAGGCCTACGTCCAGCAGTGAACAGAGATTGGCTGAGGAAGAAGAAGACTTCTACAGCTTTATAAATAAATTATATCAAATGACATTTGATAGGTATATTTATTATTTATTTTAGACTTACTTGCATACAATGTTGTTAAAATGTAACCTGTGGGAATAAAAAGATTTATTCAGATATACCTTTTAATTACTTTATACAATTAATTAGAATATTATAATTGGGAGTACATGTCGCAGGCCGCGGATGAACGAATGGAAGGGGCGATGACGAGGTGAAAACAAAGGGAGGCAAAGGTTTCGTGTCTATAAATCCATCATAACAGTTGAGAGTACACGTGGCGGTCTTATCGTTATACAGATTTCTTAACACTATCTTTGGACGCAAAATCAATAAAGCACCGAATAAATGTGTATGTGTGTGTGTATGTATATGAAACGTCAGCAGATAAAAACACACATGGTGTATTTCTAAAGTAATCATGATATGCTTGTGCTATGAGTGATATAGGTACAATGGAAACGCTAGAGCTGATCCTAGAAAGTCAGACTATAGTAAATAATGGAAAGATCGTTTAGAAAATTTGCTATGTTTTTAATGATGGCCTATGTGGTTGAGCGGACTAAGCCTTTGCCGGTATAGCTCACTGCAACGCAGAGGTTCCGGGTTCGATTTTTGGTGTGGTAAATTTTGGAAACGAATTTTCTCCGTTATTTACTATAAGTCTGAGTGTCTGGGATCGGCCCAGAGTAGTCCGTTATATATTACCCATAACACAAGTGTGAATTGTTAAATTTGGGGATAGGTATATAATATGTGTGTTTATCTGACGTTTATCTGATTATTTATTAAATGCTTGAAGCATACAGACGCCCACTTGATGAAAAGTGGTTACCGTCGCCTTTGCACGATTTTAATATCGAGTGCGTGCCAGTCACTATCAATTATCCGATTCGATACTTCAAAAGTTCAATTCAACATTACTAAATGCATTGAATAAGCTAAATTATTAAAATCCCGCTAAAGCATTGTTTAAACTTGTTGAAAGCGCTAACAACGACCCTCGTACAATTTTTGGGCTAACGAGTCAACATTTGTTTTCAAGCTGAAATTAATTTGTTTTGCGGCGGTGCGTGCCCACTCGGCCGTATTATACAGAATTACAGACACAAAGAAACGTGATATGGGTCTCTTAATGGCCAGCACAAAGGATCGCCTTCGCGTATGCAAATTACTCGCGTGCGCTAATTAGCTCAACAGCTTCTTTACCGTCTCTCTTTTATGGGAAATTGTGATTTTTTTATTATTATAATATTTGTTTAGTTAAAACCATGACATATTAGAGTTCAGTAGCTAACGGAACCCCTTAGGGCAAGCTCACAATGCTGCGGCGCGACAACACATCGCAAAACGACTGATAGTAAAACCAGTGGACGTCTTACATCTCTCCGGAACAGTTCTTTGGCGCGGAAAGCCAAGCACTTACCTAATTTTTAAATTCAAATACAAAAGTTTTTATTCAAAATAAGTTCCACTGGAGAACACTTTTTGAAGGCCATATATATAAGCTAAAATTTAAACTTACTTCCAATTCTATGTACATCGCTACGCAACATGTTATTCCTGTTAAGGAGAAAAAGCGGCAGGAAACTCCCCAGCAACACCTTCCCTAGCAGGTATAGGAACCCTAAAAACAACATTAAAATTCAAAACTCTCAAACAGCCGAATAAAATATGTTTTAAATAAACACTCACCAATCAAGCCGCCTAAAAGCATCAGATAAATCTGTAAATTTATGTACATTTTCGTGCTTATCTTCACATACCTGATGCAAATTTTCTATTGTAATGTAAGCAGCAGAAATTTAATTAACTTGTACTTCAAAGGTCCGTTAGGGGTCAACAAGCGAAGAGGGGCCCTACTCCAGTTTTGCGCAAAAAGGCCTTTTACCTCACTCCAGTCATTTCCTACTCGACTTGAGCATTTTATGGCAACATTTCAGTTTTTATTATCACATTAAATTGCTTAATTGAAGGATGTATTAATAGAACCGGTGGGTATAAAATTATCATTTCGACTTTTTATGGTAATACTTTGAATTAAAAGTGGTGGTCCTTTAAATTATGTTTCGTCATTGGTTTTATTTTTTTGGAATTGTAACATTGCGTCATTGACATGTATGAGTTTTTTTTCAATTACACATGTTTGGAAAATTATATATTTTGTTCAAAATGAAGCAAGTGGGAATACTACTTTTTCTTAAACTTTTTGGTCGATAAACTCACCTATCTAAAAATAAATATGTATTTTCATTAATTTGATACACAAGATTTTTACAAGCGTGACAAGCGTTTTATATATCTTTAGGCACAAAAGCAAACAAACCTCGGAGTGAGAACTTAATGGTTCCCTTAATCCTGTTGTAATCCTAAAAAACATTTAAAACATATTACAAATAACTAAACAAAGACGCTGTCTCGCTAAAATTGAGAGGCTCTAGCCTTGCAATGGAACGTTTTTGGGCTGTTATTATATTGTTACGACTTAGCCAAAATTACACGAAGCACATCAACAAATGCGATTGAACACCTGCGGTCATAAACCCCCAAGTTTATTACCGCCCACGTTTGCACTTCTTTTGTTTTCTTTGTATTTAATATTTGTAATTAGAAAAGCCTCCGATTGTGTATTGTAATCTGTTCCGGCAGGCAGTGGCCAGGTGTGATTCCGGGAAATCGGATGCACGCGATGAGGTAGACATATTTCACCGTGCAGTATAAAACAATGCCCGAACGGAGGGGTGGGGCAGTCAAGCGAGGATTACGATACGAGCAAGAAGTACATTCGATAAGCGATATAGTGACGGACTTTGTGCGTGTTATTTAATTGTGCATTACATAAGGACTTATTGCGTCCAGTTATATTTGTACCTGTTATACGTGTTTGTGTAGTTCTAATAAATTCTATAGTAATTCAAACGGCATTTTAATTCGAGTCCCGAGTTTAATATATATATACATTAAACCTGTCCTTTTCTGTGGCAGTGAAGTGTAGCTTGTAGTTGAGTGACACAAACAAAAGCTGCACATCACGGAGATGAATCTGTTGCGATAAATGTCATGCAGAAAGATTGCATCCGCGGAATTCTTCATAACCGTGACATAGCAGACAAACTGCAAAAGAGTCGCTACGCTGGAACGGCCATGTTTCATGGAAAACAGCTAATTATATGGGGAACAAATGTCTAGACAAGCCTCCTCCGCCAGGTCCCGGTCGAAGGGGACGGTCCAAAAAATGCTGGCACGACGTTGTAAAGCATGACATGCGTATCAATGGTCTCAAAACGGGGGACGCCGAAGATCGCGCGAAGTGGAGAAGAAAAAGTAGGAAAGCGGAGCTTGGAGGTCGGAGCTTTCGCTCCGACCGCAACAGGGATTTAACGCTCAGATGATGATGATAGATATACACATTATCACGCCTGTCTCCCATAAGGGTAGACAGAACCGACGGGTCTCCACTTGCTACGATCTTGACATACATCTTTTGCTTCATCTATTTTAATTAATCTCTTCTGGATGGGGTTGTTATGAAGCATTTATTATTATTTGTTCTAAATTGTATGAAGTTTGATATTTATTAAAGTTTCTTAGCCATTTTGGCAAAACTGGACTCCTTATATTTTTGTTATATTCGTCTGTTTGTCTTTTAATGATTCAGTCATTTTATTCTGAAAATACTAGGACTATATGGACACTTGATAGGAAGGTGTATCATATATGTATGCTGACACAGAATGATACGTGGGTCGCCCTTCTTTCAAACCTTTTTAGCGCCAAATATAAAATAATATAATTAGGTACCTTCCTGTACTATATGGCAGCTATGCCATATGTGAAAATTAGCTTCGTTTTTTTTCAGCTTTAATAGTTGAATGGGTTCTCGTTAAAAATTCATTAAAGTAAACAGTCATCTTTTTAAAATCTGACTGTTTACTTTAATGAATTTTTTATTTAACTTAATTGGCTTGTACTTGGGGCAACGCATCGGTATTGCCATGCGGCGCGCTAATCCGGCCACCGTTTTGGGCACGAACCCTATCGACAGCTATTTGATAAAAAAAAATTAGGTAGTTGTACATAATTTAACATGTACCTATATATCTTTAATTATATGAAAATTACAGTTAATAAGTGGCTAAATATTAACTTCCAATGTCGTGAAAATTGTGTTTTTTTGTCAATAAAAGACTTGGAATTGGTTTTTTCATGATGCTTCAAAAATACTGTAAAGGAAACATTTTGGAAGAGTATATTATTTTTGGGTGCTTTTTCAATTTCTGGTTTCGTTGCCAAATGACGAAAACAGTGAACATTTGCCACATCTGCGGAACCTTTCATAGAAATTTTTCAATCGTGGAAGACGCTTTTGTCAGATTTATTACATTTGTTGGGTAATATTTATACATATTTTAGTTTTCAAAATGCTTTAACACGTTCACAGCGGCCCTAATTAACTGCACTTTCCATTCATCCGGCACGGGGCGTTTTAGACCTCGCTCTAAAACTATCATTGCAGTAACGTTTGAAAAACTAAAATCCTTTTTTGGCTTACTATAAAATAGTTTACAGATTTTTGTTTTATGTTGTGCGGTACTAGGTTAAAGTAACCCCGTATTAAAGTAGAATGAAACGAAACGACGAAACACGAAACTGGCGTAGTAGCACATCTTAGATATAATATATTCATATTTTTTCTACACTGAAACAAAACAAAATAGCGCCTTCATTATAGAAAAGTGTGTTTTTCTTAGCTGCACCGCAAGTGAGAGACGTTCAGGGCAACTTAGACCCCGTTTCGCAGTCAATGTGTTATGGAATTCTTCCTCAAATGAAATAATATATGACTCCAACATCAAAGCTTTATTAAATAATTAATATTCAAATATAGAGCTTTTGCGGTCTTTCGTGATTAATATTAGTTTGCATCATTTTAAATATGTATAATCAGATTATTTGCGGTATATATCAAAATGCATTAAGGATAAAATTATTTAATTTCTAATTACACTTTGATCGACGAGAAATCTATATTTTTATAACCTGAAGCAGGCAAACAGGCAGCCAGCCCATCTGATGGAAAGCGGTTACCGTCGCCTATAGAGGTTTGCAACACCAGGGGCGTCGCTAAGTTGCCAACCTTTAAGAAATTTTCAAACATCCATCATAGAGAACCCTATGTCATAACACAGTGAGAAAACCGCGGCGGGCAGTTCCCGCCTTCACAGCATAGTTGTAAGCTATTAATACTTACAAATTGATAATCCTTCCAACGACGTGGGTTTTAAATTGATGATATGTTATGAAGCATACTACATAATATAATAATATTTTTAGTATTTTAATATGTTGCCTTGGTGGTTACGTATCCAGCAATTCCTAAACTTAGACTTTAAAAGAAACTAAAAAACAAAAAAATTCTACAACATCTTGAAGTCGCCGTGTAGCGAAAGTGGAAGTAAACAAGAGAGCAACACATTAAAATTACGCTCTTGTCACTTTCGTTGCCATGCCGATGAGTTTGTGAGAAAATTGAAATGGTGGCACCAATAAAACGCAATCGTAGATCTATCTTCTCGGTTACATTTGTTTATTCCTGGCGTACAGAGCTTTTTTCTGGATAATCGGAAGTAGTAGAGGATGTTTCTGACCTTCACTGAGTGGTGCTTTGTCCAACCTTCCTCCAACTCGTAAATTGTCATTTCCATCTATAAAAGGAGTCAACGATTTCATCTGCCCCTTCAATTTCCCCAATTTATTAATCATTAAAAATTTATCTCTTCAGCGAAATTTTCCTTTGACATTTCCTCACACATACATCCATTGCTTCTCGTAATTCTTCCGCTTTAAAAATCCTTTCTTTATGCTCGTATTCTTTCTCCATGATAATACACGTCTCATATATGCAACCACTCTGATAAGTTTATTTAAAGTCGAATATTTATTCCAAATTATGTCATCATTGCTAGCAACCAAATTAACTTTAATTTCTTCTAATTCTGTATCTAAATCTTTTACTTTACTGTACTTGATGTCCCTTTCATGCAAAAACTCGGGACCTTCAAACCATAATTTACTACCCAATAATTCTGAGGGTTTAAGACCTCTCGATGCGCAATCAGCAGGATTCGATTTCGATTGCACATGAGACCACTGATGAGCTTCTAATGTCGTCAAAATTTCAGACACTCGATTTGCTATGAACGTCTGCCAACGACTTGGATGGCTGTTCAACCATGCAAGCACCACCGTAGAATCGGTCCATGCCTGGATGCATCTTTTTTGAGATATTAAGCGTTTCTGCCACTTCAATTAAAAGTTTTGTAACGAGAACCGCTCCACAAAGCTCCAGTCGCGGAATAGAAATTTGTTTAATTGGCGCTACTTTCGTTTTGGCTATTACAAGCGAAACATGAACATCTCCATTCTCACCAACAACTCTGATATAGACAGCCGCAGCGTATGCCAATTTGGAGGCATCGCTGAATCCATGGAGTTCAACAAGGACATTATTTGCACTAGTGTTAAGCCAGCGAGGTATTTGCAACGTGGAAAGGAGAGTAAGTTCCCTGCGATAGGTAAGCCATTCATTTAAAATATTGCTTGGAACTGCTTCATCCCATGCTACACCTGATAACCACAGCTTTTGTATCATCGTTTTTGCGAGTATTACTGCAGGTGCAACCCAACCAAGCGGATCAAATAAACGTGCTACGTCTGATAAAATTATTCTTTTTGTTACAGGCTCCTGAACCTGCGGTAGCAACACCGTATATTGGAAGGTATCCATCATCCTGTTCCAGGTAAGTCCTAACAACTTCATTATATCATCTACTTTGAGTTTTAGTTCTTCATTCATACCTATCCCATCTCTGCTTTCTTGAATTCTATCTAATAGCTGTTTACTGTTGCTCGACCATTTCTGTAGCTTAAATCCTCCTTTCTGTAGTAATTCATTCATCTCATTATAAATTATTATTCCTTGCTCAACTGTGTCACAACCAGTCAGCAAGTCATCCATGTAAAAGTCTTGAACGACTCTTCCCGCTGCCATCGGATACTTCACCCCTTCATCGATAGCAACTTGCTGTAATGCTTTTACAGCCAGATATGGAGCCGACGCGTGGTATCCTATATCCTTTTTTATATCCACGATAATGTGCATATAAAACTTCGTGACGATTTGAGAGAGAGAGAGAGAAAGAGATAACACTTTATTGCTCACCAAAATATACAATTACAAAAACAGACCATATTTACATTATATATATATACATATTTCTTAGGCAATACAATAGGCGGCCTTATCGCTCAAAGCGATCTATTCCAGGCAACCTATAAATCAAAGAAATTTAAATCACGTGATTTGATGCGTTATTAAGTCGTGAAAGCGTAACAAACAAACAAACTTACATTCGCGTTTATAACATTAGTTAGTATTGGATAACTTCTCTAATGGATGCGTGGTTTCATCTAGGATTCGATCCTATAACATTTATAAACTTTTATATATGGGACGATTTGTAAACGCAGATGAAGCAGTCTCTGGTTACCTTAATGGCAGACAAGCGTGATAAAATGTGGTATGAATGTTTTTATTTTTTATGGGATTTGAGTAAAAATATGTTCCAATCAGCTAGATCATAATGTAATTGTGACATCTCATTGTATATTTTTTTAGATATATCTATACAATGCTGTTCTAATAATTGACACATATGTTAGTTTATTTTTTTTATAAAACAATACTATTATAATAATATAATGATAATATTTAATTGAGTGACTGTTAGTGTGTAAATATATAACTAGTACAGTAAATAAAGTAAAATCTATATACATGTAAACATGGACAAAAGTATTATAATAAAAATACAAACAATATACGAGTCCCAAATCGCCGTCAGTTGGGAACGTTCCCAAAACGCTAGCTGTGTATACCTACTATTATAAATAACAACTTTCGTTTGTCTGTATTTTCACATTATCCATTTGTTTGAAGTTATGTCAAACCTCACGCTTGGGTACATCACGAAAATAATTCTCTTATTTGATAGTTATTGTATGTGCGAAAATGTTTTCATAAGAAACAAGTTTGCGAGTACAATGTATCTTATTTATGCGGTGGAGGGCGCCATCGAGTAGTACAAAGGCTGTGATCATTGGTTAAGGTGCAAGAATTAGTGTTTCATTTATATTTGCTTCTGTCAAACTGCTGGTTTAAGTTGGACATAAGCATAAATCGAAAACGTGCGTTTTTTTCCAAATCGCTTTTATTAACAAAGAAAAGGAAATAAATGTATCGATCATTCCAGGGTACTTATACAAAGGTTTTTGAGTGGAAGGTCATAAAGTATCGTTATGAAAACCAACAACGAAATGTGTAACAATTTGAAGTAGTTACAGGGGCTATGGAGCGAGCTATGCAGAGAAACAGGACGTTGAAGGAGCAAAAAGGAAGTATGCATTATTGAAGTTTTATTGGTAGTTCGTGCAATTTTTATACTTCTTATTCTTCTTAACAGCTATTGTACGTGCTTGATACCTTCAATAGCATCCAGTTCACCATATACATATATATCTCCTAATTCTGATACCAGTGATCTAAGACATATTGTCGATCCATTACGGTAAAAAGCATCCTATACGCGCTGTATCTGCTGAGATGGCTAGTGTAAGTATCCCCTACAATACTTGTATGCTTTATTAATTAATCATCTCTCCTATTTTGTCAGGAATTTATATATTTGAAGAAACATTATTTCGGAGAAATAGTGTATTTATTAAAAATACTGAAAACCAAGCAGGTCGCAAGTTAACGTGTTTTGCGATATATGTATGTAAAAATAATTTATTTTCATAATTTGGAAAGTTATATAGATTATCTTTATTTGTGATAAATATTTGTAAAATAACACCTATATATAGCAACGCGCTCTAGCACCCACTTTGCAACTTTAAATTTGTAATTATTCGTAATGGTCACATCTCAGTCTTGTCTGTCAAGACAAGTTGCCGAGACTGCTTGAACACATTCGTCTGCTAGCCCTTTGATCTCGATGTATTGAAGAAGTGAGCGCTGGTAAGGCGAATCCCTTTCATGTTAATAGAATGTTTCACTTAAACAGCAAAGACATATGGCGAGTTAATTGGAAAAGTACGTCATGCATTTTAATTTGAGGGGGACTCTATTTATGTGTGTGTCACAATGTAATATGAACAGATCGGAAATCGTTCTATCTTGGTGGGGATTCTTGAAAAACAACGCGCAATCGTGGTAGGTTAAACAAGTGACCGAAAGTTAGGTCAAATTATTTTCATTTCACCTCCTACTTATACCAATAAAATTGATTCGTCTGTCATTTTTTGTTTGTCATGTTATTTATATTACTTAATAATAAATGACCGTAATACTACTGACGTAATAATTCATAGGATATTTAATCTGTCTGTCTGTCTACCTATCTTAAAGTTTGAATGGGTTCAAAAGGTCTCAACGAATTTTATAGAAAATTTTAGATTTGAATTAGCAATTTTATATTTTTTAGTTTGTTTTATTTCAATATCTTGCAAGGTTGAGAAGATATTACTTAATACAAAATCAAAGTCTCGCATGAATTAAGTGCTGGATAAAGTTAGTATAATTATAGTAAAATAAAAATATAGGTAGCAGGACGCTATAATAGAATAGGTATTTGGCATTGGCACGTAATAACAGCCAGATTCCGCTAAGGCGTAGGTAACATTGATAAACAGCACATCGCTCAATAGCGCACTCAACGTAGCGCAAAACCAAAATTTGTCTGTAAAATGACTATTCTGCACAAAATAATTGAGCAGTTATGCTAATGAGATACAAGCTGAACTTACGCCAAAACGCTGTCCGCGGAGCTTTATGCAAATCTACCGGGGCGCGATAGCACGGCGTTCAAGCCACGGTATCGGTGCCCTGTCTCCTCTTTCCTCTTTAAGGTTGCCAGTAATCACGGCTTTAACGATGTACACTAGTACACTATACTAGGGAGGTAATTCTTAATTTATCTTATTAATTTCATTATAATTGGATTCGGATTGAACCTTCTGTAATTTAATTTATTATTTTATTTAATTACTTGGCTATAGAACTTTAAAAATTAGGTAATTACAAAAAATCAATTGAACATTTTTATTTCTCTTAAATACTAAAAATTAAATTTTTGGTTGTGACTCTTCCGTATATTCCGGATTAAGAACATGTTACGACTTTGGCAACATAGATTTCGGATTTAAAATATTTTATTAATTACTAGCTGTCCCGGCAGACGTCGTCCTGCCCGAAAAAGCTTCAATCGATATGCCGAAAGCAGCGCCACCTACCGGGTCCAATTGTGAACCAACTCAGTAACCTTCTTTGGCTCATGCACAACAACTTTGCTAAAGATCATCACATGATCAAATGTATAGTTTACGATTCTATAAAGGACATACAGACAAACATTCATTTTTATATATCAAGAAGATTTAAATAAAATACAATATGTTTTGCGTGTGAAAATTTTAGTAGCATCTCGAATTTAATTGGTTTTTACATAGAAACATATTAAAAAAGTTGTGCAATTTAAATACCGCGCGCTGATTGGTTGCTGGTTAGCACCATAGCGCCCCCAGTGGTTAATATTGGAATTTTGTACACTGGGTTCGCTTCGTTCGCACTAAGAAGCGTGAACAAACACTGTATCTATTTTTTAGAATAGGATGGTTTCCGTGTTAACTGAATGTGTAGATTACGCGAACGAAATTGCTATATGGTAGTTTGAACTATGGAGTGGATATATTTGAAAAATTCTAGGTTGTGAACTTTAAAAAATACTTTAACATAAGTTAATTTCAACAAGTTAGGTATTTTCGATTACATATTTTTTAGATTTCTGCTTTAGACCATTATGAATGTTTTAAGTTTTCTGTAAATAATTAAATAAGTAAATAGTAGTAGATAGATGTTCGTCACTTTTACAAAAACCTTCCTATATGCGTAGTTTGACAAAAACTTGACCGAATTCTATATTAATCTCTTATAAGCCCTTCGGTGCGTCGATTTGAGTAATTTTTCCAATAATTAGTTTGAAGAATCGTTTTTATGTTAGACAACCCTAGACGCCGGGTCCCTTGTACTCGTTCCCGTTGCCTCCTCGAGCCGACAATACCCATTACCAACACTATCAAACATTGTGCCACCCGGAAACACATAGAAAACACTCTGTATAATGTAAAAGGAACATTTAGACGAATGTATTAACTAGCGAATCATATAAAGTGGTTAAAGGTATATATATACTACAGGAGTTGCCAGCATCATAACTATCGCATGCTTGTAAAATTTATAAAAAAGTATGCATATGATTAACATTGCGTTGTGGGGCGCTGTATAACCCACGAGTTAGCTCGGTGTTGCCCTTGGGAAAATAACGCTAGATTTTATAATAATGCAATGTAGCAGAAGCTTCACCAACCTTGAGATCCGACCTCTCCTGGCTCGGTTCAGGTTGCGGCAGAGAAACAGCGCACGGCACCAGTGTCACACAATAAGTTTTTGGTACGGCCAGTAATTAAATTTATTACAGAATATATTTAAAATAATAGATAAACGCACGGTGCGATATGTCTCGTCAAATGTTGACAGATGTAAGTGTCCAAAATTACTGCCTTTTACCCTGCTGTGCGTTAACTCTCGCCTTACACAGTAAGAGGTTAGGCAGCAAAATCAATGGAGCTATGTTCTACCTACCTTATACTAACTAGGCAAGGATTGAACATGCATTTCTTACAAAGTATAAATTCGGTGCATGTGTTCCAATGACGAGTATTAGGCGCATTCGCCTTAACTTGATAAATGATATCAACACGTTTAATTTTAGGCTACACGCTACATACCTTACAAAGATAGATTCAAATTCAGCAATATTTATTTCTATCATTAAAAAATTATCTTTGACAAGATACACGGATATTATATGGATATTTATGTAGTATAATATTAAGAAAAAATAAACTTCTCTTAAAAATATTTTAGCCTTTCAGCAATATAAAACTGGTTCTATTTATAAAAAATTGTTCGCCGTTTATAGGCTTTGGTATTTTGATTAAACAGTATTTAAAAAGATTTATTATTGAAATAATGCTTTCTCTTGATTGGAAAATTGATATGAATTCAATTTAAAGTAATACTTATAATCTACTAGAAGCTTTAAGGTGTCTGCACGCAGATACTTCAAACCCTTTGATGATCTTATTGCTATTTCTAGTAAGGAGAAGGTCACGTCTACTGCAGGTCGAATGGTTCATGGAGCATATGACTAAGACAACGTCTAGTCCAGGTATATTATCTATGAGTCTAGTGGATTGATGATATGAGTATGCTCGCCGGGAAGGGCTGGTTGAAGAAAGCTATGGATCAGTATGTACATATGTCGCCAACTCAGGGAGGCTTACTACTCCCGTCAAAATTCCTTCAAGGTCACAGTGCGTTGGTGTCATCTTTGGTGTCGCAAACGTCCATAGGCGACGATAACCACTTTTCATTAGGTGGAATGTCTACCTGTTTCCTGTACTTCAGGCTCCAGCTATAAAAAAACGTTCCAGTTAAGAGTAATTAGCATCAAGTGAAACGTTGCTTTCTTTCTTATAGATAAAACCAGAGTATATTCATAAGGGAAACAAAGTAACCGAGATAAGTATAAAACTAGCAAGCTAAAGAGACAATGTTAATTTGACTTGAACAGTAAACAAAAAGTATATATGCGTGTGTGTGTCAAATACATGGTAGTGTGTGTAATGTGTTTTTTATTGGTTTAATGTATTTTTTTAACATAATTTTAAAAAATATTAGCATTCGTCGCTTCTTCTCTATATAAACTATAAGTGTGTGAAATTTCATACTCCTCTGGCCGCGCAATTTTCGTAAAAAGGGGTACAAAGTTTTTGCTTCACGTATTAATATATAGATACTATCATTTACTAATTAAATAATTTTAAAATTAGATTACAAAAAATTCGGGTCGTTGTGGTATTACGCCAAAAGGAAGCACTTGCACTTTGCATTGAAAATAAGCGTTGTGTCGGATGTTATGCCGGCACAGCAATAAGCTAAGTGCAAACCTTGTTTGCTGAAAATGCGGCGTACACATTTTCAAAATATGTTTTTGTTTTTTAAGATACATGTAAGCGATGTAAGTACGTCGCTATTTTAATAAAAAACATTTCTTTCAATCTTTGAATGATTTTATGTGACGATATAAAAGTTAGTGTATGTTTAAAACACTTACAAATGAATATCAAAAGCCTCCATTGATCCTGCGTCTGTTAGTTTGTTTCCATAGAGCTCATCGCTTAAATAGAAAATGCTATAAACTTATTTTTGACATTTTATCTTGCATAACATTTTTAGCAAAGGTTGT
The DNA here is from genome assembly GCA_039645545.1 of Dendrolimus houi. Taxonomy (NCBI): domain Eukaryota; kingdom Metazoa; phylum Arthropoda; class Insecta; order Lepidoptera; family Lasiocampidae; genus Dendrolimus; species Dendrolimus houi. Next base: position 14,485,993 of record CM077131.1, read on the forward strand.
ATTTCAAAGCCTTTTGAGCTTCTATATAATTTTCAGCTCGATGCTATTTTTTTAATGATATATTTTGATCTATGATACGACTAAACGGGCCTAAAGCGACCGCCTTGGGATAATCGCTTAATGAAATTGACACGTGTCTAGATATATTGGTAGTTGTAAGATACAGCATAAATTTCCAGTTTATTTTGATACATGCTATGTTAATCTGCGAAAGCAGTCGCCTTGGGCCCTCAGAGGTGGCTTTTGAGTAGTTGAAGGTTACAATTGATTACTATTATGATGCGTAAATGACAAATAATATCCAGTCTACTGTAATTTATTCGATTCTGGGGCAGCACATACGAGCTATCTGTCGCGGCTAGGCAAAACCTCATAGAATCCCGGGCAAGAGGTAAAATAGTGGAGTTATACTGGGTGAAGGCGCACGCCGAGGTGAGGGAGAATGATAGAGCGGACGCTCTGACTAAGGTCGCTGCTCTATCCCTAAAAACAAAGCTTAATTATGACAGGTGCCCGGTACCATTTGTCAAGCGAGCCATTCGCATGCATACGCTTGACAGATGGAAGCGGAGATATAGGGAAGAGCTAACAGCGTCCGTGACTAAGTTCTTCTACCCAGACGCGGTGTGTGCTTTCAGAACTTTGAAGAGCATTAGAATATGCAGCCTTGGGACCCAGTTGTTCACAGGGCACGGAGGGTTCTCCGAATATTTGAATCGCTTCAAATAAAAGGAGGACCCATCGTGTCCCTGTGAGCCAGGAACTCTGGAAACACCAATACACTGCCTCTTCGAATATCTCCTCTTCGCAGGTGAGCGCAATGAGTTTGAGTGCGTCCATCGCACAACCGTAACCAAAGACAGAGTCCAGGACCTCATGGCGAGAAACCTGCGGGAAGAGTTTGTAGGCTTTGCAATTAATATTATAGAAAAGGTAGTAAGTAAGAACCGGGCAAAGAATGACGCTGCAAGTCTATAATTATATATATGTACTAATGCTAGTGTTGGTATATTCGGCAGTAATAACCTGTATACGAACCAAAGACAGTTTGTAAATAGCCATGTAGGTCTCGGGACTTAAATGTATAGTATAAATTAATTATTGTAAAATTGTATAGAGTGTAAAAATAGTTAAATAAATATAATATAGTCAAACCGTAAAAACAAAAATAGTATATAATACATAGTAAATATAATAGTAATAAGACATTAGTATAAAATACATTGTATTAGAAATAAGAATATACATTCTATAAGAAAATAGAACCCTCTGTCATGTCAAAAAGACGGAGGACGAAGGCGATGAAAAAAAAAATCTATTGCATTTATGGTTGAGTGCTCTAAGCCTTTGCCCACCTAGCTCGTTGCAACGCAGAGGTTCCGGGTTCCATTTTTATTATGGTAAGTTTATAATCAAACCTTCCTTTATATATTATGGTTTGGGTATCTGATGGGTGCGGCCCCAGAGTCGTCCGTTGCATATTATCTACAAGCTTAACTTTCTTAGCTTGGAGATATATCACAGATATAATAGGATATACAATGTGTGTCAAGTCGTGGTAGCGTACGCACGCGTCCCAAACTCAAAGGGCGCGGGTTCGATCCTGGCCGGAATGCATGCGCCACTTAGGCAGTTTTCTGACCTAATGTGCATATTGTTACAATTACTACGTGCTAATAACGGTGAAGAAAAACATCGTGATACAACCTGCACATCGAGATAACCGATGTGTCAAACCTGCCAAGCCGCCTTGGACAAGCGTGGCGGGTATACTGTCCGTTCCCCTATAGTGGGAGGCCCGAGCCCAGCAGTGGGACATTTATGGGCTGCTATTATATAATATATATAAATACAATGTGTGTGTTTGTATGCTGGTTACTCTATAAATTCGTTTGAACACTGCCCATTATAATAATAGCCGCAATATATATAAGATCCTGAGAAGCAAATATCAACTTCACACCTGTAAATGTTTGCCCTCCTCAAGTTACATTCCCTGCGAGATTCCTGGAACGTGTTATAATGTTTGCGAGATTGTTTTTGTTAGGAAAAGTAAATGTAGTTTGAGAAGGGTCTCTGTCTGGGCAAACTTGTAGTGAGCAATTGAAATTATACTTGTGTTAATCTTGTTTTGTTACAACGCGTATAATATAAAGGTCATATTAGACCGATCAGTCAAATTGAATAAACTTGACTGAAAGGCACAGAATTGAAAAAACACGCCAATATTTAATGATATCGTCAGTGGTGTGGCTTGCTTTAGACGGGCTCTGTATCAAAATGTGTTGGGGGGGGCCCAAATGACGGGTGGTTTCGAAGGAAGTTTTTTATAAAAGAAACAAAAAATGCTCGAATTGAATTAAAATAATTACATATTTATTATAAGTTGTTACTTATACTTAATGCTCCTAGGAACTAAGTTAGACAAACAATTCAAATAAAACATACTTTTCTAGTCTTTTTTTCGGCAAGCTTATTTATCAAATCATCTATATCTGAAGACTATTTCAGTTTTTCTAGATTTTCTGCCTCTATAAACAATAAAGACAAATCTGATAGCCGTTCCTGTTGGCCCGGCAGTTCTTCTAAAATATATTATTAATGTATAAAAGATTGTAGATAACATTGTAGGAATTTTTGCTTACACACTTTCGGTGCCCCTGTAGCCTGGGGGCTCCGTATCATTGATACGGCTGATAAGACGGTAGCTACGCCCCTGGACATCGTATGATTCAAGGTTATGTTTATATCTAGACTGGTTGATTCATTCAAATTGGAAGACAGAAGAAGTAAGTGTTTAAAATGGTAAAAAGCCCGTTTTAACTTTTGAACTTCCCGGACAAATGAAGTGCTGGGCAAATACTTGTCTAGCATATAATCAAATAGTCGGTAGTTGTAAACTAACATCCTTTTCACATGTCTGGGTGGATACACTTTTGAACTATATAGTGAAAAATATGAAAAAATCGTGGTAGTAGAATGAAAGAAGTACTTTAAAAGAAAATTGGTTTGACTAAAATCCGTTTAGTAGATTTAGAGATATGAAGTTTTTTTGATAAATCGTACTCAAATAATGAACTAACTCGGAAACCTGTCTTGGGCAAGCGTGGCGGACACTCCTATTGTCCAATCCCCTTTGAGTGGGAGGCCCAAGTCCAGCAATTGGACGTTTATGGGCTGTTATAAAATGTGTGCAAAGAGTTGCATGCCCTGTTCATTTTAGTTTTGACTTCGCAATGAATATAATATATAATAACTCAATTGAGTTATTGTAATCGTAGGGCTTCATCTGGGATAGTGATACAGATATAGGATATTTCAAGCAGATATGGCGATGGGTTTAATGCGTTATTTGTGATGAGAATGATTTCAAATAGTAACAGATAACGTTTATAGTTCATATATATATATACACTAATATGCTTTAATGAAGTTATTTATGCCCACATCCTAAATCTTTAACACTAACGTAGATAATACTCAACATAAGAAGCATTTGGTTACAGTTTAAATCTTTAACATTATTGTAGGTGTGGTTTCACCATAAAAAAACTGTTAGTTCCTTAAATAAATAAAATAAGACAAAATATGTATGTAAAGCATTCTAATATTTTCATTTTGCACTAGAAGTGTAGGTATGTGTTGTGCTGCGGTTGATGAATCGCAGGTGCATCGACATTCCGTGGAACACGTCACGTCGCAATGTGCTTGTGAAATGATGTTTCATATATCACGAAACATATTCCGGATTGCGTGTAAACGGGAGAGAACGTTATGCATGTGACAGGTTTTTTAGGGGAAAATTTAGTAGGTATATACATTTTTTTTTATAGCTGGAGTACAACAGATAGACTGATGGCCCACCTAATGGAATGTCGTTACCGTCGCGTATAGATGTTTGCCACGCCAGAGATATTGCCAACGCGCTGCCGGCCTCAAAGAAATTTTATGACATCCTTTTTGAAAAACTCCATATCGTAACGCTGTGGGAAACCTCAGCTGGGAGCTCATTCCAAATCCTCACGATACACAAGAGAAACGTTCTAGAGAACCGTTGCGTACATGAGCGAAGCAGGTCGAGGAAGTAGAGATGAACGCCCAGCCGATGGCGAGCGGTGCGGTGGTAGAAAGAAGACGAAGTCACCATTCTAAACAGTTTCTCGGAACTCTCCCAGTTATACAGTCGGTAGAATACGCACAGAGACGCGAAGTCTCTCCTAAGGCCAAGCGTATCTAGACCGTCTGTGAGTATAGGATCATCAACAACGCGAACGGCTCGACCTTGAATACAGTCCAGGGGATCAACTTGGCAAGCGGGTGCTCCAGCCCAAAGGTGTGAGCAGTATTCCATATGCGGCCTTACCTGGGCTTTGTAAACATATACATGTTTTAATATAATTGATTTTTCAACTACTTAATTTCCTGTTGAGTGTCTAATAAAATGACATTCAAGAATGCAATACCTAGACAGGCAGACGGCCCACCTGATGGAAAGCGGTCACCTTTACCTATGGACATTTGCAACACCTTAGGCGTTAAAAATACGCTGATGGTCTCTTATGGGAGACAGTTACCTGGCCACTAATGCCGGAAAACAACTGAAGGTTGTTATGGTGGCATAGTCTAGACCAGAGGCGGTAGCCATCCAGACGGGCAAATACCCTGTACAACTGTACAACCCACTTGGCTATAGGTTGTTCTGTCGCCTCTTACGACGCTCTTAAAACAGGGAAATTTATTTTTAAGGTTTAGAATTCAGATTTAAGAAATTTGAAACAATATATAATTTTATGACCAAAACTTTATCATTATTGATATTAAAGTAAACAAATATGTTTCTATTTCATGTTGTGCCTATTATTGGATCACAAAGAGATAATTAAGTTCGCTCTTTGTTTCATTAAAATAATTGTGTTTACTCTGCTTTATAAACTTGGCGTAGAGGTTTCAGGTTTGTAGATTGACACACAGACCTTGAGAAATTACTTATTAATTAGAATAACCTCGGCTTTTGCCTAGTGGTTGTATACGTCAAAATTAGGGTAATAGTAGGGGAGCTCAAGAGGCTAAATGTGGAGTTACTCGAGCGTCGCGGGGACCTTTTGGATTGTTAAGATTAGATGCTAAAAAGAAAAAAAAGGTTTTATGATGTATGCCCTTTCACTAGTGAGGGGAGCGTGTACAGGTTTTCAAAAATGTAAAAGAGTCACACAGAAATACTTAAGCGCTTCAGATATTAATAATGTATGCGCCCCATGTGTTTCTGATAACGGAGAAATATGAATCTGCCGGTTTGCATGGTGGCTGTACGAAGGGGTTGAAAATGGGGAAAAAATTTATTAGAGCTCGTCAGATATTCAAAAGGGATGTTAAGTTAACCCTAAAAGAACTCCTTTTCCAAAATCTGACGATTTGGATGCGACCAAATTGGCCGATTTTTGAAAATGCAAAAGAAGTAACATTGAAATATGTCAGATTAATATATAGACGGTTCAGCTTGATGTCCTTGTCATGCTAACCCATAATCTGACAATTATGTGGAGGAATTTCTTTAATCTGACGGTTTGAAATCTTTTTTTTATTACTGAATATAACATATACAATTAGCGGAAAATAATGTAATATGTATATTTAAAAGGAAATGGTGTAATAAAAAAAATTACGAAAATATTTTTTTTATTTTTCATCATCAATGAAAACATCTTCATAATAGAAGTCCGGTTCGATTTGGTTGTTTTTATCTACATCTTGCGTACCTGCAACAAGAAATGGTTATGGTTATACTTAACAAACTTTTATTTATTTCATGATATTACAGTATTGAAAAAAAAATATACCTGAATCTGGAGCATCTCTTAAAATATCAGGTGAATATGACAACATCTTCATACACTTCTGGTAGTTGATTACCAATGAACCAAGTCATCTCCAGTTTTCCATCCACATTTGTTATGGAAATACATAGTTCTCAACTTTTCAACCACACTTTATTGATGATTTTAACTCGGCTTGTGGAAATCGGCAAATTATATTATTCCTGTGACCCTTGAATGATTTCCTTCAAAATAAAAAAAAATTGACCTCACTCGACAATGCCCAGGAGACGTTTTTTTTTGCAACTTTGTGACTCACCTATTTCCTTGTGTCACGCGCAAATTGTCAGATTATTGAAATGTAGACTTTTCTACGTGTAATTAACTCACCTTGTCTTAATCTGACGCGCTAGAGTTTTTTTTACTATTCTGATCGGCTGCCCTAAACGCAAGACCCTATATGAAGGGTTCCTATATGGTGGGGGGTACATAATAGGGGTATAGGGGGTGCAAGGTCCCTTATGTTATTCTGCCACGCTCGAGTAAACCCAAAATGCCCGCTTGGTCTCCCCTACTATAAAAGTTGAATATTTTTAAATACTTGACACCGGTTACATACACAAACTAATGGCCTTGCAGCTTAAAGACGCCAGGTGAACTTATACCCTTATAAACCTTTTTTTGTAATAGATAAATAACACTTTATTGTACACCATTATCAAAAAAAAACTTATGAACTAGTATTATTCTAATTGTGTATAAGGGGCGGTCTTATTGCTAAAAAGCAATCTCTTCCAGACAACCCGTGACAGAAATAATACTGATTAGGGGTGGCGATTGTGGTAAACATAATTATTGTATTACTTACATCCATTTTAACAATAAACATATAACTATACTATATAGATACACATATATAATAAATACAACTATTTAAACATAATAATCATAATAGCTATATGCAATATAGTATCAATTACCTAAAATTACGTATCATTATATTGCAGATAGTATTTCTTGACCATGTTCTTAAATGTTAATAGAGACTGCTTCTCTGACAGAAAAGGAATGATTGAAAAACGTTATATTGTGACTATGTCCCAAGTCAGTGTTGACTGGAAGGGCGTAAATTGTGAGAGCAAGAAATAAATTCGAAGCGTTTTTTAAGATACTGTGGAGTAGTAGGGATGAATAAAATACTATAAATCAATGAAAGAATGCGAGTATTCCAGCGAAAACGAATTCGCAACCACTTAAGTTTTACAATTACAAAATTCAGAAACGTGGTCATACTCGCGTAATCCAAATATGAACCTTATAGAAAAAAATTGGAGGCGCCCAAGTTTATTAAGTTATTCTTGAGTTAAATCTATATATCTGGCGTCGGCATAATCAAGTATGGGTAAAAGTAGGAGCTCTGCAAGCTTCATTTTGGTGGCGATGGGCAGGAAGTTTTTCAGCTTCTAGATTGATTTGGAGGAGAAAAACAATCGCCGACTCAAGTCCGTTATATGGGGTCGCCAGGACAGCTCACTATCAAATATAACACCAATGTTTTTGACCTTACCACTGATAGGGATAAGCCTCTCATCAAAAAGGAAATTTGGTATACAGGTCCAGTCAACTTTACACAGCGTCTGCGAGCTACCGTTGATAATTACTTAAGTTTTCTCAGTATTCACAAGAAGTCCATGGGACTTACTCAGCTGTACTATAGGGTCAAAGTCAGAGTTTATTGTAGCGACTGCTTGAAGTTTGGCAACCGGTGATTGCGTGTAAATTTATAAATCATCTGTATAGAGGTGATACGATGAAGTGAGTTCATTGGAAATTGAGTTTATGAAAACAGCGAATAATAAAGGAGATAGTACGCCGCCCTGTGAAACACCGGCATTGAGATCACAAAATGACGAATAGTCACCATTAACTCGAATGCTCTGTCGGCAACCATACAGGTAACTATGAAACTAGTCGATTACTTCAGGAGATATGATAATAAAGCTTAGGATTCCAAGTAACACTTCAAAGTTAACATTATTAAAGACACTACTGAAATCTAGCAGCGATGGCAGAGTCAGCAAGCCATTGTCCATGCCATGCCAGATGTCATCCGTATTTTAACGAGGGCTGTAGTGGTGTTGTGGCCAGGATGTAAACCAGACCGGTAAGGGTTCAAAAAGGAATTACGGATCAGGAAAAGCTGCTGATGAACTAAGCGTTCAAGGACTTTGGAACGGGGAGGTAGAATGGAAATAAGTTGAAAGTGAGAAAAAGAAGAAGTAACCTGTGCTTCCTTCCAGGTAGGTGGAAATACAAAAGAGGTTATGGATGTATTTAGGATAGGATTAATGACATCCAGTATGGGTAGGATCATTTAAAAATGTTAAATATCCGCCATGATCCGCCTGTGTTCAACACAGTTGATCAAAATTTATGATTATTTAATATTTAAAACCTATTGTTAATTATTTCATTTAGTGAAATTATAAATTTCAACTTGCCATACCCACACGCACGCACACTACCGTATGTAGATACATTATATTCTTTTTCTCTCTATCCTGTTAATTTGTATATATACTGGTATATATCTTCCTCTCTCGTGTCTAATTGAGTTAACGTTACGTTACAAATCAGAGTGCTCAAATAATTCGCTGCGGCGCCAATCTTTGAAACCTAAATGGTGTTTTTAATATAATAACATTATGTGAAAGGTGTATGGGGCTGTCTCCTTGAGTAAGTCTAGCATCATAAGTAACGTCTACATATTTGCATCCATATCCTATAGCAAAATTAGACTGTTTGCTGGAGTCAACCGGCGCGTCCATTATTATTAGTATTTTTAGTGGCAATGTGCCGAGGAATACCCTGTTTATTTTAGCTAGGATTCCTCAGACACACACCTATTATTATCCAACATTAGTATCATAATTTTGTTACAGAATTGTATCTGGTATTAATCAAATCATTAACGTTCGAGCTGTCATCTAAATGTTTCAACTCACGCGTGATGTTATTATTATTAATATCTGAAACATGCCCGCCCCCAGGCTGCCTTACGCCCAACAGTTTGCTTACAATATTTGTTAACAATATGATTTAATATACATTTAATAATTTGATCCTAACACAACTTCTAAGAGCTTGTATGGTTTACCATTACACACAAACAGAGCAATAAAGACGTATATTTTCCAAAATAATAGCCAATTATAATTACGTGTAAGCAGTAGCGTGACTATAACAAAAGCAGCCACGTTTCTCCTACACGTCTGACGCTCAACGTGGCGTATATAAATTAACGTAATGGTTTGTTTGACGTGATTTATATCAGGCACCAACACCTATGAGTAAATCTCAAGCATTTGATATCTAATTTCGCACCTCTAGGCGCACACAACCTAGAATACGTCAGGTATTATTAAGCTCAGCACTCATTCTATTTATTTTATTTGTGTGAGTTCAGCAGACAGGTAGACCGCCCACCTGATGGAAAGCGGTTACCATCGCCTATGAACCCTAGCAACACCAAATGTGCTACAAATGAAATTGTACTCTTTCTCCGTTCCTGCACGGGTAATTTTTTTTACTAGTGTTATAATTTAGTCTATTAAATTTTACTGTTATCTACTAAATACTAAGTAGAGGTCGAGGTAATAAGTTAAGGATGCGAGCGGGTGATGCTTGCCAAGGTGGAGTCGGTTTCCTTGCACCGCCCCCGTTAAAGGAGGACGCGTCGTCGTCGGGCAGCGTCTTCAGACCTATCCTTACAGGAATAGACAAATAATACAATTTCCTGCGGCCGGATGGCCTGTATGTCATAAGAGACGAAAAAACAACTCACAGGCAGGTGGTAGGCTATTTGCCCGTTTGGATGACTACCATCCCTGAACTTAGTATGCCGCCATAACAACCTTGAGTTGTGTTTCGGCATTAGTGGCCATCTTATAGTCCTCTTTTAGAAAGCGACAGCACATTGGTAACCTTTGGTGTTACAAATGCCCATAGGTGATGGTAACCGCTTTACGTCGGGTGTACCGTCTAACTGTCTGTTGAACTCATGCAATAAAAAAAGGTTACTGGGCTCTTGGGGAAAGATTTCCACCCCCGTGTTTACCGTCGAAGTGCAATATGGGCCACGTAGGCGAGGACTTTGTAGGTTCTTCTTCCCCCGGCAGTGGACGCGGTCTATAAACCACCACCTGCCAGGGTCTTCGGAGTTGTTTTTGCCAATTACTTGTGGCCCTGGTATAAGGTGAAGGGTGGAACACCGACGAGCTATAGTGGGTATTCCGTCAAAAGTAACCGGCGAGTCCCACACACCCCCATTGCGATCCCCAAGCGGCGTAAAGTCCGTAAATGAATTTCTTCTTGATTAAAAAAAAGAGTGAGTTAAGTGTAGAAAAAGATGAGGAACTCCAAGAAGGATGTAGCGAATAAATCATTTTTCTTGATGCTCAGACGATAGGATTAAGGGGAACTTTATGGGTGATGTTGTACAGTTTTATTTTCAAAAAACGAATTGTGTCATACATACTAGCCGGGCTTCACCTGCGATAATGTTACGGTTATTGAATGGCCAAATGTGATTATTTGTAGCGTTACAAATAACGCCATTAACGTATAAGTGTATCTGTCAATATTTAATGTTATTAACAAAAATTACAAAATATCATATCACAAATAACACATCAAACCCATAGCTATAAATGTTTGAAATGGTCTATAACTGTAACATAACGTGTTTGAGAGGAAATTGTCAGCTGTTCAGTAAAATCCGATTTTTCGAGCTGCCGTAAGAACTCTGTTTTTAGCTTTAGTCAAAGACCTGCAATTTTGTTCAAGCGGGGGTGGCATAGATAATACACTACTTATACATAAAGAGGGGGTGGTATTTACAAGGGCGCGCTTAAAGATTTATTTAAAACTTAAACATTCATGAATAATAGACGATTATACTGTTACGGGTTGCGAGACTCGAATTAAAATGCCGTTGGAATTATTATAGAGTTTATTAGAACTATACAAACACGTATAGCACAGGTACAAATATAACCAAACACAACAAGTCCAAACGTAACACAGAAGGTCGTAATTCAATAAAACGCGCAAAGTCCGTCACTATTAGATTCCCGATTGTAGTACACGCGTCTCGCTTTGATCGTGGTTCTTGCTCGACTGCCTCCCCCCTCAATCAGGCCATCGTTTTATACTGCACAAGTGCAATGTGTCCGTATCGTAGGCAACCTAATCCGAAACACCTGGCTAATAAGTAGGCCGCAAGCGGCCATAAATGAGTACAATAAAACAATGGGCTGTTCTCTAGAAACATATGCCAATAAATAAGTAAACAAAGGAAGACGATCATAAAAGAATTACAATTAGTTCAAATGCCGACAGGTAATAATATGTTTTTTTACATTTATGCAGGTGGATTTTGTTTTTGCCGGAACTTAAGTTGTAACAATACGATTTGATTGTATTTTTGTATCTAGTCAGTGTCAAGTGTAACACTGGTTAAGTACCTACACAAAACGTGCATAATCATATTTAGAAAAGAAGATAAAGATAAAACAATGAAGACAATAGACAATAAAGTTGTGGCGTTCGAAACTATTAATTTTTGGTAATGACAACACTAGTGTCGGCTATTTTGGCAACACCAGAAGTCAAATTATAGATTTGAGAGCTGCCCACAAGTGTCACAATATAAAACAATATTTGTTAAATTCGTAACATAAAAAATTCATGTAAACAAATTGGAATACATTATAATCATTCATAAATCCTGTGTTTAGTGATTTCCTGCATCACCTCATCATTTAAATAAATGGAGCCTTCAGCAACCATAAACCGTATGGACGTTATATGAGGTTCCAAAAAGTGTTATCTATTTAAGATTGATTGGAGAAGCGCTATATCATGCCAATAAATAGATGTGCAATAGAATGGATGAGCTTACGGTACTAGACGTGGTCATATATCGGTAGTATGGGCACTATAAACCCGTCAGTTAGGCTTCTGCACTTTGAATTACTACACGAACAGTGAGTAAACAAATATGCTCTTTGCTGTTTGAATTCGAACTTCTATTTAATAGCTAACCTATGACACATGGGGAATTGATAACTATCTCTTTTACGTAGTTCATTTATTTCATACTAGCGGGCCCAGCAGTCGTTATACGGCTTTGAAAAATTAATCCAATTGCAGGACCACCTACCGGAGAAGTAGAATAGGACATTCTTTATTGCACACAGGAAAGTACTTTTCTTGAGTATTAACAATAATTTAAATATGTACTTTTTAATCGGCGGTTATATCGCTTACCGCGATTTCTTCTAGACAACCTTCTGAAAGACATATACGTAGAAGAATGGGTCGGTAACCAGTGCGCAACATACCTCTAAATGTTGATAATTAAATATTACATTAAATTAATAAAATTCTATTTATACATACACAAGTGAATTTTAATAGAAAATATAAATACATGGATAGTGTATACCTACATATATACAAAAGGAACAAAAAATAAAATAAAAAATGCAGTTTACAAATTAAGATAGTGTTCTTTGACAAGCCTCTTAAAAGATGTCAGTGATTTGACGTTTCTAATATGTATTGGCAATGGAATGGATTGGCTCCAATTATTAATCTAAACCATGCTGGGACCGCAGGAGAGAGCATTACTAACAAACAACACCGAGAAAAACGGTATCGAAAATGCCAAGCGTTGCTATATTCACTGTACAAAAACTATTAATGTGTTCGTTTTTGGGGATATGAACTAAAAAATATGACCCTATTTTTATAATTAAATATTTTTTATGTAAATAAAAAGTTTAAATGATCATTATGAATTAATCTATTTATGTGATATAATTTTAATATTACGGTTTTGAACACTTTTTTAATAATTTCAAGTATTACTAACAAAAATTGTGTGTGCGTCTATATGTTAGCTGTCAATAATGTTATATTCATTCACTGTTATTTTAACGCTATATTTAAGACGCATTAGGTCACAATCAATAGCTACAACGTTATCGCAGTCCCAAGCATAACAAAAAAACTGTAGTCTAGTGACTTTCGGACGATTGACCTGATTATTAGCAAGGTGGCCTTACCATATAAGTATTATCTGTGGTGGCAACAACTGAGGACTTTGTTGTTTTAAATATTTGATGACGGAAATTACGAAAATTATTAAAATGATGAAAATAACCAAGCTGACTAAACTGACGAAAATTACCAAACTCACCAAAATGACCAAATTGACGAAAGTGACATCACAAAAAACAAAACCTATCCTAGTTTCGGGATAAACATTTACATAAATCTATCCGAAACTCTACCTCTTTTCCAGGATGAAAAGTATCCTATGGCCGTCCTGGATATTGAACTTATATATATACCGAGTTTCGGCCAAATTGGTCCCATAGTCTTCTCTTGAAAGCATTACATTCAAATAGAACAATATACTTTTATTCCGGAAACTGTCCCATTTTTCGGTAGAAAAATATACTTTTATCTCTGAAATTATCCCATGTTTCGGGATAAAAAGTATCCTATGTTCGTCGTACACATATATGCTAGTATATATCGACAAGTCTGTTCAAAAGTTTTTGTAGCCAATATTGTAAAGCAAAAATTTGTAGTCAAAATGATCAACTTGATATACTATAAAGCGTAGAGATAATTGGTTCCCAATTTTATCTATTTCAAAATATAGCAAAATGTATCATGTATTTTTTTATGTACATTTCAATTTTGTTTATGATTGTAAATGATAATTGTAAGATTTGATATAATTAAAATACGGAAGTATTAAAACGAAAAAAATATGGTAATTCAAAATAAATTTAATAAGCAAAATATAATAATATAAAATATGATATTAATATCTCTCTTAACGACACTAGACTTAATCTAGTAGATTCAACTGTATTCTTAGGCATTAACCTAGATCAGAAGCTCCACTGGGGCGCTTATGTATCTAGTCTCTCAGGAAAACTTAGTTCTGCTGCATATGCGGTCAGAAGAGTTAGGCAGTTCACTGACGAAGAGACTGCTAAACTAGTTTATTTTAGTTATTTTCATAGTGTCATGTCCTATGGTTTTACTTTGGGGCAACGCTGTTGACTTAGAGACCATATTTGTTTTACAAAAAAGAGCCGTAAGATCAATTTACAACCTCGGCCCTCGGGAGTCTCTTAGAGAATGCTTTAAGGAAATCAATATTATGACGGTCGCCTGCCAATATATCTTTAATAATATAATTTATATTCATAATAATTTGAGTGCCTACAAGCAGTATAAGGATATTCACAATTTCAACACCAGGCATTGTAATAGACTGATATTGCCATCTTTTAGATTACAAAAAGTACTGTCCTCTTTCTTGGGGGTATACGCTTCTTCAATAAGATTCCGACTGAAATGTTAGATCTGCCTTTCACTAAATTCAAAACCAAATTAAAAAGTATCTTGCTAAAAAAGGGATACTACACTATTGAAGAATACTTAAATGACAAAAATTCATTTACATAACAGCTCGCTCTAACATCTTGTACTATATTTTGTATAACGTTATCTTGCCAAGCTTGTAAGGGATTTATGGAGATATATTGCAGCATAACATTTTAGTACGTCATATCATTATTATAACTTTCATAATATTTTTCTTTCCTCTTATTGTGTCTTGGTCTTATTGAGTATGAACTGTTTGCTACAACTCCATTAATTCTTCAAAAAGTAATTCTGTAACATATTTCTGTATAAAACTTATTAAAAAAAAACAACTTGAGATATAAATAGAATAAGAAACTTAAAGAAAAACATTATTTAGCTAGACGTGTTGCTGGGGAGTTTCTTGCCGCTTCTTCTCCTTAACAGCAATAACACGTTGTGAAGCGGTATACATAGAATAGGAAGAAAAATTATTAAACTTATATATTTATATGACCTTCAAAAAGTGTTCTCCAGTGGAACTTATTTCGAATAAAAAACTTTGAATTTGAATTTGAATTTGAATATGTCATACATAAATAATTTTAAATACTTCGTCCGTAAATAATTTGGAGTTCAAAAGACATGTGGTACAATATGAAGTTTTACTTTTCAGTTTTAAACAGTAAAAGTGTTTATCGTGTTAGTTCTATGGATACTTGAACGTAAAGTTAGAATTTATAATTTTATACGGTCAAAAAAGCTAGTGGCTGGACCACGGGCAAATTATTAGCAATATATCAAGAGTTTAGAGCAAGCTAAAGTGTGTACGTCAAAAGTTATGCGGTGGAGTTTTGAACTCGATGAGATATTAATACTTATGGCATCTCGCTAAAAGTTTTTTAGTTGGGGAACTAGAGAGCTTACGAAGCTAGATTTGAAAAACCAGTATAAAATATGTGTGTCGATACTAGTTAGTATACATGTATGTATATTTTATATTTATAATAGAACTCTAAACGCTTGTATTACGTTATTGCCAAATTTTAGTAGGTACCTATTCAAAATGAAGCCGAATATGTAGTCTAAATTAATTTCAATTTACCCATTTTTATTGTATTTTATTCAGTCATTAGTTATCTAATTATTAATAGTATTAAGATTATAGTATGAATTATGACTTAATTACTTTAACCTTATAAATGCGAAAGTAACTCTGTCTGTCTGTCTGTTCCGATGGACCAGATTCTGGACCGATTTGGCCGAGGATAAACATAGTATACTTTTATCCCGAAATATGGAATAGTTTCCTAGATAAAAATATATTTGTCTCTCTGTTTGTTATGCTTTTCGGAAAAACTATTGGACCGATTTGGCTAAAACTAGGTATATATGTAAATTTGATACCGAGGGATGACAGGGAATATTTTTCATCCCAGATTATAGGATAGATTTTGGGATACATTTATGTAAAGGTTGTCCCAGAAAACATGACAGGTTTTTTATTTGTGGTTTGCCATTTTTGTCATTTTGTTTATTTTGGTCGTTTTGGTCGTTTACGTAGTTTCGGTAGTTTTGGTAGTTTTGGTTCTATTGGTAGTATTGGTAGTTTTGGTAGTTTTTTTAGTTTTGATAGTTTTGATAGTTGTGGTAGTTTTTGTAGTTTTGGTCGTTTATGTAGTTTACAGATAGGTAGACGGGCGATATATAAATAAAACTAGAATTGAAATAGGGGTAAAAGTTTGTATGGAAGACCAATCATATCTCAAGTTTATAGATATAAAACATCATAATCTATAAAAAAAATGCGATAGTGACTCGATCTGTCTGTCTAAATACCGAAAATGGACATAGATACTTTTCATCCGGGGAGATGGGATAGTTTGCTATATAAAATGAAGTAAATCTTCCGAGGGCAAATAGTACCAACATAAAAATATACAATGTAATCTGTATTAACTAACGCCTGCCCTTTATAGAAGAGGCAGGTACACACCAGAGTTTGACTAAAACTACTGGTAAACTCTAGTATTTATATATATAGTCAAAACAATCTGTGACACATTGAGAGGCGGAATCTGAATGGGTTCTTCTTTCCATTTAGGTATAAGAATTTTAAAAATGGAAATATTAAACGTTAAACGTAATTTACACAAAAGAAAACGCTTTATTCATGTAAAATACATAAATATACATAATCGCTTTTAAAGTGTATCATGAATATTAAAAATATTGAGTGAAGTAATGAAACTCAAAATTAAAATTTCGCTATTGTGAGCCAGACAAAGGTATGGAAATCAACGTACACGCTCCGATGGCGTTCGCGCGCACCACATTTAATTTCGCAAAGCAATCGTTCAATCATCGTGTGTTTATATTATATAAATTGTCATGATTGGATTGATAGCGCAGTACGCCAAATTTTGTTTGTTTATTTATTTTACCTCAGACGAACGAATAAAAGTCGGAGACTACCTACGTGGATAAAGCGTTAAATGAAGTGAAGCATTTCCTAAAACATATACGTAAACTTATGTAGTATACACGTTGTTAGTAGTCTATGTGTTTAATAGTAATGTATCCACAATAGAACCAAAGTCATCTTATAGCTTGCGAAATTAGTAAAAGATAGCGGGTCGGTTACATGCGTTTCAGGACAGAGGGCCGATGACTTAAACTTTGAGAGACTTACCCAGTAATATCATTTACCCACTGCGATTGGCTGATGACGACAACAATAACTGGCATTTCATGAGAATCACTGTTACCTATCGTGAAAGAAGAATATTTATTAGGAAGTTTAATATAATACTAGGATAAGAAACGTCCAGTTACCTTGAAAATTTCAAAATCCTACAAGACTATACAGGACAATAAGTGATTCTTCTCTCACGTTTTAAAGTTTTATTATTTAAATTATTTAAAATTTCTAAGCCCTAGTAAATTTTCTTGCAAATTAGTGTATTTGGTAATCTGGTATCATTCTATTTGGTGTTATTTACATATCTTCTTTAGTGCTATTTTATAATAATAAATAAGGTGAATTTTAAAGTGGGCGATCAGGGCCAAATCTTGAACTATGCTAAATAGCGAAAAGACTCAACGGAGTCTCGATGCCGATTTTAACGAAAACAACACCAAACAAAATCCTATCGGGTGATTTTGAAAAAATAAATACATGTTTATTATTATACTAAATTATAGTATAGAAAATAGAACATTTTGTTCAAAAACAACACTTTCCCTTGGTTAGCCGTTTGAAATTCCTTCACAGAAATGTGTCCTTATAAGCTACACTATGATTGGGTATACAGGTATATTTATTTTTCCCAAATTAGCCGATTCGATTCCTGACAAGTACATATAATTGATTTTTCAAAAATATAATGATACCATTTTAGTTTTCGTCAAAATCGGTCTCGAGACTTCTTTGAGTGTTTTTCGCTATTTGGCATAGTTTAGGATTTGGCCCTGAACACCCACTTGAAAAATTCACCTGTGTATAATTTTAATAATAATTTAATATATAAAAATGTTCATACATTCTAGTTAGTACCTTAGAGCTGATTACTGCGCTTTCAGTTTTTTATTAACTATCTTCTTCAATGCTAACATTTAATAGTAACATTAATACTTCTAAGAAATGTAATTGAAAAAAATCAATAAAAAATATAAAAGAAACTTCAAAGAGATGAAGTGGTATTTATGAATACATCGTGATTGGCAATTTTACCTTGTCAAAGACTACAATATTCTGGAGTGAGGCGAGGCATGTGATTTAATAACTGAAAAAAATGGCCCACATACGAACATGTGAAACGAAAGTACATTGGAAAACGAAAATTGTAACAAAATAATATTTTGTGTGCTTAGTTGGCCTTCGAATTTTATTATAATTTAAATTAAAAATCATGACAAATGCCAAGAGAGCTAGAGCTCTTATAAATGCATGCTCAGTTTTCTCGAAAAGCATTAGGTATATATTATATGATTTGAATATATGCTGCTATGGGTACAATTATGTAATGCAATTTCGAATATGTAGAAAATAGAGGTGGCTAATTTAATCTATAATATTATGATTTTTTTTGGGGGTTGGTATACGCTTCTCCAATAAGATTCCGAGTGAAATGTTAGATCTGTCTTTCACTAAATTCAAAACCAAATTAAAAAGTATCTCGGTAAAAAAGAGATACTACACTATTGAAGAATACTTAAATGACAAAAATTCATTTACATAACAGCTCGCTCTAACATCTTGTACTATATTTTGTATAACGTTATCTTGCCAAGCTTGTAAGGGATTTATGGAGATATATTGCAGCATAACATTTTAGTACATCATGTCATTATTATAACTTTAATAATATTTTTCTTTCCTTTTATTGTGTCTGGGTCTTATTGAGTATGCACTGTTTGCTACAACTCCATTAATTCTTCAAAAAGTAATTCTGTAACATACTTCTGTATAAAACTTATTAAAAAACGAGAACTTGAGATATAAATAGAATAATAAATTTAAAGTAAAACAATATTTAGCTAGACGTGTTGCTGGGGAGTTTCTTGCCGCTTGTTCTCCTTAACAGCAATAACACGCTACGAAGCGGTGTACATAGAATAGGAAGAAAAAATAAATTTTATCTTATGTAAGTACTTATATATATATATATTATAAGTCGTGGTAGCGTAATGGCTAGCGCACGCGTCCCAAACTCAAGGGCGCGGGTTCGATCCTGGCCGGAATGCATGCACCACTTAGGCAGTTTTCTGACCTAATGTGCATATTGTTACAATTACCACGTGCTAATAACGGTGAAGGAAAACATCGTGATGCAACCTGCACATCGAGATAACCGATGTGTCAAACCTGCCAAGCCGCCTTGGACAAGCGTGGTGGGTATACTGTCCGTTTCCCTATAGTGGGAGGCCTGAGCCCAGCAGTGGGACGTTTATGGGCTGCTATTATTAAGTACTTATATATGACTTTCGAAAAGTGTTCTCCAGTAGAATTTATTTTGAATAAAAAAACTGAATTTGAATTTAAACATGCCGTGTCTGTATATTGAAGTTATTAAAAGAACAACTGGAATAGACTATATAAACGATGGAGAACACGATGCTTTTTTTTATTTCTTGTCTGTTTGTAAGGGATTCAAGTAAAAACTAATGGGACGATTTCAATGCGGTTTTCACTGATCGACAGCAAATTCTTAGATTTAAATTCTGCGCTACTTTTTATCCTAAGAATTCAGCGGGAATTTTTCTGGAAACGATTTAAAATTGTCAGATTAAAATAAAAAATCGATGCCAATGCGATTTCTTTACTCGATCGATAGCAAATTTAATGTAATAAAATATGTGTAATTTTTATCCCGGGAATCTTCCCGGGAGTGGTTTGAAGTTGTTCTGATGCATAAAAATTAGCTTATTCCGACACAGTTTTCACTAACACGATAGCTTACATTCTTTTTTAAATGCTGCGATACTTTGTGCCCGGGAAACCCGTGGGAATTTCAAGTCAAGCTTGGATGAAGTCGCGGGAATATCCTAGTTATAAATAACATAATGAAAATTGGTCTGGATATTTATTGAGTAGTTTTTTAAAAATAGGTTATTTTATCATATAAGTACGCTTGTTGCTTATTTGTTGCGTAGCTTACCTATGTGGAAAACGCGTTTTTTTTTTCGGTACTATAGAACTACACTGTGTGATAGCTGACAAATGCTCAATCGATAGGAGCTTACCTAAATGTATTCAATATTAACCGAAAGCTATTTTGTGTAATTTCTACATTGGTCACACACAAATTTTCCGTTCGTATGCTTTCAGTATCTAATTTAGTAATACTGATATCAGGTAGATCACCCAAATTGAATCAATTTGATTGAAATCCACAGAACTGAAAGGACACGACGAGAATAAAGTTTTATGTAATGTAATATAGGTATTAATACAATAATAAGTTGTGAGCATCTATCTGTTTCTACTACTTATTTTATTGACTATTTTAATGCTATAGTTAATAAAGCCGTCGCAGTGTTTTTTTTGTGCTAATTATTTTGTACTAATTTCTACTCTTAGATCAGAAGCTAGATTAAAGTACAACATTGAAAATGCCGTAGTTCCACGTACCAGTTGTAGATTAACTTCCACCGTGGAGTAGCCACATTTGACGTTTATTCGATTAAAGCCCAACTCACTAGAATTTAGTCGCCACCGCAACTCCATACTATAAGCACAGTGTACAGTAAGCTAAACTGCAACGAGAATAAAGTTACTGCTTTCAATTGAATTTGCAGTACGTTTCTGCAATATTAGTTGGCAACTGACTGTCCAATAACTGAGATGACATACGCAGTATACAATGTTCGTTCACATTCCCATAATTTGAAAATCCCAAAAATTTGTACCTGTTTCCGAGTAGTATGTTAAAGTGATATTGTAAATGATTTCACATTCTGAGTGCAAGTGTTATTTTTCTTCAATAGAAGAATGACGAACCAGATTCAAATTCAATTTCAAAAGTTTTTATTCAAAATAAGTTTCACTGGAGAACACTTTTTGAAGGTCATATATATAAGTTAAGATTTAATTTGTCTTACTATTCTATGTACACCCCTTCGCAACGTGTTATTGCTGTTAAAGAGAAGAAGCGGCAAAAACTCCCCAGCAACACGTCTAGCTAAATATTGTTTTTCTTTAAATTTCTTATTCTAATTATATCTCAAGTTCTCTTTTTTTAATAAGTTTCATACAGAAGTATGTTACAGAATTACTTTTTGAAGAATTAATGCAGTTGTAGCAAACAGTGCATACTCAATAAGACCAAGACACAATAAAAGGAAAGAAAAGTATTATTATAGTTATAATGATGACATGACTACTAAAATGTTATGCTGCAATATATCTCCATAAATCCCTTACAGTTGGAGCGAGCTGCTATGTAAAAATTTTTGTCATTTAAGTATTCCTCAATAGCGTAGTATCCCTTTTTTTATATTACAGGGATTGCAAATACCTATTAAAATATAACTAAGATAA
Organism: Dendrolimus houi; assembly: GCA_039645545.1. Taxonomy (NCBI): domain Eukaryota; kingdom Metazoa; phylum Arthropoda; class Insecta; order Lepidoptera; family Lasiocampidae; genus Dendrolimus; species Dendrolimus houi. Next base: position 14,507,299 of record CM077131.1, read on the forward strand.
TTTCTAATTTTTGCACGGCTAGATAACATCATAGATAACACATTGATAGCTAGATGACAACATGTGGTTGGTTCTCAGCGTACCTGGCAAGCTTCAAGCTCAAAGAGAACCCATCATGCATTTGTGAGCTAAAGAAGAGACTCCACAGCATATAATTTTAGGATTTCCCGTGTTCGGGCGGCAACTGCACAATGCAGCGAAGGAGCTGAAGATTAAAATAAAAGTCTCGAACATTGATACGCTGAAGTCAAAGAAGACAGTTGAATACTTCACGTCATATTGCATGAAAATAATGCAAATTGTAGTAGAAACTCTATTCCGTGCTGGAACAGAGAAATAATACAATTCTTTGCGGCCGGGCGCCCTGTCGTAATAGCCGACAAAACAACCCATAGCCAGGTGATAGGGTATTTACCCATGGATCTGGATGGCTTCTATCATAGATATGCCGCCATAACAACCTTGAGTTGTGTTCCGGCATTAGTGGCCAGGTTTCAGTCTCCGTTTAGAGGGCGGCAGTAAATTAGTAGCACCTTTGTTGTTACAAATGTCCATAGGCAATGATAATTATTTTCTATCAGGTGGGCCGTCTGCCTGTCTGATGAACACATGCTATAAAAAATAACTTGGGACAAAAACGAAATAATTACGTTTTTATCGATAATGCGTAATACTATGTAAAATGATAAAGACTCTATATTAGAGACATCTACCGAACAACATAAAACGAATCATCTAGACAATACTCGAAAGTATTGGGATTATCATTCATAGCATTGTTCTTCCGTTGTAATATCATTAATATTCGGGTTAACTGTGTTTAGTGACACTGGGTTTATAATTCCGCCTACACGACAGATCTATCAATGGAATGTAACATTAAAATTGAATATTCATCAAATTTGCTAATGATCTTTCCAATACATCAGTGCTTGTATTGCATAATGTCGACTGTTAATTTATTGTATGTTGTCACTTTATTATTTGGAAATAGCTAAAGTAGAATTAATCATGATTTGCAATTATGAATTATTATTCTGCAAATTATTAAATTTATTCAATATACACTAGTATTGAAATTTTATTGTGAATGGTAGAGTAAGATATTTGCAATGAAACTGGCAAATCTGATATGTGAAACCCACCAATCTGCTGGGTAAACCGTAGGGGTATATTACGCATAACGTTTAAATGACAAAGTAAATAATATCTCACAATCAATATTTGTTTTGAAAATAAAATTGTACAGCAAAACAAAATAAAAGTTTTTTTAGACTGCCCCAATTAGCCTTATAATGTGAGAACTAATCTTGCTTTCTCTTAGTAAATAAAAATTCTTGTTTAAATCAGGTTAATTCGCAATCCAAATTTTAAATTATAAAACTCGTACATATTTCAACGATCCCAGACGGGGTTAGTTTGAAACAGAAATTAATTAAAGCGACAGTAACTGACATGCAAACTTTGTGAGGTTAACTGGCGGTCAGCGCGTCAGACATCCAAATGGAAGAGTGCCTTCACATGCGACTCTGTTTAGGAGCTCGGATTTGTTACAATGTAATAACTGCGTTCTTTGTATGTAACCAATGACCAATTAACATCATCTACGTAAACTACAATAAATCATATGAGTAGCTACTAAATCTGAAAATCAAGTTAATATAGCGTAATAAAACGCAATTCAAATGAGAGCTTTGAGAAGTGTGTGAGGTTAGGTTCTATGACATGGTAAGAAACAGTGTGATAAGAGATCGTTGTGGATTGGAAGAAGATGTAATAACATGAGTAGAAGGAATTTTAAGGTGGTTTAGGCATGTAGAAAGAATGAATGAAAGTAGAATTACAAAAGAAGTATATGACAGCATTGTGAATGGTAGGGTTGGTGCCGGTAGATTACGATAAGCAACTGCACAGTATGATCAAGTAGCAGAAACGTTAAAGGAAGATAAGGTAAAAAGCACCTGAAATAAACGTGCATGTATAAAGAGAATAATGAAAGTAGATAAAGCGAAAGTTGTTTGTCAGGGTCGTCGCAAGTGGAGATCCATCGTCTTTGCCTAACCCTATGAGAAACAGGCGTGATAATGTACGTATAGCATAACCAACCTACTCAATAGATATTATTATATTACACCACATTCAAGAATATAACTACTATCCAAGCACTACTCTGTAAATTAGGTACATTAAAACTCATTTCTTTTTAAAAGTACATTTTTTATATATTGTGCAGCAAACCTAGCTTTTTTTGTGCCATATTTCTCTCTCCATCCCAAGGTTGTCTGGAAGAGATCGCTGTCAGCGATAAGATCGCCATTTGTACCAAATTCTAAGCTGTTTTTGTGTATTAGTTCATTAATTTTATTGTACAATAAAGTATATTCTATTGTATTTTTTCTTTTCATCGGTTTGAAATCCCTATTAAGAAGGAGATTTATCAAAAATGTTTGATTGCACTATTATTTATTTTTGAAAATAAAGAAATGGTTTCTTTCAGTAAAATTTGCTATAATCGATATTTAGGGCACGTTCCTTCGATCCACGATCTTTTTTTCAACCTTATAGAATGATGATGATAACTCAACATGATCAAAGGCTCTGTAAACTAAACTACTCGTACTGTCTGTCGCCAGCACGTCTGACGTCCAAATTACACCGATTCATCATCCCCTAAATCGTAGCCGGATGGACTAGACAACTATAAATCATAAATTAATATTCATGTTATACGCGCATATTTCATGCGTCACTATTACCTGATGTGATTTACCGGGCAGTGAATAACAGATAGCGGAATAAAAATAATATATCGTTATTACATTGATATAATATGTTAGTGCTTTTAGATAGAAGTTTGAGTAACATAATTCAACAAAATTTTTCTTTTTTATAGAGGAATGGATGAAATCGCTACGTATTACGTAAGCCGATTGACGGGTTTCACAAATCGGTCACATGCGCATCTTGATCTGTACCTAGTACCTTCAATCCCATTTCTCCTATCCTATCCCCTTTATCTCATTCTCTATATCGCATCCTAAAGACTGCAACGAGTTGGCTTCGTCCCTACTGTTTGTTGCAAGCGTCTATAGGCGACAATAAACACTTACCATTACATCCGTCTGCATGTTTGCCAGCTTTGAAATAAGAAAACACGTAGTAATTCACGCGGAAAGACGGAATCTGGAATTCCCGCATGCATGAAGGTCCACGTGTCTGTGATATAGTAGATGAATTCAAAAAAATCTGTACGACCACGTTTTACGGAAGTCTGTGAATCTGGGGAGCAAATGTCTAGTCATGCTGTCTCCGTCAGGTCTCAGTAGAAGGCCGTAGGTCCAAAAAATACTGGCCTGTCGTGAAAGATGACATACTTACCAATACTCTCAAAACAAAAGATGTCGAAGATTGCACTAAGTGGAGAAGAAAAAGAAATCTTTGAAGCGAATATTTCGAATGCAACTGGGATTTAACGCTCCGATGATGATCATGCGAGCACGCAGTAATTGTGGCGTTAGCACATTAAACACGAGAAACTGTCTAAGCGTTAAATAATGTTTTCCCAAATTTTAATCCACGTCATTGAGGAGGACACACGGTTATTTTGGTATTTGCATCATGTCTTTTTTGCCACGGCTAAAATGAATTACAGAATTAAATAAAACTGAATGATGGCATATGTAAGTTTAATGGAACACTATAAGACGACTGCAATGGCATACAAAGTTTTACTATTTTCGATGTGTATAACGGTATCCCACTGAACAGTAAAAAAACCTTAGAACCGTTAGCTACATGTGTGGCGACCAGCCTCAGTCTTTATTTCTTTTTTGCAATTTCACTACGTAACTTTGTGGCGATAAACAACCTTTGTGTTTTTCATCAATATAGACATAGTACTTTCCGAAAAAAGACTGACATACATAGAGAGATGGGCAGCCGCACAATACGATTACATAATTGTCCTGATTTGTCAAACAGCTATTGAACCATAAAAATATGTAAAGACAAATTTGTTTTGAAAATGACTATTTTGGCAAAAAATTGTCGATCTGACAATAAATACCACTTCATAATTGTGATCCCTAAAGCATGTTAGGTGATACTGTGATGAATGGGTATAATTTAATCGTCTCGGCCGTGGCTGTGTCTGCATCAATCATGACTATCGCACTACGATACTTACTTTTATTAATGTCTTTAATGTTTGTTTTAGTTTCAACATATTTATAATGGCTTTACTTATTGTATGAAATTTCATTCATTACACTTTTAAAATAGTCTGTTGAGAACGCAACCTGAGTAATGTTAGTTTTAAAATTTGACCAATTAAGACTTTACCAACTTCAATTTCTATCTAAATCCTAATTTACATTAGTTAAGAAGTAAATAACTCGCGAAACTGGTGAAATAGGTCCTTATCATCGCACGGGCAGATATTTTCCAGTTAAGTAGTAAGTTCTCGATTAAGTAGGTGTCATCAGTTTCGTAACTTAAAATGTAAATCAGGCTTCGTAGCTTTCAAATTTCAACGATTTATTCTGACTTCTAAAAGCATTGTGATAAATAAGCAATCTTCTTAAACTCGAATAAACAGCAAGTGATAGCCGTATCTGCTTATTCTACGAAAGCTGCACTGAAATTATGTTCTATCTACAATACAATTGTTGAACGAAAAACATCAGTCTTGTCTCAAGTGAATTTTGTAGTAAATCCTTTTTATGTCAACAGAATGTTTTCTTTTATTTCATTTACATAAAAGCTAATCTTAAAATATATGTCTTAAAATACTTTTAATTTTAGTGATACTTCGTGAAAACTAGCAGACATGGTAATAATATGTACTTTTATCACTACAATAGTCTCTCAATTTTGCCCTTGGCATTTTGAACCTATAGGAATAATAATTTTTTTAGTGTCAAAGCCACACCTGAATTTTTAATTAATTTTATGAAACTTGCCACATGTGTTGAGCCCTAAAAGTATGAGTATCACTTTCAGGTTCCTGTTGTATGTTTATCAGGTTAACATTTTTTTATATTTAATATATTATCGATAAACATGACGACCTTCCCTCTATAATTTAAAATCGAAGCCGATGAAATATTACTTAACCAACTAGTATTAGATAAAATCACAATCTTCTTCCCCAAAAAGTTCTGTTTCAGTATTTTTGTGAACAACCAATCTAAATTACGAAATGGCAATAACAAGAAACAGATTAATAACTGACGTTTTAATCTTTCTGTACTGCAAAGAATGACATGGATAGGATAATCCTGCAAACCCTGCACACCTATTCTATATAAAGTTTGCCAAAAATATGTCAGTCTGCTGTTGAAGAATTGCTGAATTAGGTATATATATCTATACATCGTTGGACTACATGAAGATAGTGTCCTATGTATACATATATAATTATTTGGTTAAGCACATCTATATGTATATATCACAATTTTCACAAAAAATAATGTCACCAAAAATTTTAGATACAAGGTCCTCACTGACGCCGATGATATTTTATTAACTTGTCATTTTATCATATTATAACAAAAATAATACGACCGTTTAAAGCAGTGTCATTGCATATATTTTTGGATTAAATGAGCTTGCGTGAAATGCACTTCACGTGACTATTATCGAAGTCTTATATTGCTTGAAAATTCAGAATCATGAAACTTTTTAATTTGGTACACTTTCCAAATTTATCGCCCACTTTTAGGATATTTAATTTTATAGTTAAGGATTGATTTTTTAATCACCACATAAAAAATATTCGGAGGATAAAATATAACATAAAACAAGAAAATTACATTTGTATGAATAATATTACAATAGTTCAACTATTTCACATTCTTTATTCAGTTGGATTATAATTTTCGATAGATAACTTTTATCCGACTAATGAAAATTCTAAATAGAGGCCTAAATCTAATATCGTTACCAGAATACCGATGTTGGACCCCTCAATGAAATACGCCTGCTGTTCTGACAGCTGATCTTTCGACATTGTTGTAACCGCTGGAATTGCAGACCCCGGAATTATCAGTTCGGTCATTCGGTATATTGAAGTTAATAAAGATAGATCTTGGTTGTTTAATATTTATGAATTTGGTCACCAATTCAAATTAAAACGAAATTAGACGCAAGCAGGATCTGTATGTTGAGGAAAATTTGATATTTAAGCAACAGAAGCTACCTGATGTCTTTAAATATGTATTTATATATAGTTACGTTTAGATTATTTTCATAAAATAAAATATATTACACATATATACTCATTTACAGTAAATAAATATACTACCACAAATTTAGAAATATACACGAAGCCTACGTCAATTTAGCATAAATTTAAATAACTTATAAGCTGAACTTTTTCTCAAGACTATAGTTGTGTAACTATAGGTATATTGGTATACCTCAAAAATACAAATAATAAATCTTTATTGCCAAAAAAATCTAATACAATAACTTATGGAAGTCCCTGACTCTCGAGCTAGGCGTAAGCCTGTGTTTCGGGAATCAGTGCCCTCTCACAGTAGTATATAGTTTTAAACGCACAACAAATATAAATCGGTAACAGTGTTTTTTATGTGTAGTGGGTAAGCGCGTAGATGTGCCTGAGCGCGCGCCCGCGCTCACTTCGTGTGTATGTGTCTGTGTGTGTATGTGTGTGTGAGTGCGTGTGTGTGTAATGTAGGAGTAATATTGACCGAAGTAATGTTGCCAGGTATATGGAGAACTTACCTATGTAAATTGATAACCTTAGATTAGTAAGGATACCGAATTAAAATTACTTTTTACGTAATCTTAAAGGATTAAGAAAGTAAATAGTTGTATACAGTATAACTATTGTCTTCATTTTATTAATTTAAAACTTATTTAGGGGCACTATACCATTGTTGGCATCCCAGTATAAAAATTGGCATCCTATTAATTTATTCAAATATTAAGATCTTTTTTAAATTTGTATGTATATAATCTTAATAATAATATTATTATGTATGTCTCTGCAGACCACGGGCCATAGAAATGGTCCGGACTTTTGGAGGGCTCGCGTTGGGCCATGGCAAGGTCAACATGTAAAGGCCCCTTGACAAATTTAATGTAAATGTGGCTTGACACTTATTATTATTAAGTACTGCGTATTGCCATAAAATGTTACATATTTGATTAAATATCTTATATAATAATTAAGAGAATAAATTGACTGGATGCCAACCATTAGGTGGGTATCAACAATGATATAGTTTATACTATATCAATTTTATATTTGATATTCATTTGTCAGGCTTCTTGTATATTAAATAATTTACTTCATAGATATAATCGTATTAATTTGAATGTAAATACCACGCATACCATCAACGATTATCTCCTTTCAAAATTTATATGCCTGCAATAAATACTCAAGGACATATAACGTTCACTTTGAGTGCGGAAGCTGGATACATTTGTATTTGAATGGCGATGAGACCCAGTTAAATTTCTTTGATGGGCCATCGGATTAGCATTAACCACCTATTACACCGTTTGTGAGCCTCACGAATAAAATATACTATTGAAAACGAGGTATAGGTACAGTCGACTCTCGATAATTTGACACTCGTTGATTCTCTCGATAAATTGAAATTTTTTTCGAGTTCTTGAAAAACATTCGACAAATTGAATAAAACCAATATTAGTTGGTCCCCGCGCTTATTTGAAGTTGAAGAAATAGTATCTTGTTCGACAACATGTAATAATGTGAAATCTGGGCTTCCCTACTGTCTATAATTTAAAGCGCTATCCTACGCTTGTACGGCCTCAGAATAGCCACAAGTAACGATTTCTTCTCAGCTTTCATCATTATCGAAAATTCATTGGGTAATGATAGACTGAAGTTTCTCACTCATCGGAAAATTACGGACTTCTTTTCAAATTAACGTTTGTGAATAATCGTACAAATGTTTAAAACAATGAATGACGAATTTTGATCACTCTTGTTTACTTGATTTTTCCTCCCTGCCTCTTGGGTACGAACTCTTGTTATTTTGAACTCTTAGTAATGTGAAAATTTTCTTTGGTCCCTTGAGTGTGTCGAATTATTGAAAGTCGACTGTTCCCGTAGGTATAATTATTAAACATTATTTATATAAATATATAGACAACTAGATCCAAATATAGTTAATTTTTCCATAAATATTGTAGCTGTAATACAACATTAAAATTACAATCTAATCTAGGTAATAACACTAATGAGTAATTTAAATCTGATCTAAAATCACTGGATATAACAAAAAAAAAATGTCCAACTGAGCTCTGCATGTGCTCGTGCATATTTGTTATTAAAAAGTAACAAAAAATTCTTTATCCATGTATTTTGTTGAAAAGTCAGTCATAAAATATTAATATCTTCATATTCTTTTCGAAACAAAGTCAAATAGAGATCGCATTGATTGTGCAGCGCACAACAACGTAGCATGGTACTAAATTTAATGAATTTCCCCGGCAAAATTGTGTTGATTCCCAGCGGCTTAAAACTCATTCCGCTTATCGGATGCTTTGGAACTATTATATTATATAACTACTATATTTTATATTGTATACCATGAAGTTTTCCACATGAAAAACTATAACGTCATATTCTTATTTTATCAGTCAAATGAAATCAAATCATTTATTTATGAAAAGATAAGACTTTTCCCCGCGGCTACGCCGCGTGAAAAACCCTAGGTAATCAATACGTAATAAATGACATGTGGGCAACCTAACAACGTATTTTTATTGAATTACAGTGATGGTTGTCTAGATCCCAATTGCCGTGTCATCTATTTTGCTAATCCGTCTTTTCCAAGTAAACGACTTCTTTTATCGGGATAAAACGTATCCTAACCGATGATTCGGGTTGTAAGCCAGCCTTATGTCGAGTTTCATTTATATACGTTCAGTAGTTTCCAAAAAGTGCGATCTTAGCACCATCTTTTTCGTTTTTATTTTCATCTAACAAACAAAAACAATGTCATTTATCGGGATAAAAACTATCCTAAGTTACGCCCCATGATATAAGTTAGCTCCGTCTCAAATGACACTAAAATCCACTCAGTACTTTTTACGTGATACTCTATCAGACAGACAGACAGAAAATCAGACAGTCAAAAATTCTAAAAATTAACAAATATATTACTAAGCTCTCCCCATATAGAAAATAACGACTAGCATTTTTTTTGAAAAATTCATCTATAGTTCATAGAAACAATATGGTGAAACTTCTTGGGAAACACTTGCTGGGTTTCAAAGTACATTGCTGATTTGGTATATTATATGTAAAATCTCTAAAAAAATTGCATCGTGTTCTCCATCGTCTATATAGTCTATTCCAGTTGGTTTTTAATAGCTTCAATGTACAGACACAGCATGTTTAGAATTTTATAATATTATAGATTTTAAATTTGTGTATAAAATTGAATAAATTGACACCCTGTAACATTATAAAGTTAGTGAAAAAAAACTTTTTACTCTATTTATATAATTTTGTGAGTATATATATGTAGATTGAGTGGTTAAAAGAAAACGAGTCTGAATAGAAGAATACTTTCATGTTCGTAGAAAGCTTTTCAGTATAACATATTTATTTGCTCTTAAGAAATATTCAATGTTATTTACCTTTAGAATTTTTTGTAATATACGAATGGAATCTCAAAGGATGATCGGGGATACAGAATCGGTTTAGCCTGCTGCTATTTTTGTGTATATATCGTCGTTAGTTGAAATAGTAACAGTTATATCAGCTGTACAATTTCAAAGCCTAGCAACTGACATTCTTGTTTAAATTAATGTTTGTGCATTCATTATCATGCTAGCCTGGGGTTGCCACCTTTTTTGAAAGAAAATATATAATACTATTTTAAAAATATAATACTTTCGATAAATTTAGGGGGAAAAATAGTACACATTTATTTTTCATTCTCTTTATTTTACCATGTGTATTTATTACTATTTTTTACTTTGGCCTATTATTTTTTATTTTTAAAATAAAATCTGAAAAAAAAGCGCCATAATTGAATTAAGGATAAATTATTATTCGTACTATATTATTTTCTATAATAAATACAGTACTATGTATATTACAGAAAATAAATTGGCTAAAGTATAGTACGATACTATATATTATAGAACAGGTGGGAATCCCATGGTAGACGTTCGTTTATGTATTTTGTTTGCCAAAACAGGTGAAAGTAGTATCAAAATATGATATTACTCCCAATAAACTTAATAAATAAGTTATAATCATGTTGTTGAACTTCGTGATATTATTTGTGATGTGTATGTAGTGTAATTTTTAGAAAGCCGTTGCTAAGTTTAGAAATTGTACTCAGTTTTAATAGCTTATATTATATCTTTGGTTTCGGCATCAGTGGCCAGATTCCAGTGCCTTTCGAGGTTTCGAGGCTGACAGCAAATTAGTAGCATATTTAGTGTTAAAAATGTCAATAGGCGGTAACTGCTTTCCATCGGTGGGTCGTTAACATATGTGCTGTACTCCAGTAGTAAAACAACCATAATAAATAACTCTCCGCAAATATTATGAATCTATACTAGCGAACATAGACCTAACCAATCAAGGCAACTAAACTTCTAGGATTGTAAATTTTTTGTATCACAGTAGGATTGTTATTTCTAGTGTTTTTATTGCGAAACTGGCAAACAGGCAGACGGCCCACCTGATGGAAAGCGGTTACCATCGCCCATGGACATTTGGAATACCAAAGGTGCTATCAATGTGCTGCCGCTCTCTAAAGGGATACTGGAACCTGGCCGCTAATGCCGAAACATAACTCAAGGTTGTTATGGCGGCATACTCGAGACCAGGGGTGGTAGCCATCCAAACGAGTAAATATCCTACCACCCGGGTGTGGGTTGTTTTGTTGCTTCTTACGACAAGCCGCCCGACCGCAGCAAATTGAATTTTTTCTTCGTTTCTGCACGGATAAAACTTTTGCAATACCAGGAATGAAGCCATTTCCAGCCGTTCTAGTTCTATGCCGAAAATAAACTTTATACCGACCGGACCGATTGTGATGATTTTTTTTGTGTATTCAAGGAAGCCCCGGGATGGTTTAGATTCACATTGCACCCGGTAGGCGGCGCTGCAATTGGATTCAGATTTTTACTTTTTAGGACAGAATAACGTCTGCTGGGTCCGCTAGTTAGATATATATACATTTTTAAGATTTAAAAAGTATTTAAAAACGTTAACTTTAATTTTAAAAAAATTGCCTCAAAAATAAGTAACAAACTTAATTACAATATGAAAGACATTACAAATTTGCGCTCTTAGAAATTAAATTATTGTTTGAGCTTCTACTAGCTCCAAAACTAGTATTAACTGTATCTTTGGAGCTACTAGTGTCCTCTACTGCATTGTCTACTTTATATAATAACAAGTTAGACCTTACTAAACATGTGCAAGTGTATATGTTTGTGCGTGTATGTATGTGATGCAGAGTGAATGGTGTGTTTACTCTCCAATCCGTAAGAATTCTTGTGTTTCGTTATAATTGAAAGTTAACAGTCAATATTTCAATTTGTACTTTATTTCGCATTTACTTAGCGAGACTATCTTGATGAGGTGATCGATTTTGTTGTATAAATGTGAGCTCATTGTCGCATATTGTTTGTGATGGACCCGAATGAGACAAAATTATATATATGTTTAAATTAAAATGGGACTAGACAAAATAAAACGCCATTTTTCCTTACGTTTGAATCGCAACCAACTCGATTGTCTTCAATTCTAATAATGTTAAAAACTGAGCTGCCAGTACTATAATATTTAAACAAAAAGTATTTATTCCACAACATTGTTTACTTGCAAAAGTGGTTCTAAACGATAAGGTTGGACATGGTTTTCTCTTCTTCTCTGGATTGAAATTGAATCAGGTAAGGGATAGATTACTTCACAGAGTTTTTTAAGGGTAGTGCATAAAATGTATATCTATCTTACATTGAGAATCTGACATTCACCATATAATTGCAGGGTACAAGAAAGGTTTGAATGTCATGACTTTCAGAACAGCTCTTTAGGCTCTTCCAAGTTTAAGCATATGTGTTTTATGTGAGCCTCCCCAAACAGGGAGACAATACCTTATTATGGAGTTACACAAGGCATCATATGTCAAATTTAAAATTTTGTTACCTGCTGAGTTATGTAACTTTTGCATAACAAATATGAGCTTGCGTACCCGAGCGCAGACACTGTTATTTGTTTGTGCCAATTCAGATTTTCATATTCAATAAAGGTTAGGTTATTTTTTAAATAAGGGGATTATGACAAAATAAATCTATGAAATTTGTAGCATACAAATAACCTGAAAGAATATGTCATAAAAGTCACATCTTTGTGAATAACGAGATAAGTTGGCAAAAAAGTTCGTTTCCCGTTTTTATGCTCCATTACACTTTGCCATAATATTTTATGATAATTTTATTTTAACCTTCATAGATTGAACAATAGCGTTTTCTGTGAAATAATTTTCAGAATCACGTGTATAGATACGACATTTTTTTGAACTATAACCATTAATAATAAAATTATATATCCAAGGTATTAAACTTCTTAATAAAATTGAAATATCACACAATTCTGTAAATTATCGTGTATTTAAAATACTTTTCAAAGTTTAGCACCCATTTTGGCAAAAAGGAAACTTTTACACAATCATCATGTCCATTTTTACATTTATTTTCTTAGTACGCCATAGAAATTTTTCTCTTCAACTAGTGAGTCGGCATGGATGGAATTTGCCAGAGAAGTGTATTATATACGCCGCTTGGTGAATCTCCTGAGAGCATTATTATTCACAACTCCCGTTTTTTAAAATTGGTGTTAGAATTTTTTTTATAGTAGTGTATAGGTTCGCGTTTGACTATGATCTCACCCTATGTGGAGCGAAGGTATGGGCTAAGTTAGAGCACGCTTACCTAGAAGGTACCTACCTATTCACACTGGATTTGAAGACACCCAGGTTGTAAGTCGATACTTATTTTTGTGTCGGAGTCTGTCATTCCCGATGGAAAAACAGACTCCGGCAATGAGTTCCATTCTTTAGCGTCCAATCATTAATTTTTGCTACACTATCACTATTTAATACTCATTATCAACAAGGTACTTGAGTCGAATTACCACGTGTACCTCGCTTCTGGACTCCTCTTAAATTACACTAAACTCCTCCTTCACTGAACTGCCCACTAAACTCACCACTTAACTTTCCATTAATTTCGTCACTGTCCTCTACTATACTCTTCTTCCAAGTTTCTAAACTCGATACTCTCTTCTAATTAACTTCTCTTCCAACTCTCTCGTATCGCACTTGTCGCTTTGCTGTCCTCTACTGAACTACTTCGTAGACGTGCCTTATGCTGCTTATATACTTGAAAGAATCTTCTGGACCATAATTTCGATCTTCTTTTCGTTATTCTTTTATTTACTGTCTATTCCTTTCTAAACATCTATCTATCTCTGTCTTTTTCTTTCTGAGCCTTCTATTCTAGAATTTCAATGTTAATTTCGTTATTCTTTTGTTCACCATCTGTCCCTTTTCTAAAATGTATCTGTCCTTGTCTTTTTCTTCCAGAATGTTCTACATTTTTTTGAAACTTCTTAAACCAACTAGATCGTTCCACCATTACTCGCCACTGTATTACACCAAATATGTTACATGTAACTGAGGGATGGAAAAAATAAGAAGATATTTTTGAATGGTTTTCTGTTTATGTTAATAGGTGGTTAGAATTCGCTTCCGAAGTTGAAAAAAGTGAGGGAACACTCACACACATGTGAGTGTTCCCTCGAACTTTAAAACCATAAAGTAGAAACTTCAGAAATATTAAAAACAGAATAGAACTGAATATACATTCCAGAAATATAAGTACAGAAAACAATAGGCGGTCTTATCACTATCAACCTGTTCCAGACAATCGATTGGATGGATCAGAACAGTTTTAAAAAACTAAAAAATAATTTTAACGACAACTGGTCTAAAGAAGACCCGTTGAGTGTTTTTTGAGATATGAGAGATGAAATGCTCTTCAAGGTTCCGTAGCCAAATGAAAAAAAAGGTTATTCATCATTTGTCATTCATCATTCATTTACGGAACCTATCACTACCCACCGAGGGATATATATTTACCCGGATTTTAAATTTGGTCTCATTACTACCCGAAGCGTCAATTTACACAGAGTATTATCATGAAAGTAGAATACTAGCAATGATAATAATCACCCAATAAAACTTAATTATAATTCGTAGTAGTTCTTTCATGCTGATATAGAGTTAGGTACTACCTATATTTAATAGCCCATAATATAAAAAATAGTCTACGTTAAAAATAATAGTACAAATGTCACCGTATAATTTTAAAAACCATTAATGTAGAATATATTATGTGAGATTATAAACTGTCGATAGATTTTGAAGGTACAGAAAAAAAGATTTGTAATCGGTGAATAAATAAAAAATAATAATAAACGGTTCTGACACTTGTCGGTCGCCGCCGAATTGCCTTCAGCTGTGACTGGCAAGCACAAAGAAATCTATAAAATCGAATAACCAAGGGAACATTCACATCATACAAACCATAATTTATAATTTGACAAGCAAGCATCGCAAATCAAAAATGAGTAATGTACCTACGAAGTAAACTTTATATGCTAAACTTTGTTCCGTTCACAATTTATCGACAGCTTATAACCTGACTAGTTAAATTAATTATAAGCTCGCGGTTCTTACAATATTATGTTATACTGGTGCTTCATCTGCGTTAGTGTTAAAGATTTAGGCTGTGGCCAAATGCGTCTTATTTAATGCGTTAAAAATAACGTCGTTAACGCATAGCACAGCACATTAGACTATACGCAAACTTTATTTGTCAATATTTAACAATGTCGCATCTCAAATAACGCATTAAACCCATAGCCATAACTGCATGAAACGGCTTATATCTGTAACACTATCGCAGGTGAAGCCCCACCTTTCATATAACAATCATAACACACTAAAAACAATTGTAGGGTTTATACAGGCGTGGTACATACTATTACGCGTCTATTGTACTACGTATTCACGGATGCCACTATCCTGTTATTCGTGCAATATAAACACACGGAGGTGATCACAATGCCTTATTCTAGTTTGAGTTGCCACCTATCAAATAGAAATAATATGATTTATAAGTAAATTAGATTAGCAAATCTTGAAATCTGTTTTATATTTAAAAAGATTTTTTTGTGTCGCAGTTGTGAAAATAAATGTATTCTTACTTTGTTTTTCCTTATTACCTAATTATATCTACAATATAACTCCCTTATTTATAATAGTCATATGAGGTTTATATGTTTGACAAAAAGTGTTATTCATATCCACATTGAAAATGCATTTATATTACCAATAACAATTTTTTGATTATTTTTAACAAGCCTAACCTTGTTTTGAAAATGGGGTAAAAACACGCAACGTGTGTGTGCGGAATTCGCAGGTCAAAAATACCCCGGAAATTCCGTACACACGAAGCCTCTGAAAATAATAGTATAATTTTGTTGCCTTCAGTTGTTGTGTATATGTTTGTCGAATAACAAACAATAATTAAATAGAATAGACTATTATATGGACTCACCCAAAACCCCGTCGACTCAAAACGTCCACCTTGCCTTTAGAAATAGATAGCACACATACACGGAAACTGAAACCCCCTTAACCAATTATTTAAATAATAACAGTCACTTTTCAGGGCGGTCATTTAGTTTTTTGCCACAACTCACTGCACTTGATAAAAATCTTATTATTTCTTACATGTCTGTCTTTTTAACACCACAAACGAATCCAATGACAAAATGGCGACGTCTTCCAAGTTGTAAGCCAAAATTGAGGAGGGGGGATAAGATAGATATGCATACATACTATTATACAAAAAGAGAAGGAATATGTATGCATCATGAATGTGAGTATATTGTGGTTTGAACAAGAGATGGCGGTACCATGACATGAAAACTGTAGTTCAACATTAAATGATAAACACAACGTATTATTATTGTTGTATTTTATTTAACTCAATACGTAAAAACAATGGAAAGAGCGAAAGTAAGAAATAATGTTTATTAAACTTTTCCTACAAGGTTTAAAAGATTAAAAAAGAGACACTGATTTTTAAAAGGTTTAAAAAATAATCTTTAAGTATTAATATCTAGATACCGTCATAATATAATATCAAGCGCGTCAACGTCTTACTGCTGGGATCAGTCTTATCAACTTCAGGGGAACGTATAACATACATGTTCTATATTTTGAATGTGGATTTGTTTGTTTTACACCTCTTAAGGTAGTTGCGCAGATTTCCTCATGACGTTATCCTTCATAGTCAGTACATGTTATTTATTACAATATACAAATTTTCGATATTAGTAGCCATAAAAAGGTCGAAATAGTGTCTTTCAAATAGACCTCAAACCCACGTCATTGAAAAAAAAGTATAATGTTTTAGCCACCAAGATGTTGAGGTAATCGGAGTAATTCGTTTATACGAAGGTTTATACCCCATGGAAGTTCATCAGATCTAGAATAATGCTACAAGGATGGCAACATCATTTCTCGAAGGTAAGCAAACAAGCGATTGTCGAATGTCGTCAACCCAATGTAAACAGCCTGGAAAGTAAACAATAGCATACGTAATACCACTGTGTGATCTCCACAAAGCTGATGGATATAAGTGGACGATAGCAACATTGCCAATTACTCTTGTTGCGCCAAATTAGAACATACAAGTGAGAAATATTATGCGTAAATAAAATATTTTTGACTTGTACCAGGACTAATTAAGGGGGAATAATTTTCATTTATTTTGGACGTATCAGATACATAATTATAAAATTGATTCAGTTAGTTGGTTTTACAAATTAACCGGAACATCGTTATAAGGTAATAATGTGATTATAACAAATCCTTACATATCCATCTAGTGCACCTTGATTTTCTATATACATTATTTTGCTTTTATATGTACTTAATTAAATTACCGTATGTTCGCAGATTTAATCAGAGTTATGTATTTGTGAAATTACTAGTTTTGGAAATTAAGCATCTTTAAGTAAATGGATATTATGCGAATGTCGCTTCCATATAACCTAAAAGACCATATTTCACTAAGCAGTTGAGATTTCCTACACTTTGACTTCTCTTAAAGTTTCTTTGTTTAAAACAAATCTATAGACCGAAACATCACCTCCACCCAGGTTTCTAATATTTGATAAACTAAAGATTTTTTTTGGTACTTTCAATGAGATATTTAAAAATGATCTAACTTAAAGAACACGAAAATTAGTTTAGACGCAAATTCGCTAAAACTTTTTAATATATGCATACAGGAAATGTTGGGTCACTCACGAAATCTTGAATGGCCCAACATTTCCAGCGTGAAGAGATCCGGTCCGGTCGGCCACCCCAAGTACCAGTGGAGGGACAGAGTGGAGGCTGACCTGTGTGAGCTTGAAGCCCATAACTGGAAATAAATCGCACAAGACAGTAACGGGTGGCATGTTCTCGTTTTGCAGACCAAGACACTTGTGAGTCGCTGAGCCAACGGAGTTAGTTATATAGGAAAACCTAAAAAAATATTTATTACAACCTATATACATACATGTCTTTAATATAAAATGACTGCATTACTTGAAATTACAAAACGTGTCTAATTAAAAGCAAGCTAAAGGATACTTGAAAACATTTAACAGGAGGTGCTAGTCGCGAGACACCCGTGAGCTGGAATGTGTTCTTTAAAATTCTGCACTATAACGAAGCTTGTTACCGTACTTCAGTAAGAAGATTGTCCGCATTGAAGACACCTACGAACGAGGACAGTGCAAATGGAACTAATGACATCCTTGTTTCTGTGCGCGCTAGCGATATCACAAGCGCTTGGTGAGATTTGTTTCTTTGATTCATCATTTCAGAATGAGGGTTGATTTTAAATTCAAACTCTTTTGCCTTTCAAGGTTTGCAGACTAAGGACAGATTTTGCAATATTATTGTGAAAGATATGTTTTTAGAAACTATTTTTGTATTAAATTGCTTATTAATGAAGCTCGCGGTTTGAAATTAAACAGTAGATGCTTTGATTTTATGTAATGTGATTATTAGGGCTGAAAAATAATGTTAAGCTTGAACTTGTAAATTAATTGCATGATAGAAAACTGACAAAACAAGAGTGTGAGAGTAAAGGCGTCAGGAGAGTTGGTATCAGTGTATTGCGTTACATTTACAAAATTCCTAAAATAATGAGCAAGAATACGGAAGAAAAATACTTTTTCTGAGAACGTAGATAAAGCTAAAGGTGCATGTCAACACACACGCGCACATATATTATGTATATACATATCCATACATATACATACATATATATATAATATATGTATATACATAATATGTGTATAATATACATTTATATATATATATATATATATATATATATATATATATTTATATATATATATATATAAATGTACATACGTATGTTAGGCCTTTTTACAGTATTAATATAAATTTATGTTTTCTATTTCATGTTTGCAAAAAAGGACAGACAGTCCTGAGAACAAATACTGAAATAAAATACAATACGTCTAAATTAATAAACCAGAAGGCGGTTAATCATAAAAAAATTCTGCTTAATATCAATGGACCACCGTTAGTTAATGTCGTCAATGATTTACAATCATTGTTTGTAGATACTTCATGTAATCATTGTACAATTTGTATGGAAAGAGCCATTAGAGCTTACAAAAGTAACTTGTATCACTTAGATCGACCTACTGTTGAAGAACTACAAGAAGAAGTCTTAGACTATCGTTACTTCAATTTTAATAGAGACAAAAGAGACACTGATTCCACCGAAAAAAATGAAAGCGCTACTGAACAACTTAAAACCAGAAAACAAAGGGTTCACAAATTTATAGATGTTAAAAAGTATAATATAAATGGTGAAGTTTATGCTTTGAAAATTAATGAAAGTAACATCATAGATATAAAATTTAGCGAAAGAAAAACACCTTACGCACTGTGTTATGTGTACAGCATAAAAAAATACTTTCCATGTAATACTCCCGAAGCTGAATTACTTTTAACAGTGTCTAAAAGAAAACCAAACAAAAAAAATAAGAAAGAAAAGATTAAGATTGTTGTTACTACTACAGAAAAGGAAGTTTCTGTGCCAGTCTTTAGAAAGCGTCACGTGGACAATTCTCAGGTCCCAGAAAATGTTATGCCTTCCATTGAAGAATTATATTGAAAATAAATTGATAATTAGAACTTAGCACAAAGTAATAGACAGACAGTTGAAGTGATGATCACTGAAAAATATTATTACTAATTTTACAACCTATTGTTGCAACCTTTGTTTTCTGAGCCTGATTATGGTCCACCAAAATTATTGGAGATAAAAATTTTCATTTTACCCTATCATCGTTATCAAAGACAATAAATATGTAACTTTAGTATGTAGCAAAAAATCATGCCTTACGTTTATTTAAGTTAAGAACATGACAATTTCTGTTTATAAATATATTCTGCTCAAGTTAATATCGGCTGTTTGAGTGTGTTTTACTATTTGCACAAAGGGGAGGGAGTTCTCTGATGAACTGTTTGAGTTGTTGCCACCTCGCGCATCTTCATTTTATTACCACATCACATACTAGTGACTGAAAATTCATTCACATTTCTTGGATGCTTGGCGCACATTCACAGTACATGGTGTGCTTACTTCTTCTTAAGGTTCGTGTGCAAGCTATGGATGTTCAAGAGCACAATATGGATCTCTTCAGAAGAGGACAAACAGTTGCTTAGATTCAACGTAGCAAACATTGTATCGTTCACTGTTCGAAATGTTAATGGTCGACGTTAACCACTTACCATCAGGTGGTACATTTACCTGTTTGGCTGCAAGAAAACAAATAAATATCGCTAAAAAGCGATCTTTCCCAGACAAACCATGGCAGAAATATGACTGAGTCGTGATTGAGTGACGATGATGGTAGTATAGATAATTATTCTACGATTACTTACATCCTTTACTTTTTTAATTACAGTAGTAAGTTTGTATGTTAGAGTATAATTACCATATTACATTTAATTTTGTTAAAATATACTATAAATTCTTTCATATTTTTATCCTTAAATAACATTTGTATTTAAATTTCCATTGTTTTATATCATTCAAAATTCTAGTTAAATTTTAAATTTAATTTTTACCTGACTAGAATATTTGTTCAAGACACAAGATCAATTGTTATGCAAAACACACTATCGATTTCGCTAAAGCTGTCAATGATACATTTGCACCCATTAACCTCAGACGTTTGATCTCAATGAACCCATTATAATATATTTTACTGCAACCCACGTATTTGGTATTACTATCAAGTGAAGCATTATGAAGTATTATTGAAGACACTAGTTGGCTTTATGTGCAGTTGAATTCATTCCAATTGATTATACATAGCATCTACATTTAACACGGCTTGACTCGCAAAAACTTCGAATGTATATCTCGCAAAACTTATCCCATTTTCCATGATTGAAAGTCATCATTATTGTATTTATGTTACTTTGGATTGCTAGCAGCTATATATAGTATTAAAAACTAAAGTACAAATATAGGTAAAGTTAAGCTATTGACAAGCCTCCACAGATGACTTGATCTTGATGTTATGTAATCTTAGTGTTACATCAATTTTGTTATCGGAGCGTCCGTTTCTGAGTCCAGGTCAAATTTTCTTACTCTTTTCTCTCTACTTTGGTGGTCTTCAACAATTTCAGACCATTGTCACGCATAAAGAGGCTTTTTGGCCGACGACGTCATGACATCACGTGAGGTTATCTAGTAGTAGAGGGACACCATCACCTCTCTTTTGATGGACCATTTGACTCGTAAGCTTGTGAGTCAAATGGTACATAAAATGCTCATCTTACCGCCGCTGATTTATTACGTGGTGAATAAAAAGAAAGCGGGAAGGAACTTAATGTTTATCCCTAGCGCGCCCAATTTTACATTCTGCAATTAAAAGAACCCTATACTTACACCCGTTATTAAAAGTACATACATAATATATGAATTATGTTCAGCCAACCGTTGTCCACTGCTGGATATGAGTCTCTTCAAATTTGCGCTACCTATCCTGGTTTTTCGCTGTCCTCATCCAGCCCTTACCAGCAACCTTGCGTATATTACCGATCCAACGAGTACCAATTTATAATTGTGTATTAATTAGAGTTTCTCCACGGCTACGTCGCGGGTTAAATCCTGGTGCGTGGCACTATTTTACTTACATAAAACCTTAATTCGATTGTTTATCTACACGTTCAGTGGAAAACTATATTACTGATGGTGAAAACCGGCTTAAAAATCGTTTGCATGGTTTAGGAGGAGTTTGCAGATATGACAACCAGACGAGGAAAGCGACTTTGTTTTATACTGTGTAGATATATGATAATTCTTAAAGGTCTTAAGAAAGAATAGACGTCCAACCACCCAAAAACCCATCTTCACATTTTATTGGCATAGAAATATATAACTTTCTATGTATGTTCTGGAAGACCATGGACAATAAAAACGGCCCGGGCTTTTGGAGGGCTTACATGGGGCCATGGGAAGGCCAACACGTAGAGGTTCCCTTAACAAATTTAATCTAAATGTGGCTTGACATGTGGTCCGGTCAGTGTAGGACTATTGTAGGAAATGAAAACAAAAGGTACCGGGCTATTAGGATAAATTGCAAGTGGAAATCATCCTAATAGCCCGACCCCTAATAAACAGGGATCTAGGACTATGGTGTCTTCGGGTGCAATGTACGGGCAACATGGCAAAATAGGCAGACGGTAACTCGTCATCCCTTGCATGTCTCCCAAAAAAAATTCATGCAAGATTGGAGAGGTGCAACCTGGGTGTGAGCGGCTAAGGGGTGTAGAGAGGTGGGCTGCAGGTTCACCAGTTTTAATAATAACTTTCTTATTCATTAAAACTGAATAAAGGAAAATAACAAGTTTAAATTTCTGCGTACATATATATATATATATATATATATATATATATATAGTAATATATAGAATTATTTAAGGAGATTTATGAATGAATCTGAAATTCTATACTCGCAATGTAAGTAATGTCTAATACACGTAGCAGCTTGCGATATCCCAAGAGCATTAAGAATACTGCGTCTCGAAGATTAGATGCCAAGAAATGATATTGTGTGCTCGTCAGAATATCATGTAATCTATTATACAATTGATTTTGTATACATTATGTTTTAGTTAAAATATATTAGTCAAGTGCAAGCACAATGAACGTTTTCGTAGAGGTGTCAAACGTCCTCTGTTGTCCTCATTTGACTACGGAATCATGAAGAAGAACCTAATTCAAAATATCTTATAATCACAAAAACTGCTCCTTGGATCTTATTCAAACCTATTTTCGTGAAAATAATTTTTGAAGCTCTACAACAACTTTTATAATAATCCATATCATTGTTTAAAAATCAGAGGACACATAGAACCACAAATTTTACCATTTTGCATTTTCTCTCCATCATCATGATTTCTTTTTATATATTTTCAGATTGCGTTTTGTTTCTTACATTAAAATGTAAAAGTTTTAATTATTATTGAGTTCCATTGGAAAAAATTTTTGAAGGTCATAAATTAACAAAATTGAATCTACTACCTATTTTATGTATACCGTTTCGCAACGTGTCATTTAAATATCATGAAGACAATTTAATCTGTAGCAGCGGGAGGTAGGTGGTTAAATAATACTTCAGATGGCAGAGAGTAGTTATTCACTGTCGAGTGCTGATGAGAACTGAAGTGAAATCTATTTATTTGGAAACGGTAACAGGTATATAATATACAAATATTAACAAATGATATAGCGAATACGTATGATATACGAGCGAGATAGAGCAATTATTAATATAGTGCGCTCCTATGTTGTGCCAGCCTGTTCATAGATAAAAGTTATATATGTTCTCCGTTGTCCGCTGCGATGACTGGATGTATGCAGCTCCCATAAATGTAACTAAACTTAATAAATAAAGTTCTATATTGAATTTAAGTTCATTTTACTAGCACCCATAAGTTAGGCGCCCAGAAGCATGGTATCAGCTCTTTGATCTTTTGAAGAGCCGATCAGGCCCTTTAAAAGCTTTTTATAGGGGGTCCCGACCTTACTACCCCACGATTCAAGCGTCTCAACAACTAATTATTAAGAGGTCTTATTTTTTAATACATTTTTTATTCTAATATAGTCGCAGCAATAATACTGCGTACCTATAAACTTTAATAAGCAATTCAATTACACTAATGAGAAAACGTACGTATAGATAATGAAGGATTAATGGGAACGGTATTCCATTTTAGCGATGGAAAGAAACTGGAGTCGGTTAACTTGCTTCAAAGAGATCACGTAGCTAAGTTTTTCGCTATCAGCGTTTTGGTTGCCTACATTTTGCTTTTGTTTCGAAAGCTCTGGCCACAAAGAAGGAGTCAACTGCATAATTTAAAGCGTTCGATTCGAAGGAGAGGATTCTGGTGTTTAGAGGGTCTTAAGGGTCTTAGTTCATTAGAGCCATGACGGTTTGTCGACCAGTGAACCTTGCGTCGTCAATGAGTGAACATTGCATGATCCATGAATCATCGAGGCTGTCAGCGATTGGTCTGTATGTAAAAAATCCATATAACGGATTGTCGCCTAGTGGTTCTGTCACTGTCCGCACTTAGACAAAACTTAGCTTGCGAACGAGCCGATCCGATCCTGGTTGAGTGCTCAATGGCTGGTTCCTAATGAGCCATGTTCTTAAGGGCTTGGCCACATCACTACGTCGCGGCATCTCGGCCGTGAAGTGAAGATGCAGTATTGTAGTGCAATATGCGGCGCTACAGCGCGCTGTATTGTGGTGAGTACTGTATTGTGCAAATTCCGGTACAGCACAGCACCTTTTTACTTTAGAGCTTGTGGTAGATTGGTAGTTTCATATTAAATATCAATAAATCATCAATACTGTTCTTATACGACCTGTCTGATCTATCATATACTACTGACATGTACTGTACTGAATTTAAGGTCCCGAAGCCGCACCGGCTGTGGTGATGTGACCAAGATTAGATGTTAAAAGGAGAAAGTTAACCTAGTTAAAGGTCTAAATCGACTTTAGTTTAAGATTAACAATTTGTATTGTAAAATTAATTTTATTGAAATATTTACAGTATTTTATACCATTAGTTAAAACAAACTCACACTTATATATAAAAATAAATATTAGTGACGTTAGTAATGTACTAATATTTATTGCTGTACAAATCACTCTATGAGTCGTGTTGAAGCGCTTGTCGTCGGCGTGGCACGGCCTTTTTTCGCATTGAAGCGTCGTTCCCGCGTGCGAATAGTTCGTGGTCAGGCCGTCAGCCAAAAACTTTATTTCCGATAAAGACTCACTAACGAGTTCTGACTTTTCGCAGTCATGTTGGTGTTCACTGTTAGGTTTTATTTATCAGCTTTTGGGGCGCAGGCGTAAGATTAGCGTTTCTTAATGACTTTGATGCCTGCGGATTCGGGTATCACTTATTTAACATTCTGTGTGTAGCCCGCTTGCGTGATTTTGATTACTTCCAGGGATAAGTTTTTCTGTTCTCGTTATTGAAAAAAGCCGTGTATGTTCTTAATCGAATAAAGCTTCAATGGATCAATTTTATAAGTACAGCTCCCTTTTAATACAACACGTTCGACGTAATTTTATTAAATACAAAAAAATAATAAAATAAATAAACGATAAAATAAAAACAATGAAAAATAAATGTGCACACATTTATTTTTCATTGTTTTTATTTTATCGTTTATTCGGGCTTTCCTATTTAGAGAACTAGATGGTATATCTGCCAAGTTTACAGAGACCGGATTGACACGTTCTACGCACCGTACAACGCCCTGAGCATGTTTTTGGACTGTTTCGGCCTTCAAACTTAAACATAAACCTAAGCGAATTAGGTTGCAAATACTGTCAAAGTTAAGCATGTGTTACAAGATGTCCACCACAGTAGTCATGAGAACCATAGTGTATATTAATATGACATAGACAATCATCATAGATAATACTTTTGGTCGATTTATCAGATGATTAGATTTATAATTAAATTACCATTTTCTACCGGTTAGTTAATTTTATAAGCCTGCTCATCAGTAACTAATTATTATAATTGTTTTTATGGTCCTGGCAACACTATGATGTAATTGCTATTTTTAGCAATGATGCAATGTTATTGTTTTGTAGGGTAGCATTTTCGTATAAAAGGCGTAATAGCTTGTAGACGCGGTGTTCATTGCTTACTGTGCTGTGTGAATATTCACATCAAAGGCTGAACAATAAAGGGGAAACCCTGTCTAAATAGTTAATATTTGGTATATTTGGTACTTTCATACCCAAATCTCTCCTTGCATTTTACACATGTTTTCTGGCACCTAAAGCATTAGAATAAAACATGGGTGTCTAAATATAAAATAAAATAAAATAAATCGTAACTTGATATTTTCAGTTAAAGCGCTTAGTTTATCTTTCCGTAGGCAAAAAATAAAAATAGTTGAAGTTCGTCTCCACTATCGAACTTTTCACGACGCTTAAACAGATGCGTACTTTGCCATTATTTTTGCTTCTATTATATAGTAAGAGTCTGCCGGTCTTTTTCATATTGAGTTAGAGTAAGTTTGTAGGCTTTTTTTAAGGTTGGTAAAGAAACCTACAAACTTAGTCTAACTTATAAATATATATAAGACTACATGATTAAAAGTCTGACATTAGCAAGTTTGTCAGATGAGTGAACCTATATATATTTGATGTTGCAAAGATAATTAACGACGGGCAGGAGGCTTGTCCAAACACCTGTGACACGGTACAGACTTACAGTTACTTCAGTGGTAAAATTATTTTTTGTAGGTATATGGTATAAATTACCAGGCTGAAACAAATAAGGCAAAATGCGTATCAGTTCATGTGCAGTGGTGAGTTCTGTATGAGGATTACCGTCCACTGAAAAAAAAAAGTCGTACTTCCCCGAATTATACAGAATGTGAAAAGTTCAAATCAAAGGAATAGGTTCTTCCAACGGGAAATGACTTCATTAAGATATCTATAGCAGCTTTCTTATAGAAAGAAATTTACTGATAGTCTGTTTGTTACATAGAAAAAGTAGACAAATTTTCTCTAATATTTTCAAATAGTAAGATCTCGTTATCTTTTTAGTTTCAACGTAACATCTAAGAAATTGCCTACGCGGTGCATGCTTTCCGGCTAACATTTGAAAAGAGGATAATAGCCTGAGTCAATAAGATTCAAATCTTAATACTCTAATACTGAGCATACAATAATTTATAAAGCTACTTAGATACAGTATTATTTCCATTTATTTATTCGCTCCAATTAATTATATAATATGTAACATGTTATAAATTAAACTATATAACCAGACTGCTGTCGGTTGGAAACGTGCCCAAAAGACCACATTGCCTCGCTAAATGGCAAAGCTAATGCGTTGTCCGAGCTATAGACCAGTCTTTTGGTCACGTGAGACATCCACCAGACGTTTAGCTATGTCTCGATACAGCTTGTGCCGCCATGGTCCCAGGGTCTCGACCCCAAAAGCCGCAAATATGTAGTCATTTTCGATGGCTGAGTATTTGCGGCGTATTAGGGCCTCTTTTTGTGCAGCAGCTGTACCGGCAGACATACTAGTGGCTGGAAGATGGGACGCTGCCAAAGTATCGACGTAAGACGTGTCCGACGTAATACTAAGGGGCGACCGATCTTCCAGGGCACCAATGGCATACTATCGGGTCTCTTGCCATCGTCGCGGCACAAGTCGTCTGGTTCTAGAATGGTAGGTACCCTGTCGGTGACAAGAGCCCGACGGATTATGTCATTAAGTGTTGCAGTATGATTATCTTCATCCTAACTTAAATCCCGGTTTCATTCGGAGCGTCCGCTTCGAAGTCCTGCAGGATCCGATGTCCATTATTTTCTACTACAGTAACTTATCAAATAAAATAAAATATTATTAACGCTTCATATAACATGTCTAGTCTAGGGTTTAGAGCTATTTAGCAGCTTTCATTCATAGTCAACTGCTCGAGCTACTAACCTTATACTATAATGCTTCTGTTAAAGCATTTAAAATGTACAAGGTATCAGATAAATTTCCCTACTAATTTATCTCCTCTTTACGTGCACTGTCATGATTTAGCTGCTTGTGGTTCAGTCACCGACTTAAGCGTTGGGTCACAACAAACAAGTTGTCCCATATATCATAAATTATGTGACACGATACGAATGTTCCAAGTTTTATTGGATTGAGGATCGATGTTGAGCGAGCACAATTTTAGTACGTGATGGATAATGAAACTTTGAAATTTTAGACGAGTCTAAGATTTCAATCTTCTCAGGGGAATCAAACTTAATTAAGACATTAAACGATACGACTATTCTACAAGTATCCCTTGTGACGTGTCAGTCTCTTGAAATCCTGTGAAGTAAAATAACAAATGGTAGTCTTGAGACCAGTAGTAGATTTTTTATGAATTGAGATAGATAGCAGTTTATTCTTTACCATAGTACAAAATTAGATAATGCAAAGTTACAAAGACATTCTTAGCAAAACTATAATAAGCGACTTGCCTTTTATAGTGAGTTAGTTATTCTAAGCAATCTTAAACTCTAACTTGTTAAACTTAATGTAAAAAATGTGATAAACTTATTTGTAAAAGAGTGTTGTAGTTTTATAAAAATCTATAGAAATAGTAAACGATTACTTAATAGTAATCATTTAAATATTTATCTAATTACTAGCTGCGCCCGCGGTTTCACCCGCATGGTGATGGAAAATCTTATATTTTGGATAATTCACACTATATCTTTATAAATTATAGTCATGTGTTATTCTGATGTGTAAGCTATATTATTGTAAAGTTTTATCAAAATCCATTCGGTAGTTTTTGCGTGAAAGAGTAACAAACATACATCCATACATACATTCTTACGAACTTTCGCGTTTATAATATTTATAGGACGTGATCGGTTTATTCTCAAAACCATGAAATAGGAAAAAATAATACATTAATTAACAGATCACATTGTATATTCTCAAGCCAAGCAAATTATGTGTGCGTTACGAGAAATATACACCTAATGGGCAACTATGGGTTTCATTTTAGGCACACAGATCAATATAATGGGAATTTCGTCATTTCAATGAACAAGGTCGAGGCTACGGATGATCCATGAACAAGGCTAAACTACTTAGGATAAAGGTAAATAATATAGTTTCGGTAGAAGTCTGAGTATTTAAATAATAAATCAGCTGTAAACTTTTGACTACATAAGAAGAATGTAGAAAACAGACACCCATTAGGATGTCGTATTTACAACATTTGCAAGGAATTGCGATATGAATGCAACAAGATTGGTAGAGTATTTACCCGTCTGGATGGCTACCACCCCTGATCTAGAGTATGACGCCATAACAACCATGAATTGTGTTCCGTTATCAGTGGCCAGGTTTCCAGTCTGCCTTAAAAGAGCAGTAGCGTATTTGTAGCACCTTTGATGTTGCAAATGTTTATAGGCTATGGTAACCGCTTTCCATCAGGTGGGCCGTTTGCCTGTTTGCTGAACTCGGTCAATAAAAAAAAGATTTATGTGATACAAAAACATGATGCATATCGTATCACTGTATGAATGCACGCTTTATACCCCCGGTTGAGGTTAGGTCTTGTTAAATCCGGTCTACTTAGGCCAATACATTCTATGTGTCTCTTGCAAATTTTTCTTTCTTTCAGTTTGTTCAGTGAATTTATAGTTCTTTACATGCACATAATACGTATAGATGATCCTGATTTTTGTCTTTTCCTTTTTGTCCATTAATTTAAGGTCAGTAAGATCTCTTTTTCTCCCATATTCCTTTATTTTGGCATATATTCTCTATTATACCAAAAAAATTATATTATCCATCACACAGTACATATTATGTATATTTTCTTGGTCTATCTTTCTTCTTAAATTTGCACATTTGTCTTTCAGTCTAAGATTGTTTTTTTGCTACATGAATTCTTCTCAGTATAATTTTGCCAATCACTGTTACAAGCAATCCCACTCCTATGTCTGCCGTTCCAAAATAATACAATTTAGGTATTTGATTAGAACAAACAAAAATAATAATAAGAAAATATTACAACTTGTTTAGAAATTGATAAATGTTTAAAAAAGTATAATAAAATTATCAACACGAGCGCTGTAAAGACTTGAGTAAACAACTCTGTTTTATGTCATACTGATTCTCTAGGGCGTTCTCGGTTATTGAAAGCAATACAACATAGAAAGAGGTTACAACGTTTGATCACTAAACAGTCCACGAGCGTGGGATAATGTCATGGGCACTAGCCGGAGGAGTTTTCAAAAAGATTGAACGGGGGGTCAACAGTTTAGATTAGAAAAGTTCGCGCAGCGGCGTGTAGCGATGGGACAAATTGCTTTACTAATACAACAGATTTCCGGACTTCTGACCGGTCCGAAATCGAACAAAAACTCTCAAACAGTTTGGAAGGTTCAAGTGGTCGGTCACACGTAATATGCGAAGTAAATTTATAGACATATTCGATAACATTAGGTAGTTGTTTAAATTAAATTTTCAAAGTGGTTATGGTTTTTTATTATCGATAGAGATATTATTATATAGCAAAACATTGTTACATTTACAGACTTGTTTTTAGCTACAATAATTCAAACTTAAAGCTTATATATTCCCAATTAGACTTTATATTTGTATTTCACTAATTGTATAGTAGGGGAGGCCAAGCGGGGATTTTGGGATTTATTCAAGCGTGGCAGAATAACATAAGGGGAGAAACCTTGCACCCTATTATGTACCCCCACCATATATGAACCCTTCATATAGGGTCCCGCGTTTAGGGCAGTCGATCAGAATAGTAAAAAAATTGATCGTTAAGAACATTCAAGTGCGTCAGATTAAGACAAGGTAAGTTAATTACGTGCAGAAAAGTATACATTTCAATACTTTGACAATTTTCGCGTGACATAAGGAAATAGGAGAGTCACAAAGTTGCAAAAAAAAATCACCTGGACATTGTCGTGCGCAGTCGATTTATTTTTTATTTTGAATGAAATCTTTCAAGGATCACGGGAATAATATAATCTGCCGGTTTTTACATGCCGAAGTAGTTAAAATCATCAATAAAGTGTGGTGCGTGCAGCTGCTAAGAACTATGTTTTTCCATAACAAATGTGGATAGAAAACTGGAGATGACTTGGTTCGTTAGTACCTAATCAACTACCAGCATTGTATGAAGATGTTGTCATAGCACCTGATATTTTAGGAGATGCTTCAGATTCGGGTATGTTTTTTTTTCAATACTGTAATATCATGAAATAAATTAAAAGATTGCTGAGTATCATAACCATTCCTTATTGCAGATACGCAAGATGTAGATGAAAACGACCAAATCGAACCGGACTTCTATTATGAAGATACTTTGACTGATGATGAAAATGAAAAAAAATATATTCGTTATTTTTTTTATTACACCATTTCCTTCTAAATATACATATTATATTATTTTCTGCTAATTGCATTTGTTACATTCAGTAATAAAAAAAATGTTTTTTTTTAAACCGTCAGATTAAGGAAATTCCTCCACATAATTGTCAGATTATGGGTCAGCACGACAAAAACATCGAGCTGAACTGTCTGTATATTATTAATCTGACGGGCTCCAGTATTTCAAAGTTAGACTTTTCTTTTGTATTTACAAAAATCGGCCGTGACTTTCGGTCGCGACCAAATCATCAGTATTTTAAATAGGAGTTCCTTTAGGGTTTAATTAACATCCCTTTTGAATATCTGACGAGCTCGAATATTTTTTTTCCCATTTTCGACCCCTCCCACTCCCACCGTGCAAACCGGTAGATTAATATTTCTCCGTTATCAGAAACACATGAGCCGCATATATTATTAATATCTGAAGCGCTTCAGTATTTCTGTGCGACTCTTTTTTTTACATTTTTGAAAACCTTTACACGCTTTCCCCACCAGTGAAAGAGCATACATCACCTAACCTTTTTTCCTTTTTTGCATCTAATCTTCACAATCCAAAAGCTCCCCGCGACGCTCGGGTAACTCCATATTTAGCATTTTGGGCTCCCCTACTACTTATCTAGTATGGCAAGCAACAATCAAGATTGAAAAAAAAATCTTCCAGCAGCAGCAGCATAAATATTATAAACATCCATAATCGACGCTAAGAACTTTCTGTCATTTGATTTTTATTACTTCCTATTTTATTACCTGAAGCAATAGCAAATGCTGATAATGGTAATAACATAGGAACATCATGTAATCTTTTAAGACTTGTGTAAAGATATGTATGCCACATGACGGTTTATACTGAAAATATGTCATCCCTCATTTATATGAATAATACAATTATGTAGCGGCACACTATACCTTCCTGCTTAATTTCATCTATACCTATAGATCCAGTATTTGCAAGAAAAATTATAGTGAAAGAGTAACAGATCGACAGGCCGACAGACAGACGGATGGACGGATTTTATAGGGTTCCGTTTTAGCCAACACAACTACGGAACCCTAAAAAGAAGTAAGTGACATAATAAAATAAAAATAAAATATTTGTCCTCTCATACTATGAAAAGGATCTACAAATAACGAGGCAAAGGTGAAACACTCAAATAAGATTAGGAAAGTTGAAAGAATATTCCAATTTCATTACGATCTTGAGAGCAATTTGGACCCCAGGTAAACCGGTAATGGACGTTTTCCAAGATATGCACAAACAATATAAAATATCAGAACTAAATTTTTGCTTGATTTAACAGAAATGAATGTTAGTAGATAAATGTTAGTTTAGCAAATTTAGTTCATGAGATAATAAAAATATACGTAATTGTCAAAGTATGATTAATATATTACAAGTATCTGATATTGTATTTTATTTTATAGTCATGAGATTATTAGATATTTCATAATTATGTGTGGAAACGTCTATAACTAATATTTTTATCTTGCCTGTGTTCATATTTGAAATTTAAATTCAATTTAATATTTTTTAGCGGTACAATCATTTATGTTTTGATGATACTTACCTTATTTCGTAACTCTATAACCAAGGTATAAATAGACACTGCAGTTTGGGTCCGAAAGACAATACAATTGAATTCAACTATTCTTAAAATATATAGGTAAACGTTGAACCATGAAGTTAAATAAAGCAAATGACGGGGTGTATGATTAAGAAGATTCCAAGACATTACGGCAGAAATACCTTACATTAGGTGGTCCGTCTTTCAGTTTGCTATACAATACTTGACGTAAGGTAATGGCTGCGTTTTTGCTCGAAACTATACCGAATTTTATAACGCGCCTTTTTTTGCTAGTATAGTGTCTGACAACAACATCATTGCCATTATATTTTTTAATTATACACGTAATTTTTTAATGCTGTATGTTTTATTCTTGATCGCAAACTTGTCTGGAGGATATTGCTACCAACTATAAGATCGTCGTTTATAATTACATTCTGATTTAAGTTATGATAACTATACTTAAGTTTGAACTGTCAATTTATGGCCGGTTTTTGTATGTTACAAACCGCTCATTTGCCTTACTAGCGATTAAAATTTGACATAATTTTACCGATGGTAGGGAAATTAAATGAATAGTAAGATATAGGAACCGGCCATAAATGATTTTAATGTAAAATAGAAAATTAAATTTTTCTTAACAGCTTTTCCTTTAAGCAAATAATAAATCATAAACATAGGGGAAGGTTGCGCAAATCATACTACCGTCTAAATCATACTCTGTCAATATCTCGTCTTATATCTACAAGAAGTGTCATCTGGTGCAATAAACGTAAGCTAACTAGTCCTGTGAGTAAAATAAAACAAATGGGCGACAACAAGGCTCTCGTCATCGAATAATATATTAAATATAAGGTTTTCTCACTGTTATTACTCAAATTTGAAGTTCATTCGTCGGCTGTTTTGAGGAGGAATGCAATAATAAAGTTATTTTTGTGATTCGTTCTTATGTTTGGTGTCATTCTGCCATTAAAGCTGAGCTGCTGTTTTAAAGTTATGTCAGTAGTTTGGATTTGAAACTTTGACAGTGTAGTTTCTTAAGTCGTATCTATAGCAAATTCTTTAATCGTACCGATACGACTTAGGTTCTGGTAGAAATTAAATTCTAATTCGTGTTTTCTTTGTCACTTATACAATATGAGGAACATAGTGTATAATACTTAGGAGCTGGAGGATATGAACGAAACTTTACTAAAACACCAAGATGATGCAATTGAGTCTAATGAGGCAAAATATAATACACCGAAACTTACGCTATGACGAAAAATGATAGCTTTAAATAAATTAAAAAAAAAAACAAAATTTGGAAGACCTTACGATATGACAGCAGAAAATGAAGTCGAATTAGCGCAGAATATTAAGAACTCTGTGTTTAGTTTGTTTTTGAATAATTATCACTGAAATAAAGCTAGTTTACGAACTTTCAGAAAAATATAAATGCCCACATCGCATTACTAAGGAAAAAAATGGAATAGAAAAATAATAAGATAGATTTGACCGTGGAAAGTGGAAAGTATCAAAATGCTATCACTAAAATGATAGCATTATGAGTGTATAATATGATGTGATCTTTTGTTATGGTACCTTTTCTAAAAGTTTATGATTTTCTCATTGACGTCTTATCCCAAGTACGACTTAGGTTTATAGGTGGTACGAATTAGACAATCGGGAACCTCGATCGTACCGAAGGTACTTTTTTGACTGATAAAATTACTATTTAGATCAAAGATCTTTGGTTTGTTCTAATAAAGTTATGATAGTTTAATAACTAAAGAATGAGTGGAAGCAAAAGGTTTTGCTTAATTTCAATTACCTTTAGTATTACAGCATTTTTCCCTTAGGGGGTACCACTTGCGCTACCTTACACCTTACATTACTATAACTTTTCAATTATCATACTGTAAAAAAGTTTCTAATAAAATAAAATAATTAAAAGTAACAACTGCAATCACGTTCTAACTTGAAACAGTTGAGCGAACCACGTAGATGTGGAATTTTCTCAAATCACCTACCCTTTGATAAGATAAAGTTCGTCAATTTGCAAGCAATGATTAGGGTTTGTTTGCAATACGAAAATTGTAGCTATATTTTTAAATCACTTAACTTTTTTGGAGCGAAAATTTACATAGTTTTTGGTAGGAAGCTAATATTTTATTGTAAACTTTTATTTTTTTAATAATCAGCTGACTTCGTGTCGAAACACGCAAATCGAAGTTACATAAACAACGGAATAATTATTTTTGCATGATAGAAGCGTCGAGTATCTAATAGCTTTGTCATTTGGTTAAATGACCGCTATATAATGGAAGGAGAATACTACGGTTCATTTTGCATATAGTATGTATGAACTTGTAATAAGATTTCTTTGGCTATACCATTTGGATCAGGCTGGTTTTGGTATCATTAAAAAGTTTTAATTTTAAAGAAGACAATTCCAAATTCGAATTAGGAAAATGTGTGATTATCATTTGTTTTTCTTATTGTTTAAATGAGTGAATCTAACGAACAAATTCGATACATTTTAAAAATTTACTACAAAAAAGATAAAAATGGAATACAAGCCGCAAAAAAAATTGTGATGCTTATGGACCGGACCTAATGCGGTATCTGTGAGAGTAGGAAATTTAGTTTAAGCGTTTTCAATCCGGAAATTTTGATATCAAAGATGCACGTCGCTCTGGTCGCCCTGTTATCGACAAAATTTATGCCATTTTTGAAAAGTGGAGCAAGATCGGCATATTAGTAGTTACGATGTAGCTGGAGAACTGGGAATTGACCACAAAGCGGTTTTGGCGCATCTGAAAAAAGCTGGGTACACAAAAAAGCTCGATATTTAGGTGCCTCATGAGCTCACTGAAAGAAACCTAATGAACCGTGTACTCATTTGTGATTCTTTATTACGAAGTAATGAAACCGAACCATTTTTGAAGAAGCTGATAACTGGTGATGAAAAGTGGATCACGTACGACAAGAACGTGCGAAAAAGAAGCCACTCAGTAAAAATTACGAGAGTTTGGCTGGGAGGTGTTAATGCCTCCGTCGTGTAGTCCTGACCTTGCACCTTCAGATTTTCACCTGTTTCGGTCTCTGTAGAATTCCTTAGGCAGTGTCAGGTTAACATTACGAGAGGACTGCCAAAACCACTTGTCGCAGTTTTTTTTTCAGTAGCCTCAAAATTTTTATAGCAATGGGATCACGTCCCTACCTACAAGATGGCAAAAAGTTATCCAATAAAATGGCACCTACATACTTTAGTCAAATGTAAATAAACTTTATAAAAAACCTTTTGAATTTTTATTTAAAATGCGAAGAAACTTTTTCCCCCACCTAATATATACATATACCTACAGAAATAAAATTAAATATGTTTTATGTAATAAAGTTCGTAAACTTTCCTAATGTCTACTAAAGGCTGACACATTAATAAAATGTAACATGTAGCGTTATCACGACACCGTTGCTAGTTACGTTTTATGGATGTGTCAGTCATATCGTCCTATTTGAAATAAACTTTAGCCTCGAATCATATGAATATGCAGCACTACCTGCAACATAGTAATGTTTGATATTTTTAAGTATATTTATGTATATGTATATAATAATATTTTACATACTTATATGTTTATCATTGAATAATAAAATATGATGTAAGTAATTGCATATCGTTTAATATTTGTGTACCACCTTTGACAAATATAATCTGTTTTATTCCTGCCACGGGTTGTCTGGAAGAGATCGCTTCTTAGCGATAAGACCGCCCATTTTGCACATTTAGAATATTTTTAGCCTATAAGTTTTTCTGTGTTTTCTGTAATGGTGTACAATAAAGTGTTATCTCTTTCTCTCTCTCTGTCTCTCATAATTGTCCAATAATAAAAGCAACTTTGAAAAGATCAAATTCTATATGTACATCTAGTAGATACCTATTTACTCGTAACTTGAAGACCACTCGTTTATATGAATCGGGGAACACAGACTTCGGGAAATTGTTCCACTGGACAGCGATGCGCTGAAGAAAGGTGGACGCAAAACGTTTACTTCCAACCAATGGTATGTCCACCTTGTAACAAAGGCGCAAAGCGATGCGTTTGGTTGTCCGATGATGATGATTGATTTTCCTGATGTGTTCGTCGATGGCTGCCTTTGCTATGATTTCCTGGCATAGGCACGAGAATAGCTAGCAAAACCGATTTTGTTCTTGAACACTCAACTACAAGAGAAGCAATATAACTATACATTTGTGTTATATGTGTATGTGTAAGAGAGCTTGGGTTATGCTTTGCGGATTTGGCTTCTAGCATCGAGATCTTCGGTACGAATTGTTTCATATTCTTTGATGCCACCGTCTACTGTCGATCGAAATTCCGGTCATTGAAGCGCAAGTTCCTCCCACTTGTCACTAGCTATGCCGCATGCCATAAGGTGACGCTTTAGCTTTCTGCTTTCCGGTAGCTGAGTAGTTGACAGTAAAATACGTTCTTGGGTAACCTGGCAGGGTCCATACGTACAAGATGTCCACACCAACGAAGCTGTTGCTTAATCAGCATACTCCCCATACCAGACATCGCAGATCTTCGAAGAGCCTCTATATTAGGCACATGATCCTGCCATCTCACCTTAAGAATAGCTCGAAGACACTTCAAGTGAAATGTATCCAATCGACGGTTGTCTGCTTTATACAATATGTCTCCGAGGTAAACAGAAGTAGAGGTAATATAATGGCTCTGTATACGGCAAGTTTTGTATGAAGTTTCAAGTCATGTGACTCCCAAACACGGCGTCTTAGTTTGCCGAAGACTACAGCAGCTTTTAAACATCTTTGGATCTATCTGGAGAAAGGTTGCTCTTGTTTACTCGTTGGATAAAACCAAGAGACTGACGGATCATAAAGAAGCGCTTCTTCGCTGGGCAGAACAGTTCAACGAAGTGCTAAATCCTAGATGTGAAGGAGTTGATCTACCTTACATCACCTATGAACTGTCGAAAGATATCTAGAATCCTACCTCATCGTAGAAAATGGACGTTTCTAAATACCGATAAAAAAGTATCATCTCCAATCAGAGGGTTGCCTCCCAAAGATGTCTTTTGTGCTTGGTATAGAGTTAACAGATTCAGTATATCGTAGACGTGATATGAGGGCCTAAAGATGTCTTTTTCGCAGATTCATTATATTGATGAACACGACATGACAAGTATCAACATAAAGTGGAACTGAATTCTATGTCTTATGACTATCAGTATATCTATAGACACTTGTCAAGTTCACTAAGCGGTTCTCCGAAGTCGAACGCTTTAGGCACTGATATAGATAAATAAATGACTATAATCATTGAAAATATAGTAGTAATAAGTAACCTCGCCAATTATAGAAAGTGCATGTAACTACTATATATAATATTTTTAATTCAAGAAATGAAACAATAAACCATTCTCTTATGTTATATAAATATATATAATCTGATGATGATGAAAGATATATAATCTGAATGTATCTTTCAAAATAACTACACAATGCAATCTCGTTCAAACAATAAAACTGAACTTGCCATATTTCTATGACGCCATGTGTACTCCACAGATTTTACTCTGTAAATTCCAAGTTTCGTGTTTAGTAAATATTCATGAACATAGTATCAGATATAGCATTATTTTATGCAGTCGCATAAGGAGCTGCATGCATACGAGTCTTGTCTGCTATCGACTGTTCCTTATTATCCATGCATGACTGCTTCTCACCACTTTCCTCTTTTATTTTATGGATCTATTCTATCTAGAAATTTATTCCCATAAAACAATGGCGACCTTGTGTAAAGTTGAGAGCTTTCATAACATTAGTTGAATAATGTTTTATTTTTATTTTATTAATCAAGGCTAGAATCGATAGTATTTTGCCATAATCTTTTTACACGCAAGCAGGCTCAATTGTGTATCCGCATCTCGTCTTAACGATGTGGATTTGAATGCAACGTGATCTTATGTCAACTTATGTGCATACTGTTACAATGAATGGCCGGTTTCTATATATTACTAACCGTTCATTTGACTTACTAGTGGTTCAAATTTGACATAAACTTTAAATGCCCAATTTCTACCAATGATAAGGCAAATGAATCAATAGTAACATATGGGAACCGGCAATAAGTATCACTTGCTGGCGGTTAAAGGAAATACCACGAAGAAATCTGCATACTTAGATATACTTTTCATTACCCTAAACCCCTCATATACTTGTCTGCAATGTTGTTGTTCTTACAAACAATACTTAACATTGAAGTGATTATATATGAATGTTAATAAATTAATTTAATACCACATTGTAATCATTTAAATTAATTAAGTAAAATGATGTATATGAAAGTTCAAAGAAAATTATGAGGTAATATCAAGCTGAACATTTACAACTTGGTTTGAAAATTTTATATCTCTTCAAACTTCCGAGGATATTATATTATTAAGTTGAAAATTTGATTTGGCTTGAACGCACCTCACTGGTTTCAACCAAACTTTTGAGCCTCAGGACTCCCCCTCGCTTTGTGTCGAGGAAAAGTTTTGTTTTTATAAAACACTATACAGGTATTGAGTTTATTGCTGATTACTTTTTTAAATGTTCATAGCTAATAGTCATTTTGGTAAAATTGAACCTATGTTAAGTCATCATGTTTGCAAGTCTGTCTGTCCATGTAATATAATGAAATTTAATGTTGATTTATTGGTTTAAGCAGGGAAATTGAGTTACCTATTTATTATACTCAGGCTAATCTGGTAAACATAAAATGTACTTTACGCAGGGCTGTCTTAAACATATTGAGCGCCAGGGTCTGAAAATCACCCTGCAGCTCCTTCTCGTCCCTCCCTTAACAAGAAATAATATTAGTGTAATATTAAGTCAGTGAATTTCAATAGTTGATTCGTTATGTTTCAGTAATCGAGTTGAAATGATTTTAGGTAATTTTCAAAACTAGCAGATTAGGTATGTATGGTGTGTATAGATATAAGGTGATTTTAAATAAAATTTTAAATTTATTCATTCACATTCATTAAATTTATACTGTTTTCAAGCATTTATTTTAATTTTGACGTTTGCACGTCTACCAAGTTACATAATTCTTGACAGTAAAGCCACATGAAACAAATGACATCATTGTCGTACTTTATTGGTGTGGGTGACGTAATAGTGATTGATGTTCTTAGAGTCATGTAACACACACACTATTAAATCATTGACACTATAAGTAAAAATAAATCAAAAGTAATCGATTTAAAAATAAATAAATGTTCTACTTTATTATATTTTGTTTACTTTATTACAAAAATTGCTTATTGAATATATGTAAAATAGGTTCATTGAATTGTAGGTATATTTATTAGACGATGTAGTATTTTAGCTAAAATATATAGATAAACTGATTAAAACTTATTTATTAATGAAGTCGATTTTTATAACAAATCGAGTCGGTAACGCATTAGGACATTACTAATTGACCCGTCATCGAGCTGTCAAAATTAAAATAAATGCTTGGGAAGGGCATAATTCACAATACAAGTACGAATAGCCTCAATACAAGTAGAGTAACTAAACAATTAGCCTCGATTGAGGCATACGTGTAATAACTTATTCACTAAGTCAATGCGTCATATTAGTTATATTGCAATATGATTATTGTTATTATGAATATTATGTACTAAGTCACATATATGAATAATTAAGTTTTATCACATTATATTAATACGTGAAGCAAAAACTTTGTACCCCTTTTTACGAAAATTGCGCGGACGGAGGAGTATGAAATTTCGCACACTTACAGTTTATATAGAGAAGGAGTGCAGATTGCTAATATTTTTTTAAATTATGCATAAAAATACATTAAATCAATAAAAAAAAACATTACACACACTACCATGGATTTGACACACACACGCATATATACTCTTTTGTTTATTGTTAAAGTCAAATTAACAGTGTAGCTTTGGCGAAATCCGTGATTATAGAAGTATAGTCTTTGACAACAGAAACTTGATAATGTTCAAACTTATAATTTAAATTAATTATGGTCGAATTTCGACTACTAGGCGACCACTAGTATTAATAATTGTCTTAAAACAGAATAATTAATCACATGGTCAAATGACAAATCTATCTATAATATTATAAAATTATGATAATAGTATAAAATTATTAAATTATAAAACACACCGTGTCGGTACATTACAAGGTATTAAAAAAAAACAACTGGAATATACTATATAAACGATGGAGAACACAATGCATTTTTTATACTTCTTGTTTGTTTGTCTGTTTGTTCGGGATTCGCGTAAAAACTACTGGGCCGATTTTGATGCGGTTTTCGTTGACCGACAGCAAATTCTTAGTCTTAAAATCTACTTTTTATCCCGGAAACTCGGCGGCAATTTTTCTGGGAATGATTTAAAAAGGCCAGATTGAAAAAAAATCGTTTTCCAATACGGTTTTTTCACTGATCGGTAGCAAGTTTTATGTAACGTGTGATATTTTTTTATTGCGGGAATTTTCCCGGGAGCGGTTTAAAGTTGTTCGGGTGCATAAAAACTAGCTTATTCCGACACATTTTTCATTTAAACGTATGTAAGCTATGTACGTATATACATTATTTTTTAAACTTTATGTCCTGAGCAGCCTGCGGGAATTTCAAGTCAGGCGTGGACAAAGTTGCCAGCATATCGTAGTATTAGATATGTAATTAATATTATAATATATCAATGTTTAAAAAAATCTATATAATTTAAAAATTGGTCAGATAACGATCAATAATATTTATATAATATGCTTGTGTTTGAGAAATTCCGCCACAGAATAAAACGCCTTAACCAAGAGCCAAGATTTGATTTTAAAATACTTCAGAGGCAACTCTTGTATATCCTCTGGTATGTTATTACATATAAAGTCCTAGGTCTCTGCGTCCGAGTGCTACGCACCCCTTACACCTCGGGCTAAGGACGGCCCTGACCTTACGTAATTGAGTATAATTTAAACGCCTTAACTCTTTAAATTAGCATGATTTCGTAGCATACCTATACGATATGTTTAATGCAAATAAATTAATATGATTTAACTTCATTTATACAAGAGCGCTAATATTTTAATCAACTATTCACGAACACAAAATATATGTCTCCACACACGATCACTGGGAATCTCCTATTATTTCTCAAATGTCATCCGAATATCAAACAGATATTGGGGAGTGCCGTAGTAGTGCGTTTTGCTATCCTACAATCTAAATTGTGCCTTAAAGCTTCTACTACAGAGTTAATATTGCTCTGTTTGTTACCTTAAAGCAGAATCATTTGGCAACTGAAACTCAAGCAAGTGAGGAATTGTGAGGAGCGAGTGTTTTTCACGGTCTCATTATCTGACGATTCGTATTCGATGCCAGAAGGGCGTTACCGATGTAAGGGGAAGGTTCGATATCACCCACTTGCTGACACGTACCACTAGCTCGTTATGCGAACTCTGTTGATGTTATTGATTTTGTTTAAGTATTTCTTTGTACGTGAGCTGGCATGTTCATGATGTAACTAATCGAGATTGTAGAATAGAATATACTTCACGATAACATTAATAATACAATATCGAGTACTGATTATATATAATTAACGTTTATATTAGTTGAGTAGTAAATTCAAATTCAAAAGTTTTTATTCAAAATAAGTTCCCCTGGAGAACACTTTTTGAAGGTCATACATATAGGTTAAAGTTTAATTTTACTTCCTAGTCTATGTACACTGCTTCGCAACGTGTTATTGCTGTTAAGGAGAAGGAGCGACAAGAAACTCCCCAGCAACACGTCTAGCTAAACATTGTTTTTCTTTATATTTCTTATTCTATTTGTATCTCTTCTTTTTTTATAAGTTTTATACACAAGTGTGTTACAGAATGACTTTTGAAGAATTAATGGAGTTGTAATAAGCACAGTTAACTAGTATATCTGTGCGGGAACGGAGAAAGAATACAATTTTCTGCGGCCGGGCAGCCTATCGTAAGAGGCGACCAAACAACCCATAGCCAGGTGGAAGGGTATTTACCCGTCTAGATAGCTGCCACCCTTGGCCCAGAGTATGGCGCCATAACCACATTGAGTTGTATTCCGGCATTAATTACACGGTTCCAGTCTCCTATTAGGGTGCGGAAGCTCATTGGTAGCACCTTTGGTGTTACAAATGTCCATAGGAGATGGTAATCGCTTGCTATCATGGACCGTCTGTCTGTCTGCTGAACAATTGCGATAAAAAATAATAATAACTTCCGAATAAGTCCATATCGTCGTTTGGATAAATATCTACTTTGCCGACAACTAGTACTTAACTGAAAAATTATTGCCCAAATGTTGTGAACGATTTAACTCTCCAGTTTATTAATTAATTAACTAATGCATAATATGGAATCTTTGGGGGTAGCGTAGTTGTGATAGCGTAAGGGCTAGTGCAGGGCGCAAGTTCAAATCCTAGCCGGAACGCATTTAGCTAGTTTTCTGGCCTAATGTGCATTTTGTTACAATTACCACGTGCTAACAACGGTAAAAGAAAACATCGTGAAACCTGCACATGGAGACAACCGATGTGCCAAACCTGCCAAGCCACCTTGGACAAGCGTGGCTGGTATACTGTTCGTTCCCCTATAGTGGGATGCCCAAGCCCCGCAGTGGGACGGTTCTGGGACAACGGATCAGTATGGCGATCCAGCGAGGTAACGTACCCACACTTCTGGGAACCTTACCCATTGACTTCGATGACATAGGCTCAATATTATACTTATAGTTTTAAGAGATTATAGGTAGGTATAAGTAAGCGTTATAAATTGT
The DNA here is from genome assembly GCA_039645545.1 of Dendrolimus houi. NCBI lineage: Eukaryota > Metazoa > Arthropoda > Insecta > Lepidoptera > Lasiocampidae > Dendrolimus > Dendrolimus houi. The sequence goes on from CM077131.1 coordinate 14,550,367, forward strand.
ATTAGTTCATAATTCAATTTATATATATTCTGACGTAAACAAAAGTATTTTCTTCCATACGTCTGTTCCTTATAGGAGAACGCGAAAACAAAGATTTTTATTTTCTTATGGTATGTACTTATGTACACATATGGTCTTGTATTATCTTAATGTTTATTGTTTTTAAGTTTTATTTACATTAGAAAAACACCGATAAAATAAAACTAACATTTTTTATGTAACTTAAAAAAATTTGCAATATTTCTAAGTACATAGATAATAATAATAAATAATAAAGTAAAAAGAAAAAAACAAATATGTGAAGACGAAAAGTATAATTTGGACGCTGGTTTGAGAGGAAAAAGTTTGTACAGTTAGTTCAAGTATCTGTACAAAGATGTCTGATTAAAATGGAAGTATTTTATTTATTTTTATAGTGAGATCGTCTATTTTATGAAGAAGCTGATTGACTTTTTTGTTTTATTGTAGTTTAGCAGACAGGTTACCATCGCCAATAGACATTCGTAACACCCAAGGTTCAATCAATAACGGAATATTCGTTTTTCGATCAATTTCACGAAATTGATCGAACACGGGACCTCTGCGTTCTAATTAACTAGACGGGGTAATAATCAGACCACTACGCCACAGAACCCACCAGAGAAATTGCTATTTATATCTTGATTTTCAAAATTTCGATTGAGTTTTTTTTATATATATTCATATTACAACAAACTGCAAAAGTCTGAGATCCCTTGAAACAGCTGGTGCAAGCAAACTTGATAGGACCGCAGCAGCTGTCAATAGAACCATTACCCATAAAATAATAGCCACTACAGTTTGATTTACCTCGCAATTTATCATAATACATTCTGAAAGATATCGATAATAATAAAATTGATGAGTCATTTTGTATATAAAGTTAAAATTATAATATATGAATTAATGTATTAAATGTACGTACATAACTATGTACAACATTAGGTTTTATATTAATTTCAAATCTATATTATAAAATTCCTAGCATGCCTATCTCTCATGTCTGTACATTAAAGCTATTAAAAAAAAACCCGACTAGAATAGACTATATAAACGATGGAGAACACGATGTTCTTTTTTAGATTTCTTGTCTGTTTCTCTGTTCGTCGTTTTGTCTGTTTGTTCGGGGTTCACTTAAAAATTACTGGGACGATTCCGGCAGCTTTTGAGACATAAAATCTGCGATACTTTTTATTTTGAGAATTTTTCTGGATGTGATTTAAAATGACTGGATAAAAAAAACATTGAATTCAATCTGATTTTTTCACAGTTCAATAGCAAACTTTATGTCTGAATGTGTGATTTTTTATCCCGGGAATCCCGAGGGATTTTCCCGAGCGATTTGTAGTTGTTCGGGTGCATTAAAATTAACTTATTTCGACACAGTTTTCATTAAAACAATACTTTACTTAACAATACTGTTTCAAATGCAGCGTTACTTTTTGTCCCGGGAATCCCGCAGGAATTTCAAGTCAAGCGTGGACGTCGCGGGCATATCCTAGTACTTTATATTTTTTGGTGTTGACAACACAAATAAAATTACAGTTATAACTTCCTGAACCAATAACTAAAAGTAAGTTATTGTTCTGAATTTCTATATAAAAAAATTGACATAGCAAGTAATTGATTATATTCATCATCACAGTGTTAAATCTCGGTTTCGATGAACCTGCAGCCCACCTCTCGACACCCATCTCATACTCACGTTGTCCCACGCCAATCTTTTACGGCATTCTTAGGGGCTCACCCATTCGTAGTTAGTGGCGAGTTACCGTTTGACCATTTTTTTCCACGTTCCTTGAACATTGCGACAGGCAGATGCCATAGTCCCCGATCCGTAGTTCCACTAGCAGTTCATCTCAATAATCCGGTACCTTTTTTCTCATTCCCTATAATAGTCCTACACTGACCTAGAAAATGACCTAGAACCGTACTCTTCTGTATTCCATTCTTCCCAAAGACTTCCCCGTCCTGTCAATGTGAACTTTCTCCTCATGCACTATCTACTAAGATAGCTTTGTATATACTTTATGTAATATTTTAAAAATCAGTAACATTTATTTATAGTGTAGTTAGCCTAATATTATATGTTATGTGTTGTCTACAGGCTTCCAGAATAAAACTGGAAAGTTACCAATCAAAATTTGTACTGTTTCGTTCCTCCCCGTTTTTATTATTTTAAGCACCTCTCATGTTTTTCATCGTCTTACCATCACTGTGACATTGGCAAAATCAATACTAAAAGCGTTGGAGCCATAATCCCAAACAAAGAAGAAGAAGAGCGTATCTGATAGTAGATAGGTAGATAACACTTTATTGCTCACCAAATATACAATCTCAAAAACACACAATTACAATTTTGTCATGGTAGAAACAATAGGCGGCCTTATCGCTTAAAGCAATCTCTTCCAGGCAACCTAATTTAAGGAATAGTTTAACCTAATCTGGCGATGTGGGTGGTGCAGATTATTAGGTATATCATAAACAAACATACTTAAACTAAATATTTGTTAGTTATCATGAATCTCACAGAATTTCGCTATTCTTACTGGATGCCCAGAACCCTAAAATTAATCAAAGACTGCCACATTCGAATATTTGGAACGCAGGATGACTTGCAAAAAAAATGATAATCCTCATTAAGCTTCTACAAATGTAGATAAGATTTGAACCTTGGAATCAATCACAGAATATAAAAACGTTCTCTTAGAACAAAGGGCGAAACGGATACACAAAATGATGCTCCAAATACCACAACGGTGGTCTATTGTAGTTGTTATCAGATAACTATTGTTCACTGTTGGACATAGGCCTCCCCAAGTTCTCGCTACATATCACGGTCTCTTGCTTTTCTCCTCCAGTCCCTGGTGGCGATCTTAAATCAGTCGTAAATCAAAATTCCTAGAACGTTTCAATTCAATATTAAAAATGAGTATTAAAATTGAACGTCATAAATTAAGTTTATTGTAATATTTCATTACCTACAATACTTCTACTTTAAGCACTAGATCGATAGATATCACTATTCCTTGAATCTGTAGGTACATGGGTTTAAATAAACATTTATTGTTGATTTATAAATTGATTTTATTGAAAATGTTTATTTACAGATAAAGGTCGGTAAGCAAAGTATTCTTCAGTCTTAAGATGTCTTCGTTCAATACGGATAATTTCTGTCAGTATTCACTCTATACATGCCAGATCTGAAATTAAGAAATATATCAGATGAAAACAGAAACTAATATTATTATATATTTACTCAAGGGCTTATAAATATACAGATACGTTTTATTTGAAAATGCGGGTAGGGGAACATAGAATAGCTGCGATAAGTGGTTATTACACTAGATTTAGGGACCATTTCTTTAATTAGGGTGGTATAATAAGAAATATATAGTACGAAACTTTTGTCAGGTTAAACCTTTATTCTGGGTCCCTAAAACTAGTGAAGTTGTATTACGGGTTTTAGCGAAGCCCCTGCCACGCAATCCTGGGTCGAGTGTCTGTCAAAGTATAAGGCTAATCATGCTGGGTGTATGGCAGTCACCACGAGTCTCACAACTACCTCACTGTTTTATTCCTTGGGTAGTGGGGAAGTTGATTTGTGTATTTACTTAGATAAAATATACAATTCACTAATGGCCCGTTATTGTATGTATTCTTATATTGAAATTTGTCATAAACTTCATATAAATAATGTCAAAATTCAACCAATGTCAAAATTCAAAAATAATTTTTTCTTTCTTAGATTTAAGTATTTATTGAATTATTATTACAGATATTATTTACTTAATTTTGTTTACGAAAACATAATTTTAACACTGATGTGTCTCAGCACGCTTGGGTTCCAATATAAACCCAATAATTTACAAACTGTATTAAAGTAATGAATTATTAATTTTTATCTTTTGTGTTGTCCAAATAATCAGTGGTAAGACAAGTGAATATATTCACAGGCCATAAGACAGATCTGGTGTTGCCACTATTCGTAGTCGATGGTAATCTCTTATCGTCAGGTTTCAGACACGTAAGAATGCTATAAAAAAAATATTTTTTAACTTATTTAAAAAAAAGGATGTTCTCAATTCGTCGTGTAATTTTTTATGTATGTTCAGCTATAACTTTGTTGTTTCTGAACCGATTTTGGTCATTTTACTTGCTTTAGATTCATTATAGCTTCAAATAGTTTCATATAAATTTCATTTGTTGGGCTTTGAGTTTCAAAGATATAGCAGAAATTCCTTAAAATCAAGTAGAAAACGTAGTGATTTATATTTGTAACTTTTTTGTTTCTGAACCAATTTTGATGACTTTTTTATTTTGGATTCAGCAAAGCTTCAAAAGGGGACCACCCGTATAAACTTTATTGTTATCGAACTTTCAATTCCGAAGATGTAGCGTATAATTCGTTCTAAATCATGTAATTTTTTTAGTTTTTGAGTTATTTCTTATTGATCATTCTTAATGTGTTGGATTCAATATAGTTATGAAACTATGAATTCTATATAATTAAGTTTATATCAACATCTTGAAGTCGGTGCCAAGCAAAAATTAAAAATTACCATAAACATTGTTACAACAAGAAAATATTGCAAAATATAGTAATTTTTATGTTTTGCTTGGCACCGACTTCAAGATTTTGTAAAAAATTGTAATTTTTGATTTAAAGTTACTCTTGAAGTCGGTTTCGTTATTGTTAAATTTTTTAAAATTATTTGTCAATAATTATATTAATACTCTATTGATCCTTAATCTTAAATTATCTAGAAGACAATATAATTACCCTCTTTTTCTCAAGTCATCATTGCCCATTGCTAACACTTGACCGCGGCAATTGTCCATAGTGATTTGTAAGGTGTTCGAGCATTCTCTGCCTATCAAGTGATTATAGGTGACAGTTGCAGCAAACAGCTCCCAAGCACGATTATGATTGCATACGTTCGTGAGGCACCCAGGTTGCGAGATACCGCCATTTGGGAAGAAATCTACTTGGGCTACTGCGGTTCCGATACCGATACCTCCAGCTGTATAGCCACCATCGGTATGGATTGCTTCAACGTAGATACCATCATTGGGGTTGATTCTGTTAGAGTTGAGACTCCAAAGGGGACCAGCTGGATCAAGACCTAGAAGAAAAATGACAAATTACAGATATATTTGGATACTCTGGAGCTTCTGGTACTTTATCTATGGTTAGAAAAGGATAAATGTAGTCAAATTAACTGATACACTGTTTAGCATCTTAAAAAACGACGCGGTATCATAGATTTTACGACGAATGTAAAAAATTATGACGTATAATTTTGTACAAGTAAAAGGAGTTAAATACTGCATTAAGTATTGTTTAAACAGTAATTAAAATTGACGATTTTAAAAGTAAGATGATAAGATCGCATTTTAACGCTTGCATTACGTGAACATATTTGTTTGTCAAAGTTCTTTATCGATCAGAATAATTTGCAAGATCTGAAAGCATTTTATACAGATCTGGATGTATTTTGTTTTCGTCATCTTATTGTATGCAACTTTTGCCGCACAAATACTTATGTATATGTTACGGGCAATTTGATAAATCCGGTAACTATGAATGATGACCGGTCTGTATACATAATGCCCGTATCAAGTGGGCAATATATATAAAATTGCACGATTAATCACTTTTTCCGGCCAGTATGAATAATGACAACCTTATCTTGGGCAATGTAATAAAACACAAATGAACTATAGTTTTTTGTTTATTAAATGAGATTAGGGAATAGAGATTATATAGTACTTTTATGTATTATTTAAGATATAATCTACCTATAGCTCAGCCTTAAATGAATTAATCTTCTTATAGAAAAGTAACCGAATTTATTACATTGTCCGGCTATAAATACCGGCGTATTTATACTGCCCGATCCAAGTGATAAATTCAAGTTATCTCAAACCATGATTTTTAAATTAATATAGGCCGGCCAAAGTAATAAATTTATTAAATTGACTGACCCTCTTGGTCTTTATTCATAATGATCGATCCATATTAATACTGCCCGATTAATCAATTTGACCGTAACATATATAATATTAAAGCATGGATATGTAGTTTTTAAAAATAAAATTCCAAATTTTAAAGCAACTGACTATATAAATTATACCATAATTTTTTAAATACCTGTAATACGAGCTACTCTGCCTTCAAGTTCACGTCCAGCATTGCCAACTAAGTGAGCCCCAAGGCTGAATCCGATAAGATGTATTGAGGTATAAGGAATACCAGTAACTTGGATCAGGAATCGGACAAATTGACCGAGACCTCTACCCACAGCAGGAACTCCGGAGGCAGCAGTAACGTAACCAGAAAGGGCGAGACGCCTCCAATCTAAGACTATGATGTTCGTATCACTTTTGGCCAGATAGGCTGAAATAAGATTGTTAGAAACATTACAGTTTGTACCTCACGGATGTAATGAAAGCAAAATAAACATTTTTTTTTAATTTAAAATAACTCAACTAATTGTATAGGTATATTCCATGATTTATCGTGTCGTTTTGTATGTATTTGCTAAGTTTAATGGCTATTGTGACATTTTAGTCGCAAAAAATAAATACTAAGATACACATTAGAAGTATGTACATAGTTCACTAACATTAGTAGGTTTTTTTAATGTTTACGTGTTGCAGACTAGCAACTACGAATGTTGTTGATCTGCAACATGGCATTGATATGCCGAATTAACAGTGTGTGCGACAACACCGAGCCTTGGGGTACGCCAGCATACGCCGGTGTTAGACTCATGACTTTCTTCAATCTGTAAGATTCCATTTTAAAATAAATATACTCATTTTCATTTTTATTTTCAAATGCCTTATGCCAGATCCAATCAAAAGCCTTTGCAATATCGAGGTTTACTGCCAATGCTTTCCTTTTACTCTCAATGGCTGTTGTTCATTGGTGAGTCAGGTACTCTAGAAGATCCGCACTCCGTCCATAACGAAAATGTTATATCGCATTATAGCATTTGTATGTCAATAATACATATATAAACATAAGTACTTAAGTAATTAATACATGTTTTCATTACATACATATACACTATAACTATTTAGATAATAATAATAATCAAAAGCTAATATATTGATAAAAAAATATATATTTGGTGACGTGCGTTTGTTTTTATGTACTTAAAGGTTTTTGTGTATACTTATTTATGTAAACAACTTAATGTGTAAATATTACAGAGAAGAATATTAAAAATAAATTAATCAATCAACGGTTCTTCGAGTTAGCAAGTAGTATACTGGAATTTGTCTTTAGAAAATTAACCAGAAGGCTTGGAATCTATTCGTTCATAGTCACTTTGAATTTTTAAAAGCACTTTAAACGATAGCTTTGAGTGTTTACTTACCATCTCTTATGAGAGGGTTGATATTAGTATTTTGGTTGCCGAGCCAGCCGTGGACAATAACAACAGTAGGAAGGTTGCGGTTAAAGTTAGATGACGTGATGGAGTTCGCATCATTAATGATCAGCGTTTGGGCCGACTCGGGATTGCGCCTAGAATTGATAAAAGTCTATAATATTATAAAATTCTAAACATGCCGTGTCTGTACACTGAAGCTATTAAAAAAAACTGGAATGCACTATATTTTACGATGGAAAACATGATGCATTTTTTTAGATTTCTTGTCTGTTTGTTCGGGATTTATGTAAAAACTACTGCGCCGATTTCGATGTGGTTTTTACTGATTGACAGCAGACTTAAAATCTGCGCTACTTTTAATCCTGGAAATTCCGCGATAATTTTTTTGGGAATTAAATAAAAATATATGAATACAAATTCTCGCACTGCCTCAAAAACCGACCCTAAATTGTTGACCAGCTCTCCTACTAATATGGTTTATACATATTATTTTATTATGCAAAACTTATTCTACATATATAATATATTATATAAAAGTAATATAAAAAGCTTAATTTTATATCTTCACTACAGTTTACCCCGCGGCTGCGCCGCGATTTAAACTCTGGTGCGTGCCTCTTATTTAAATAGCAGGCGTTAATACAGGTTACATTGTATTACATTTTTATGTTAGTGCTATTTGCCCCTGGAAGATTCACTTCATTTTATATCGCAAACTATCCCATCTCCCGGGAGGAAAAGTATTTATGTCCATTTTCAGTATTAAAACTACATTTAAACAAAATTACAGCAAAACCGATCCAGTACCCCTAGTAGTTTTTCCGCGAAGGCTTAAGAGATAGACATCGAGTTACTATCGCATTTTTTATAAATGATAAATTTTTATATCTATAATATTAACTTGAGAAATAATTGGTCTCCCATACAAACTTGCATCCTCTACTTCAACCCGTTCTAGTTTTATATATCTATCCCCCGTCTGTCTATCTGTAAACTACAAAATTAAAAAAATAGCCAAAATGACCAAATTGACCAAAATGACCAAAATTATCAAAATGACCAAAATGACCAAATTGACAAAATTGACCAAAATGACCAAAGTGATCAAAATTACTAAAATGACAATAATGGCCAAAATGACTAAAATGACCACAATGACCAAATTGGCCAAAATAATCAAAATTACCTGAAGTGACCAAAATTACCAAAATGACCAAATTGACCAAAATGACCAAATTGACCAAATTGACAGACAGACAGACAGACAGACAGAGTTACTTTCGCATTTATAATATTAATAAGAACAGGGAATAGGGATTAACTTTCAACGAGACTCAAGTTTACCTACCTAGTAAACAACAAATATAGATTGTTCGCTGGATCCCTTTGGATTTCATTGAGAAGTTCTATGTCAGGCTGTTCTTCAAGATCAACTGTATGCATCACGCCATTGCCATCCGGGAAATTGATGTATCTTGGGTACTCGTGTTCTAATAAATTTTCTAGCACGGGTACCGCAAAAGCGGTACATGCTGAAAAAGATAAAATAAAACGCATTTTTATTAAAAAGTCAAAATCAATTTCCAGTGTAGCTGAAAATAGTACTAATTATCAGCAGTTATAAGTAATATAACATTTATAATTATAATTTTTGAAGTTAATTATATTCTATATGTTAATTTTATAGAATTAGTTAAATGTTTTTTTTAAATTGTATTTAAAAAGAATACTCAATTTATGTACTATGAGGATATCATTTTAAGTAACATTTACTTGTTTTAGAAAAACCCTGTGTATTTATTGTGTATTATAGAATATATTGACGCAATTAATACCATCCACTTGTCGAGTTAGTACTTTTAAGATATTTTTAACCACGTCCATAGTTTAATGCAAGTTTAATACATGATAACAGTATATACAACGATTCTAAGATAAGTTAATATATAATACAAATATTTTATTGGAATTAAGAGGACAAATAATGACTTACTAGCAGAAACAAGCAATAAAAACACTAAGGCTTGCATCGCGGACGGTCGTTTAGTGTTAATTTTGACGTTTCATGCATTCCAGCCTTTATATTGGGTAATTATCTGTATTTAGTAATTACTCTTATCTCAAACTAAGATTAAATGCACCGTAGTGGTAACATTATATCAATTTCGAATCTTATACGTAATATTTTAGGGTTCCTATATCTAGTTATAAATATGATATAGAACAAAAGAGCTTAAACTATTATGACGATCCTGGTAGGATAAAGTTAGAAACCTATCGAAGTCCTAAACGCGGTTATCACTTACCTTCAAAGTATCCCAAGACATTCTATGCTCCGAATAGATTGGTGCACCTGCCGGTGACGGCAGCAGGTCGTGGCTGCAGTCGTGTCAGCAGCAGCAGGGTGCTGGCAGCTGGTATGCCAACCTACAAGGAGGCGGAGTAGAGCGGCACTCGCAGGATTTGCAGCAACCCTCGCAGCTCGTGGCACCGCTAGGATACAGAGCCAGCATAAAGTAGCCCGTACTTGGTCCTGGTCTACAAGACAGCATCGAAGACTCACGGAGCTGCACACTTTATAGTTAAGAAGACTAAGTTCCTGCTTCAGATGGCAGAGTTATATGAGAGAAGAGCTGCCTGTAGATAGATATTAGATTTGTTTACTAGGAGGATTACTCCAGTCGAATGCATCTGGTCGAATGCTTACTGCAAAGAGGAATGTCCCTGGTTTTATATAATTTCCGAGGAACACGCGGATTCTATTTTTAGAAATTTTCAAATATAGTATCACAACCTGAGAATATTTAAAAAAATGTTATGCGACCTACCCATTATATATTTTATAATATATTTTTGAAGTTGAATAAAGGAAAGCTAAATATACTCATTCTGTTTTATAGATGCACGATGCACGAATCCTCATAAATACAACGCAGCTTGTACGCCTGTGAGTTTTGGTCGAGTAAGAGGTACAGCCTCTAAATGCTAAGCGTGCACTATTTGTAAATACTAGACTCAAATTAAACATAATGCCGTGCGCGTTGTCAATGATCCCATACTCGGAGACGGTCTAGATACGCTCGGTCTTCCGAGAGACTTCGCGTCTCTTTACGTATTCTATGTGTATACAACAATAAACGGTGCGCATAACCCTGCTTAACCGGCCTACTAGTTACTATCATTGCGAATTAATTCCTGATGGCGAGAACACGTCCATCAGGGTTTGATAAGAGTCTTACTGAATTCGTTGTTTTTATTAAATCCCAATACCTTAACACGAGGACACCACAGCGATGTACTGTTCAAAATGGTGTCTTAGTCTTCATTCTCCCACCGCACCGCTCGCCATCGGCTGGGTATTCAACCACACTTCCTTGAGCCGCTTCGTTCATGTACGCAACGTTTATCTTGCGCACTTGGATTTAGAATGAGCTACCAGCGGAGGTTTTCCCACTGCACTACGATATAGAGTTTTTCAAAAAGGGTGTCTAAAGATTTCTTTGAGGCCAGCAGCGCGTTGTTGACATCTTTGGTGTTTCAGGCGTTTATAGGCGACAATGGTAGCCGCTTTCCATCAGGTGGGTCATCAGCTTGTCTGCTGTAGACACTTCAACTACAAAAACACTGTGAAAGGATAAAAAACCTCATTCATTCTTTATTGTGTGTGAATGTGAAAGTATCGTGAATAAAGCTCAACGTTGTTTCGTTTTTCTTTACTTACGAGCCTTCATATTTACTTATTTTCAAAAACATTGTATTTATTGACCTCTTATCGTATAGTTTTTTATCGTATAATTATTTAATTTAGATAATACTCCAAAAAAATATTATTTTGTTTGCGAAATGTTATCCACGGTAAAATCAGAAATTGCTTATGAGATAAGAAGAAATTATTGTTGTATAGTGATTTGAGATAAGAAATAATACTATTGGATTGTCATATATGTAAAAAATTCATAAGTAAATTCATTCATAGATAGATAGATAATTTGCATGTATTGTATTAGTATAGACAATGTAAATCTAAAAAAACTTTTCCGAATTCTTCGAAGAAGATAGCTTCACTGAGTGATTTGTTGTCGTCGTAACGGAAATAATTAAAGGTGTATGGAATTCTTCCACTGACGGAATTCGCCACCTTGACTATAGATAAAAATTTTTAGACTGTGGCATAAAAACCTCTTGGGATTATTAGCAAAAAAATAAATAAATTTGTAAACTAAATTGAAAGCCGCGAATGACTGTACTATCGTGTTAATGTAGTCTCGAGTGCTTGCAGCGCGTCCAACACCACTTGAATACTACAACAAAAATCGTATTTGAAATGCGACGTTTGGTAAATATTTATTTAGGTTTCTCGCAATTATCACGTTGTAAATGGCGCATCTGCACTTTTTATTCTTTGTACGCTAAGCAACGACAGTTTCTTTGTCCAACGCTGCCTTGTGATTCATACATGGTCCGAAATCTTTGTTTCCAAACTGGAGTATATCCCGCGGCTGCGCCGCGGGTCAAACTCTAGTGCGTACCTCTTATTTAAAGAGCAGGCGTTTATACAGGTTACATTGTATTATATTTTTACGTTGGTGCTATTTGCCCTCTCAAAATTTACTTCATTTTATATCGCAAACTATCCCATTTCACGGGATGAAAAGTATCTATGTCCATTTTCAGTATTCAGACAGATAGAGTTACTATCTCATTGAATTTTTATATCCATAAATTTGAGAAATGATTGGTCTCCCATACAAACTTTTATTCCTTATTTGAAGCCGTTCTAGTTTTATTTATATATTCTCCGTCTATCTATAAACTACATACAACCAAAAACAACAAAAACTACCAAAACTACCGAAACTACCAAAACTACCACAACTACCAAAACTACTAAAACTACCACAACCACCAAAACTACCAAAAGTACCACAACTATCACAACTACCAAAACTACTGAAACTACCAAACTACCAAAACTACCTAAATGACCAAATTGATCAAAATAAATAAAATGAGGAAAATGGCCAATAAAAAACCTATCATATTTTCTGGGATAACCTAATCTATCCTATAATCTGGTATGAGAAATATCTCTTGTACACCTTTGGTATTAAATTTACATATATACCGAATTTCAGCCAAATCGGTCCATTCGTTTTTCAGTAAAAGCATAAGAAACAGAGAGACAAATATATTTTTTATCCCGGAATTTATCCCATATTTCGGGATAAAAAATATCCTATGTTCATCCTCGGTATCGAAATATATATACATACTGAGTTTCAGCCAAATCGGTCCCGTAGTTTTTCCTTGAAAACGGATCAGACAGACTGAGTTACTTTCCCATTTATAATATTAACAGGGATAGGAATTTTGTAATCCTCGAGCACCTACGGCGAGCCCCGTCCGGATTGGTCGCAAAATGTCACAGGACGATTGCCAGCATTACCACCACTCTCTTGCTTGCTTGCACAGCGACTCAGCCGCCAAGTGCATTTACGTTCTATCGAACTTATCAGATGCACATACTTGTTTTCAATTTATTGAGTTGCAAATATTTAAGTCGAGTCAGCGCATATCGAATAAAATATGTATGTAGTGCTTTTTACCGACCCTCGCTTGTCTCGTTTCCATCGGTAGTCTGATTTTCCTTATATTCCAGAAACGGAATACCACCTTTACCACGTTGGAAGTTAACTACTTGTGTAACTGCTCCGCACTTTAAGGCACACACGGGCAATTTTTTGAGCAATTATTGATTGAAACTGTAATGGATTAATCTGGAGCAGTTAAGTGGAGCAATTGCAATAAAATGCGCCAACTGTTTCGTAAATATTGCTTCTAATTGCTCCATATATTATGCATTTTTCTAAGTCGCTATATGAGTTGCCGAATATCCAATCAGTTTCGAAATTTTTAGGAAATTTTCTTTTTATTTCGTTTGTACGTATAAATACGTCTCGGTTTCGCGAGAGGAATAGGCCGGCGAAGAGGGCTGGGGGTGCCAAATTATTTAAGTTGCTGTATTTTGAATGGTATTGTGTGGCTGTATCTCAGCAACAGCTTGCTACATATTGCTATCGCCTTAAATTACTTGATATAGTCGTGACGTCATAGTAGACGAGAATTGACCAGGATTGAGCAATTTTAGTTCCTCGTGTAAGAGCATCTTTACTGGTTGCTGCCTGCTAGATGACAGACTAGTATCACCTTTTTTTATAAAGGTGAATACGTTTTCTGCCGTCTCTTCTCTCTTCTTAGGTCCTAGAGTTTTAGATTAGTAATAGTTTTACCATTTACAGCGCTGTTTTTGCATTTTTCCGTTTATGAATTCGTGTCCTTCCAATTTCATAATCTTCGGTTCACCTTACTGTATGGAGACCGAAGCTAGCCATTTTACTGGTTCGGCCATAGCCATCGTATAATTTAATGCTAGGGATGATAGCATAATATTACTAGCGCTTTCTTTAAATTTTACATCATCATTCTAAATCTTTCCCAAAGACCGCTTTTTCATTTAATACACTCATTCTTACAAGGCTCCATCGCATTTTCCAGGGTTCCAGGTTCGGGCTTAAAAAGCAGACTATCCACGCTTGCGAGAAAGCCACGTTGCTTTAGAACTCGTTCTGAGGGATACTCAAAACTTACTTCTTCATTTAACCCCGAGCTTCCGACGCTAGTCCAGGGTGCTACAGTGCACTTCCGGCGTGTAGATGTCGCCGGGCACCGACAGCTCCGAAGACCAACTCTTTGAAATTCTGGTTCGGAGGCCATGGGTGGTACCCATATACGTGGGACAATCAGAAAGTTTAGCGAAAATAAAAACATGTTCTATTTATTAATTACATTTTTCAAAGTACTCTCCACCAGCTTCTATTCAAAGTTTCAAGCGTCTGAACCAGTTTTCGAAACACTTTCTCCTATCCGCCGCAGACACCTCTTTTGCAGCTTACTCGAACGCTGACAGCACATCTTGCGGCGACGAAGATTGTATCCCTTTGAGCTGATTTTTTATTTTCGGGAATAAAAAGAAGTGACACGGTGCTAGGTCAGGGCTGTAAGGAGGGTGACCCAGGAGTTTAACCGGCGTGCTGTCCTGGAAGTCCCTCATTTTGAGCGCGGTATAGGCGGGAGCGTTGTCGTGGTGGAGCAGTATCCCGCGGAGCCACAGGGCTTGTTGCTCACAACAGAGAAAACTTTTACCAAGCATTTGGTAGTATACTATCCGGCGTTGATGCTTCTTTGGTTCCGTAAAGGAATTGATACCAAGTAGCCAGTAAAATTGAAAAAACTAGCGATCAAATCGAGTTTTCTTCATCACTCAAAGTTAGTCGGCCGCGCTTAAATTCGTTGTACCAACGATACACGGTTGCCTTAGAAGGGCCTTCATCCATGAATGACATTTGAAGTCTATCGTACCATTCGTTCGGTTTCGGGTGTTACTTGAAATCGTAAAAATCACAGCGCGAAAATGTTCCCGGCGCAGATTCATTTTTCAATGAGATACGATAATTTAAATTAGCTCGCAAACAATGTGGAGGGTAATTTTGAAATTGGAACGTACCTATTTTTAGTTATGAATAATCATATTTTCAAAATAGATTATAACTGGCCAGTCTCTCAAAGATAAAAACTGTTTTTCGCTGTACTTTCTGAGTGGCCTGGTATTTCACGAATAAATTTTTAATCCATTATTTTAAAGGCATACCTCATGACGTCCGTCCGCTAGGTCGTGTGATAGGTCAATTACTCCTCGCTTTCCTACAACCCTCAATTTGAGGGTCGTAAGAAAAAACCCTAGACCTCTCTGGTTTTGCATTAGCGAGCGAGTTGTTAAGCGCGGTCTAGAATTCAAGAATAACCTACTGTCGCTCAAGCAGACGGACCCTTAGGTCCGATTAAGTTTTGTTAATCCACTGTTGTGTGTAATTGTTAATATTATTATACTTTAAGCTCCTAGCATATACTTGTAAGGGTGGTATTTATTAAAATAAAAGGCTCATAGCCGAAGTAACATTTTTTTATTTACCTGGTCTTATTTATGGGAATCGATAGTCTATCCGCGACTTTGAATTCTCATACTGTAAACTTAGACTGGTTGCCCCTCAGGATAACCGGGCCTTTACTAGTTTCGCGCGTTATAGCGTGAGACGTAAAAATTTTATATAACACAACATTTGTCTGTTTTTTTTTATTAAATTTCATAACATTGACGTAATTGTTAACGACGTGAGCTTGCCTTGGGAATGCGCACACTGCGATCACTCTTGTTCTTAACCCCATCTTGCGCCTCACCTACACTGCGTGCCGTCGGACACCATGACATGACTCATAGAGATGGTGTTTTTACTTGACATTTAAGCGAGAACTATATTAGGTCTACGTACACATCTAAGATCATTTCCAGTGATTTATTTACACTAGGGGCATTAAAGGCTAGTGCCCAGGGCGAAATTTTCGAGGGCGGCAAAATTTGGAGTGTCAGCAAAAAACTTGTCAACTTTCTGCTATAAAAATCAATGATTTTCAAAAATTGAAAAGTTTTTGGTTTCACGTCAAATCTTAAAAATCGAGTTCTCATTGGATATTTGGAAGTTTACGACACTTAAGGTAAATCGGGTCCTGCTCATTTCAAGCTGGTTGTAGCAAATTCTTCTCGGCTTCAATTAAAGTTGACAGTTGACACTCGGGTAATAACGCATCCAAAGTTTGAGACACAGAATAACAATATGTACATACATGCCATCATAAGCCTCCAGTAATCGACAAAATCTGGGATCGCTAGTTCGGCGGCGGGTACGGAGCGTCACATCGCATGGCGTGGATGCAGCATATAAAATCCATGAGCTCTTAAGTGCCCAGATTGGCGTATCTGGCTAATGAGTGTCTAATGTAGTTCTACCTTTATCGTTATATTTTAGCCAATCTTACAATCTGTATAAAATTTATAAACATGTGCTATTTTAGTGAAGCTATATTATTACACAGTTTATTCAAAATCTGTTCAGTAGTTTTTGCATGAAAGTTTAATAAATGTCTATAATTACAAATTTTGTCATTTATAATATTAAGGCCCACTTGCACGCATGGTTAGGTTAAATAAACAAATGTAGAGTTTATAAACTCGGGGTTAGTTAATTAAAAATTTAACTCTCATTGTCCTTTGCGCCGTTAAAAAATACCACCGGGTTAACTAACCTGACATATCTTTTGTTTAGTTGGTAACATTGAAAGGTCTATGCTTATATCTCTATCTCTTTTACACTACAGCACATGGTATATATGCTTCCTTAAATATCTTGCATTGTATGACAGTTGAAGATTTTTAATTTAACCGTATTTTCTCACGTCGTTTATTTACTTTTTTATGTGAAAGTTATAAAGTAGGTTATTTTTTAAGAATAATGCATAAAAAGCCGGGTTTACGTGCCCACAATTTCACAACTAGTGATGATATGCTTTTATGTGATACAGTAGCGCAATACAAAATCGTAATGGTGATTAAAAAAGATGATGTAGCTAACCTACAGCAAAAATATGAAGCTGGCTCAAAGTAACAAAAATATACAATTCGAGTACTACTGGGGCCCAATTCTGCTATTAATATCTCGTGAAAATCGCCGAACGCTACCGTCGTAATCGTATGTTTGCCTGATTCGGTATTCTGTTAATTCTCACGGCGTGCCCGTAGCACACCACTCTATCTTTATAAACATTTGTAAGGGGAAACTCGCTAAATAAAGGTTTAAAAATATTGGTAGCTTTTCAATATTCATTTCGGCTAATATTTCTGCTAATGGTAGTACCAGTTTTTTTTCTATTATTATTCTACCGCGACGGTATTGAGAAGATATTGTGGATTTAGTAGAATACGAATTTTTGACACTGTCGCAATGGAATTGTAATTTGAATATCTCCGCAAGATATTGAAATAGCAGAATTGGACCCCTGGTTATACTCGAACACTAAAAAGCTAACATATACTTGAGATTAAACTTCACTAACCCTGCGTTAGCGACTCAACCTTTCCACATCAGTGGGCTAAGTATTTAGAAGTTTAACCCTGGGGTTACTCTTAACTTTTATTGGCGTGAGTTAGCAGTTAACTCCAAGTTAGTTGAGCTAACCCAGGAACGTGTAAATGGGCTTAATAAGATAAGAAGATATATTTTTCAAGATAGATTAATTCTTCTATGTTGTTGGATTTGCAGAATGATACTTATTTACCTAAATAGATGTAGCTGTTAATATATAATATTATTTGTTAGTACCCTGTACTTTTAAGCTGGCCGCTCACCTGAGACTTGGATAGGAACTGCATTTTACAAACCTTGGTATAGAAATCTTTAAAACGGGCGATAATGATTGATACATTTTATACCCGAAACTGCAATAGTATATTTTTTTATTATGTAGCAACTTCAGTAACAGGTACTAAAATTTGATCCATTACTATAAAAAAATTGATTTCTTTGTATAAAAAGTCATTATTTTACAAGATCTGCAATTAATGTTAATAATATAATTATCCAAGCACTTCAAATACCTACATAATAAGAGTTTATCAAAATCAGAACGATTGCTTTATCAATCCTAAACAAATAAATCTCAACGCATTAAGTGGTAATCAATCATATTCTGTTATCAATTTTTCAGGTCTATGGGGGTATCGATGCCGTAATTATACGTAAGTATATATATTAAATATATCATAGACGTACTTTTATCTAAAAAACGTGTGCGTCTTGGGACGCCCGACAGAAGTGATAACTAAAACTAATCTAAGTTGAACTATTTAATATTGAAGTTGTTTAACTTGAGAAAAGCTTAGGTTATCACTTAAATTTTATTTACCATATAGCGCGTGGGTTAGAATGAGAGAGGAGAAGCCTGCCTACAGCTGCCGTCTGCGTGAGAGAAAGGGAAGCCAGACAGACTGGCGCCGTAACGCGTTACATAACGAAGCAGTTTACCCTCCCAAAAGAAGTTATTACTTCAAAAATATATATTTATTATGGTAAATCAGAGAAATAAATATGCATAGGTATACTGGTATATAAACGTAACAGTGCATTTCTGGTATGTCATATATAATACTGAAGTAGATTATCTGGATTGTCGGTGATAGGCAAATTAACTTTATTTTTTTGGCACCGAGTTCAAAATTAGGTATATGGGTACAATGGCAAATAAGTATTACATGGTGGTAGATAGCATTTTTTATATTTATTTTAGATGCTTTTGGGGTTTTTTGAAGTTGGTTTGCGTGGTTTTTGAAAGCTTATTTATTACTAGCTGATACCCCCGACTTAATCCGCGTGGTGCGGTTTTTTATCTATCCCACGGGAACTCTTTAATTTTTTGGGATCAAAAGTATCCTATATGTTGACCAAGGATATAAGCTACCACTATATAAAAATTCATTTAAATCGGTCCAGTCGTTTCGGAGATTAGCCGGTACAAACAGACAGACAAACAGAGACTCAAAAAATCTAAATTAGTTCTATTTCACTTCTTACATCCCCCTGACTCAGTTTTTAGCATTTTTTTCATTATACAGAAATTTGACCTCTACAGTTTTATTATATGTATAATGTAATATAGATTTCAGAGTCATAAATTACGGCCTTGGTTAGGACCACGTGTACCATAAAGTGCCTATCAAGAAAATCGAAGCATTCCCGTGTTAAAGAGATTTCGCGAACCACGTCCTGGTAAATAATATAATGTTATTATCGGATAATTATATGTACATTCTTATCGGATAATTATGTTGCTTGTCGAATAATTATATTCTTATCGGTTTTTTATCAAATTCCACAAAGTGGATGGGAAAGTTAGGCGATTTAATTTTTATTTATTCAATAGATAGTTTTCATCTTGTGTAAAAGAAATCAATTGAAACACTATTTGTTGATATGACATTTTTATTTATTTTCTTATCAGTCATTATTTTAAATCACAAATTTTCATGTCTTAAAAGGGATAACTTCTACCGGTGTTCATCCTGTACATTCCACTTCTGCAAAAAAAGATTAAATTATTATTACTAAATAAATCAGGCCAAATTATACTTAAAGTTATACAAAACCACCCGAGTGGTGCATGCTCACTGCCGGCATTTTATATACACGCCCTTCGAGTGAAATCCGCATTATTATTTATGTCTATAGCTATCGCTCCTTTATTTTTTCAACTAGATTCTATGTTAATTTGTTCAAATTTACTTACACAAAACACTTTTAAGTAAAGTAGAAATTACCTTTATACAAATTAATCGCTCCTATGAAGCCCCTATTTCAGTTGATTATTTACAAATTAACGTATATGTATACTTGGGAAGAGAAATATATCTAGGCATAACGAATAATTTTGTGGTGAAAAATAGAAATGCTTACCCAGTCTTCCGTAAATCATTGTTGCCCATGTGGAATTCCCTTCCACTGCAATTATTCAGGCTGATTTGGAGAGTGCTTGAGCATTCTCTGCCGATCAAGTGGTTGTACACAATAGTTGCGGAGAAAAACTCCCACGAACGATTGTGATTGCAAATGTTTGTGAAACAGCCAGGCTGGGAGATACCGCCATTAGGGAAGAAATCTGCGTTAGCTATTGCTGTGCCAATACCGAGACCACCCATAGTATAACCGCCATCGGTATGGATGGCCTCTACGTAGACAGCATCGTTGGGGCCGAGTCGATTAGAGTTAGAGCTCCACAGAGGGCCAGCAGGATCAAGACCTAATAAATGATAAACGAAATAATTACTATTCGGTATTTCTATTGTAAATAGATTTATCCCTAAATAAATACAAAAATTAGCAGACAAATATATACATTGTTTATTAACAAATTAAGCAAGTTAAGCTTGTATTATTAGTAACATATGTACTATGCATAACTTCAGAGTAATTCCCTAACACCAGAATAGACAACAAAGTTCCTTTGCAAAGTTTACCCTACTGGAAACCTAGAATATATAAAATGATTGTCATATATGGTTTAGTCTTCTCCAAAAAAGTAGTTTCTGCCAATATGTTTCAACTAGTTGACCCATTCCAACTTCGCTGGGCGTCATTAAAAAATACACATGCACCCACGCACAGACGCACACACGCACATATGCAAGCACGCACGCATATCAAGGTTTAATTAAGCTTTGTAATCCTTAATTAATTCATAAATGCAAAAACACTCACACTGCCTCGTACGTGGATGTGCGCAATACTTGCGTCAAACATTATTGGTGTAAAATATTTGAGAAGCGTTCTCATGCCCACTTCACTGCGCTTAAAACATTTTTACTTTTTTGATTTATCAATCACAATCAAATATAGCATATGTCACTTGGAAATAACATAGATTTCTACTCTTAAAAGTATTTGCAAAATCGGATCAGTAGTACCAGACATTACCCCGAACACCCAAACTCACAAACTACCTCTTTATAATATTAGTACAGATGTGACTCCAGAGTGTATGAAGATAACAAGAAGTATTCACCTAAGACAGCATCATCTACAAATATTAGAAAATCCCAGATTTCCATTGAGTAATACACTTCATATCTTACCTGTAACACGCGCAAGTCTTCCGCCAAGCAGACGTCCAGCGTTTCCGACCAAATGACTTCCCAAACTAAATCCTGCCAGATGCATAGAGTTGAATTGAGCACCAGTGACTTGGTTGACGAAGCGTAGGAATTGTCCAAGACCTCTACCAACATCGGGAACTCCTCTGACAGCTGTTACGTAGTCAGACAACGCAAGACGTCTCCAGTCCAGGACTATTATGTTCAGATCGTACTTTCCAAGAGCCGCTGGATACAAAATATAAGGAATAACTTTTGCTACTTTATGTATAAAACGCTGTGATTTTCATTTTAACAAAAAAACAAAATTAAATGGTGTTAGTCTATCTGCAGTGAAAAGTGCCAAAGATGTGACGAACATTCACTGTTTTTTCCATTAGATTACGGTGTCCAGAAAAAAACATTTAAGTAATCGAAAGTACTAGTACCTAATAGTAAGTAGTAGTAATAGAAAGTAGTATTTTGTTGAACACAATTTTCACTGAATTATTTTAATCTTTTTTTTCTAAATTTTCTACTCCATAGTGAGAGAGGAAACAGTTTGTAGGACTTTGAAGCGAATGTTTATGCAGCCTTGAAAATGATCTAGTTCCTCAGTTAAATACCTAATGGTTAGAGCTTTATTAAAACTTTCACTTCAACACTGTGGGGACAAATAGAATACACCTTTCCTCCTTTTATATAAACTCAGCAGTAATAAGTAATAGCTCTGATATAAATGAATAGGCGGACAAACAGACAGAGTTTTATATGGTTTCCGTTTTTTCCAAAATGCATGGTTACTTACGGTAGCTATTTGTATATGTATATAAAATAGCCAATTTTATAATGTAACTAGAATATGTCCACGACTTCGTCCACGCTTGACTTGAGATTCTCGGGATACAGCATTTAAAAAAGAACGTAAGCTATCGTTTTAATGAAAACTGTTGGAATTATCAAATTTTTACGCATCCGAATTACTACAAACTGCTCCCAGGAAGACTTCCGCGGGATTCCCAGGAGAAAAAAAATATCACACATTTTATAATATAAAATTTGCTATCGATTAGTGAAAATTGTGTCGGAATAAGTTTATTTTTACGCACCCGAACTACTAAAACCGCTTCCAGGAAAATTTCCGTGGGATTCCGCGGAAAAAAAATATCACACATTTTATTACATAAAATATGCTATCAATCAGTGAAAAATCGCATTGGAATAGGATTTTTTTCAATCTGGCCGTTTCAAATAATTCCCAGAAAATTTCCCGGGATAAAAATAGCGCAGGTTTTAAGTCTAAGAATTAGCGCAAACCGCATAGAAATCGGCCCAGTAGTTTTTACGTGAATGCCGAACAAAGAGACAAGAAATTTAAAAATATGCATCGTGTTTCCGTCGTTTATATAGTCTATTCTAGTTGTTTTTTTTTAAATAGCTTCAATATACAAACACGGCATGCTTAGAATTTTATAATATTATATAATTGGCTATAATATAATGTATATGTAATATGTACATCGCTTTAAAAATAAATAAATAATAAAATATTTAAAATTAACAATATACCATCTCTGATAACATCATTGAGTTCAGATTTTTGATTGCTGAGCCAACCGTGGACTATTACAAGTGTAGGTACACGAGCATTAAAATAAGACGACGTGATAGATGCCTCATTGTTAATGACGAGTGTCTGAGCTGATCGCGGATTACGTCTGAAAAAGAAATGATAGAGAATTTAGTTTCAATATGTTTAAAACAAAGCGAACTACAAGAAATGAAAATCAAAAAGAAATTCATGTTAATGAGAATATCATCATAATATGATGAGAAATCTTGTATGCATATAGGTTCACATATGAGATTTCTATATGTTGTTATACGTAGCTCTCTACATAGGTAGAGAACTTGCGAAAAATTAATAAAAGGATTTTTCTATAGTTAAAATTAAAACGTTAAACAAAATTATCGATCGCGGTATAAAACTACTTTTTTGCACAATTCAGAAAATACGGATAAAAAATATTAATAATTAAATTATTTTTGATTTAATAATTAAACTTATGGTCCTAATGAAAATAAACTGTATAATATTACTCACCGAGTATATAACAGATAAACATTGTTTGCTGGATTCCTTTCGATCTCTTTAAGGAGTTCTAGGTCAGGCTCAGCTTCGAGATCAACTGTATGCAATATACCATCGCCATCGGGAAATTCAATGAATCTTGGATATACCTGTTCATCCCGAGGCACGGGTCCCGCAAATGCGGTATATACTGAAATAAAAATATTATGGAATTTGTTAACTATATAACACTATTGCGTGTATATTCATGATTTCATTTAAGGTGTTCAGCGCTAAAAATGTATGAATGTAATATTGATTTAAAAATAAGTTTAATTTAACAAAGTGAAGCCTCATACATGATTAGTATTTGTATGGAATTCACAAACAACGTATAGAGTTAAAAAAACATTAAAAGTGAAGTGATGGTTATGAAAGCTATTGTTTTAACATAAAGAAGATGATATTATAAGGAATTAATTGACTAGGAAAAATATATAATACTGATGTAGGTACCCATAGAAATAAGAAAGAACAGCAATATCCCACGCATCGTGCACAGTTTTCAGGTGGTGTAACGACATTAAATTGATCCCAATCTATTTATTGATTAATTATCAATTAATTGATCTTATCAGGACATAAGCGGATTAATGTTTAGCATGTTGCAAATTTATTTAATTCCTAATTGTTTTTAATTATTGAATCATTTTGGATATAATAATAATAACAAAGCAATTTCGATAAGTTCAGATGATACAGCAGTTTTTTTTACATAGTAGCAATGTTTACAAATATTAATCAATTTTCAACATTTATTTGCCAGGTGGTAGGGCATTTGCCTGCCTGGAAGGCTACCACCCCTGGTCTGGAGTATGCCACCATAACAACGTTGAGTTGAGTTCCGGCATGAGTGACCAGGTTCCAGTTCGTTCGAGGACAGCAGTGCATTGGTAGCACCTCTATTGTTGCTAATGTCCATAAGCGACGGTAACCATTTTCCACCGCAGTTGGGCCCTCAGCCTGTCTGCTGTGCTTTGGCAATGAAAAAAAACATCCAGTAATCCATCCAAAATTTTCGTGATGCATGTCATCTCTCATTATAAAGAATACTTTACATGAATATCATCATAAAAGGACTATGTGGATAAAACAAAATGTTATTACGAGGGTTGAAAAAGAGTTATAAAATAATGTGAGCATGCAAAGAGAATATTGGAAGAGACTAACAAAATGATTGTATAAGAGCAGTTTTATTAGGAGCTTTAGCATTTACAGCAAAGGTTAATAGCACTTTAACTGACGTGCACATATGAAAAGTTCAATGTAATGAATCCCTGCCTACTTCTGTATACTTACTACTTCTGTATAGAAGCATAATACTAGAGAGTGACAATGGTTCAGTAAATATGTAACTCGTAACGTACTCTGCAAATATAGTTGGCGCTATCCGTTCTTGTTTTTATAAGAAATCTTGATTAAAACTTTCGATCAGCATTATTTAAAATATAGTTTTCTATACTGAACTCAGGCAAAAATTCAGTCCTAATAGCTCCTTTTTAATTTAATGAAATTTAAAAAATGAAACGAAGCAAAAGTAATATAGCCGAATAACTATAATCTATATATAAGCTCATCAGAGCTTTACTGATCATAATTCATCATAGAATGCCATGATGTGTGTGGGTATTTATAATGTATAACAAATGAATTGTCTGGAAGTGGGCGCTAACAACTGCAATACAGTATTATACTACAGCAGTTGTTTGCGACATCAAATTGTTTCTGTATACTATGTTAATGGTTTCGAATAAATTCTTTAATTCTTAAATTCTTTAATTAATATCTTTTGTGATCTTTAACAATCTAATGTTTCTATTGCTTAAATAACGATCATCTCTCTTGATATTAACACTGATTACGTTATAATTCACTTTGGTTAAGGCAATGAATCGCAGTCGAATACTTGGTGCGCTGGCGACTATTCTCTAGAAGAGGTTTTATATCTCTCTTCTTATGGCCACCCCGCGTCCCTAGCTACGACGCTCCGCGAGAATGACATTGACAACATATCACTCTTGACAGTATGACAGAGACGTTTCAGTGAACCGTCTACATATATATTAATACGTGAAGCAAAAATTATTGTACCCCTTTTTACGAAAATTGCGCTGATGGAGGAGTATAAAATTTCGCACACTTATAGTTTATATAGAGAAGGAGTGAAAAATGCTAACATTTTTTTTAATTATCCATAAAAAATACATTACGCACTACCATGTATTTGACATGCACACGCATATATACTCTTTTGTTTACTCTTAAAGTCAAATTAATAGTGTAGCCTTGGCAAAATCTGTGATTATAGAAGTATAGTCTTTGACAACAGAAACTTGATAATGTTCAAACTTATAATTTAAATTAATTATGGTCGAATTTCGACCACTAGTAATAATAAACTCGCAGGGGGGTTTTGTGACGAAGCCTTAGGTGAGTAGCAACACTTGACACCAGGGGGCCAAGGTAAGGCCCCCGCCTTCATGCTTGCCTTAGCCAGCCAGCATGGACTGGAGATCGCTAGAGCTAAGACTAAAGCTCCATGGGTGGAAGTGATAAACGGCATAACGTCAGAATTAACTTCGGTGAAGCTGCAGCCCAATTCTTCACACCCCTTAGCCACTCACACCCATGTTACCCTTCACCAATCGTTTACGGCATTTTTTGGGGCCCATGCAGGGAGTGGCGAGTCACCGTCTGCCATTTTATCCACGTTCGACAAATATGGATAAAACGATGGGCACAAGAAAAAGTGTGAAAATGAGAATTTCTCTAAATACTACAGTATTTTTACTATTGACCAGAGGGTGTAACAGTGTTTTCGCTCTAGCTCTTTAGCTTTTCGTAGTTTTTTTGGCAAAAACGTGATCTTTATGTTTTTTGATGTCCGTCTGTCTTTGCATGTTATATATATAGCCATTTTTCTCGGAACGCTACTAGTTTACACTCAGTGGTTTATATGGACAAAATTTGGCAAGAAGGTGTAGTCTATATTGTAATACACAATACTGAAGAGAATCTGCGAAATAGCTAAAAATTACTTCTGGCGTGTTATTGAGGGTTGAATTTTTTTCCAATGTAGATAGTGTAGGAAATCTTTAGGGAGATCTTAAAATATTCTTTAATATATCTTTTATTTAAATCAACAGTTGTTAACCTGCAAATATAGAAAAACTATGCCCTCCATATGTACTTTTTGAACTGTGAAGTAGATAATTATAGAAATATAAGGTAGTGGTACAAAAATACTTTCGACGAAAATTAGTTTACGGCAAAAATCGTTGCTCAGTTTTTGAGACATTTAGTATGTTCTTCCAAATGATTGTATAATAGTAAAAACTTATTCAGATTTCCTAAGATCGTCGTTCCCACGACAAGTGTTCTATCTACTCTGAAGTGTGCTAGGGCACTGACGACCGACCAAATGGTTATAGGAGACGGTCGCAGCAAACAGTTTCTAGATACGGTTGTGATTAGAAATGTTGAATAAGCAACCTGGCTGCAAGATACCACCGTTGGGGAAGAAGTCGGCATCGGTCACTGCTTACTGCATCATCGACTGCATCATCTGTTGGAGGTCTGGGTATCGACCCCGACCTCCAACAGTATAGCCACCATCGGTATGGTTTGCCTCAGTGTATATACCATCGGACGATCTAAAGCGATAGACATTGTAGTTCCATAGAGGACCAGCAGGGTCGAGACATGTGTAATAAAGTTTTAAATTTAACGTAAAAAGTGATAAACAATCCTTCAACATAGGTATAAAATTTCAAAAATACATTAATTTGCATATGAAAATATTTTTAACAAATATCACGATTAAACATCACACATCATTTATACTTGTCCTACGTAGTGTATTTATTTGAAGTATATTATTAAACACTTTCTTATAATATCTTATGGATATCTATGTGATAGCGGATGTTAATGAAAATTAATTGCTTTCTTTTTCATATATTGCTGGATTAAGCGGCAAAGAAGTTTTGCGTTATCAGTCATTCCTCATTAGAGCGATTACATAAGTTAGCATTTTTTACCAACATTATGAATATTGGGCCCGATTAATTTTTCTACTTTGAAAGAAATCTAAAATTGTAGATCTTTTTATTACCTACAACTTTGTCATTTAACTTTTTTCTACAGGACTTGTAGTTTTGTCGGAAATCGAGATAAACCATTTTTTACCCTTAAAAACTTACCCCCTATATGTTCTCTACATTTTCCAATGGGTTTCATCCTACTATCATTTTTTTTGGTTTCAAAAATTATCGATCCTGGTCTAGAAAGAATACAACTTCCCGCGGCCGGGCGGCCTGTCGTAAGAAGTGACAAAACAACCCAAAGCCGGGTGGCAGTTTATTTGCCGTCTGGATGACTACCATCCCTGGTGGAGAGTATGCTATTATAACAGCCTTGAGTTGTGTTCCGGCATTATGGGCCAGGTTAAAGCCTCCGTTTAGAGAGCGGCAGCACATCGGTAGCACCTTTGGTGTTACAAATGTCCTTAGGTGATGGTAACCGCTTTTCAACCTGTGGACCGTCTGCCTACCTGCTCATGAACTCATGCAATAGAAAAAAAATCAGCAATATTCCTGCTACGTGTTGTCTGGAAGAGATCGCTTTTTAGCGATAAGACCGCCCTTTGTACACAATTAGAATAATAATAGTTGGTAAGTTTTCTGTAATGGTGTACAATAAAGTGTTATCTATCTATCTATCTATCTATCTAAAAAATGTAACTAAGAGCTAATTTTTTTTTCAGTGTACACAGTCTTATTTTTAGGTTGTATCGTCAACCAGTTCTGGAAAAACATGAAACATGAAAGACGATGATTCTTAGTGACCTTTTTAAGTAAGTCAATAGGTAGCGAAATTTTAGCTCCCAAAATAGTGAAAATGTGTGGCTACCTCCTGCCTTTTAAACTATGAAATGGATAATTAGAAAAAATATATGTAGAAGAGCTTAGAAAATAATTTCAAAGACAAATTATTTTGACCTATATTCATTGAGTAGTTTTTCGATTACCTACTTTTATATATTATGGCTCCATAGTCAAAAGATAACAACAAACAAACTGGACATTTGTCACCTCTTTGGAACCCTTCTTTGTGCAAGGATTGATAAGCACTTTAAAAAAATTTGAATATAAGGTATCACTATTAGTATAAGGTACAATCACCATTCACATCACCCATAAAAAACTTCTACTTAAGACAGTTCTGTAGTTCTTCTGCCATTGCATTTATATTTTTCTTGTAAAAGTAAAATTTATAAAATTAAGGAAAATGGAAGAAATCTATCCTATTTTAGATTAAGTCAATAAAAATACAGTTTTGAATATGATTTGTTTAATTTTTTTAGAATTAATATCTTGTATTTTTGTTGGGGACCATTGATATATACAAATATATATAAAACTTGATTTTTCCAACTTTGCCGACGACTTTTTGTCTTAGTATGGGTAGTTCCTGCCAGTGTCCAAACGGTACATACCAGATCTGAAATAAAAATAATATTTCAATCAAAACATATTATTACATTTTGCAAGTATTTGTATCGGTTTTTATTAATATTAATGTTGTAAATGAAACTTGCAAAAATCTGGATGAATTACTTATCAACAAAATTTCACGCTATTACGATAGCTTTTATTATTGCTTTGACTAGTTATATTTAAAGATTTAATAACATATTTTATTACTTATTTCAAATAAGGTACAAAATAAATACTTGAAGACTATTAAATGAAAGTATGAAAAAGTAACCTAAAATTAAAAACTAGAACTAAATAATAAAAAAGGCCCTCTTTTTGGCATATTGGCATAGATAGAATATTGGTCCCAAACCACTGTCACTTACCGGGAACGTTCCCAAAAGGCTGGCGGCGTTACCACGTTGAATAGCAATACTAAGCCTTTGAGTGAAATAGACGCCAGCCTTTTTTGGTCGCGTGAGAGTTCTACCAAACGTTCCTCGACATCTCGATAAAGTTTAGTTTAGTAATCCTGATGTGCAATTTCACTCTGCGTTATTCCTACACTGTTAGTAAGTTGTAATTGTATTGACGGTAAAATAGCCTAAGTAGTATTTTCTTTTAATTCAAGATAAATCCTAGCCATATCGCGTGGATTCAAAATCTGCACCACTGATACAAATAATCTATTACAAGTTCATAAAAATCGTATAAATATCCTTTATAATTTCCGGGATAATAGGTGACCCAACAAGAAAAAAGCGCGTAGGCTCCTGGGTACATTACCCGGTATTTTGCAATGTTGAGAAGGAAAACCCACTTAGCTGCCTAACAATGAGTTAATAACCAATATTATAACTAGTATCTGGCGCGCTATGGGGCTCTTTTCCCGAATATGTACTAAAATGTATATTTTATTGTCACAACTGCTGGTGCGAGTTTGTACTTCTAAAATAATATAATAAAGAGGAATGATTTGTATGTTTGTTGTGTTTGTAACGAATAAACTCAATTTCAAAAATCTTTCACCATTAGACCTAGAAACCCTACTAAAACTTCAATAATGCAACCCAAGGTGTAAAAATTGTGTTTGAGTGGGCCCGGGGATGGTTTAGATTCACAATTAGACCCGGTAAGTGGCGCTGGAATCGGGTCTTAGAATTTTATTTTCTCAGGGCAGAACAACGTCTGCCGGAACTGCTAGTCCTTAATATTTCTATTACATCACATGTGACTACCAAATATATAATATATGAAAATAATAATACATACCCTGTCTTTCTTAAGTCATCGTTGCCCATGCGCAAACTTTGACCACGGCAATTATTCCAAGTTATCTGAGTAGTGCTGGTACATTCTTGTCCCACAAGGTGGTTGTATGTGACAGTTGCAGCGAAGAGTTCGAACGCGCGGTTGTGATTACAAAGGGATGTGAAGCAACCTGGTTGAGAGTTGCCACCGTTGGGGAAGAAGTCGACTCGGGCGATGGCAGAGCCAATACCGAGCCCACCATAGCCGCCATCAGTGTGGATTGCCTCCACATAGACACCGTCATTTGGGCTCAAACGGTTGGAGTTATATGACCATAGAGGGCCAGCCGGATCCAATCCTATTAAAAAAAATTAAGAATTTAATAAAAAAAAAATGCCAATCTTGGGAGTAACGAAAAGGTTTTCATTTTTATTCTTATTTAATTGGTTATTAGCTTCTCTGCCACAAAATTTACTCCATTTAGCGTAATAAATAAGAATAACTTTAATGTTATACGCATTTGATAATTAAATGATGTCGTATTAAAAGTACTTTGATTACCAATATACACTCAAAATAGATAATGGCAATTACTATCATCTGTTTTTAATTATATTCCTCTTATTTATACCTGTAACTCTAGCAGCTCTTCCACCAATTTGGCGCCCAGCGTTGCCTACAACGTGAGCACCTAAACTGAATCCAATCAGGTGCATGTTGGTGAACGCAGCACCAGTGACGCGGTTGAGGAAAAGCAGGAAGTCCCCAACGCCTCTACCAATGCCTGGGACTCCGGCTACGGCCGTAACATAATCTGATGCAGCAACTCTTCGCCAGTCGACAGAAATTACGTTGACGTCACTTTTGGCGAGATAAGCTGTAAAAATATGCATCAAAAACTTATATTAAACTGTTTAAGTGAAATATATAAGACAAACTGAGTTTTGTGTAGAAATGATATTATTTTTTTAGTTTTGAACAGATTGTTTTCTCTAACACAATCTTCTAATCTATGTATATTTCGTTGGTGTGTTTGACGATTAAAAATAATATTAGTCTCTGGTCTCTAACGAACATCAAAAAATGCTGCTTACTATGTTGGATTTAATTATTAAATTTTAAAAATTACAGAAAAATCTACATACCTCTCCTAACTGTAGGATTAGGTTCAGTGTTGTGATTGCTGAGCCAACCATGAGCTATTACAATGGTAGGTACATTTGCATTAAAATTGGATCTGGTTATAGAATTGGCATTGTTGATGACCAGAGTTTGTCCAATAAATTGGTTACGTCTGTAAAAAAGAGTTCTCTTTATAATCTATACTAATATTATATAGAGGTAAAGTTTGTGAATCTTGTATCCCAACAAAGGAAATATGTAGATCACTTTTAAATTCAACAATGAAGGACTTCTCGTGAAATAGTTGAGAAAAATGTATTTGTCGGCAGAACGTAAGTATGGCCTTGCCTTGTAAATAATGTGTATTCGTTGTTAGCAGGATTCCGCTCAATTTCTTCGAGGAACTCGTGGTCAGGTTCAGCTTGCAGGTCTACCATGTGCATCACTCCATCACCATCGGGAATCTCAATATACCTAGGATATTCACGTGTACCCAGATCTCCCAGATCTTCCTCTATAGCAGGCAGTGCAGACACAAAGTATGCTGTGAAAAAACCGTAACCGTTTCTATCATAAATATATATATATATATATATATATATATATATATATATATATATATATATATATATATACCTTTATATATAAAATTCTTCTGTGCGTGTATATGTGATCGAACTCCTAAACGACTGGACTGATATCGATGTTTCTTTTTTGTGTTTGTTGAAATGGATTCGAGAATGGTTTAGATTCACAATTGGACCCGATAGGTGGCGCTGCAATCGGATTCTAAATTTTATTTCTTCACTGCAGGACAAGGTCTGCCGGGGCAGCTAGTAGGTATATATAGGTATAATATATTTTTAGATTTAATATTTTTTGTTATTTTGTCCTGGAAAATGTAAAACAAAAGAACAGAATTTTTGTCATTTATTCACATGACCAATGAAAATGACAAAAAAATGTGTGACTAATGCGAGAAGAATAAAATTATAATAGTTAATGAATATTGTAATTGTAATGTAATTAAAAAATAATTCTTATAACTACTACTACTACTCTGTTTGACTCTCTCTCTCTCTCTCTCACTCTCTACTCTTATACTATTATTCTGTTTGAACACATAGACATATTTGCCAACTCACCTTCCAACAAATTCAAATTTCTTCTTCACTAAACTAACTTATTAGTGATGATCAGAATTCTAATCCTATTTTCTTCTTTTTCTTACTAACTTTCTTTCCCTTCGTTCTATTTATAATAAGATTATTATACTAGCGATTGCACGTAGTCACAAAATCCCTTTAATAATATATTTCTATTTTAACCTGTGGACGGCGCTGTGGGCTGCACTATTACTTAATATTTTAAGTTGTAACTTTGTATTCAATTTTAATAATCAATATATCAAACAAATAAATTTTCTGTGCAGGCTGTAAGGTTGTGGAATGCATTACCAATGAGCATCAGAAGTGCAAAGTCACTTATATCTTTTAATAAACTCCTCAGAGATCACTATCTAAAGTTGTTAACAATAATTTATACATATGTAACTTTATGTATATAAATATTTGTATGTTTTTTTATTTGCTACTAATATATGTTTATAATATGATTATATATATATTCTAAACTATGTGCACCGAATACCGTCCCACTATTAGAAATGTAAAGTTCTCTCCAAAAGGTTGTCTGGAAGAAATTGCTATTACGATAAGACCGTTGTTAAATGATTGTTAATTCATGTTTACTATTTTCTTATGTGCAATAAAAAAAATCTATTATATTCTTAATATACTAGGGTAATAAAATCTTCTTTATTCTTCTATATACATACTATATACAGTCCTTTGTGATTCGAATAAGAAATCTTCTTTAATACTATTTGGCAGTAATGGTCGATAAAAATGCAACTGAATAACTATTTTTTTACGCTTAATGTTTGTCATATTGTTTTGTTTGCTGTAATTTTGAATCTGTAACCCAAGAACGTAATCAAGGGAACATATGTATATTACCTCTTGATAATCGATTCCGTAAGTGTTAATCGTATGTAAAACAGACCCATATGCCGAGAAAAGTATTCCATTTTCCGAGATAAAAAGTATCCTATATTTATCCCCGTCACTGAAAGTACATACGAATTTAATTTCATGATACTCGATTTATTCCCAAGGCTTTGGTGAGGCAAGAAACCAACACCCTAAATCACTGTTACACTTGTATTCTAGACTAATTATTTACAAATACAATTTATTAAACACAAAAAGTCAAATTGTATGTATTTCTTTATTCTGTCACCACTACAATAACAAGCGCAAATCACCTTTTACTCCATACAAAATACTCATAAGTTAGCAAAACTTATATAGCACATACCTGCTGAAGCAACTATTAGGAATAAAGAGACACGCATGTTTTTTACTTTCATAAATTTTTGTAGTCTCAAATCTGTATAAGCTCCTTAACAGTAGCGTACTTATTTATATAGGCTTGTCTTATCAGAGATTATTAATTAGTATTGATTAAGACATTTAATCTTTAGTTTTTTTTAAGCAATTGGGTGATGGACTTCTCATTAATTAATCTACATTATTTCTTCTACTATTTTCAGAAGATATCCTCGAGGTATAACCATCAAACCGACTCTCTTTTCTTTCACCATATCCCAATTATTTGGGGTCGGCACAATATGTCTTTTCCTTCCACACTCCTCTACTCTGAAATGCATCTTCGTTCACACCACATATCATCATATCAACCAACTTAATCTTCTTCCTCTCAATTTTTCAGTCACGGGTGCAACTTTCAAAGATCCCCTTATATACTCATTTCTCACCTTATATATTCTTGTAACACCACACATTCATCTCAACATTCTCATCTCAGCTGAGTGGAAACGTTTGTGGTTTATCACTTTAGTGGCCCAACATTGATAGATAGATAGATAGATAACACTTTATTGTACACCATTACAGAAAACTTATGAACTAGTATTATTCTAATTGTGTACAAAGGGCGGTCTTATCGCTAAAAAGCGATCTCTTCCAGACAACCCGTGACAGGAATATTGCTGATTAGGAATGGCGATGGTGGTATACATAATTATTGTACGATTACTTACATTTTAATAATAAATATATAACTATACTATATATACAAATATACACATAAGTTATATACATATTCAAGATATATTGATAAAATGCAACTATTTAAACAATAAATATATAGTTGTATGCAATATAATACTAATTATATAAAATTACATATCATTATATAGCAGATAGAATTTCCTGACCATGTTCTTAAATGTTATTAAAGATTTTGCTTGTCTGACAGCAACAGGCAATGAATTCCAAAGTTGGATAGCCTTGACCGTGAAAGAGTTATTGAAAAACGTTTATTATGAATAGTCTATGTTGACTGGAAGGGGGTAAATTGTGAGAGCAAGAAATAAATTCGAAGCGTTCTTTAAGGTACTGTGGAGTAGTAGGGATAAATAAAATACTATAAAGCAATGAAAGAATATGAGTATTCCGGCGAAAACGAATTGGCAACCACTTGAGTTTTTTACGAAATTCAGAAACGTGGTCATACTTGCGTAACCCAAATATGAACCTTATAGAAAAGTTTTGGAGGCGCTCAAGTTTATTAAGTTGTTCTTGAGTTAAGTCTAGATAGCTGGCGTCGGCATAATCAAGTATGGGTAAAAGTAGCGACCCTGCAAACTTAATTTTGGTGGCGAAGGGCAGGAAGTTTTTCAGCCTCCAAAGTGATTTGGAGGAGAGAAACAACCGCCGACTCAACTACGTTATATGGGGTCTCCAGGACAACATTCCGACCCATATAGCATGACTGGTCGTATGACAAATTTATATATTTGACCTTTTAGTTTCAGTGGCATTATTTTGTCGCACGTCACACCGGTTACCTGTCTCCACTTTAGCCATGCTACATTTATTCTTCTCCTTACATCCCTCTCTATATCACAATTACTCTGCAGTAGTGAACCAAGGTATCTGAATTCACGGTTGCATGGTAGTGTGGCTGATTCTAGTTTAAGAGGCACAGCACTAGAGGTCCCGCCAAAATCACAAAACAGGTATTCGGTTTTGGTTCTGCTGATTTTTAATCCAACGCCCTCTAGCATTGGCACCATCAAACCGACTAAAACCATTAATTATTGGCTTCTTATCTACTATTAATAACATTTGTTCCAAGTGGTCACCTATTATTTTATTATTGTAATATTTGCGGTTAGTTGTGATTACTACTCGGCTCGTTTCGTCATCGCTCGGATATAAAAGCGAGCAGGCGTAGCATCGAAAAATTATAATCACTTTAGGTTTGGTTGGGTGCACATGTCATAGTAGAGCCCTAGGATAGCTAATTGTGTTGCGAGAATCCTAACTTATAATTTATTGTAGTTTAGATTGGCAGTCTTTGTTCGGAAGTCAAATAAAACTGTTCTGCAATTCGAAATTGAACGTGGCAAGCAATGTGTTTTGTTGTATAAATCCCACACTAACTA
Organism: Dendrolimus houi; assembly: GCA_039645545.1. NCBI lineage: Eukaryota > Metazoa > Arthropoda > Insecta > Lepidoptera > Lasiocampidae > Dendrolimus > Dendrolimus houi. The sequence goes on from CM077131.1 coordinate 14,585,873, forward strand.
CTTAAATGCATCATGTATCTATAAAATACAAAACAATAACAACTTATAAATAACCTTTTAAATAATAGGTAATATAATTTGAGACAGACAGAAAATTAATCCATAAGAATAGACAGAATAACAGTGTTATTTTTTCATTAATAATTACATTAGTTTGGATCAACACTTGTAATTATTTTTCTGAGTTATACTGAAATATTACCATTCCTTAAAGAAAATTACAATTTCTTTTCACACAAGGAAGGTGCTAATAAACTTCACACATGTTGAATGCCTGAAGAAATATATAAAAAAAGTTTCTTTATTTTATTGATTCCAATATGTTACGAAACCGGGTAAAGACAAATTTCTTTTCAAAATAAAATTTCCGTGAACGAATGGCGTATAAGTTGAAGTCGTGCCAATATTTTATTTAAATCTCAGAAAAGTTTTCGAGCTCGCGCCACGAAAGAAACATTGGTTTTACCTTAAGCCGTGTAAACGACGCGAACAGAGTATGCTCGGACCGAGTGTACTCGGATAGCTACTCGGACGCTACCCATATAGGCCCGGTTCCTATATCATTTATTTGCCTTACTATCGGTTAAAGTTTGACATAAGATCCATACGAGTAATGTCAAAATGAATGAATAGTATTAAATATAAAGAAAAGAGAATGTATAGTAAGATATAGGAAACGGCTAGAAGTGACAACTGGCAAGCCGAGCGCATCGAGCCAACGCTGCCTGGATCCGAGTAAACTCTGACCTTTTGCAACTTTTCGGAGGGTATTAGAAATTTTATAAAAACAAAGTGGTGCTTGACATCTCTAACTTTAAAATCTGTTATCTGTGTGAATATAAACGGATCGATACAAATAAACTCAGATGAGTGTAAACCCGCTATACATGTACACTCGTATGAAGATATTACGTACTAGAGTTTACCCCGTGGCTGCGCCGCGGGTCAACCTCTAGTGCGTGCCTCTTGTTTAAAGAAGTTGCATTGTATTAAATTTATATGTTACTGCTATTTGCTCCGGAAGATTCACTTCATTTTATATCGCAACTCCAAACGACCACATCGACCACATCGCTCACATCGACCAAAATGATAAAAATGGCAAATCACAAAATAAAAACCTATCCTACTTTCTGGGATAATCTTTACATAAATCTATATCTTATCCCATTATCCGGGATTGAAAAGTATCCCCTGTCCACCCCCAGTATTAAAATTACATATATACGGAATTTCAGCCAAATCAGTCCAGTAGTTTTTTCGTAAAAGCATAACAAACAGAGGGACAAATATATTTTTATCCCGGAAACTATCCCATTTTTCGGGATAAAAAGTATCCTATGTTCATCCTCGGCATCGAAAATGTATATATGTATACTGAGTTTCAGCCAAATTCATCCAGTAGTAGTTTTTCAATGAAAACGGGAGAGACGGACAGAGGGACACTGACAAACGGACAGACGGACAGACAGACAGAGTTACTTTCGCGTTTATAATATTAATAGGGATGAGTGAACTCGGTCCGAGCGTACTCTGATCGTGTCAATTCGGCTTGGTTTTATTTTAATAGAAGTATTTTGAACGATACATGATAATTATTATTAGACATGGTCACCATCGCCTATGGATATTTGTAACACCAAAGGTGCTACCAATGTGCTGCCTCTCTCTATAGGGACTGGAATAAATAAAAAAAACGTGTGCGCCTCGGGACGCCCCACAGAAGTGATAACTTAAACTAATCTAAGTTGAACTATTTAATATTGAAATTGTTTAACTTGAGAATAGTTTTGATTATTACTTAAATTTTATGTATATAGCGCGTGGTTTAAAGTGAGAGAGGAGGAACCAGCCTACTGCTGCCGTATGCGTGAGAGAAAGGGAAGCCAGACCGACTGGCGCCATAACGCGTTACGTAACGAAGCTGTTTACCCTCCCATAAGAAGTTATCACTTCAAAAATGTTTTGAAATCATTATAATATACTTATAGAACACAAAGACATTTGATGTTTTTTTGGACTATTTAAACTGTGTATATCAATCAACTTATCAAAGAATAGAAATAAGTGGAAATTAACTCAATAATTATGTCTTTCGTTTTACTAGTTTGTATTGAAATGAAAAGAAATAGTGAGATAGTATGACAGTGGCGTCGACTGCAGGCTATCCACTAAAATTACCCCTGTCTTTATTTCTCACATTTTTTGCCCCAATCACCTAAACCAGGGTCAAACCTAAATCGATGGAACCGATCCCCGGAATATGAACTCCAAGTAAACGACGTCGCGAGTAAAGTTATATACTCTTATAATAAACATAGTACTTACAGGTTTTGGGGAATTAGAAACACTAAAGTTTTGGTGTGCAGTTTTATCGTAAGAAACATTTCAACTAAGCAACAGCATTTTTATAAGTTTTCGCGACTTGTATACATAATAAAACTACGTACAAGAGTTTCTTGCGCGGCTTCTTCTGTTCAAGCCATAACAGGTTGCGAAGCGGTGGTTAGGTTAGGCTCCCATAGCGTAAATAATAACCATAAACAAAATTAAAACTAAATAATTAAAATGAACAAGTTGGCGGTAGGCTAAATAAAACTTTAACAATACTCATTGACACTTGACATCTTTGTCTTCCGTGATCACGGCCACTGAAAAAAGGCCGAAACGTCGGAATAACAAAAATCAAATAAATTACCGCGCTTAAAACCGTTAAAACGTAGTTTTATTAATTAATAGCAATTTGTTGTACACCAATATTTCGTCATCATAATTTCGAGCTGCCTGTAATGACCGGTTCCGAAATTTTACCGACCGTTCATTTGCCTTACTATCGGTTAAAATTTGACATAAGCTTCATGTACCATACATGTAAAGGCAAAATTCAACCAATGGTAGAGCAAGTGAATGAATATTAGAAATAAGAACAGGTCATAAGAGGCCCTGGAGCGGCCGCAAGACCAACATAAAAACAACGAAACAAAGCAGATCTTTGTTTTTTTTATAAATGGAATAATTATTTATCAGGTCATTATTGTTATCTATCAACGTTGTCAATTTTTTTGCTTTAATCGATTCTATATCGTTGCTGGGGATACGGAATTGCGTTTTATGTATGTATATCTTATATTATCAATAAGACACGTTATTTTGGCATGTTCCAAAGTACCTACGTTGTTAAGGAGATATAGTAGCATTGATAAATTTTGTATAAGAACAAAATTATCTTGAACTGAAAAAATATTATACTTTTGATTTTCGTCATGTGAAGACCAGAAAAAAGCTGACGAGTCATTTAGTTTGTCAGTATTTATTAATTTATTCATTCATGCCAAAACATAATTAGGTACAACTATACATTACAGTTAATTGTTGATTGAATCAGTGAATGAATAAAAACACTTTATTGTTTACCAAAAATTAAAAACTACGTTCTTAAGAACTAGGTACAATAATAGTTGAACAAAGGACGGCCTTATCGCTTAAAGTGATATCTTCCAGACAACCCCCTAAACTAAGGAAAATATTAAAACATGACAGTGGTAGTGAAGACCATAAATAATATAAAACATTCAGAACATAAATAAATAAATAATAAACTTTATATATTATAAAAACATAACAATAGAAATAGAATAAGCATGCACTGTTACATTGGCAATATTTAAACATTCTTTGGCGATTCACTTAGGAGGATATGTCTATCATGTTAGTTGTATAAATGTAAACAATGAATATTTTGTTAAATTAATGCATTTCTAAGTAAATATAAATACATTTTTGACGTTGCCTCTAAGAATTTGTAACGTCCTTAAACAACCCTATGTCGAAGCGCAGAGGGAAAACCTCGATAGGAAGTTCCCTCCAAATTATTGTCCTACGTGAAACAAACTTTGTGTAGTTGAACGTGGGAGCTCAAGGAAATGGAACATACCGTCTATAGCGAGCGGTGCGGTTGTAAAAATGAGGCGGTGGCACCAGATCAAACAATTCCTCGGCACACTCTACGTTGTACAGACGATAGAATAAGCAGAGAGACGCAGTCTCTCCGAAGGCTAAGCAATTCTAAACCGCCCGTTAGTATGTCTGCCTCCATTAATGTTTCTAAAAGTAATTGTATAACATACTTCTGTATTAAATTTATTAAAGAAAGAGCCTGATATAAATAAAGACGAAGATTTTTTTTTCTAGACGTGTTGCTGGAGAGTTTCTTGCCGCTTCAGCGATAACACGTTGCGAAGCGGTGTACACGGAATAGGAAATATTGAAATTTTAACTTATATTTATGACCTTCAAAAAATATTCTCCAGTGGAACTTATCTATAATATTATAAAATTCTAAACAAGCAGTGTCTGTACATTAAAACTATTAAAAAAATAACAAATGGAATAGACTATATAAACGATGCATTTTTTTAGATTTCTTGTCTGTTTATCGGTTTGTTCGGGTTTCAAGTAAAAACTACTGGGCCGATTTCGATGCAGTTTTCGCTGATCGACAGCTAATTCTTAGACTTAAGCTCTGCTTCACTTTTTATACTGGGAATTCCACGCAAGTTTTTCTGGGAATTATATAAAATGGCCAGATTAAAAAATAATTCAATTCCAATGTGATTTTTTTAGTGATCGATAACAAATTTAATGTAATAAAATGAGTTATATTTTTATCCAGGAAATCCAGTGGGAATATCCAGTCAAGCGTATATGAAGTCGCGGGCATATTCTAGTTATGAATAAAAACTTTTGAATTTTATGCGATCGTCGACTATATGAATGGCGCGACGCTGGATGGAGTCGAAGGGAAAAGTCTGATATAAAAAAAACTTTGATTTTACTTATATATTGTGTGAATTAAGATAACGATTCGTATGTGGGCTTATACCTAATTTGGTGGCGAATCTCTTAGAGAAATCGAGGCAAAGTCCATCTGTGTGGGCGAGGTGATGGCATCCTTATCTTAATGATTGATTAAGTATCCGTTTAAGGCAACCAAATTGTTGTAATTAATCTTCATAAGCGCGTTCTTTGTTAGCTTACAGTTTGTGGAAGTAGTTCTCGATACATTATTTACGAATTTGGTGTATTTAATTGAACACTCTCACAGAATATCGGTGTGAAACGGTTAAACTTGAGTAAAATGTTTTCGTGCTATGAGTGAAAATTCCGATGGCTTACTTTATCCCCCTCTCTCTATCCAATCTTCCCTATCCCACCTCCCTAATCCAATCCCGTATCCCGTCGCCTCTATCCCGTTCCTCCTGTCTGATCCCTCTATGTTGCGCTTTGAATCTGAGTGGTATGAGATTAAGGGTGATTTGAGTTTAGGAGTATACACCTGTCATTTGGGTTAGGATACAAGTTTTTAGGGTCCACAAACAAGTTTTGAACGAATAATGGGAAAACTATTACTCCTCAATCTGACTGTATAATTTTATATATATTTTTTATTTCAGGAAAATATGTGCCATTGTTATTACAGTACATAAAATTACTTTACAATAATTACAATGTCGCCCTTTCTAATTTAATTTATTTTTTCTTTCTTTTTCGTTATAGAGTAAAATAAAATAATTATTATATTTTTCAATTCTAATCTTCTTCATTAATTTTTAAGCACCAAAGAAAATTATTAAAACATAATTTTTGACCGATACGGTGGCACTTTAATTTCACCCTTTCCATATTCGATGATTTATTTATCTCACTTATACTGTTGTTACCCAAAGTAGGGATTAAAATAATGATTTTGTTGAAACAACGGGCAATTAACTAGTATTAAACCCAACTGCTCCTTGCGGTTCGATGTAAAATATTATTTGAATTTATTTGTTGAAAATAACTTCTCGTAACATCTGTACAGTAGGATAATGGCTTTGTCTTAGCCCGTCCAATACCTGGGATAGTGACTGTTCAAACAGATGTAGCTCAGGGCTTAATGCGTAATCTGAGATGTGTCATTATTAATAACAGGTTACAACAAACAAGGTTTGCTTTATATGCTTTTACTTTTAATTCTAATATTTTAAACTAGGATATACCCCGACTTCTTACACGCTTGAATCAAAATACCCGCGGGATTCTTGAGACAAAAGTACCGCAGCATTTAAAAAATAATGTAAGCTATAGTTTTAGTAGAAATCGTGACGGAATAAGCTAATTTTTATGCACCCGAACAACTATAAACCGCTCCCGGGCAATTCCTGCGGGATTCCTGAGATAAAAATATTACACATTTTATTATATAAAATTTGATATCGATCAGTGAAAAAATCACGTTGGAATTCGATTTTTGTTAAATCCGGCCATTTTAAATAATTCCCAGATAAATTCTCGCGGTATTCTCAGGATAAAAAGTAACGCAGATTTTATGTCTAAAAATTTGCTGTCGATCAGCGAAAACTGCATCGAAAGCGGCCCATTAGTTTTTACGCGAATCCCGAACAAACAGACAAGAATCTAAAAATAATTGCATCATGTTCTCCATCGTTTCAATAGCGTATTCCAGTTGTATTTTTTAAATAGCTCCAATTTACAGAAACGGCATGTTTAGAATTGTTATGATATCCCGCAAGGAGTTTTTGGCAGGAACTGAACTGAACTGAGACCTTGTGCTATATCTTATTTTCTAAAATTGCTCTAAAATGAACAATCGTTGAACAATACTGATACTTTTTGAGTAGTAATTATGTGTTTTTATGAGAAACGTGAACTGTGTGGCCTTTCCAGTTCTCACAAGAACTTCATTAAACGGCGTCAGTTATAGCCTACAATTCAGCTGCGCTACCTATACGAAGACTTATACATCAAAATTGGCTGTATGGACTAAGATTCCCTTGCCTGCCTTTGTGGCGAATTCTGCTACTACTCTACCCCTGCGACGCTTTACTTTGCAGTGTAGCAACAATTGATTAAATTGCTTATCCTCGTTCTGCTTGACCGCCGTAAAATATTCAACCTAGTATGTGCATATGTCACGTTAAACAAAGAAAGAAGACAACGGTATAGCCCAAAGAAGATCGCCGACGACGCCATTTGACTGGCACACCCAAATTACATTTAAAAAAGCAGCACGGTTTTCGACACAACCCGGTTGCAGCGCCACCTACCGGGTCCAATTCTGAATTGAAACCATTCTCGAAAACACTTGAATACACAATCACGACATTTTATTTCACCCTAGCGGTAATTGCGTGGTAATTGTAGCAATATGCACGTTAGGTCGGAAGACTGCCTAAGTAGTGCATGCTTTTCGGCCAGGAATCGAAACTGCGCCTTTTGAGTTTGGGACCGAAGTGCGCTAACCACTAAGCTACCACGGCTGTGGGAATCAATACAAATTAATTAAAGTGAAAAACATAAGCTTAGTGCAAAAACATTTATTACATCACTAAGTTAGCTTAAAAATATAATAAATTGATATGAGTTACATATGTATTAACTTTCATTATCAGATAATGGAACAATTGTTATCATTGTAATCTTATTTTATTTATTTAGTTAATATCTGAGAGAACATTTATTTAAAGAAAGAAATTTATTTTTTTAATTACATTGTACTAATATAGAGCCTAGTATGGAAGAACATCATACGCGTCATTTTACAGGAAAGCTAGTTTACAAATTATTTTATAATACAGTACTTATAGATGCGGTTTTTAATATATTCATAATTTGTCACTAATGCAGATATGGGCCTAAGCATTTTTCTATAGGATCTAAATTATTTTATGTTTATGTTACAATTAAAAATTTAAATACGCAATTTATTACGATGTTTTCCAGTACAGGTTCTATATAGGGCAAAAGCTTGTTATAAAAGCTCTATTATTAAAAAATAACTTATTATTAAGAATATGCAAAATATACATCAAAACGTAGGTAGGTAACTTTCATAGTAGCCTATTTTTGTAAACATAATTAAAATACTTTTTAAGTAAATCCTATTTTATTTTTCCTCTCAAAAAGGGGTTAGTTGCCTACTGTAGTAGATAGTAGCCTAGAGTTAAAAATGATGCGAGGGATACTTGCTTACTATGATTTTTACAAGCTTTTATTTACCTTGCTATGTTTGTTAGTGTTTTTGTTAAGGTCAAACCTTGCAAGGTAAATTAGAACCAGTATTTTACCTTTGCGATTTTGCTATAAAAGAAAGGTATGTATATTTTTTTTTTATTTTACAGCAAAAAAAAAATGTGTGTGTGCAATTCACACATGGCAGAATTGAAACTTCAGAAAAGTAGCCTATGAGAGAATAACATAAATGTAGAATATCAGGAGTATTAGAATAATTATAAGGTTTATTATTTTTAAAATATTTTTACCAAGCTCATTATTAAAATTATTTCATATTTTAATGTAAAATATTACATTTCATATATTACATATTTAAGATACATTATAACACATAATATTTAGATTGCATGTTTTCAATTTGAACAAATGACACGAGAGGCTTATGATAACTAAAATAGGAAACAAATGCTCTAGTTTGAATTTTATTTATAAACTTCAAAACTTCAAAATATTTCTAACTCTATAATATTTATGAGCATAGTATTAAAATGATTAAATATCTTTTTACAGTGTCGCTTTTCATCGAGTTTCAAATCACAACGATTCTAAAGAAGTTTCACTTCAAAAAGTAGCAGATTTCAAGCAAGTGTGTGTAATCATACTTGTAAAGTACGTGTAAATTGGGGCATGACCGTCGTCTTATGTGTTAGTTTTGTTATAAAATGTAGACTACGAACGAATTCTTGTAAAGCCTTGAAGCCGTGCAAAAGATGTAGATCAAGATCATACTCTATTAATTTTATTTGCGCTCTGGTGACTTGTACACTGTCCTTAATATCGTGAAATAGGTCCACGAAGTGCTGATTATCTGTAAATTTTTAAATTGATTGTATAACACGACGTTGCAATAGAGATGTGGAGATGTCACAATAAAGTCTAACATTATTTACATATACAAGGCTAAATAATAACATCATATCATCTTCTTTTTAGAATATCATGATGGAAATAATTTTAATTACTGTTTAAATAATAATGAACAATAATTCTTCCTTCTTTTCTTTCATTTTACTTATACAAACTTATGTCGTCATAAGTATGTACGCTCGCACAAACTATGAGGCTGTGGTGTTTTGTAAGATGATAAGAAGTATCCCAGTAGATTTGTTTGTCCGCTCTCCTATTGTAATGGTTTTTTTAATACATAAAATGGAAGTATTATTTTAGGTTATAGTATCACCGATATTATGGCTGACTCAAGTAATCTCGGGACATGATTCCTTCGGACTGTACCTGAGTCGAATAGACCATTAACGTCAGGGTAATGGAGGAATACCTCCATTACCCTGACGTACACCGAGAGGCCTGTCTTAAGAGCCTGCAAAATAACCCACAGTCAGGTAAACCATTTAACCGTCTGGATAGCCACCACCCCTTATCCTGAGTGTGCCGCCGTACCAACCCTAAATTGTGTCCCAGCATCAGTGGCCAGGTTTCAGTCCACCATTCGAAACCGGCAGCTATTGGCATCACCTATGGTGTTGCAAATATCCAAAAGGAACGGTAGCTACTTCGTATTAGGTAATAACTAGACGGGCGATGAGTAGACGGCGCTAGACACCCTTCAGGTGTTGTAACGCCACTTACTCGTGGCTCTGACATACGGGGAAAGAAGGAACATCGAGGGGTTTTAGTTTGTATCACCGCTTCGGGTAATTACATCACTTCTTCAAGGGTATCACCACACCAACGTGGCGAGTCTTACGCACTTAGAATTCCCACGCAGTGGATAGTATTCAATCTGTTTTCCCCTCGTTAAAAATGAAGTGGGTGTCCCATATAAGGTGGTTACAGGATCACTCTATCACACATACCGTCATAAGTATTTTCTATTTGTATTCTTAAGAATATGTCTCTGCATTTTTGCAGAAACGAATAAAATATTATATTTTTATAACCTTTAGACTGGTTTTATAAGTTTTATATTATTCAACTTCAATATAATTATATCCATTAAAGATAAAATATTTGCAAGCACCTTATCAACCCAAATGCAATATGCATTGGAAATAAATTTAAAGTCTCTGATAGCTAGCTATATGTATCCCATTCATTTACTAACGACATAATTATCTTTGATTTATAGTTAACATAATATTATACGCCTTAATTAAAGCTATAAATACACAATCAAAGCTAAGTTTAATTGGTTATAACGTGCAATTTTTATTTGAATCTTTATTTTAATTTGAACTTTTACATCACGTACAGAATGACTTAGATGTCAAGCGTCAAGAAGCATTTATCCTAAAGTGTTATTAGTCTACCCTTAATTTATTTAATTTAGTAATTTTATTTTATTTCTAGTAACTATTTATTCTGTAGAAGCCAAATCGAATTTCCTGTCGCTTTGTAATTGTGTACCGATACTTACTTTACTAAAACTACCATAGCTAATGACAGAAAATTTATAAGCAGTCAGTCTCTGAGGCTTACGTGCTCTGCAAAGAAAAATAGATGTTAAATCGTAAATAAATAAATGTAATTTACTTCTATGATTAAACAATCTGTTCCGAAAATAAATCATTATACCTATATTATTAGTAGAGTTTTGCACGAAGCTTCGCTTACGTAAATCTCGATGCTAATCCCAAAGAAACTCTTATTTTCTATCTAAAGTAAAGCACGTTATTTTGTTTTCAAAAGTTTGTACATACCCTTTAAAAATCCCGGGTCATTTTAAATATTGAATATTACTCAAATTCTGAGTGCTACTCAAATATTTGATTATTTTGTGTGAAATTAAGTGCCCTCAAAATCCTAGGTGGCGTCATGGAAGTGGAATAGTTTAAATGTAAGTATTATAATTATATATGTACAAACATTTAAAAATATGTCTAAGATTATAGTAGTTTTAAAATTTAGAGTATATTCTGCTCCATGCTTCTTAGTATTTCGTATTCATTGGGTCGGCTCGATCAGTATGATACCACGCCAATCAATAGCAGACAACCGGAGTAAAATGGTTAGTTTTGAATTAGTCGTGTTACACACGATAAGTCAGAATTCCGATAGTCCACTTTCCCAATTCCATTCCCATATCTTATCCTCTGTATCCCAGTATCCCATCTTAAAGGACGGCAATGCGTTGGTTTTGTTCCTGGTGTTGCATATGCCTAAAGGCAATGGTAACCACTTTACGTTAGGTAGGCCGTCTGGTTGTTTGCCAGCTTCACAATAAAAAAATAAGTCAAAAAGCCAGAATATAAATGTGTGTATGTGCGTGTGCGCCTGTGTGATTTGTCAGTATGTCAACTTTTTAAAAATCAACAGATAATTACCGTATCATAATGGTTAATATGGTCTTCTTAGATTTAATATCCATTTCGTACCATTTACACATAAAAGCCGCTTCTCCGACTTTAGTACTCTGAAATACACATTAAATATTGTTGCAAATCGATACTAATCCTTTGCAGGTGTCTTATTACCCCTTTGAATTTGAGTGATCCATTGTTCACGCCGCCGTAAGACATCATAAAACCTTCTTTCCTCTGTTGGTATTTTATGCGAATTCTTGGAAGCCATTAAGCTGACCATTTAACAATTTCAAGAACCACTAGGCGGCGTGTTGCTAGGAGGCCATATCTAATTTACAAATGGATGAGGGTCGGTCAGTTGGGAAAACGTCAATCGTATTCTGACTACAAACGAGGCGTTACCTAGTGCACTTTTGGAGCGAGAATCTTATAACGAAGAACTTTGAGCGATTTATGTGATAACGATTTTCTACCCTACGGTTTGGTTTTATTGTATTCGGTTGTATTTGTAAGAACTGTAAATTACGTGTGTGTATTTCTAATAAACTTTGTGATAATTTCAACGGCATTTTAGAATTTACACCCTAAAAATCCCCTGTAAGTTCGTAACAATATATTTTGATATAAATCTAATCTAATATTTTTGATGAGTTTGATTTGAGCTATTTGATTTTCATAAAAATTTATTAGGTTTTTATATGTATAGCAAAGCCACGAGCCAAACATAAAAAAGCGTACAGTCGAATTGAGGACCTCCTCCTTTTTGAAGTCGATTAATGAAAAGTAATGGTCGCCCAGTGGTCGAAATTCGACCATTTAAATTATAAGTTTGAACAATATTAAGGTTCTGTTGTCAAAGACTATAACTTCAATAATCACAGATTTCGCCAAGGCTACACTGTTAATTTGACTTTAACAATAAACAAAAGAGCATATATGCGTGTGTGTATCAAATACATGGTAGTGTGTGTAATGTTTTTTTATTGATTTAATGTATTTTTATGCATAATATAAAAAAAATATTAGCAGTCTGCATTCTAATATTTTTACTCTATGTAAACTATAAGTGTGCGAAATTTCATACTCCTCCGTCCGCGCAATTTTTATAAAAAGGGGTACAAAGTTTTTGCTTCACGTATTATTAATGAAAATTACCTCTTGTATAATATTTTCGCCAAAGACACTCATCATTAAAATTTGAAGTATCACTGACGAAAGAAATAAAATATTACCAGGGTAACGGGCCAAATCTCCTGTCTGAAAAATAAAGTATATTAATACTGTTAAATTAATGCTCAATACTGTGCTGCACGGTTTTTTTTGCTTAGTGATTACCTTCTTAGAGTCTATTGACCACCACATCTTAGAAGGATTATTATAGATAGATAGATAGATAACACTTTATTGTATACTATTACAGAAAACTTGTAATGGTGTACAATAAATTATGATTTTCTTGCTACACTGTCATATAATTATTATAATATTTCTATGTCTATAATAGCCATTTCTAAATTTTATATATACCTTTTTATTCTAGTTATATTACAAAACTCACATGTTACACATTTTTTTCTAATCCATCCTAACATTGTCTGGAAGAAATTTCTTTTAGTGATAAGACTGGGAGTCGGAGCTCAATTCAAATCCCCACGATACGCAAGAGAAACGTTCTGGAGATCCGTTGCGTTGCGAGCTTGAGATGATTACTTAATCATCGTTTAGTATGGAACTCGCTTTTACTCTTTTAAGAGGCGGCCTGTTACAAACGCATGCTGGCTCCGGCGTGAAGCTGTATGCGACAGAAATAATAATATGACGCCGAAAGCGACGATTGATGCTAATCGCCGCTTTCGGCGTTAATTTGTGGTAGACCGCGGCCTTACTTCTAAAATACTGTTACAACTTAAGTTCCGACAAAAACAAAATCCACCTGCATATCTATAAAAAAACCTATTTTATTACCTGTCGGCATTTGAACTAATTGTAATTCTTTTATGATTGTCTTCTTTTGTTTACTTAATTATTGATTATTGTGGAGAACAGTCTATTATACTCGTTTATGGCCGTTTGCAGGCTTAATTACCCAGGTGTGCGGATTACGATTCTAGGAAATTCGCTCCACGCTACCGGGCGGACATGTTGCATTTGTGTGATATAAAGCAAAGGCCCGATTGAGGAAGGGCAACCACAAGCGAAGCAAGACTTGTGTACATTCGGCAATCTATTTAGTGACAGACTTTGCACGTGTATTTAAATTACGATCTCTTGCACTACGTTTGCACTTATTGCGTTCGGTTATATTTGTAACTGTGTTATACGTGTTTGTATGGTTCTAATAAACTCTATAATAATTCCAACGGCATTTTAATTCGAGTCCTGCAACTCGTAACAATACAATAGGAACCAGTCTGACACAACAGGTATTTTCATTATTTTGGTACTCATTATTTGTAATTTTTGGTGTGAGAATATAAAGACTTTTATATTCATTCATCTTATACTAGTATATAAAGCTGAAGAATTTGTTTGCTTGAACGCCCTAATCTCTGGAACTACTGGTCTGATTTGAAAAATTCTTTCAGTGTTAGATAGCCCATTTATCTAGGAAGGCTATAGGCTATATATCATCACGCTAAGACCAACGTTTCAAGATCGGGGTTTTTTTTTAAACTATTCCACGCGGATGAAGTCGCGGGCAGAAGCTAGTATATTATAATACTACTGGTTATAACAAAAGCAGTGAGTATTTTTCATCTGTGCAGAACCTTTGTCCGACATTTGGCCGATTCTTATCTTACCGTTAAATTAAATCCAAGAGCACATAATTGTAGGGATCCAATCAAAACGTTGAAAAGATTAGGCGCTGTAAAAATATCCTCCAACTCTTCAGAAAGCCTGAAATCGATTACTGTGTTATTTGTATAGTTATTTTAACACTGACAGTTTTGAATTGATTGACTTGAAATAATCTATACATATAATAAAACTGTAGAGGTCAAATTTCTGTACAATGAAAAAAATTGCTAAAAACCGAGTCGGGGAGATGTAAGAAATGAAATAGAACTAATTTAGACTTTTTTAAATTTTTTTGTTTCTCTGTTTGTCTGTCTGTTTGTACCACCTAATAATCTCCAAAACGACTGGACCGATTTAAATAAAAATTTGTATGGTGGTAGCTTATATCCCTGGTCAACATATAGGATATTTTTGATCCCGAAAAATTAAAGATTTCCCGTGAGATAGTTAAAAAACTTTAATTACTTAAACAGCTTATTATACAACTTATGCATCTAATTAAGTATTGATATTGCCGGTATCATCATCATCATACAATATAAAACCATTTATACATTAAAAAACAATTAGGCTATAAATATCATCACGCTAGGACCAATAGGAGCGGAGCACCAATGAAGAATATTTTAAAATCGGGAGGGTTTTTTTAACTTACTTTTTTAACTATTCCATGCGGACGAAGTCACGGGCAGAAGCTAGTCGAATTATTATTCGACTAGCTCGCCAAAGACAGTGCGAAGTTTCTACATTACCGGCCATAACTTAATGCTAAATCAGCTGTAAATTTTCAAAACCCAGCAAGTGCTTTTCAAGAAATTTTAGAACGCAGCATTAATGCGTGCCGTTACAAAACTATTTATTAAGCTTTATGGGGTACTATAGCCCATGGGTCATATGCTGGTTCAATATGGGACTGTATGGGAGAGGTATGACCTAGATTCTTGCACTAGAAAAGCAGAAGTTCCACCAACCTTGAGATCCGCCCTCTCCTGTTTCAGTTCAGGTTGCACACAGGAACAGTGTGAACACGACACTAAATTCCACATTAGATCTAATACTTCGTACAAAGTTTAAGTATAATAAAAATTCTTCACACGGCCAGTAATCACAATAAGTTGACAAACAGAAAAGAGTGAGCGCACGGCGCGGTGTATTTCTCATCAAACGTTGTCAGTGCGTGTCCAAAATGGCTCCTTTAGCCCTGCTATGCGGTAACCGTCGTCTCACACAGAAAGCAGACAGACAGACAGCAAACTTGATGGAACAATTTTCTACCTACTTTATACTAGGCAAAGATCGAACTTATTTGGAGCAATACCATATTTTTTACATGCCGAGGATCATGCACGCAGAAAAATTAATTGACATGATGCCCTATAAAAATAAAATTTAGAACCCCGTTGCAGCGCCACCACTGGGTCCAAATGTGAATCTAAAGCATCCCGGGACCCACTTGGGAACACACAAAAAAAAACACCAAAATCGGTCCATCGGTTTACGACCAGTTCAGTTATGGAGCCAGCAATTTGTTAAACTTCATAAATTGCACGATACTAATTTATTTATAAAATTAGTTTATTTTTAGTATATAAATATTACCTTTTAGTTATTTTGGTATTTAATTGTATTTTTTAAATTAGTTTTAAAATCATTATGAACAATTATTTTAACATTTATTCAATATTTCAAACAACAGTTTTATCTTGAGTTGTTCTAAAGTGAGGAGCTTAGAAAATATATTCTAAATCTAAGGACATATTGCACTTACTTTAAAATGTACTGATGACTCTTAACGATTTCTCTCAAGCATCCAGCGTTTGAAACATTCAGCCACTGAATTTTGCTGCTTATTACCGAAAAGTTGCAGCATATGTGAGATGTTAATAAACAATACAGAACATCCACGGTAGTGAAGTAAAGAACACATATAAATCCTGTTAATTACGAAATATTTCTAAGTATTAGGAAAACCGTTAAAACATTATCTTGGCTTAAAACACAGGAAACAAAAATTGACAATGTCAATTTAATCCACACATAACGAAGGGATGCGTAGAGTGGATGAACATCCATTAATTTTATCATTTGGCTTCGGTAGTGTGAAGAAATTTAAACTATTATGTATTATTTAGTAGAAACATGTTTTAAATATGGCCTATTTAGAGTTGTATGTAAGTAAAAGTTCTACAGAGCTCTAATAAATGAAAATCACTTTAACTTTAATAAATATTAATAATATTAAAAACTTACCACAAGACACAGAATGCACGTAAACAACAAACCAAGGCAGCCACGAATCTGTAGGAAAAGGCAATAATACCGCATACGGTAGTTTAAACATCACGACCTTTTTCGTCAGATAATTATACAAAATAATAACTAATGTCGAAAAATTATAAACAGATATGAGAATCGCGTTCAAAATAAAAAAATATTTTGTAAAGTCTTTTACGAATGTTAAATTTCTTTTGGTCGTCCTTATTTTTACAGGATCTTTCAAAATTTCTTCGTAAAGACTACGAAGCTTCTCCGATAGTGCAAATATTTTGCAACGTTTTGCTGCTATGGCGACTATTTTCAACATTGACAAAAAACCAATACCCATGCAGGGAGCTAATTGTGTTAGTTCTAGAATGTTCTCAGAAGATATTTTAGAAACAAAGAAACCTATTTCTTCCACAAGCATAAATATTATAAGCAACAGAAGAACATAAAATCGAACATGTAACTTGTCATCTCCGTAAGGCATTCCACAAAGCCAAAAATTTGTCTTAATTTGTTTAAAAAGTTCGTCATAAGTCGGCATAGCCATTTTTGTAATGAGATTTTCTTAATAATTTAAATGGATTGAACAGTTCAGCTATCACCAGAGGAATAAAATGTATTTTCCATAAGAAGATATGCCACCTGTCCCAATTTCTATATTACAGGGTTGGCAGTTAGTTTTACTTATATCAATAACTTTCTGTACACAAATATTTTATAAAGCAGAAACAAAAATCCACAATATACCTAATATACAACAGAAAAAAATGTGTAATGAAATCTGGTAATAAATAATAATATAGCCCGTAACACTGCCCACCAAAAAACAAGATTTGCAATAAAACCAAGATGGACGAGAAGAGTAATAACACAATCAAAAAGAAGGATAGAAATAGACATAGAACATTAGAAAAACGTCATAAATTTTATAAATAAGCGAAATTGGTATAAGGATAATAAATCTACTCATGTAAAAGTTATTAAAATCTAATAAATAGCCAGAATGACTATACCTAATAAAAATTAATTTTATACATGGATCACTCAATTGACCCATCTCACTTCATTGATGAAAGCAATTAAGTTAATTAAGGGGGAATTAGAAAAATAGTTTTATAAAATGATTCTGAAGTTTTAAATAATTCTTATATTATCTATACTATCGATATCTTAGGCTGTGTTTGTCTAATTCCAAAACATTGCCAAGACAATTGACACTTGACATCTTTGTTTCCGTGAACACGGCAAATGAAAAGTAGCCGAAACGTCGAAATCAATATCAAAATGCCGCGTTTATAACCGTTAAAAAGTAGATTTAATTACATTACCAAAACTCTGCAGAGTTTTGTAAAATTAATAAAATGAGAAGAAAAATCAGAAAAAGTATATGAACGGAATGCCAAAAGATAAGTGAAACAATTTTTTTAATTTTTTTATTGCAGGAGTTTAGCAGACAGGTAGACGGCCCACTTGATGGAAAGTGGTTACCGTCGCCTATGGACATTTGCAACATGAAAGGTGCTTCAAATACGCTGCTGCTCTCTTAAAGGAGACTGGAACCTGGTCACTGATGCCGGAACACAACACAAGGCTGTTATGGCGGCATACTTTAGACCATGGGTGGTCGCCATCCAGTTGAGCAAATACCCTACCACCTGGCTATGGGTTGTTTAGTCTCCTCTTACGACAGGCCGCCCGGCCGCAGGAAACTGTATTCTTTCTCCGTTCCTGCACGGATCTTAGAAATACTTACAATATAAGTTAAAGCAAACAACAACGTTATTTTTCTATATTAGGAGTTGATAGATCTTATAGAGCTCTTTCAGGGCATTATAGTTAAGTAACTTTAGTCAGAAAAATACTTAAAATATTCTGAGGTAGTATCACATAATAATATCCGAAAGAAATCCGTAAGTCTCGGTTATTTGAGAAAAGATTAAATAGTTATCTTATCGAGCAGACGCCCTACTCAATAAAGGATTTTTTTAATTTAAAAATGATTTAATTACATTGTGTATTTGTTTATAACAATTGTAAATGTAATCGAAATGACGTGTATATATAATTTTATATTATTGTACTAAATAAAATACTTATGACTTAATATATTGTCTATGGCTAGTATCAGTCAAAAGGTACTCATAGTATTAACATCCTATCAAAATTGATTCAGTACGTGTGCCATAAAATCGTAATAGAATTATTTTGTAATATATTTTAATAATTATATAAGTTAGCGATTCTTAAGTAATCTAAGTTATTAACTTCAAAGTTTTAATAACTGTCTGCAAAGTATGTTTCAATAAATTAAACCTTAAAAAAATTAAAGAATACTAAATTACGGCATCAGGCATCATGTTTGGTTTAACAATGTAACTTGAATAAATATTTACTTTAAAAGTTACTTGTAGTATTTTTGTCCATAGTATAGCCGAATATGTGACAATTTACATTTGAATATATAAAAAAGACTATCTAATTTATTTTTGAAAACAGTCAACCCTGAGTTATAGCATCGTAAATCAAAAGAGTCAATTTAGTTTAGAGTTTCTTTAATATGACAACTAAGGCCGACGAAATAGAATTAACGCCCATTTTCTACACTAAAGAAATTACGGAATCTCTTTGAAATTTAGTCACCAGTCCATTTTATGTAGTTCAATTTCAGTAGTGTCTATTATAAATTTATATCGACACAATTAGATTTTAATCGGTATACGACAGAGTTATTTAGTTTCTACTTTTAAAATTTCTCTGTTATCTATGCTATGTTTGCAAAAAATAAATCATAAAGTTCCGTAGCCATGTTGCTAAAAACGGATCTGGAAGAAATCCCTTTGAGCAAAAAGGCAGCTCCTTTGCACTACTTTATAGTATTTAAGGTAATAAAGTGAGTTACTTTTGTTATTATGTTAATTTAAAATAAATATTATATTGTAAAATGATTACAGAAGTACATATCACGCTTGATAAATGTAAAATAAAAGGAAAACATCGATGCAAATACAATACAACAATAAATCTTATAATTAGGGTAAAAATTTGCGTGAAATATTTCATTTCAACTTTCACATTTTTCATTTTCTTCACCCTCACATTCTTCGTCATCCTCATTTACGTCTTTAGCTATATTACCTCTACCATTCTTATATGTTAAAAAATATGTATATTTGTAAAGAAATATGGTAACAATTTGGAATTTAATAACAGTAAACAAACACGAAGCATTTGAAATAAAGGGAAGCTAGTTTTACCAAATAGTAGACTGTCGTTATACAATAAAATAACGTTTACTGCATGAAAATCTTAATCTTAAGCATTCAATTATTTAAGAGAAAACTCTCAGAATAGTTGCTTAACAGATGCTTTTATCCAGTTACAGAATATATAAATTCTATATAGGCTCAAGACGACAAAATATAATAATAATAATAAGACAAGACAAGAGTCTATAATTTAGGCAAATTTTTACTCCATAATATTTCATTTGACGTAATCGTATTGAAGTTGAATTGTAATTATATATTTAATTTTAAAATTGATTAAATTATTTAATTTTATTATCAGAATACACCTATAGTGTAAATAATGTTACAAATCATTAAATTCTATATTATTGACATTCTAAATATACAAAAATTAACATGTATAAAAAACAATATGCTTGTATAAAATTCATGAAAAACTAGAGTGATTCACTAGTGTTATTGTACCCTCTCATCGGGCCAACTGTCGTTCCTTAATTCTATTTATACCATTTTTATGTACACAGTTTAACAATATTCCATTCCATTCTGTTCTATTCGCCTCCCTCTTTCCTCCCTTTTTACGAATACTGTTATAAACCTCCTCCTTGTTTTTCATTCTTTTTCATTGTTACCATTGACTTTATTATCACCTAGTTTATTGTTGTTATCATCACAATTGTCAGCTCCATTACATTTCTTATTGCTTTCAGTAGTGTTGTCCTTCTCATCATAACAGTTTTTGTCATCATCAGGTATGTTCTTAATTCCACAATATACATATTTTTGATCATAGCATTCTTCACTATACAGATCGTACATTTTACCAAGAGGGCACGTAAACTCTATTGGGTTACCATTTAGACACATGTAGAACTGATTGCAGTTATAATGAGTAATGAATACTTTAATTTTCCCTTTCATTGCACATACTGTGTAAACGTTGTCTGGATTACAGTTGCAAATATCATTATTGTCACTATTGTGTTCATTGATTTTATCTCCGCACTGGACACGGTGTGGCCAATCACATTCTTTTATACAAGGGTTAAAAAGCAGACCATCAGGACATCTTAAAGTCATGGGTATTCTAGATGCACATACGTAAAAACGGTTGCAATATTCATGTGCAATTAGAACTCCGTCAAATTCATCGACAGAACAAGTAATTGGAGCGTCATCTGGGTTGTAATTACATGTTTCGGTATTATTTACAGTACCATTATCAGAGTTGGAATATGAGTTTTTCTATTACCACAATCAACATTGTCAGGCCAATCACATTTTTCCTTAATTAAGTTATATACTAAACCTTTGGAACAATTAAATGTGACTGGTTTTCCCGCAGAGTATTCGTAGAATTCTGTACAGTTTTCATGAGCTACTAAAGTTCCTTCAGATTCTGGTCGAGCACAAATGACAGGAGCGTCAGCTGGGTTGCAAACACTTGTTTCATTATGGTTGCCATCCGGAGAAGATTCGGTATCATTGGTATATGGGTTATATCTGTCACCACAATCAACATTGTCAGGCCAATCACATTTTTCCTTAACTAAGTTATATACTAAACCTTTCGGAGAATTACACGTGACTGGTTTTCCCGCAGAGCATTCGTAGAATTGTGTACAGTTTTCATGAGCTACTAAAGTTCCTTCAGATTCTGGTCGAGCACAAATGACAGGAGCGTCAGCTGGGTTGCAAACACTTGTTTAATTATGGTTGCCATCCGGAGAAGATTCGGTATCATTGGTATATGGGTTATATCTGTCACCACAATCAACATTGTCAGGCCAATCACATTTTTCCTTAACTAAGTTATATACTAAACCTTTCGGAGAATTACATGTGACTGGTTTTCTCGCAGAGCATTCGTAGAATTGTGTACAGTTTTCATGAGCTACTAAAGTTCCTTCAGATTCTGGTCAAGCACAAATGACAGGAGCGTCAGCTGGGTTGCAAAACTTGTTTAATTATGGTTGCCATCCGGTGAAGATTCGGTATCATTGGTATATGGGTTATATCTGTCACCGCAATCAACATTGTCAGGCCAATCACATTTTTCCTTATCTAAGTTATAAACTAAACCTTTCGGACAATTAAATGTGACTGGTTTTCCCGCAGAGCAATCGTAGAATTGTGTACAGTTTTTATGAGCTACTAAAATTCCTTCAGATGCTGGTCGAGCACAAATGACAGAAGCGTCTGCTGGGTTGCAAACACTTGTTTCATTATCGTTGCCTTCCGGTGAAGATTCGGTGTCACTGGCATATGGGTTATATCTGTCACCACAATCAACATTGGCAGGCCAATCACACTGTCGATTCTCAGGGTTGAAAAATAAACTAAGTGGGCACGATATAACCACTGATTTTCCTACAGCGCATCTATAAAACTGGTTGCAATTTTCATGAGGTATCAAAACACCGTTGGCACCCATTATTGAACAGATATAAAAGTCTCCGCTTGGGTTGAACCTATCTTTGGTATAGTTATCTGTACGTCCATCATCGGCCTTAAGTTCATTTTCGGTGGCATGCGAAAATATTACCGCACAGAGTAGTATGAGTGCTATACCTGTAAATGTAATAAATAAAATTATTAAAGTATAGTACATGTAGTTTTAATTTATTTGAAACTATTTTATTTAGCAATTTACACTTTTTATGTCTGCAGGTAAGCAAACTGGCAGATGGTGCATCTGAAAGTAAACAATCAATATCGATGATTGGTATCATATTTTGATGGAATGTATCCAGAATGACACTTTTAGTCAAAGTCGTGGTGTTAATTTAGGGCTAGTAGGTCAAAGTAATAGTATTCTGGCGGACCCATCCTCGGATGACAACAGAATCCTATATATGGGAATGATATAAGAAATCAGTGATTACTTTGTCTTGCTTTAGATTACGTAGTCGTACTTACCAGGGCAGCATGACCGCTTACCCGACAAAGCCCTTTAATTACCAATAAATAATAGTTTGGATTAAATTTGGCCCTATGCATTACATTATTGTTTATTTGAATGATTTTAATCTATTTTGTGCTTAAATAAATAAATAAAGGTTCAATTTATCATTTTAGAGGACATAATTTTTGCAAGGAAGGCCCCGCACCCTCTTGAAGAATATTCCGCCATACATTATAACTAATGCGAGGATCCTTTCATATAAAATGTTTGTTCACTCGATTAAACCAGAGTCGTTATCCCACATTTTAATAGTGCAAATGCTGCATTTTATTACCACTTTACATGAAACTAAAGCTGCGAAACATGACTATTCGTTTGTACAATGGCAATAATACTGTAAAAGTTTACAAAGCTCTTACTATTTATAAGCTTATTTCTGTTTAAAATATTGTTACATGCTTGCGGGATATTAATTGAAATGTCGTTTAGGATCATCACAAACTTGGTTAGAAATACACACGCGTAATTCACAGTTGTAACAAACACAACCAAATACAAGACGTCCAAACCATAAGGCAGAAAATGAGGATAACATGCGCAAAGTCTGTCAATGTGACATTCGCAACTTAGTAACGCCTCGATCGTAGTTGAAACTCAACTAACTTGGTCTCAAAAGACCGACCTTATATATTCCCAAAATAGACATGGACCCCCAAAAAACATGCCTTCATTGGAATACTAAAACTTGTAACCTTAATCCGAAACAACATGGCTTTTAGAAACTTGCTGCTAAATTTGGACAATAAAAACGGTTTATGATGTCTTATTCAAAGGCCGGTCATAAACATAAAGTGATTAGCGTGAATGAATGATACTAGATCCTTACATTGAAATTAGCGCTAACAAATGACAGTGAACAATTAAGGCAACCGTAAAATAATAACAGATAATTTAAATAACAAAGGTAATTAAACACGTGTTCATAAAAGGATTATAGGGATTTCGGTTGCTCGGAACAGTTCAATTATAGTACTATTATGGTGTTTTCTTAAGAATTCTTCATGTGATATTTTCTTAAGTTTTCGCGACTTGTATACATAATAAAACTACGTTTTAAGCGAATATAATAAAATGAGAATATGTAATTCTTCATGTGATTACATATTCTTAGTCTAACTGACTAAATTTTATCGATTGATTTTTATACATTTTACTGACTTAATTAAATTTTATGCTCGACTGGATGGCGACCACCCCTGGTCTAGAGTATGCCGCCATAACAACCTTGTGTTGTGTTCCGGCATCAGTGACCAGGTTCCAGTCTCCTTTAAGAGAGTGTGTAAGAGTGTTGTAAATGTCCATAGGTGACGGTAACCACTTTCCATCAAATCGGCCGTCTGCCTGTCTGCTGAAACCTTGCAATAAAAAAAAGGGTCTAGCTTTGTTTCAAGTGTATCACATTAGTCTCGTGACCCCGATATAAGGCGACGGGAGTAACGGCAAGAAGGGTGGGTATCCCGGTAAACCATCTAGGTAGCGAATCCCACATTATCACACAGCCAGTCTCCGTGCAATGTGATGTTCACAAATGGATTTCCTCTTGTAAAAATATGGTCTCAAGCATGTCTTGAGTAGACTTGAGATTCTTTGAAAAATAATTCTATCAATTAGTTATATACTAAAAAATTAGAGATAAAAATTAAATAAAAAGATTTTAGCTAGACAATTTGTTGGGGAGTTTCTGGTCGCTTCTTACAGCAATAACAGGCTATGTAGCGGTGTATATAGAGAAGAAAGTAGACTTTATTTTTAACTCTGTGAAACTTTGTTTTTGACACCTCCGCCTCTATCTTTGTTCAGGGCAAAGGGTCTTACCATCTTTTGGTATCTATTACTTTCTTTTCTTTTATAAAAAGAAACATATCTATTACAATATCATCTTAGTCTATGTTTACTATTTCTAATAATACTATATATTTTAATATTTTATTACATTATTTTCATGAAAACTACTCTTTAGTTACAAGTTTACTGTCTATTGCATGTACAACTTTTATTGCTACATTGTTTTAAATACTAACCTATACATTATTAATATCTTATGTCTAATGCTCATGTACATGTATATAACTATATATTAGCAGTATTATTACTGTCCTTATTCCTATTGACAACTTTTTTAGCAATGAATCTTGCGAAATGTACAAATTTATGTGCTAGCTTTTTGCCCATTAATTCGAGTATGTTCTCTGTCTTAACTTCCGTCTTAAGGGTACATTCTAGCGAGTCTCTCTCACGCAAAGATAGGGCATTCGAATAACATATCCAGAGAGCATTCTGGGATTTCTGAATCATAAGGACACGAAGGGTTCTCCCTCAATTTGAAACGAGCCAAATATTTGGAGAACCATCCGGCCCCTGTAAAACTTATTGTTAGTTTGAATAAAAACTTTTGAATTTGATGAATGCCTGGATGTGGATACTTACTATACGTAAAACTTCATTGAGTGTTAGGAAAGAGGGAGGCTTTACAGCTATAATCTGCGACGCAATATCAAAGTCGGTGGCTGGTGTGGGTATTATGCAAATTCTACCGATAAGGGAGCCATTCAGTCCGCTGGCTATGTATAAAATTAAAGTATGTTACAATATAACTTGGTTTACCTGGTAAGTGTGCAAGTAAATTCTGTAAAATTATTTATTTCAGCTCTCCAAAGGTAGTCTGGAAGAAATCGCTAATAACGAAAAGACCGCCTATTGTATTGTAAAATTTTATTTCTGTTAACTGTATCTTTTAAAACACAATAAAGTATATTCATGCATTCACTCATTCGTTCATTCAGTCTTTGCTAATTGGTATTGACGACTTCCTTATTTAATTTATTAAACTGATGGTCTCTGTGGTTTAGTCGGCTAAATCTATGTCGGTCTAAGTCATTAAAAATTTTGTAAACGAATTTTCCGTTATTTACTACGGTCTGGGTAGACACCCACATGCAATAGAGTATATGTGGGTGACCATTATACCAGACCACTCGAGCCCGGGTCTCGTCTGAGATCGAAGCCCGAGTGGTCTGTTGTATGTTACCCATAACACAAGTCTAACTCGCCTAGCTTGGAGATATACAGCGTATATGTCTGTTTTGGCTGCCGATTATAGGTATACCTTAGAACAGAAATTTAATATAATATAAATTTCAGTTTTCTCGGTATGAAAAACCGAAATTGCTACGATTGAAACCGCGTAGTAAACCCCAATTAATCAATTTTAATATTATGTGTTAACAAAGTTCCCTTACAGGTCCTGTGGTCGAATGTATCAAACACAATAATCAGGTACCATAGATAAAAATGGGGAATAAGAGATAACGCAGCAATAATTAGAATAAGAAATAGCCTAAGCATCTTACAGTATTCGACATTAGATAGAATATTTATATTTTAGTATAAAATTTCCATAAAAAGCCGTGTTCAGTGCGTCCCAAACTCAAATGACGTAGGATCGGAACCTGGCGGAAAAGAATGTTGTTATAATTACCTAATGTGCATATGGTTATAATTATCACGTGCTGCCGTTGAAGAAAAATATTACGATAAAACCTGCACATTGAAATAACTGATGTGTCAAACCCGCCAGGCGTCTGGGACAAGCGTGGCGGTTATACTGTATATTCCCTTAACTATTGGGAAGCTCGAGCCCAGCACTGAGACATTTATGGGCTGTTTGTATTGTTATATGAATTTCTATAGTTCGAGTTTTTGGAGTAGGCGTAAAGTATTATAGTAGACCTATCAAAAAGTCACTCAAAGAAACTTTACACTTTGGTTCATTTGATTCTCATGTATTATGCCCATAAATGTTTTATTTGAATCGTCGCTAATCTCATTTGGAATTACAGCATTTCTCAACAATTTATAAGATTGGAAAGTTTAAGCAACTTGGGATTTTTTTATTATCGGATATGACGTTAGGAGACAATTCTTTGTTACTGATATTTTTTATTACTATTTCAGACTTACTAATTCATTCATATATTCATAATTGCGCTTATTTTATAAGTCTTTGTAAACTGGCATAATAACAGAATAAAATGAGGTTTCTGTAGTACTTTAATAAATTATACACTATCGGAATATTGTGTGAAGAATTTAAAAAATCAATATGGTATATATTCAACAACGCAACAAAAATTATTACGGACAATGTCCGTTAAGTATTTTGTATGGAGTATTTTTGAATAACATATATTTTAGATAGAGCTGCTACGAATATTCGGCTTCTCTCAATATTCGGCCACGTTTTAATTATTCAGTATTTAGCGCAATATTTGTGACATCTCAAGTTAAAACGTATTTTTACTATCAACAATTTGTTCTTAAAATATATATATATATATATACATTTATGAGTAATGCATGCGCTTTATTTCACGATTTAGCATTCGGTAATCGCCCGAATTCTACACAGTATTTGGCCGAATACCGAATAGAAGCCGAACATTCATGACATCTCTAAATTTTTAAGTATCCGAAGAAAATAACAAAATCAGCGAATGTTTTCACGTCTAGAGCCTCTCTCAACTCTTCATAATTATATATAGTAGGTATGCTACACAGATGTCCGATGATTTATTAATTAGAAATTACTAAGTAAGTCAATGCTATCATTGTCTTAGCAAATGTAAAAATATATGTCTACCTATAGCCTCTAACTATATACATATACAGCCAACCTTATGTCGATCACCACTCAAACTGTAGCCAATGACACTACCCTAATGGACATAATAATAATAAAAGCCCAGGTGTCTCATATCGATGTATAGTAAAGTTATATAGGTCATTTATGAAATAGTAGTTGGGACCGTGCCATATATCCTGTTCAAGGATCGTACCAAACGGAAATTCAGGCTAGTATTATTAATGCAGGTACCTACAACGAATTGCGTGGAATTCACAATATTTCTTGGAATGATTTTATACTGGGACATTTGTCGTTTTTGTATTTTTTAGAAGTAGAATATTGTTTATAGCACACATATTACAAAATAAAATTATGACAACGAAAACGGGCTGGCTTATCGCTGGATGCGATTTCTACCAGACAAACTACAAATATAAAAAATTACCCAACACATCTCATTCAATTCAATATTTTTCGCTGAAAATGTCATATTTCTGAAGCTTAACAACTTAATTTTTTCCCAGAATTTTAAATTGTAAAAATAATACTAATTCCTGCGGCCGGGCGGGCTATCGTAAGAGGCGGTAAAACAACCCATAGCCAGGTGGTAGAGCATTTGCCCGTCTCGATGGCTACCACCCCTGGTCTAGAGTATGCCGCCATAACAACTTTGAGTTGTGTTCCGGCACCACTGGCTAGGTCCCTGTTTCTCCTTCGAGGTCGGCAGCACATTGACAACACCTCGGTATTGCTAATGTCCATAGGTGATGGTAACCACTTTCCATCACAATTGGGCCGTCAGCCTGTTTACTGAGCTCCAGTAAAAAAACCTTAAATTTCAAAATGTTGAGACGGATGTCGCCCTCAAACAACTTATTTATACATTTTTGGAACCTAATATCTCCACACCTTTAAAGTATTAAAGGAATATAAAAGTCGAGCCCTATGCACACGATTATAATAATTATTCGTAAGTTGAAACGTATTGTAAACCTATAAAATGTTCGCTATAATAATAATATTCATAATGATTTCATGAACTTCAGATGTTGAATGTTGTTATTTTGTTACAATTTCGTGCATATAATAAATAGACCCAGAAGTTTTCGAGAAATTTGACTGAATATTAATTACATAAATGGACCAACGGTCGGGCGAACATGACGGTTTTATAAGGGTTCTCTTTAGCCAAATTTAAAACACAGATATGAGTCATCGTATCTCGTACATTAATTATCTGTTCAATTATGTTTGCAAGTTTGTTGATTGTTGAAATGAAATTTAACAGAATAAAAATAGGATCCTTTTTAGACCAGAAAATGAGACATCAGCGGGATATTTCTACTGATTTCCCAACCCATTGTAGGGATGCGAGAATGATAATGAAGCAGCATCTTGAACAGGGATAACGAAACTCAACGTTACAAGTCACATCTTGACCTAGATACCTCGCATCATTGTAATCTTTATGAGCGTGACTGAAGACCCGAGAAATTGTTACCAATTATTTGTGCCAGTGGTTTCGGTAATAGAAGAAAAAGGAGCAAACACATGAACGACATACAGACACACTTATGGTCTCGTTTTTCCTTAAGAGTAATGGAACGTAAAAATAAAAGAAATATTACCCATCCAAAGGGGAAATATTCGTAAGTTTACGACGTACGCCGAGAATCGAATGCCTGATAGGAATCTAATTACCCACTTATTACGGTTGCATGTCGATTCTGTGCTCCATATTAAGACAGATTTTATAGTATTTTATATATTTCTTCTTGCGTTTATTTAAAGAGAAGTATAATAGAAATATTAATGATTAGTAAACAAGAGACCGTATGCGAGTCGAACTCATTTGATACCTACTTCTCTGGATGATATTTCTTAACTTTTAAATTTCAATTTCCCCATTAGGATGTCCTTTCCATATATAATATATATATATAGTCATAGTAAAAGTCGTGGTAGCGTAATGGCTAGCGCACGCGTCCTAAACAAAAAGGGCGCGGGTTCGATCCTAGCCGGAACGCATGCGCCACTTAGGCAGTTTGCGAACCTAATGTGCATATTGTTACAATTACCACGTGCTAGTAACGGTGAAGGAAAACATCGTGATGCAACCTGCACATCGAGATAACTGATGTGTCAAACCTGCCAAGCCGCCTTGGACAAGCGTGGCGGGGGTATACTGTCCGTTTTCCTATAATGGGAGGCCCGAGCCCAACAGTGAGACATTTATGGGCTGCTATTATATAGATAAGGTAGATAGATAACACTTTATCGCTCACCAAATATACAATTTCAAAAATACACATTTACAATATTGTCATGGTAGAAACAATAGGCGGCCTTATCGCTTAAAGCAATCCCTTTCAGGCAACCTAACTTAAGGAATGTATAACCTAATCTGGCGATGTAGGTGGTGCAGATTATGAGGTCTATCATAATTAAACATACTTAAAACTACATATTTTATAAATTAAATACATATATATATATATATATATATATATATATATATATATATATATATATATATATATAAATATACATATACTAGAGTGCCTCGTGCCTCTTGTTTAAACAGCAGGCGTTAATACAGATTACATTGTATTACATTGTTATGTTAGTGCTATTTGCCCCCGGAAGATTCACTTCATTTTATATCGCAAATTATCCCATTTCCCGGTATGAAAAGTATCTATGTCCATTTTCGATATTAAAACTACAAAATGACGAACGTATACATAACGAAAATGACCAATATAACCAAATTGACCAAAATGACCAAAGTGACCAAATTGACCAAAATGGCCAAATTAACCAATATGAATAAGTAAATTTACCAAAGGATCAAATTGTTCAAATTTACCAAAATGACCAAATTGTGCAAATTTACCAAAATTACCAAAGTGACCACATTTACCAAAATGATCAAAATGACCAAAATGACCAAACTGACCAAATTGACCAAAATGACCAAAATGACTAAAACGACCAAAATTACCAAATTGACCAAAGTTACCAAAACAACGAGAATGACCAAAATGAACAAACTGGCCAAAATTACGAAAATGGCAAATAACAAAAAAATACCTATCCTACTTTCCGGGATAATACCTAAAACCTTTACATAAATCTATCCCATTATCCGAGATGAAAAGTATCCCTTGCCCGTCGTCATTATTAAAATTACATACAAACCAAATTTCAGCCAAATCGGTCCAATGGTTTTTCCATAAAAGCATAACAAACAGAGAGACAAATATATTTTTATCCCGGAAAATATCTCATTTTTCGGGATAAAAAGTATTCTATAATTATTCATCCTCGGCATCGAAAATATGTATTTTATATACTGAGTTTCATCCAAATCGGTAATAAGTTTTTCCGTGAAAACGGAACAGACAGACGGACAGACAGACAGACAGAGTTACTTTCGCATTTATAATATTAATAGGGATTAATGTATGTGTTGGTAACACTAACACCTCTG
Organism: Dendrolimus houi; assembly: GCA_039645545.1. Classification (NCBI taxonomy): domain Eukaryota; kingdom Metazoa; phylum Arthropoda; class Insecta; order Lepidoptera; family Lasiocampidae; genus Dendrolimus; species Dendrolimus houi. Next base: position 14,616,600 of record CM077131.1, read on the forward strand.
ATGTTTCACATCTCTAGGCGATGGTAATTGCTTGCCATCGAATGGGCCGTCATCTTGTCTGCTGTATAAAAAATATAACAGTACTTATTTGCAGAACCACGAGATTGTTTATATATATGTGCGTCATACTTAATATCTCTTCAACTTTGTAGTTTCTCTAAAATAATCAGCTTTGATACAAAGATAGACATTATAGTAATAATAATAATAAATAATCGGCAGATAAACACGCACACACACATTGTACATCCTCAAGCTAAGCAAGTGATGTTTGTGTTATGGGTAATATACAACGGACCAGTCTCAGAGCTTATCCCAGACACCCAGACCATAGCAGATATCGTAAAATTCGTTTACGAAATTTACCAGGCCAGGAATCTCTGCATTGCAATGAGGCCGACACGCTGAGGCTTTACCCACTCAACCACAGAGGCCTTCGTAATGATATTATAAGGGGTCCGTTTTTGCCAAAATAGCTACGGAACACTATAAAGATACTAGTATTAGTAATTGAAAAAGTCTATTTATAAAGCTGATATTAGAGGAATCAACCAAACTGTACAAGGCAAAGAATCGAAAGGAGAGGAGGGTATCCAGTAATGTTGAATGCTTAATGCTTCAAGTTTATGTTTATATGAATCACTTTCGTTGATTGATCTCAGTTGAAACTGACATAAATGAATTGTCTAATATCAGCTTCATGGAAAAATACCATTTCATATTTATGTAGCAGCGAGCGAATAAATAAAATGTAGTGAAATAAAATACAGCAGTAATTTCTCGTGTTTCCGTGTATGTCGCCCGATAACTTCCTTCGTCCTGCTAATATTTGATCAATCTAAAAAAAAACCTTTAACGAGCCTTCATACAAACAGTCCTTTGTAAACAATGGCTAATAGGGAAACGATCCCAATGGCTGAGTTTACAATCAGATAGTAGTAAAACTTATTTTCCAATGTTCTATTGGAACATACGACTGCAAGAATACTTTCCGCTTTATAGGAACTTCAACTCGAATCCCGAAAGCAAATACTGAGTGCCTACAAAAACTTTGACTAACGTACTTTGGACAAAACATACTGTTGAGCCGCAATGTTTGTTTGTAATGTTTTATTAATTTTTACTCTTAATTTTTTTGTCTTGTCTAAAACATTTATTTCGCGTAATGTAAGTATTGGAAGGAAACTTTGTACCGAGGTTCTCTCTCCTCGCTACTATAATTTATTTGAAAAGTGTTATATAAAATATTGAGACATCTTGAGCATTACAAACGAGGCGGTAGTAACAATTTTCTCTCAGGTAGGCCGTTAAGTTTGTTTGATTGTTTTTATTAGTAGTACTCAAATATGTTATACCCGTGCAGGAACGGAGAGAGAATACAATTTCCTGCGGCCAGGCGGGTTGTTGTAAGAGGTGATAAAACAATCCACAGCCAGGTAGGGTATTTGCTCGTTTGGATGGCTACCACCCCTAGTCTAGAGTATGCCTCCATAACAACCTTAAGTTATGTTCCGGCATTAGAGGCCAGCTTCCAGTCTCCCTTTAGAGAGCAGCGGTGCATTTGTAGCATCTTTGGTGTTGCAAGTGTCCATAGGCGATGGTAACCGCTTTTCATCAGGTGGGTCGTTTGGCAGTCTGCTGAACTCGTGCAATAAAAAAAATATGTTAGTTTCATTGTACTTTATAAATGAGGTCACTCAAACCTGCAAACTAAGTTGAAGATTCTGAATGTGTTTATATTTGAAAGTTTGATTTTTGTAAAATATCAATAACATTGTTTTCTATATTTATAATAAATATCTGATAACTATTTGCAGTCTTCTTATTAAATGACCGATTTAAAATCAATTTTTATTACACTTGTAATAAGTAAGATAAGATAAAATATATAATTACCATGTCCTATAATAAGAAACATTATACTTAATAGATTAATAACGATACATTTTTACGCTCTCTTGTACCGTTGCCTCGCCGCCGACATCCACTTCACAGCTAAACAGTGAGCCCTGCGGCAACGTAGTGGTATTGCGACGGCGGCACGATGATAGTGTCTTGTAAAGGGCGCTTTTTGCTCAAAAATGGTGGCACTGAGGGTAGGACCATAACCTATAACATTATAAAATTCGAAACATATCGTGTCTGTACATATATTGAAGCTATTAAATAAAAAAAGAACTGAAATAGACTAAATAAACATAGAGAACCCAATGCATTTTTTTAGATTTCTTGTTTGTTTGTCAGTTTGTTTGCATGTTCGAGGTTTACGTAAAAACTAGGGGGCCGATGTCAATGCGGTTTTCGCTGGTTGACGGCCAATTTCTACTAGACTTAAAATCAGCGCTACTTTTTATCCTGAGAATCTCACGATTTTTTTTTGGAAATGATTTAATATGGCCAGATTAAAAAAGAATCGAATTCAAATTCGATATTTTTACTGATCGATAGCAAATTTTATGTGATACTTTTTATCTCGGGAATCTCGCGATACTTTTCCCGGGATTGGTTCGAAGTTGTACGGATGCATAAAAGTTAGCTTATATCTACACAGTTTTCACTGAAACCATAGCTTACATTCTTTTTTTACTGTACTGTACTTTCTACCCTAGGAATTCCGCGGGAATTCCAAGTCAAGCGTGGTCAAACTCGCAGGCATATCCTAATAAATAATAAAAATATAAAAGTATACCAAATGTTTCAATATTTATGTAAATTTTATTTATACTCCACGCCTTCCGTTGTCCTCAACATAGGATTATTTCTCCACCTAAGGGGAAAAAGAGTGCGAAAACTTTAATTAAACAAGTTTGGTGAGAATTGAGATCGGGACTTTTGTAAACGGATAATGGAAGCCGTTGAATCCACCTGAGACCTCCGAAAGGGTACTGACAGTCCCACAATGCAACCTACCAGATCCCCTGATACTCAACTTCAGGGACTTAGTGAACTTTTTAGAATATAAATCACTTCTTAGAATTGTGAAATTAATTTTATTCAACGCTCTGAGTATTTCGCAAACGTGAATTTTTATTTTTGGGGATAATAATTTTACAACTAAGCTCTGAAAATTACATTTAGAACATTTTGTTTGTTTTATACATAAATGTTTGCATATTGTAAAAGCCACTGGGTGAAATGAAACAGCTCTTAAAATGTTTTTGATATTTCGTAAACATTTGCGGAGGTGTAAAGTGATTGCTTAGTGTTGATGGAGTAAAGAAGAATTGCTTTTCAAATGGGATTTATGAATGATTTATTATTTCATTAAAATATGTTTCTAAACATTTTTTTGAATAATCTTCATCGCTGTGCTGGTGTAAAATCGCAGTTGTGTCTGGAGCGTCTTTTCTGAATCAGGGATTCCTACTTTTTCTTGTCTATTTCGCGTGATATTCGGCATCCTTTAATATGAAAACATATATCATCCATCAAATTGTCAAGCCATAATTCCTTGGGCCTACTAATTCTCCGGGGTTTGGCGGAAAAAGCATGACTAGATAATTTGTTGTCCATATAACTCGGGTCGCAGCGTAAGCGTCTCCCTTGCAGTTGTACTGCAATGTCAGGTAAACGGTTGTGGTGGATGCAGGATTTGCTAATGCGATCCTTCCGCGTAACTTCACATTTCCACCTCAACATATTCATCTCTGTGACACCCAGTTCTTGTGTGTATCGCTCAAATAGAGCACACATTTTACGGCTATTTACAGGCCAGGTTTACTATTAATTCTTTAAATCTATCATTTTATTGATAAATGAACTTTCATCCTTATCATTCCTTACACTGTCACGCAAGTCGATGTCGTAACACGTCAGATCAAAGAAATTTCAGAGTTCGTGTTACCTCATGAACGTAATTCATTCTAGTAGTTTCTTAGGAGCTGGGCTCTCTAAAGAAGTCATATGTGGCAGATTACAGATGCTCCAACTACAAGCCAATAATGACCGAATGTTGCTTGGATGTGATCTCACTTATATACATTATGCGAATTATTAAATTAAATAACTGTTATCAAAATTACTTTCATGTCACTGCTTAATCTGGAATAATGTCAGTTATAGACCGTTTCAAGTAAATATAGCGATGGGTTTAATGCGTAATTTGGGATACGATATTGGTATTACTAATGAGTTAGTTTGACTGTGGCCAAATGCGTCTTTTTATAGCATTAAAAATAACGCCGTTATCGAATAGCTACATTAGTGAATTTACATACGTTATCTCATCATTATCATAATTTACATTTAATAACGATGTCACATCTCAAATTATGCATTAAATCCATCGCTACGTCTACATGAAACAGTCAATAACTATAACATTACTCCAGATGAAGCAGCAGCATAATGCTGACATTGATAGGTTCTTCTTAATCATCTGTCTCACCATCTGTGGCCGATGAAGACGGAATGATAATGTTCGAGCACGATCTCTCTCGCATACCGCGTATGGAGGTCACCGATACCCAAGGTCTGAGATGTTTCGGTCATGTGATGCGCCGATAAGAACTACGTAAATAAAAGATGTTCATACACTAAGCCTTTGTGAAACAAATGAAATGAACATGAAATCACTAAAACACAAAAATTAGTTATGTTTAGAACATCACTTGATTCCAATAGTAAAAACATACAATAGAATTGAAAGTAGTTGAAAAGGATGATTCAAATTCATTCAAATACCTTCTAAAAGTTCTAAGGTAAATAAATAGTTACATAAATACAGTTACAGAGCGTTCATCAGTTCCCAATTCGCTTGAATTACGGATTCGTATGCGTGTTTGAAGTCAAACGTTAGGGGAGGGCTTCAACGCAATCACGATACCTCAATCAATACAATACCTAGATAAACACAACCAAAACAGCTTAATACCTACGTATTGGGCTAGCTTAGATTGACGCCTAATAATTAAGATTGACGTTTGTGGCTTTTGCTAATTGTAGTATGCATAAGTACTGATATATCTGGAGGCTTTGTATTGCCTATAGGCTATTATTATTATATATTATATTATAAGAAATTCAAGCAACACATCTGAAGCCGAGCAGGTAATTCTTCTAGCACAACACTATAAGATTGTAATGCATTAATAAACTGCAATAAAAATAAAGTTAAATTAATAAAAACGTTTTTATCTTTAACTACAATTCATAAAAAGTGATAACACTTTAGATTATAAATAATTAAAGACATATAGAAAACACAGTAACAGTAAAATAATAGGTTGGGGAAAAAGTCTTTTCGCATATAGTATGTATGAACTTGTAATAAGATCTCTTTGGCTATACCATTTGCATCTGGCTGGTTTTGGTATCATTAAAAAGTTTTAATTTTAAAGAAGACAATTCCAAATTCAAATTAGGAAAATGTGTGATTTTCATTTGTTTTTCTTATTGTTAAAATGAGTGAATCTAATGAAGAAATTCGATACATTTTAAAATTTTACTACAAAAAAGGTAAAAATGCAACACAAGCCGCGAAAAAAAAATTGTGATGTTTATGGACCTAATGCAGTATTTGTGAGAGTAGCGCAAATTTGGTTTAAGCGTTTTCAATCCGGAAATTTTGATATCAAAGATGCACGTCGGTCTAGTCGCCCTGTTACGGACAAAATTGATGCCATTTTTGAAACAGTGGAGCAAGATCGGCATATTAGTAGTTACGATGTAGCTGGAGAACTGGGAATTGACCACAAAATGGTTTTGGCGCATTTGAAAAAAGCTGGGTACATAAAAAAGCTCGATATTTGGGTGCCTCATGAGCTCACTGAAAGAAACCTAATGAACCGTGTACTCATTATTTGTGATTCTTTATTACGACGTAATGAAACCGAACCATTTTTGAAGAAGCTGATAACTGGTGATGAAAAGTGGATCACGTATGACAAGAACGTGCGAAAAAGATCGTGGTCAAAGGCCGGTCAGGATTCACAGACTGTGGCGAAACCCGGGTTAACTCGCAACAAGGTGATGCTATGTGTATGGTGGGATTGGAAGGGCATTATTCATTATGAGCTGTTACCGCCAGGCAGGACCATCGATTCTGAACTCTACTGCGAACAACTGATGAGATTAAAGCAAAAAGTTGAGAGAAAGCGGCCCGAATTAATCAACAGAAGGGGTGTGGTTTTTCACCATGATAACGCTAGACCTCACACATCTTTAGCCACTCAGCAAAAATGACGAGAGTTTGGCTGGGAGGTGTTAATGCATCCGCCGTATAGTCCAGACCTTCAGATTTTCACCTGTTTCGGTCTCTGCAGAATTCCTTAGGCAGTGTCAGGTTAACATGACGAGAGGACTACCAAAACCACTTGTCGCAGTTTTTTGATCAGAAGCCCCAAAATTTTTATAGCGATGGGATCACGTCCCTACCTACAAGATGGCAAAAAGTTATCCAACAAAATGGCACCTACATACTTTAGTCAAATGTAAATAAACTTTATAAAAAAACCTTTTGAATTTTTATATAAAATGCGAAGAAACTTTTCCCCAACCTAATACAAATACTGTGTTTATTAATTAAATAGTCCATCCGCAATATCGCAAACACAATCTTCGTATATTATATACATATGCAAATTACGTCTATTATTATAAATTTAAAGTTTACATCTCATATTTTTTATCTGTGTACCTGACACATGCGTGAAACTTGAGGTTGTCCGAGATTTGTACTGCGATTTCGATTAAATTATTAGGAATGCTGTTGGCCACAACAAACTGTTTCGTGTCACAGTAGATTTAAATCTGTCTTTATACCATTTCTGTAGCATACTGTCTGATAGCTTTTGAAATGCTCATGAGCAACCTCAGTAAATGCCTGTATATGTAGATGATATTGCACTGGTAGATGTAGATAGGAGCGTCTGCTACGATGTGCGAGTATGTGCAATGCGCTTTAGAATGGCCGTCTGTTATTAAACATAAAATATGGACGGAGTACTTGACTTCCAACATTGCAGATTTGATATCCTAGCGCATAGGTGAAGATACGATTGAACACATAGACTACTTTAAGTATTTAGAGTCTATATTTGACGCGTCTATGAACATCGACTACGATGTTAAAGCCTATATCTTAGCAGCTTGAGTTAAGTGGCGTGAAATTACTGGATAATTTATGATCATAAAATGTTAGTTAGACTAAAAGATCTATTTATCATTAGGCCTGTTCTTTTCTATGGCAATGAAGCCCGGCTTCTACTGGAGCCACATAAGCAAAAGCTGACCTAGAAGGGCCACCTAAGAAATACCCAGCGTTCGCGACAGCCTTCATGTCCGTAACTGATAGATTGTATGGTTGTATAAAAATCGCCGCTTACGCTGGTACAAAAACTTTTTATGGAAACCGGCTAGTTAAGTAAAGAACAAATATTCAGCTCCGCTAGGTTCCGGTAGGATGATAGATCTTAGGTTGGTTTAATGTCGTTAAGGGTGACATGCATACCAATAGTTTCAATACAGGATTTTGACCGCGCGAAGTGGAAGAAGAAGTGGAAAAGCAGACTTCGGGCTCCGCATCGAACGTTGCGTATGCAGTCCAGATTTAACGCTAGGATGACGATGACGCTGAAATGCGTGGAAAATACTGCAGCCGCAGAAGTCCGATTACTATGGCGGCCGTTCGCAAATGATCGGCAAGCGCGCATTTCTCGTCAGCCCCCGGTGTTTCCCTCCTCGCATACATCGCCTCCCCTCACCTCAGCACGTGTAATCGTGCGAGTGCGCTTATTATTATTAAATCTGATATTTCGATTAGCAGCTAAATGTGTGCTGTATTATAAAATATTAATCGGCATTTTTACAAAATAAATATGCATTCCTGAACTGCAATTCAAATACACAACAGTATTTCATTTCTACCTGAAGAACTCCAAAATACCATATAGTTAAAATAATACTTAAACGTTAAATAAAACCTTTTTATAATACAAACTTAGCTATAAATCTTTTACTATCTACATCCTTATCTTATTCATTGCATTCCTTTGATGTCTTTTATAATTAGGACAACATGGAAATGCTTTCAATTCTTTCTTTCGTTTAAAAATATTATTGAAAACTTTTAAAACGATAAATTATTCTTACTTTAATTTGTGTTACTTTAATGTTTTCATAGTTTAGATTGGAGAAGTCATATACATAATCTTTCTTTTCTTTCACCTTTCCCAATTATTTGGAGTTGGCAAAATATGTCTTTCTTGTTATACTCCTTTATTCTGACATACGTCCTCTGTCACACCACAAATCAGGTCATCCTTTATTTCCATCCATCTGTTTTTTAATCTACCTATAAAGGTATTCGTATTCTTCAATCTTCTAAATCAATCTCGATCAGAAATTCAAGAATAAATAATTGATCCATGTGTTTTAGTGGTACAATCGTTGGCCAGCGAAGTCCTGGTTAAGAATGTTGGCAAGGTATAATATTTATGTAAACGAATTTTTCGTCTCTTTTCTGTTCTGAGCATGTGGTAGTGATTGGTTCTATAACATACATGATATGTATGCAAACATGTAGGTAGTGCATTATATGCTGGCTATTAATTTTAATGATTGGTATTATTTTGATTATAGTCCGTAGTGCATATACGTATTTTAAAAATAAAAAATATTTGTAAAAGTAACTTTATTTTGGTTGATAGTATGCTTGTTTGGTGTTCACAGCGTTAGTAGGGAACCGATTGTAGTAATATTTGATTAATATATTTTTTAACATAATAATGATGAACCTTTGATATGATTGATACCTTTATCCCATAAAATGGGATGATTTTCCTACAATATATACATACAAATATTATTATAGAGTTAAGTTTTATTTTAGATTACAAGCTGTTTTAGGGTTCTGCTAAAAATTAAGAGTTCATCTAGTTATTGATAGTGTTTCCCGAAATTTTCTTAAAAACTTTATAAATTTTTGTCAATCTCTTATAAGATTTTATGATATCTAAGTATGAAAACGATGCTGAATTATATTTTCGCTAAGATTAGGTTCAAGATGAAAGTCATATAAATAAATAAAAAAAGGAACGGGCTCCCCTAGACATGATTCATATTTTATGTTGTGGTTTTTATTGTACCAGCAATTTTACTTGACGCGATCTAAATTGCAATCTCCATTGAGGTTATTAAAAAGTATATTTATCAACCACAACAAATAGCCCCGCTACGTTATATTAATCACAGGCAATTGTTGGTCGGCTATCACACCAGGGTCCGGTACCCCCAACAATAGTGTCCAGCGCTCGCTCAAACAATGTAACGCCGGTCTTCCATTCACCAACACATAAGTAATGCAAGTGTATGTAACCAGGAATCGCATGCGCGCAGCATCTGTGCCTTTTCCCCTATCTAAGAACTGCTGTACACCAAAACGTCTCAACTACCATATGAAATTTAAACTTTATTTTTATTAAATAAGGTAGTGATTGGAATGTGTTGTTAGTGGAGCTCTATCGCGAGACAGCACGGCAATAAGCTTTCAGGATTCGGTTTTTTAGATGAGTCCCGATCGCGCGGAGGCTGGGACGTATTTCGTAAATAGATTTCCCCTGTGAATATTCCTACGTAAACTGACTGCGAGACAGTTGTCTTGGCGTTTGTTGGTGACAGAAATATCTTTATTGGCGCGTGTGATTTGTTTTGTGGTTTCGTGACAGGTATGGATACGTTAATTTTGTGAAAAGTTTCATAAATGTGCCGCATGGAGTGACTAATGTGAGTAACTTTTCAACTTGTTTCATTTAAAGATAACTTTTTAACATTGCTTATGTAAACTATTGTTATTAAAAATATAAACTATAACACACATATTTTACTATATTGGTATGTTACAAACCAACAGCGTTGTCAATGTAGGGACTTTTATCACTAGATAAACTAGTAAAGTATTACTATGGAATAAGAGTACTATCTTTTTTCATAGTATTACTAGCATTTAATCTAAGTTTAGACTTGGGGGAGCTTTAAGAGCGTATCGAGCATTGTAAATATACAAATTCAAACCGAGTGGGACATTAGCAACGATTATAGCTAAACTAGAAATTAGGAAAAATAAAATCTGTGGAATAGAGAGGTAACTGCTTATTAAAAAAATACATTTTTTTAAAGTAATACTAATTACCACATAGGTTAAATATGAAGTTAACATTTATTAATGAACTACATTGCATTTGGACTAACTAAAATAAAATTCAATATCGGTAAACTTTTTCATTTTCTTCTGAAAAAGGTTTCCAAATTCCTCTATTGATTCCTTCTCCTATTTTGTCCAGTCCAAAGCGGTTCAGTTTGCAGACATCCTAGGTTAATTAGCGTCAAATTTTTGTTGCGTCTGAAGCATTTACTTTGAAACAAACAACAAAGGACTAGCTTTCTTTGAAACGAAAGAAAAATTGCCATGCTAAATTAGTGTTACCAAAATATATAATTTATAAGGGTAACATTTTTTTGTACTTTCCATAAAAGTGTGTTTTATTAAGCTTCAATAAATCAAGAATATTTTTCAAACAATCCTATCTTAAATTTTACTGTGATTTTAAGCAAATTATAATTTGTACTGATCGTGTACGTAATCATATTATACGTAAAGCAGTCTAGATTTTCGTAAAATATTATAGTGAATATTCGTCAAGAGCCTGAAACATTGTAAATGAACTTAATATTTTTACTCTGGTCAATTACAGTCACCGAGAAAACGGAAAAAAAGGAAAACTTAAAATCAAATGAAAAATTCCAATAAATTACTTTAAAATTCTTTGATAGATGCTTTTACCTTAAAAACTGTAAAAAATCTCAAGGGAAAAGGTTCGATGGTTACTCAGATAAAGCTGCGTACACACCCTAGTCATTTATATGATCAAAAATTATTTTTAATTCCATCTCAATTAACGCAATCAAATTATTAAAGGGAAATGAACGAACGGTAGATTGTATAATATTTTAATGTAGTACATACAGTATCTAGTACAATTTTCTCACTTTGCCTATGTACAGTGAGCTTTGAAGCTTCATGTTCTCGAGACGAGTCTTCGCCTGATGTGTAAGACTTAGTCTCGATTATTACACGTATTATGTGTATGGATGCTAAATATGTTAATCCTTTTAATGCTGCTTTTGAATCGTAGCGAGAGCACGAGTATATAGTTATAGGTAGTTATATAAAACCCACATACAGTCGCGGAATGAAAACGGTCGTCACCTTAAAGTCGACTTTTCCTTGCACGAGTACAAAAAACAATACTACCAATATTTTACAAAAAATGTTACGTTTATAAAATATAGAAACGTGGAAAAAGAAAATAGCAATGTTGACGATGACACACGCTGTGATTAACAATAAGAAACAAAGAGGATGTAATTAATTACTGCGCTTAACATGAATATTAAAATCTAAACAATCTTCTTAGACAAGATAGAAAATCAAACAACTTTGATCTAAGAAATCTTAAACTTTATTGTCAAATAGTTAAACATAATTTTCTGTGGAACAATCTGTTCTGTAACGTAATTTGAATTGAATGTTAAATGAATCAATTTGATAACTGGCGATAATTTTAATACCACGACTGTACATACAAACATTATATTCTGAAGTTCCACAATATTATTGCGGTTTTTTGTTCCAAACTCAGTTAACATTTACGTAATTCATATATAGGTATTTTGTTTCCTTTAAAACAAAAATACAATACTACAAACTATAAACAATGGTTACTGCTGAAATGTTTGACTTTCAAGATTTGACTTTATTAGTCTCAACCAGGTTTCTTCGCATCGGATGCCTTGGTTTTGTAGATGTCCATAGGCGACGGTAACAATTACCCATCACATTAACCTTTTGCCAGTTTTGTCAAGAAAGTAAATAAAAATAAAGAAACTTCTTTTCCCCATGAGAGTGTGTTAACAGAAAAGAATATTAAACTATAAAAAAACAACATTTGACTTGAAAGATGAAAGAGGAGACGGTGAACAAAGAACAATATATCTATTTCCAAATTACTAGGTTTAATTAGGTTAAATTTTATCATTAGTTATTTTAATGTCAAAAATGTTTTAATAACTAATTAGCTGAGATCTCCTGGATCGTACACGGTGTACTACTTTTTTTTCAAATTCGAACCTCAATACCTAATCTAAAATTTTCATTCGATAAACCGTAAAAGTTTTATACCAGTAATGATTTAAAGTTAAATATTTCAGAAAAAATGGATCTAAGCAAGCAACCAAACCCGATGTGATAGCATAAAATGCGGCTGAGTTTATAAAAATATCCGGATTTACGTGTATTTATGCAAAATCTTTTCAAGCTCAGGGAAAGTACTTAAAATTAATATTATGTGTTGTAACTTTCAGAGAATTTTTTCCGGCAAATTCAACAAAATTTCGGGTGGGGACCGAAAAATATCACTCTAATATATATATATATATATATATATATATATATATATATGTGGATTCGAAGACGACTCGGTAGCCAGGCCACACATTATCTTTTTCAAATTTATAATCTCATATTGTAAATGTCAGTGTCAAAATATAGTGAGAAGAGGTAGTCCGTAAATATACGACGTAAGACTGATCTAATGAAGTTTGTTTGTTTTTCTTCAAATAAAACCTACAACTTTATGGGGGCTCGTGCCAGGATCATGCCAGGATCGTGCAAGGATCCTGCGAAGCATTGTTTTAATGTGAGTTTTTACTTGAAGATTACGATACAACATCGAAATTAAGATTGAAGACGAGTTATTGAGTGCTGTTTTACCGACACTAATTTGCATAATGATACCAGCGCATAAAATTCCCACAATTTGGAATAAAGACTATTATTTTTCTTTTATGAATTGGTTATTTTTTACGACTGAAAGAATTGGTTATTTTTTTGAAGAGTTACAACCAATCATACAGGATGCCACCGAAGAAAAATAAAGATATCGAAGACTCAGATAGCAATTGTTCAGAAGCTGGTTACAAAGTTCGAATTTCATTTAGCGACTTGGAAAAATCAATAACACCGTTCACAGGCGATGATACCTACCCTATTACGAATTGGCTTACCAATTTTAATGACATTTCAATCTTGAAAAACTTTTTACGCGAAGACACTGCTTTCAGGTACTGCTAAATTATTTTTACGATCGCTAGGCTCTATTACGTCATGGGATACATTAAAATAATATTTAGTAGAAGAATTTGGTCCGAAGTTAAATAGTGCCAGCATTCACAAGAAATTACTATCACGCAAAATGAAACCAGATGAGACATGAATATGAAAGAACTAGCGTTGCATGGAAATTTAGAGGAGGTAGTTCACGAATATACGACGTAAGACTGATCTGATGAAGTTTGTTTTGTTTTCTTCAAATAAAACCCACATATATATATATATATATATATATATTATTATATATATATATATATATAACATACATTAATACTCATATGTATATATATATATATATATATACATATGAGTATTAATGTATGTTTTGAAAAAAGATGATAAAAAAAAGTACCCATATATCCCAAAAGATAAAAATATGTAGAAGAAAGGAATACTCTCTTTCATAACATAAGGAAGGGAAAGAGGCGAAAAAAAACGCAGGGGTTCCGGTTTTGATTCCTGGCGTGGTAAATTTCGGAAACAAATTTGCTCCGTTGTTTACTATGGTCTGGGTGTCTGGGATCGGCCCCAGAATAGTCCGTCGTATATTACCCATAACACAAGCGTAACTTACTTAATTTGGTGAAATACAATATGTGTGTTTGTCTGCCGATTATTATTATTATAAGGAGGTAAAATTTGTGTTTGTTTGTAGGAAGTAAGCTGTTGAACTATTAAATCGATTTTTAAAATTCTTTCACCAGTATGAACCTACATTAAACGTGAGTGAAATAGGCTATATTTAATTGTGATTAATCACACTTTTTATTTTTTATTGAAGCCCAACGAAGTGGGCATGGTTCACCTGTATAAAATAATGTTCGAATTTAATTGAGTTCATTTTATAACAGCCCTGGAATTGGTCGGATTAACAAAAAATAACGTTAAAATGTAATAAAATTATGTTGTTTATTCATAAAATTCGTTCTAGTATGAAATGTGTTTGTCATGTTACGCAGATATCAAAGGAAGTTTGTTTCTATCATAAAACATTTAATTAGCTACGGATTTTATAATAAATTACAAATTATTGTTATTATCGTTTCTTTTATACTGGATTCCATGAATTTGAAAATATTCAGTTGTTTACTTTATTAAAATATTTTAATCATTAGCTGAGCCCGCGACTTCTTTCACGCGGGATTACAAATATTTATACACTTATCTTCCGAATCTTACAAAATATTAAAATAAAATATACATCAAAAAACAAGACAAAATTTTTATTTTAATCTATAAAATTTTAATTGAAATTCATTAAGCCGTTTGGGATCCTAATCGAGACTAATATTAGAGATAGTGAAAGATGAAAAGTCTTACTTACTACTAGAGTTTTCCCTACGGCTGGGCCGCGTGAATAATCCTATTTAGTAGCTCTATGTTACTTACATAAAAACTTAATTTACTATTTCTCGTTAAATTCAGTATAATAATAAAGAAACTAAATGCATAGTCTACACAACTGCCCAGCAAAATATAGAGGCGAGTTGAAGCTAACCTGATTTGAAGTAATATAACGAAAGACAATGTTGTTTATGACAACGTAGTAGGTCTTTGTTAGTGCATTGAAAAAACGCAATTTTACATGCCGTCTAATTGGCTAATCTGTCTATTTTATGGAAACGACATCAATTATCGGGATAAAATGTATCCTAAGGGTAAACTCGGGTTATAAGCTAGCTCTATGTCGAGTTTCATTTAAATCCGTTCAGTAGTTTTCACGTGATGCTCTAACGCATAGAAACACAGAGAGACAGACAGATAGACAAACAAAAATTCTAAAAATTGCAGTTGCATGCAATTTCGGAATCTTTGTTATTTTTTCACAAATAAAAAATAACAAAGAAAAGACAAAACATTTTATTCTTAATTCAAGGTTGTTATTGCCAACAATCAGCCTGTTATATATAAACCCTAGTCTATTTTACCTCATTCACACAAACCATGTCCAATTAAAGCAGTTTATACACCAACCTTACCTGACTTTATATAACTTCAGCACCCAATCTTACGTTACAGCCGGCATTATTACATTCTTACGAGATAGCTCGCTGTGGTACCGCTACCTGCCTGCATTTGGGAAAAGGGAAAACCAATTTTCCGTTTACAACTTACCTTTTCCGTTTGCCAACTGTGCACTCTCAAGGCACTTGTTTCAAGAAAATCGATTATAGCCACGATGAATTCGATAATACTCAGCTTAAAGCTCAGTCGCCATTTTTGCAAGGTATGTGCGTCCGTATTGACAGATAGACCTGTCTGTGTAATTATTAGTTATGGTCATTTTTCTCATAAACAACGTGTTTTATATAGACGAAGTTTATGTATTTTCTATAGACACACGAGATGAAGAGAAATATTAAAAAATAGATTACTATCCGGCTGCTAGATAACATATCGGAGGAATGTAAAATCTTGCAATGTATTGACGTTGTTTCACAGTGACTTTATTGAATTCAACAAATGGTGAGATATGCGCTTTCAAAGTTAAGTTTATTATTCTGTATCTTTTGAATTATAACGTGGAAAATTCTGAAAAAAATTCACGGTAAAAATACTTTAATCGAAAATTAGTTACAATAAAATCCGTTTACATGTATATCCGCTAGGTAGACAAGTCTTTATACATACATCAATAGAAACATACTATAAATACTAATATTCATATTGTTTTTCTTTTGTTAGTGTATGATTTGGTGTACAATGTCCGTTTAAGTCATTTCTCAATGCAAGAGCCGGGTTGTAGCCCACTTGTTTTAGTTTACTCAAACGACTAAATAGTTCACGTTTATAGCGTAAGGGGACACTTCTTGTAGATATGAGACGAGATATTGACGGAGTACGACTTAGGCGGTAGTACTACTTGCGCAACTTTCGCCTATATCCAATTGTGCGCAAAGGGATTTTTATAAGGAGCGATTTTTTTTAGACACCTGTCACTGTCCTGTTTAGTAGTTAGTTAGGAGATAGTGTATTCTCGGCTAAATACTACGTTTTACGTTACATAGTGTTATCGACGCTGAGACGTCGTGAAATATATGCATAAATGCTTATGTCGTAACATCATAAGTAAGAGAATGAATAGATAATATTCAATAGTTTGTTATAATATGTTGTTGAGATGACATAAAAATTGGGCCCAACCTGGCCTGATGTCCTCCAAACACCACTTCAGGCATCCCATGCCTCGCAGTTGTTAAATTACTATTTATAGGACTCTTATACCGTCTCAAATATATATAAGAAGACATTATTAGGATATTAATATATAAAAAGTACTTACGCCACTGTTGGTGTTAAATGCACATACCTTCAAAAGGTGTTCTCCAGTGGAACTTATTTTGAATAAAAACTTTTGAATTTGAATATATTGTTACGAGTTGCGGGACTCGAATTAAAATGTTGTTGGAATTATTATAGAGTTTATTAGAACTATACAAACACGTATGACACATATCTATAAAAACACATTTTATTACCAGTCGGCATTTCAGGATTTGTTGTGTTCAGTTATATTTGTACCTGTACGAATATAACTGAAGACAACAAATCCAAACTTAATTCAGAGGGTCCGTAATTCAATAAAACGCTCAAAGTCCGTCAATATTAGATTCCCTAGTGTACACATACGCTTAAGTTGTTGTTATGGCTCGACTGCCCCCTCTCCCCATCAGGCCGTCGCTTTATACCTCACGAACTCAAATGTGCCCGTATCGTAGTCAACGTAATCCGCAACACCTGGCTAATGATTCGGCCGCAAGCGGCCATAAACGGGTACAATAAAACAATGGGCTGTTCCCTAGAAACGTATGATAATAAATAAGTAAACAAAAGAAGACGATCATAAAATAATTAAAATTAGTTTAAATGCCGACAGGTAATAAAATGTGATTTTACAGATATGTAGGTGGATTTTGTTTTTGTCGGAACCTAAGTTGTAACAATATGATTCACTTACGCGTTGAAGAACGTAATGTCGGGCAGTAGGTAAAACAACTGTGTCCACCTCTTTCCACCAGCCCGTTTTATACTATACAAAGTATTTAAAACTAACTATACTAATTATATATGCGAAGTGTAAAATGTCCAGAACTTGTAAATAGCTGTTATAGATATTAATAGGAGTATTTAGTAAATAGTAAAACGTAGGTTAAACAATGTCTTGGACACGCAAGGAATACTTGCTTGCTATTGCTTCTACTAATTTATCTCTACATTCCTTTTTAAAGAAGAAGACGAAGTTATAGGGCTTTGCTCTTATTAAGACAGAATTGCCGACAAGAATCTGTTTATTGAGAAAAAAAATTAGCGGTAAGTATACAACACCAAAATTAAAGTGAGTGAAGCTAAGAGCAAAGTTTATATTAGTACTAATCTAAATAAATTACACTTGATCACTGTATTTCCTTCACAATAAAAGTCAAGATAGAGAAAAGCTTGAAGCATTTGTTGGGCCCAGTTTAACCCCTGTCAGAAGTTTTTCAATTACGCGGCTGCGATAACACATACCGAAATACTCCAAACATATTTATTACAACAAACTTGCGAATTGTTGAAACTTGCCATCTCGTTGGAAATACTTAACGACTTTCCGTGATGAGGGATGCCATACGGCTTGGAGTTCCTTTGGGTTTAGTACAGTGTTTCAGTTATTATTGCTCTAGATCAGGGGTTCCCAAAATGGTCGATATCGACCTCTTGGGGTCAAAATCGGTTTCCCAGGAATCGACATAAACGAAAACTGATTTTGGGGGTCGACGAGGTCTAAAAATTGACGCCTATTAATTAACACAAGTTCTTATTTGAAACTTTCAAGACACTGTATAAAAAATAATTACCTACTTAAGTATTTTTACTTGATTTAATTAATAATTATTAATTACACTTGGTATTTACTGAATTGTATGTCTATTTATTTTGTTAAATCTTGATGAGATAATGATGTCAAGTTTACTCACTTAACCAACCGCAAAGTTTTTAAATTGATAAG
Source organism: Dendrolimus houi (assembly GCA_039645545.1). NCBI lineage: Eukaryota > Metazoa > Arthropoda > Insecta > Lepidoptera > Lasiocampidae > Dendrolimus > Dendrolimus houi. Next base: position 14,634,758 of record CM077131.1, read on the forward strand.
TATCAATACAAAAAAAACTACAGATAGGATTTTTAAAGTTATTTGGCTATGGGGGTCTGAGGTATCAGTTCATTTTGGAAAAGGGGTCTCTTGCCCAAACTAGTTTGGGAATCCCTGCTCTAGGTGCATTTTCTAAAAAATTACTATTGTTGCACAATTACTGTGACATACAAAATTACCCAAACAGACGAACATCGACTGCCGCGTGAAGCCAGCCAGCTAAAGAGTGTCGATTTTGGAATAGGATGCCGAACTCAACGCAGTGCGTTTCAAGAACTCACTATTAAATAATCCAATTAGTACAGATATTCTGGCGTTTTTTAATGGATACATCACTAATAATCTTCTATACATATATCTATAATATTATGAAATTCTAAACATGCCATGTCTGTACATTGAAGCTATTTAAAATAAAAACAACTGGAATAGACTATATAAACGATGGAGAACACGATGCATTCATTGTTTTAGATTTCTTGTCTGTTTGTGTTTGTTCGGGATTCACGTAAAAATTCTTAGACTTAAAATCTGCCCTACTTTTTATTCTACGAATCCCGCGGAAATTGTTCATTGTTTTGGGAATAAATTAAAATGGCCCGATTAAAAAAATCGAATTCCAATATGATTTTTACACTGATCGATAGCAAAATTTTATGTACTAAAATTTGTGATATTTTTTATCCCGGGAGTGGTTTGTAGTTGTTCGGGTGCATAAAAGTTAGCTTATGCCGGCACAGTTTTCACTAACACGATAGCTTACATTCTTTTATAAATGCTATGGTACTTTGTGTCCGGGAATCCCGCGGGAATTTCGAGTTAAGTGTGGACAAAGTCGCGGGCATATCCTAGTCACTCATAATCTTCTTCACATAGTCCAAAACAAAGTCGCTTTTCTCTGTATATCCGCTAACTCCTCTTAAAACACGCAACAGATTTTAAGCGGTTTTCACCATCAGTGAGATAATTTTACACTGAAGGTTTATATATACATATAAAAAATGTAATTAAGTTTTTATGTAAGTAAAAAGAAACAGCCCCAAGCTAAGCAAAGTACGCTTGTGTTATGGGTGATATTCAACAGACCACTATGGGGCCGATCCCAGACATCTAGACCATAGTAAATAACAGAAAGTTTGTGTCCGAAATTAAACCATGCTAGAAATAGAACCCGAGGCCTCTGCATTCCAGCGAGTTTGGTTGGTTAAACCCGCTCAATCACAGAGGCCGTCAAACATAACAAGGGATACGTACTACATAAGTTTACACACATGAGTTTTTAAAAATTGCTTCACTTCATTTTAAGCTTTTGTTCACGTAGGCTTCGTTTATACCTTTTTCCGTCTGAGATTGAACTCTAATAAAATGGGTCACAGTAGGCATTTACTATCCACTCGGGCCTTCTGCCCTTTTGTCCTACATTGTTGTTCATTTCGTCAGTGTCAGACAAATAAATTAAGCCAATACCTACAGTATAGACACTTAAATTAATTTATCTGTATCAAGTCAAGTAATTGTAGGTCTTTAACTGACGCCCAACTACTTAGTTCTTGTGCCAACTCAAAAGGCACATTTCAGGTAAAAAAATTACAGACATACAATTTTTGCGTAAATGTAGTAGATATTTTTTTATGTTCTTTACCTTGCTTAATATACCACGATCCTGGTTACCATGCGCTCGGATTTCCACCCTATACGGGGCACTCCCTAAACTGGTGACTGGTAAAATATACCCAGCGTTCATCCCCATTATTAGGTAAAGTTACATATTTTTTTTCAGTTTATTCCCGAAACCTTGAAGAAGGAACAAACATCCGAACAAAGTTACTTTCACATTTCTTTTTATATACACATAGTAAGGTAAGTAAGAATATATACTAGATACATATATGCTAGCTAAATCAAAATCTTTAGTTTCAATATATAGAAATTTTGTTCCCTTATAATCACATTAAAACAACTGTTTTGCTAACTAGTTAATATTGTATTGAATCGCATATGTATGTAGCTCACTAGACAATATTGTAAGAGCACTACAGATATGCGCATTTCAAATTAAGTACGCAATAAATCTTCCACTTTATTATCATAAGTCATTAATTAATTTTTACGTCTTCGTCCAATCTGTTTTATTTTGATCACTTATAGCCAGCTCCTTCATATATATAAAGCTGAAATTAATCCTGTTCAATTCTGTCTTTCAATTTGTAAAGAAATGCAATATAAGCATTTTAAAAATTAAAACGATCTTGACTGTAAAAAAAGCTTTCTCAATTGACTTTTTTAACTACCTTTTTGCTTGGTATTTTCTTAAATTTTTGCTACTAGTAGACATAATTGAAAATACCTTTTAACGGTTTTAAGCACAGCATTTTACTTGATTTTTATTTCAACAATTTCGGCCAGTTTTCGCAGGTCAAAAGGTAGTAACCCTTGGTAGTATTATAGCCCTATTTTACTTACAAAAACCTTAATTCGGTTTTTATACATGACAGCTTCAATGAATAATTATTTAACTTTGGTTAACAGCTTAAAAATTCGTTGCGTGGCTTAGGAGAAGTTAGCGGATATACAAACAGACAGACATGGAAAGCTACTTTGTTTTATACTCTATATAAAGGTATATTATTAATAATATACCTTTATGTGTTACATAAAACGTATCTGTCTATCCCAAGTAGATTCATAAAGAGTAGGTATTCCAGGGAAATTAATATTTAAAACAAATATTATTCTATTTTCATGGTTTTATGTTGAAAAAATTTGGTAACAAACCATTTAAAAAGAGATAAGTTTAGAATAAAATAGAATTAGCCGTTATTATGGCCTGTTGCTTTTCAAGTGCGGCGGAATTTTGTTAAGGATAAGGCCTTAATAGTGACGTGAATACAGCACAGTTTTCACTATTCGAATCGAAATAGGTTGGACTCTTGAATTAATATTATTCTTCTGAGGTTGCAATGAAACATTTAAATCAATTTTGAATTCTTTATTCAGGTGTTTTTGTAAGGAGACGGATATTCAAATACAAAAGTTTTTATTCAAAATAAGTTCGACTGGAGAACACATTTTGTAGGTCATACATATAAGTTAAAATTTAATTTTTCTTCCTATTCTATGTACACCGCTTCGCAACGTGTTATTGCTGTTAAGGAGAAGAAGCGGCAAGAAACTCCCCAGCAACACGTCTACCTAAATATTGTTTTTCTTTATGTTTCTTATTCTGTTTATGTCTCAAATTTTTTTTTAATAAGTTTTATACAGAAGTATGTTACAGAATTACTTTTTGAAGAATTAATGGGGTTGTAGCAAACAGTGCCTATTCAAAAGACCAAGACAAATAAAAGGAAAGAAAAATATTCTTATAGCTATAATAATGACATGACGTACTAAAAAGATACGCTTTCATACATTTTTGGGCCTAGATTGTAAAAAGATTACAGGGATTTAAAGATTTATTTTTATCATGTTGATGTTTTTTTATAATTGTAGTGGATTTTGTTATTTTAAATGCATTAATCGTGTAGTATGTTTTTATATTATTCACTATTGAAATTCATTCTCATAAATCGATTGTGGCAATTAATAAATTATTTTATTTATGACTTTGTTTTAAGATTTCTCGTCTACAAATAGAATTTAGGACTGTTCTCCATTTTGTAATAGAAAAATGTAACGCTTTTTTAAGCCATATCTCAACTCATTACATTTATTTGGCCCAAAATTCTCCGTCTCCTTGGTTAATATTTGTGGGGGTAGAGTGGTGCATCTAAGTTGGTTACCCCGTTAGATGGGGTGACGCACTTCTGACGAGAGCTCATGGCTCAATTGCCTTGCGGGAGTTAGGCTCGACCGCTGGAGAGAAAAATACGAAATAAGACTATTAATTTAACATTAAACTTAAGACTATATTTATAAATAACTGCAACATGATAATATTTTAATCCTGATATCCTGAAACTGTTCGAAGTTTTTGTCTGTTTTCTATATTGCACGTACATGGACTACGTTAAAGTTTTGGTATTGCTAATTATGCAGGAATAAACTAATTCATGTGCGTGGCCTAACAATATTCAGTCTTAGGTAGTCTCCGATGACGAAAAAATAAACTCACATTCATATATTAATTTATTTTAGCATTTATATTATAAAACTTATGTGAATAGGGGTTCTTCCACCATCGACTACACGTTTCATTAGGTAAAATAATTTAGGATCATGGTCGAACCTGAATCTGTGTAATATTATTAAAGAAATCATTATAAGCTTTCGTAAACATTTTGACATAAACGCGACCCTTATAATATCCTTCCATTTGTGTGTCTGTCTGTTGTTTATACCACGAGTTTCCTGTCTTTATAAGCTACCAGTATTTGTGTCTGTTACAGTCATTTTTTAAACTACTACAACAATAGATTTTCCATCCAAAAGTGGTCTGAAAGAAATCGCTAAAAGCGATAAGATCGCCGATATACCCTTTATTATAACATTTTACTTATATTGTTAATGTAGTTTTAGTTTTTAGTAGTGTGCAATGTAATATTTAAACATATTAGCATTTATTTTTAGCGAGGTTACGCTGCCGGCCTTCTACGTATATTATACCCTGCGACACCTGTGTGGAGGTCGATCTGGATTGCTTATAGACTTTTTATTAATTAATTTTTAGTTTAGACTTACTTATTGTTCAGTGTATATATGTATATATATATTACTCATATGTAGAATATACAATATATCCCAAATAAACAAAGTATTACTTAAATAAAAAGTTATAATTATATTAATACAATGAAAATACTATATAAAAGTAATTTTTTGAGAAATCCATTAAGTGGATAAATAAATATAATATTTTGGCTGTGATATGCTTCAAATAATTCGAAGTCACTAAAACTACTTGAGAATTTACGAAACTGTCCCATCACTACTTTCACATAAAATGTCGAATCCAATTTACCCAACCAAGATACAAATCTGTTTATTTTTCTATGAATGTATTACATTGTGATGTTTATTTCATTTTTAGAGTCGGGCCGTTTCTTTGCAGGGTTGTTTGGAGAAAAACCTAACTAAATTCAATGAAATAGATTTTTGGTAAAGGAGTGAAAAGTTATTTCTGCGTTTATTCATGAACACTTCTTTTGTAACGTTTGTTTTGGTGATTTTGTAAAAATAGGTATTGTTAGATTTTCTTTATAATAATTTGTAATATTATAATTTGTTATTTTTTAGTTTTTATCAGGAACAGGATAATGTTTTTCCTTTCGGGTTTTATTTTCAAAAAAAGTATAAATGTAAAAAGTTACATTACTTTACCTAGTGCCAATTCGCTTAAGATTATCGTAAAATAAACAAAGTAAGCATAAATAAGTATAAAAAGTTAGTTCTAAGTGGAATTAGTTATATCAGTATGTACGAATTATGTGGTTTAGAAAATGTGAAAAACCGGCCAAGTGGAACCGGGCTACTATCATTATCAGAACTTATTTTTTCGGAATTTTCTACCTTACAGTTCTAAAATTAGACGGTATATCGTCTACTCTAAGCACTTAACGGACTTTGGAAGCAAATACCCACCAACTATTTTATTAGCTTAAAATATTGTAATAAAACTTATTATTATTTTTCAACACCTAAAAATATTCATTTCTGATTCTATCTATAAGAGAAATACCTAACATAACTCGCTCCATAGCCCGTTGAGCGAATTTCAATTTGTGGATCAGACCCACTGTCAGTGTTGCAGGACCGACGGCCGATGGAGCAAACGAGTCCTGGTATGGAGACCACGTCTCGGCAAACGTAGCGTAGGACGCCCTCCAGCCCGTTGGACTAACGACCTGCACAAGGTCGCCGGCAGGGGTTGGATGATGAAGACGGGAGACTGGGATATGTAGCGCGAACTTGGGGAGGCCTACGTCCAGCAGTGGACAGGGATTGGCTGAAGAAGAAAATATTCTCTATTTTTTTTAATGCGGTGCTGGTAATCTGCCTGATCCCCCAGCTAATGGAAAGTGGTTATCGTTATTTATAGACATTTGCAACACAAGGGACGAAGCCATCGCGTTACCAGCCTTTAGAATAGTACAAAGAGACCATTTTCTATTTCCCTCTATTTCATCCCCCTATCCTTTCTATAATGATAGGGAGATGATAGAGAGGTATCAAACAGGAGGAATAAGATAAAGGGGACCAGATATGGGATCGGAATACGGGGCGGGGATAGGGTAGATGAGATGGAGGGAAGGGAAAGTTATTTTTGCAGGAATAGTTTTTAATAGTAGATTGTTACACGAGAGGATATCTAAATCTGATGAACTTATTTAATACGTCACATATGAAACGTAAAGTAAATTTCTTTTTCTGTGGCATTCTATCTGCCAGTTTTTTTTTTGTTACCGATGATAGTAAATATTTAGTTCAAATTTATATGAATTAAATAATAATTTTTTCGGAAAGTAATTTATAAGTATAAAATGATGTTATAAAATTATTCATATTTTTATTATATTTTATGTCGCTTTTTAACAGTGGTTGTCAAAAAAGTTGAGAAATGAGTCGCATGTATTATCTATGGTTCGCATAGTTATTAATTTTTGACAGCAGGGAAAATCCTTTCCCAGGGGCGAAAAGTACTGTTTTCATCCCTGTTATCACGCAACTCCAAGCGTACTTTCAGAATATAAGAAATGAAAAACTAATTCGCAATACAGAAAACATTATTACATACAATTTATTTGTAATCATCATAATTATTTATTTAAGTATCATCAGGTATGAACCTGTTGTGGCGTCGCTGGGTTTATGATAAGCGAACTATGTTAAATTATATGAAAAGAAGTGTGGGGCAAATTAGATGAGGGAAATAGGAAAGGAAGAGCACGCATGTACCTGGTTGATGGTACAATAAAAATATCGGCGGCTCCTTGGCTCCTCGGCTCCTCGGCTCCTCACTGCACTTTACACTTTCACCTTTGTTAATTTATATTATAGTTTGTTTAGTATTCAATATTTATAATGCGGCAAAGACGTTCGGTTTAAATTATTTATAGTATTTATATTGGTGTTATTATTTATTTACAGCATATTTTTATTATTTATAATAATATTTATGTACCTAATTGTTTTTACATAGGTTTAAGCGGTGCGGCGCGGTGTGAGTTATAATATAGTTATTTATGCAATATACATAAAAATTTGGGGAGTATTGCAAGCGCGGTGTAATTTATTTTATATGTTTAAAATGTGGAGCGATTAATTATTATTTTACTTACTTGATGACATGGCACGAATAACTTGACTTAATTGATGTGCGTGCGAAGAAAAACAACAAGCCGTTAGTTTTACAGGGAGAATTTAAATAGATTGAAGAAAAGTTTGTATAGATCGCTAGGATGTATATATGGCGAAACCAATATTCATATTAAGTATAAACAGAAGTTTCATTATGTTATTATGTATTATTATTTCAACATCGAAATGTCATTGCAAAGTTTTAATATTATAACTGGGATTCGAGTAATTAATAAAACAATTGGAGGGATTTAATGACGTACTTAAAACGGTCTCTGCGGATAAAATATCTCTCAAATGCTACCGATTTTATGATTCTTTACCATCACTTTTATTGGCAAATCACTTTTAGATGAGATCGCTCAAATCTACTTTGTGGTAATTGTTAGTTTTATGAAATGCTTATTGAGTGGCCTCTTAAATATTTTAGTGTAACTTTGGTTTGTAAGTATATCTACAAAAAAACATTTACGTGTTTAAAACATAGTACATAAATACGAGATGACATAAATATATATGGTTCACCTGTTTGCCCACAAGTCGTGCAATTATTTCTTAAATTATTAAAAGTAAAAAGATATACTAATTACAGAAATAACCAAAAATAGATCTATACCATTTATATGAAAATTATGTAAGATAATATCCTAAAAAAAAAGTAATTTATTCATGCTGAATAGATTACAAACAGACACTAAATTCTTTATTTTTATTATATAAGGGCCCTTCAGACCTCTCTTCACCCCTAACATAGTCAGGGCCTTTTACGGCTATTTTAATATTAGGTATTCTTTTCCAAGTCAGCCCTTACTATAATACATCATACATAATATATTACACACATAGGCACACCCACACATTGTTATATATAATCTCTATTACATATATGACGTCAGAGGTGACGAAACCCTCCATCACCTCATGCTGTTGCGCTTCACAGCCCCTTTTACCAGCCGCAAGCAAAACCGCTGCAGGTGCGGCCTCGAGTCCTTACCTGACATCAAATCAAAAATAGTAACCTCTGTGATCCTGGTCTTTGTAACGGTCTCGAGGTTGCACCTAGGCTAGTCGTATACCGGGCACTCTAACAAAAAGTGTTGTATGGTTTCGTCATCTCCGGAATCACAGAAACACACTGGGCTGTCTCTTAGTTTAAACCTATGCAATCAAGAATTAAGTTAACTATCTACCTATTATATATCTACCTACAAGATACAATACTATATACACCTTTACTATATATACTTTTACACTATTAAATAAAATAAACTTAAACAATAAAAAGTATTATAAACATATTTACAGATAAAAAATGTAGAATAACAACGGGGAAATGCCGGCCGCATTTCCCCTTTATATTACAACACTGATCCGTTGCCCTAAGTATAGGCCAGCCCTTTGGTCACGCGAAACGTCTTTCAATAGCCTTTAAAGGTCTCAAAAATTAGTTTACGGTGTAAAACATTTATCTAATACATTTCTAGATAGACATTTAAAGTCTTTGGGAAGTTTGTTGAAGATTTTACCGACACTGAACAATAATTTGTTATCTGTGTTTACCCTAAGTGGCCCTGTCCTTAGTTCGTGATTCTAGGTAACGTTTTGGGATTTTCTTTTACAAGTATTGCCACTTTTATACTGTACAGATAAGGCAGAGTTAGCAGCTGGAGCTTTTAAAAAGAGACCTACATGGCTATAGATTAGTCTTGATGGTCCAAAATATCCAGATAGTGCAAAGAAAAAAATATCGCTTATTGACGTATTATTATTTAAAACATATTTATTTAGACTACTAAAACAACCGCCATGCAAAACATCGTAATCAAACCTACGCATCGAGATAACCGATGTGTCAAACCCGCCAAGATGTCTTGGGCAAGCTTAATACTGTCTGTTTCCCTAAAACAAGGAGAAGCTCGTGCCAGAGGGCTGAAAGAGATTGTTTTCGCTGATTCATATGATGAACATGACAAGCATCAACGTAAAGTGGAACTTCATGTTATGTCTTATAGCCAGTATATCTCGACACATGTCAATTTCACTAAGCGATTCTCCAAAGTCAACCGCTTTAGGCCCTATGGAGTGGTTGGATAACAGTCTGAATTGGATGAATAATCGGCAGACAAACACACGCCTTGTATATCCCCAAATTAAGAATGTCATGCTGGTGTTATGGGTAATATGCAACGGACCACTCTCAGGCCGATCCCAGATACCCAGAGCATAGTAAATAACGTCATATTGTTTTACGAAATTTACCACACCTGGATTCAAACCCGGAGCCTCTGAGTTGTAGTGAAATCGGCTGGCAAAAGCTTAGCCCGCTCAACCACAAAGGCCGGTTCCTATATCTTACCGATCGTCCATTTGCTTTATTATCCGTTAAAATTTGACAAAAGCTCCATACAAGTAATGTAATAATTCAACCGATGGTAAGGCAAGTGAATAAATAATAAGATATAGGAACCGGCCATTAATGGTCTGTGATTGTTAAGCTTGCTGATGGAACAATTGTAATAATACTAAATGTGCAACCGACCTCATATAGGGGTCTAGAACCTGACCACTAATGCCAAACAAACAACCCAAGTTTGTTACGGCAGTAAATTCAGCGATAAATTGATGATTGATGAAGGATATATAAGGGATCCGTTTTTTTGGTAAAAAGACAAAGTAAAGAAAATAGATTTATTTGAATACATTGTTGAGACATTACACATTAGTGAAAAAATGTAACACACTAAATATGTAACAAAAAATGTTATGTCTCGCGATGATACCAAATGGGTGCAGTTCAGCAAATGCCAGACACACAGACGGATGGCGCACTGTTATTTCTTTATTACACAAAATAATATATGAAACAGTATGAAATAAAAAATGTAATAAATAAAATATTTGCGTACCGTTTCCTACCTGGTAGACTGCAGAACCCTAAAGGGAGATATAAGTTACAGATACTTTCCAAACTACAAGGCCATTGTACATTATCCTCGCGAGTCGAGTTTTGCAATATTTATCAGTCTGGGACTCGCATCGAATAGTAATTACAACGCTAATGGCTTTACCTTTATCGAACAAATTGGATTCGATGTATTTGCGTTTGATTTACGGCGAGGCTTGGACAAGTGGCACATTTTTCGAACTTTATGGTGACAAATACAGGTATTATATATATATAGAATATCAACTTTTGCCCACAGCTTCACCCACGTTAATGTAGATCAATCAATTCAAGTTTTTGCTATCTCTCGGGAATAGTACATTCTTTTACAGATGATAGGAGCCCTTTTTTAACGAGTTGTAATCCGTTTTAGACATCCTACCGCCCAGGGATAGCAGTGAGGTGCTTTTGGACTCCCAATGACATGCTCGGACCTACTAAATAAACCATATCGGTGTTCCATCGCAAGAGTCTTTTTATCTTTTTATCCGTGCAGGAACGGAGAAAGAATACAATTTCCTGCGGCCAGGCGGCCTGTCGTAAGAGGCGACTAAACAACCCACAGCCAGGTGGTAGGGTATTTGCTCGACTGGATGGCGACCACCCCTGGTCTAGAGTATGCCGCCATAACAACGTGGTGTTGTGTTCCGGCATCAGTGACCAGGTTCCAGTCTCCTTTAAGAGAGCAGCAGCGCACTTGTAGCATCTTTGGTGTTGCAAATGTCCATAGGCGACGGTAACCACTTTCTATCAAGTGGGCCGTCTGCCTGCCTGCTGAACTCCTGCAATAAAAATTAAAAAAAAAAGTCTCGGGAACCATACTTACTTCCGATAACCTTGACGACAGATGAAAGGAATCCTATTTTTAACGAGGTGTAATCCGTCATGGATAGGTATCCCTACCGCCCACGGATAGCAAGGTAATTTTGGACTCCCAATGGCATAATCGGTGTTCCATCGCAACGCTGCACGAGTGTGGAACTCTCGCGGGAACCGAACACCGCCCCAGGGGGCGAAATCCGACCAAAGTACTTAGTAAACCTATCCCGCGCTCCATACTCGCACTTTACCTGGACGTCATGGGGTTTAGAACATAGTTACTGCGCCGTGACGCCCTCGTGCGTAAATATGGGGTGGTAGAAGGTATAATTAAAATATATTCAATGTGTGAATAAAATATATATTTTGCGACAATCATTTAAAAATATAGTTTATTCTTAACAGGTCTTACAAGAAAAAGCAACAGACCAACAACAGCGTACAATAAAAATACAATTTATGTTGTTGTTCCCAACAAAATGTATCAATGTAACAAGCCGTAAAATAGTATGGCTTGCTAGTATCGCTTTTCCGCACTCAGTTACTGATAACAAAATAAGGTAATACATATCTAGATAGAATGGATCCATCCGTTAAATGCTTGAATTATTAAGTTGGTAATAAGTAAAGAGTTAACGGACACATTACCTTGCACAAAGTTAAATGAGAGTAAATTTGACAACTTATTCTATAATCTAAGGGTGTTTTAGTTGGTTAGAAATTCTTTTATTAAACCATCACAAGCCGTTCTTGATCTATCTATAAGGTCAACATAATTTAGTCAGGTAATAAAATGATCATTATAAATTTCTGCTATATAATGAAAAATGTTTGTTAACGTACGAATGATTTAAGGTGTTATATAGAATATCAGCTTATAAAATTCCCACTGACGAGCTGAGAACCTTCCAATATCACACATTAGTAATCTTGATGTGTCAATTTCTGCACGATATTTTCCTTCACCATCATGTTACAATGTCCAAAAACAATTACCCAATGGGCGCATGCTTTGACAAAATTTCAAGACAAGTCATCGTAATGAGACTGAGGTATTATTGTAATAAAAGGTTGCTAACATTTTGCAAAAACTAGCAAGAGTTCTGATGACACCAATGAAATAAAAGGAATGATTATGCAATTAGAAACAACAAAATGAACTCACCTAATGGTATTCAAAACTCGATTGAATAATAAAACAGTTTTAAACAAAGTTCAAATAAACAACTTTCATCACAAAAATAAAGATATCAAAGGAGCTATAAATATAACAGCGAATACGTAACAGAAATTCAAAAATTAAGAATTCAAGCGAAGCATCAGACCATAAATATAGAACGTTGTAAACAGATGTCCCAAGCCATAAAGAGTTAATTATCAAAGAGCACCAACCCCAGCCGACAGGAATAGCTCCCTAGGGAACGCGTGTACTTTCATTTCTTTTTATTTCGGTACAAAGTTACGAACATGATGAATTACTAACTGCCCATTGGTGTTGCATGCTCTTCTGTGATTCCAAATTTAATTTTGTTTGTTGTTTATGTCGCACCTCCATTTAAAATTTCAGAATAGATTTAAAGAATTTGGCATATTAAGATGATTGACTGATTTGACATAGATTCAAGTACTTACGGTTTTGCAGTCAGATTTCTTTATGTTGCACTGCTTGCTACTAGTGACTTGATTTATATTTATTTAGTTTCTGAATTAATTAAAAACCGAAATGGTAACACTAAAACGTGTATTTCTTACCAAAAATCTAAATACGAGTGTTTATATTCCTAACCTACATTTTAGAAATATATATATTATGGATATATATAGACTTCCATGACCTAGGCTCAGTATTCTACTTATAGTCTTAAGAAATTATAGGTACGAGAATACAAAATAAGTTAAATTTCCTTCACTGTACTAGATTATTATAGTTTGTATTTATAAAAAAATATTGTTACAGCCGACAAAGGCAAATTCACACCTGCATACCTGTTTTGCACATTTTATTACTTTTCGGCATTGGGACTTATTTTATTTACTTTATGTTTAAAATATGTGATTAGAAAAACAGCCCATTGTGTATTGTAATCTTTATGGTAGTCATTAGCCAGGTGTGATTCTAAGAAATTCGGTCCGCGCGGTCAGATAGACATATTGCATTTGTGCAGCATTAATCAAGACCCCAATGGAGAGATTGTCAGTCGAGCGATAACCACAAGCGAAGCAAGACTTGTGTACATTCGGTTATTTATTTATTGATGGACTTTGCGCGTATTATTGAACTGTGCATTACGTTTGGACTGGTTGTATTCAGTGTATTTGTACCTGTGTTGTACGTGTTTGTATAGTTGTAATAAATTCTATAATAATTCCAACGGCATTTTAATTAGAGTCCTGCAACTCGTAACAATATATTATATATTTCTAACATATACGTAATTTATTATGATATAGTATAGCTAAATAGATAAAAATATCTATGGATCCATAGATATTTTCAATTCCTATTTCACTCTCTGCAGAATTTCAAAATGTAGCTTATGTCCTTTCTTAGAATACAATCTAACTAGTGGTTCCTACTAGCTCGCGAGCCACCTGTGGCAAAGCTTCATATTTTCAATATGTTCTTGACAGCACATTAGGTGGCGTTATCGCTTAATGAGATTTTTGATATTCTTAACTCTAATTATTCGGACATATGTTGTGCAAAGAAATGAGTTCTATATGTACACATCGCCTCAGCATCGGCTTAGTCGAAAGGGACAGAAATTTTAGAAACTATTTTTAATACAGGAGGCTCGTGTAAGTAATTTTCGGAATGTGACTCCAAAGGTTTGGAAAAGGGTTGCAAAATTTGTACGAGAAATAATCATTTTGTGGTCAAATTTACCTAAAACCGATTTAATACTTTTATACACACCTCATGAATTATCATTATACCTGTCTTTTTATATCACAGTGAAGCTTGGCGTATACTTGAGCGACACAAAAAGATGTGGGAGACCAGAAGGTTCTTTTACCGACTTAAAAGAGGAGGCAGTTCTTAATTCGTCGTGTAACTATTTTTTTAACGCTCTTCAGGCCAAGCGTCGCTTCAAATGTACGGATTACGGGTTCTTATTTAGAGCTTTTTGCAATCAGGTCTTTTTTGAACTATACTGGAGATCTTTTGGCGGCTGTTATTTTCAGTTTTCTGTCTTTCTTTATATACAGTTTCTTATAATTATCTATTCTTAAACATTCTTGTCTTCATTTGTATATCTCTTCTTCTAAATTATTCTGTCTGTTCCTTATCTATTTCACATATATAGGATTTATATGTATTTATTTATTGTTTACATATTTATCCTTTGCATCGCAGACCTTCTTACTTCTAGTTATTAATCTAATTTTCTACATCTATATCACATTTTGTTGGTTAGGGTTGGGATAAAGATTTAGCCATGCTGCCTTTGCTAGGTCTAAGAAATGCTTGCTTGACATTGTTAAGGAGGAAGTATACATGTCAATAGTCTCACAGTAAGGAGTGCCGAATACCACGCGAAGTGGAGAAGCAAAAATAGGAAAGCGGACCTTGGTTTTCAAAGCTATGCTCTGAATGTATCTGGAACTTAATTCTAGAATGATGGTTGGTGGTGCCAAGGGTAAATTTTGAGGTCCTTCCCACCTCCCCTATAGCACACCACGTAGCGGCGGTAGTATATGAATTGCCCTACCTCCTGGACTGGTGGGGCCTTCGATAATATAACTCAAGAACAGCGGACGTTAGGGCAATCAAATCAATCGTTGCATCCGATTGATAATGTGGGAAGGAAAATCAAGCCACTAACCTTAACCTCCCGATACTGCACTTCTCCCAATTCGGGAAGCCTGGAGACGTTTGGCAGCGGTCGTCGAGGATCAATTGGTTGCACACAATGGTCTTAATGAGTCTTTTTTGTCACACTCAAATGGCGGTTAAATTATAAAAAAGTAGCACATATGGCTGCGGGTCGGACATGCGCGCGCGATCGTGTAGGCGATATTTTACTTATTAAAAATGTTGGGGAGGTGGTGCGGTTTTGTCCCTTCAGTGTCATTGCGTGACAACATAACATCGTTGGCCAATGAGCCTCCTTAGAAGGGTACAGATCGGAAAATGTCGGCGTGACTGACTTCATTCCAATCATATAATCAAACAAATGACCAATCGAAATAATTGACCTAAGCAATGGTAATGATACACTTAATGAATAATGAATGAAAATAAATTTACGTAAGTCTCGCTGTGGACGTCAAACTACTCATAAAAATGTTTTATGAGAAAGAACAGCCCACATCGTAGCAAATAACTAATTTAAAAAGATTGTATACATGTTTTACAACATAATTCATCTAATTTCATATCATAATTCAGTTTCACCCTTCGGGCAAGGGAAGGGGCGGGAATGACACTTAGAAGATACATCTGTCATCTACGTTCTCAAGTTACAAAACAAATAACTAACAGTACAGTTGCTATATTCTTGTACTAATTGTAACAGACGGTGGGAAAGACGTTTTAAAAATTAAACATGTTTTTTTAATATCTCATGTATGTTTTAAAATGATGTTAGATTTTATACTGCGGTGTTGCTCGAGGACATTTCGAATTCATATTGAAAATATGTTATTGTAAAATGTATAATATTGTTACATACCGTCAAAGATAAGCCGCACAGCCTATTGTAAGCGTAGCTTATTGTCCTTTTCTAGTAATCGACGAACCCTTTGTCTTTTGAATTTGTAGTTAAGAAAAACATGCTATTGTCAATTTACTTGTTTTATAACCATCATTAGCGTCGAACTATAATCCCTATTGTTATTGTATTCGACTTTGTGGACGTTCGCAGGTGTGCAAATTAAAATTCTTAGAAACCTTGTGTGCGCCTTCAATTTCTTTATACTGTGTAGTTAGTATAAGACGAGGCTCGAATGAAGGGGAGGGCAGTTAATCGAGGACTACGAAGCGAGTAAGACGTTTTCTAGTAGTCTCTTTTAGCGATATAAACGACGGACTTTGTGCGTTCGAATTGTATTGAATAGTACAGTGTGAACTGGTTGCATCCAGTGTTATTTGTATTTGTTTTATACGTGTTTGTACAGTTCAAATAAATTCTATAGTAGTTCCAACGGAATTTTTAATAATCGAGTCCTGTTGCTCGTAACAATATATAACAATATACTAATTATATTATCTGGACTTTAAGTTCAGAAATTTCCGCAATCAGAAAATTTCCCTCTTTAAGTACCGTTAATGATATTACGTTGTTGTCGTATAGCAGTAAAAATCATTATTATACTTAATATTTTCAATAAGTGTAATGTTTATTTATATTGTAAATAATAATAGTGTATGGTTTAGAATGCGGAATTTGGAAAACGCCAAGTGTACAACCACTTACCTTGTTTGCTGTGCTGCGGGAACCCTTCGATTGTGGATTGTAAATTACATTCACTGGCACGATTTCTTGATTGGCTAGATAGAGGATTAGCTAATTGAATATTTCGGAAAACTCTTGAAAATGGAGGAAAAAAAAGGAAGATCGAAGCGGCGCGTGCGGTGTAGGAAGTTGCACTGACCGCGTGAGGGCAGCATCGGCGTCGATAGCTCACACGGGGTGGCGATGCATTTGTTTTTAAATACTAGGTTGGGGAAAAAGTCTTCCATTTGTTTTTCTTATTGTTAAAATGAGTGAATGTAATGAAGAAATTCGATACATTTTAAAATTTTACTACAAAAAAGGTAAAAATGCAACACAAGCCGCGAAAAAAATTTGTGATGTTTATGGACCTAATGCAGTATCTGTGAGAGTAGTGCAAATTTGGTTTAAGCGTTTTCAATCCGGAAATTTTGATATCAAAGATGCACGTCGCTCTGGTCGCCCTGTTACGGACAAAATTGATGCCATTTTTGAAACAGTGGAGCAAGATCGGCATATTAGTAGTTACGATGTAGCTGGAGAACTGGGAATTGACCACAAAATGGTTTTGGCGCATTTGAAAAAAGCTGGGTACATAAAAAAGCTCGATATTTGGGTGCCTCATGAGCTCACTGAAAGAAACCTAATGAACCGTGTACTCATTATTTGTGATTCTTTATTACGGTGTAATGAAACCGAACCATTTTTGAAGAAGCTGATAACTTTTGATGAAAAGTGGATCACGTACGACAAAAACGTGTGAAAAAGATCGTGGTCAAAGGCCGGTCAGGCTTCACAGACTGTGGCGAAACCCGGGTTAACTCGCAACAAGGTGATGCTGTGTGTATGGTGGGATTGGAAGGGCATTATTCATTATGAGCTGTTACCGCCAGGCAGGACCATCGATTCTGAACTGTACTGCGAACAACTGATGAGATTAAAACAAAAAGTTGAGAGAAAGCGGCCGGAATTAATCAACAGAAGGGGTGTGGTTTTTCACCATGATAACGCTAGACCTCACACATCTTTAGCCACTCAGCAAAAATTACGAGAGTTTGGCTGGGAGATGTTAATGCATCCGCCGTATAGTCCTGACCTTGCACCTTCAGATTTTCACCTGTTTCGGTCTCTGCAGAATTCCTTAGGCAGTGTCAGGTTAACATCACGAGAGCCCCAAAAAGTTATAGCAATGGGATCACGTCCCTACCTACAAGATGGCACAAAGTTATCCATCAAAATGGCACCTACATACTTTAGTCAAATGTGAATAAACTTTATAAAAAAACCTTTTGCATTTTTATATAAAATGCGAAGAAACTTTTTCCCCAACCTAATATACTAAAATTGGAAATTATGAAATACGCGGAAAAATTGATTGTGCTAATATTACGAAACAAATAGTAATTAAAAATGTATGTCATTTATAGAATAAAAGTATTCCATTGTCATCTGCTGAGTATTATAAGTACCTTTACTTATTCTTTATTATTTAGAGTATACATATTTTTAAAAAGGAGGAGGTTCTCGATTCGTCTGTATGTTGGTTATTTTTGTATGTTCGTTACTCGATTTCGTCAATTGGGAACCGATTTTCTAATAATTTTTTAATCGAAAGGTTATACACCTGAATTGGTCCCATTTTAACCATGTCAGGATCTGATGAGTGGATTCCAAAGAATTAGAGAATACCACGAAAAATGATTTACAGACTTCTTCGTAACACGATATCTCCGTCAATTCTAAACCGATTTTCATTTTTTTTTCTTTACTCCTAAGTATATAATCCGGAGTACACCAAGTCAGTATTTGGTGAGTGGATTTCAGGGAAATCGAGAGTAACCATTTCTTATTAAAGAACGCCAAGCGCCTAAATTCTTGGAAGAAAAGCATTACTTACATGTGTAAGTATTACTGTACAGTAATGCGATTTCTCCGTCTACTGTGGACCGATTTTCAATTTTTTATTTTATTTGTAAGAGTATATACCCGAGGTGTTCTTACGGCTACCAAGTTACAATCTGATGAGTGGATCGCAGGGAAATCGAGAACAACCCTTGTTGATGTGCGTCAACACCGAAGAGTGAGATAATAACAGTAGTAGCACAATTTCTACAAGCGTCCAATATACTATTTCTAAAGCTATAAAAAGTAAAAAATACATTTTTAACAAAAATAAATCCGACTTCAATCTAAAAAGTATAAAATAAATATTTAATCGCCTTCTTTCTACAACATCTTGAAGTCGGTGCGAAGTAACACATAAAATTTACTATATTTTTTTCATAGTTGTTTTTATGTTTTACTTGACACCGACTTCAAGATGTTGTAGAAAGAAGGCGGTTAAATATTTGTTTTTTGCTTTTTAGATTGAAATTGGTTTTGTTTTTATTAAAAAAAGTATTGTGTACTAATAGCTAATTAATTTCATTATACCGAAACTATATCCAAAACCGCACAGAAGGAAGAAACAGAAAATATATGTCTATTATGTTTACTATTGCAACACTGGAGCGATGCAACAGCGGCGCCACCTATCGACTTTTCTTACGCCCCTTCCCTTTTTACATGTCTGAGATTGTAGGGGCACTCTACAATCTCCCGTAATAAATCGCATTTAATATGAAAGTAGAAAGAAATAAAATTTTTATTTCTAAAAATGCGACACTTAACAATAATTTATAATAATAACAATAGCAATGAAAATGTGTGCCGCAATTCGCGAAATGAGGTTAGAACTCAGTTTTTGCTGTGCCGAAACATAGTCCGACACAGCACTGATTTTCAGTGCCCACCTACTTAATCACAAAAGTCATGCCGGTAAAAACAAGTTAAATTAAATATCAAAAAACAAGTGTGTGTCATTGGAACCTTTTCGTAACAAAAGCTTACAAAATAAAAAAAAAACTTTCATAGTTGTTAAGTATCCATAACGTTTCGCAAATACATATAAATTATGCTCACATTTTATTATTAGACACGAATAAGAAGTCCTTAAGTTAGTGCATAAACGGGTTAAATACTTTTATAGTCAAATTTTGTTCACATGAAACATTTTCATTTCCATTTCCTATAGACCTAAGGTTATAGTTTGAAACGGTGTTGCTAATACGGGGGGAAAATTACATGAAATAGTTTATATTACAGTACGGCCGTATGGCCATGTTTTATGGAGACCGGCTACTTATGTGAAGAAAAAATGGTTAACCATACTGACTCCGCTAGGTGACGGTAGAAGTAGTGGACTCAAGAAATGTCTTTGCGAAGGATGATATACGTAGCGATGGTCTCAAAATAAAAGATGGTAAAGATTGCAAGATACGGTGCAGAAAAAGAAATAAAGCGGACTTCAGACTTCCAGGACCCAGGCAAGTCAAGGCTTCGAACGTAACTGGGTTTAACGCTCGGATGATGATATTGTTGCGAGTTGCGAGACTCGAAAAAAAATGCCTGAAATTATTATACAGTTTATTAGAACTATACAAACACGTATAACACAGGTACAAATATAATTGAACACAACAAGTCCAAACGTAATGCAGAAGGTCGTAATTCAATAAAACGCGCAAAGTCCGTCATTATTAGATTCCCGATTGTAGTACACACGTCTCGCTTTGATCGTGGTCTCGACTGCCTTCTTCCCTCAATCAGGCCATTGTTTTATCCTGCACAAGTGCAATGTGCCCGCCCGGCCGCGTGGACCGAATTTCCTAGAATCAGCTTGTACTTTAAAATCCGTAACACCTGGCTAATGATTACAATACAACAATAGGCTGCTCTCTAGAAACTTATGTCAATAAACAAGTAAACAATAGAAGACGATCATAAAAGAATTACAATAGTTTCAATGTTATTAGTTCAAATGCCGACGGGTAATAAATGTACTTCTACAAATCTGTACTTGGAATTTGTCTTTGTCGGCGCTTAGGTTGTAACAATATCAATTTCACATATCTAAGGAACTTGAAGTCACATAAAAAGCCCTAGTTTCTTGTAAATATAATACATTTTTATTAATTTAAACACATAACAGACTATAATCATTATATATAAATTAAACTATAACTATGTAATGTCCAGGGCCAGGTTATAAACCGACCGATGTACTAATTAGAAAACATATAAAGCTCATAGTTCTTTTTAGAAATACAAATCTCTAAAATGAGTGAAAAATAGTCGATAGATATTATTAATATTAGTAATACAATAATGATCACTAGTGTGACACATTTTTTTGGTTTTACTGATAATCTTAAATTGAGTAATTAATTACTATTGAACATATCAATGTCCACATTTAGTATTCGGAAGTTAATTATAAAGGTGACACATTCGAACTATTAAATTGAAAAAAATAAGTTTTATTAAGATACACTTGAAGGGAAAAGACTGCTGGTTTTCTACATCGGTAATTGATATTAAAGTTGAGTAAGGACATTAAATAGGATGAATCAATACGTCCATGTAAAATTTTCTGAACAAAGACAAGGTCTGTAATGCTTCTAAAATTTTCTAGAGATGGAAGAGAAAAATATTTAAGAAGATTATGATACTCTTTAAGAGTTCGAATGAAATTATAACTATATAAAATTCGAATACTTTTCGTGTAAATCTTTCATTATTGCAACACCGTGTAAGGAATCTCGGCAACCAGCCGTCGTTTACGGAAGGAATCCCATTAAGGTAATGGCGCTACTCGCGGTGGGCAATTTTATTTTATACCCCACCACCCATCTCCATGTTTATTGCAACGGGGCATTTGCCGACTAATGTTACCTTGGAAATTAGTTCAATTACTTAGCAAAGGAAAGTTTTTTAGACCGTTATTACAGCAGGTGTATTGTCTAAACAATTGGCAATGTTTTAGCAGTTTTTATGTTGCTAATGTACTTATGTTATGTTTTAAATATAGGTAATAAGATAGAATGTTAAGTGTTTAAATATATTTATAATTTTTGTAACATATTACTATCATTAGAAACATATCTAAATATAAATTGTGTATCATTTAGTATTTTGTTAAATTTAAGGTTATACATAATTATAAGATTGAAACATTACAACTAATAATTAAAACCAAATAAATATTGAAATAAGTATATAATAAAAGATTCAATAAATTGTACGCCCAACCGGCAAAAAACATGTGATCAGTATAAAATAACAAGACCTATTTGTATAACCATGTTTTTATGCAATAAATTATTTGATTTGATTTGATTTAAGTCACGAAATTTGACTTAGGTATCACTTCGACATATAACTTAGAGCTGTTGTATGCATATTGTTCTCTTACATGACTAGGGAGTAACGTAAATACTTTGTTACATTTATCCCTATCTAAGGGTGGAAAGATATGAGTTCAGCAGTGGGATTAGTCGTTTTTTCTACGATAGGTCTCGTATAGACCATAATAATAATTGTAAAAATGTTTTTCTTTTGGATCTTTATTGATTCCTCCTTCTTGACAGCTATGAGAATAAGTCGATAAAGGAACCTTAATACTATGAAATTTATTATATAAGTATATATGTGTCTACTTTTCGTAAGGAGGCTTGTAAATATTATGTATTCTCTCTCAAAAAATCAGGTAGTTACTGCGTTAGTTAGGCTATGAACTTGAAATTTACTAGTGCGAGGTTGCATGAAAAAGTTTTAAATGTATTTTTAGTTGAAATGTATCAATCTGGTATTGGATTGTGTGGTATCTGTAACAATAATTATGAAGAGAGTGCCCGCATAGGGTGGAGGAGCGAGATGGAATGCTCTTCCGTCTCAAAGGAAGATCCTCCAGCAAGGGTATTGTTCCTCGCAGACTTAGGCCCATCTATTATTGTTGGAAATTTGTATATATTCTTTGTATGTTTCGGGAAACATTTGCGACCTCAATTATTACACAGTGCCATCTATTGGCTTGTAAGTGTTCCACTATAATTATATTACCACTGTAATTACACTACACTATAATTACATTACCAATACTACTGCCAGGATTAAAACCCACGTTTTTGAACCACGACTCGCTTGAACCCACGACTCGCTTGAAATGAGAACTCCCAAATATTATCAGCTTATATGTTCGTGACATAAAAATTATTAGATAAAATTGATAGAAATACTAAAAACAACGATCAAAAATCTGCATTCACTTTTCTCGATGCTTTTGATTCAGAGGACTTTCAATTTAGAGGAAGAAATAAAAAAGGATACATTTTTATTTGGAATTAAACTAAATAATAATAAAAAAAGGTTAATAGTAATAGAGATGTTAAGTGGATTCAACAAACACTGTTGGTAATAAATAATTAGCATAGATCTTCCGTTAGGGCCTAGCGAAGAGTCACATTCTCCGATAAGTAACTTGAAAAATAAAAATTACGAACATTATTTATATTAGCAAACATAATAAGAAAATAAAGTAAAATAAGAACAACAAGACAAGAACTGTTATTGTGTGCAGCACTAATAATAACATTCCCCAAAATCAACTTACTAAACTTTTGTCCCTTTGTTTCAGATAAAAAAGACAATCGCCCAAGAAATTTCAAGGCAGTTTCAATGCATCATAGATGCCATTACTCTGATAGGCAAAGGTCGGGGTAGTAAAAAGTGTAGCCCATGCAATAACTGTCGCGGTTCTCGGTAGCAAGCGACTTGTGTACCCAGTTACAAAGTGCTTCGTCTGTGATGTTGCGAGTTTCGCTTACAAAAGGCGGCATTGCCGAAAATTTGGCTAGATACGAGGATGGGCCATAAAAGTGAATTATTCTGTTCCCGCGGCAAGATGCTACTCACATTGTACACGGCTGTGCTTTTCTGGAGGATTGACTGCGTCGTTGAGAGTACTAAAGGTAATTTTACATAAATTGTTCAATTTAATATAAGGCTCAGAGTGAAAATTATAAAGCAAACCATTAATAAAATTAGCCTAGTCATTCTATAAGGCTCGCTCCTTCCTGCCCTAGGTGTGCAAACTGTGGAATGAATTCCTTCCCTCAGTTTTCTCAGAGCGCTATGATATGGGGCTGTTCACATAGGGCGCAAACAGATATTCAAAGTCCAATGAGGTTGACAAAGCATCCGCATTGGTGTCGACTAAGTGTGACAAAAGCTGGAGGGGATCCTAAATTTCGTGACGCCACATTTCCAAATCTAATATACTTAAGCTCTAAAACACGAAATTTGGACTGTTAATGGTAAAACTTATAAATATTTCCAACTCTATCTGTATGAGATAGTGTTTAAATTATATTAAATTTATGGAACTGCTGTTTTAATTTCATAATTTCTTGATGTAACAGTGCAAAATATGTAATGTCACACTAGGGAGGGAGGAGTCAGGAGTCTGACGAATGTGACCAGCTGTGACAAGGACGGAGGAGGGGTCAAAAATCATGAAATTCGTGTGACGTAGTTTATGGATGGCCTGTAATATGACCACAGCATCGATTTGCAACTTTGAAAACTTAACGAGCCATTGTTATCGAGAGTGCGACAACCAAAATCTTATACACTGAGCACGACACAACATGTAAGTGTAAGTCGTCTCTTTGAAACATGACACAATGTATGTACATAAATTCATCTAATTGTCACTACTATTTTGCTACGACCATCAGGTAAAAAGTATTTTAATAAATATGCTTATCTGAAGAGTTTAATGAAAGTAGATGAAACAAAAGGTGTGTTTTAAGATCGAGCAAATGCAGATTCGTCGTCTTTGACTACCCTATAGGAAACAGCCGTGATAATTGTGTTTATACATATATATGCCAACTCTACATCTTTCTCTAAAAAGAAAATATTATCAGTATTCCCCATAATAATGATATTGATATTTCTTAAGAAAAGCTTCATTTCCACCGACTCAGTACAGTCATGATATCCATCGTAATGAGACGGCCTGGCTCTTTTGTTTTATCCTCTCGCATCTCGTAAGTACAATCGTGCTCACAAAAAAAGGAACTATTGTTTGAACCAATTATTGTCTTTCATGTTACGTTCACAATTCATCTTTTTGTGCATTATCGTGACTGTTCATTATTTGCTTTTAGTTTTTCGTGTATTTTTTATGTCAAAAGGGAATTTACTGCATCATTATATTTTACGAGGAACGCAGAAATAACGTATTATATTTGTGCTAACCAAAAATATCTCATTATTCGGAATTCATAAAAATTTGGAAAAAGAATAAAGAGATTCCTTCAGAAAAACGTAATTATGACGAGTTCATAAATTTTATAGGACTCGAAGGCGCCATAGATAATTCTTACTTCGTTTTTTTGGCGTTATATTATTTAAAATAAGTATTTTTAAACCAAATTAGTCAAGAATATAAAATCTTAGTAGGTTTCTTTTTTCTTTCACCCGGCCTAAACTTAAACTAATGTGGGTTCGAATCCTGCCGGAACGTATGCGCCAATTAGCCAATTTCTGACCTAATGTACATATAGTTACAATTACCACATGCTAACAACGGTGGAGGAAAACATCGTGATGAAATCTGCACATCGAGTTAACCGATCTGTCAAACCTGCGTACAAGTACAATTGTGACGGGTATACTGTTCATTCTCCAATAGTGGGAGGCCCTAGCCAAGAAGTGGAATGTTTATGGGTTGTTATGAATGCGTTTAAAAGTGTGTTTTAAATAAAACGGCGTCGATTCAAAGTTTTAATTGAGATTGTCTACTAAAACAAGAACTGACTCGTGGTGCTAATCTGAGATAATGTTATAGTTATTGACTGAGGCGAAATGCATCTTGTTTATAACATTAAAAATAACGCCGTTAACGAATAGCTACATTAGTGTATATACAGTATAAATACGTTGTCTGTTAGTTTTTAACGTCATTCACAATTAATAACAATATCGCATCATAAATTACGCATTAAACCAATTGCTACATATGCGTGAAACAGTCAATACCTATAATATTATCCCAAATGGAGCACTAGCATAACTGTGATGGTAGAATAGATAAATAATCGGCAGACGAGCACACACATTGTATATCTCCAAGCTAAGCAAATTACGCTTGTGTTATGGATAACGGACCACACTCCGGGGCCGATCTCAGACACCCATACCATCTAAACCAGTAATTCTTAACCAGTGGTCCGCGGCCCACTCGTGGTCTCTGGAGGCATTCCAAGTGGCCTGCGAAGCCATCGTAATAAACAAGTGACGTGACGTGTTGTGTGGAGTTATCACAACGCAAACCGCGCAAAGAGAATGCAATCACAAAAATGTCATTAAATTTAAAATCAATAACATATTTTTAGATGTTTAAAATAATAAATAAATGCATGCTAGTTCTAAAATTATACGTGCTTTATTAGATAGAGCGAAATACATAGAATCTATACATATAAATAACCGACTGGGTGGTCCCTGGGAAGACAGAATTTTGGTAAACGGTCCCTCATGACTTAAGGTTAAGAACCACTGATCTAAATAGATAAATAAAGTTGAAGTGTCTATTTGTAATGTCAAAATAAAAATGTGAAAAAATCAGGGAGAATAATTCGGACCAGGAGATTCCGAAAATGCAATTTTTAGAATTTTTGTGTCTGAAAGTTCCAGCTAATCTCTATAACGGTTAGACCGATTTTAAGGGGACTTTCACTGGCAGATAGCTGATATTATAAAGAGTAACTTGGGCTGCTTTTTTAGTTTCACGCGAATGAAGTCCTGGGCACAGCTAGTAGTAAAAAACGGAAAGTTCGATTACGACAATTACCATGTCAGGAATCGAGTCTGGAGCCTCTACGTGATAGTGAGGTCGGCCGGTAAAGTAATAACCAGCTTAACATTAGAAACTGTAGAGATCGTCAAGAATGTGTTCCGGGTTACGTTTTTATCTGAACAATATCCATTTGTAATAACCTTCTTTCATATTAATACTTATCTATTCACTCCTCGCCTTGAAATGACTCGTATTATGTATGCAGATGTAACTTACGTTTGCAAAACGTGCCACGTCTTAGTCAGATGGGAGATTTGGATCGCATTTTTCATCTACGTGCTCCCGATCTGACAGGGAATGCATTACCGTTTGCTTTTTCTCCATTTCTGTACTTTGATGTAAAACCTAAACCATATGGTTTAGTTTAATATTAAGTTATTAGTTTAGAAATTCCGCCTTTAAGTGTCTATTATAACTTAATTTATATAGAAACTACAATATGCCCGTGACTTCGTTCACGCTTGATTTGAAATTCCCACGGGATTCCCGGGACACAAAGTACCGCAACATTTAAAAAAGAATGTAAGCTATCGTTTTAGTGAAAACTGTGCTACGGAATAAGCTAACTTTTATGCACCCGAACAACCACAAACCGCTCCCTGGAAAATTCCAGCAGGATTCCCGAGATAAAAAATATTACACAGTTTATTACATAAAATTTGCTGTCGATCTATAGAAACTGCATCGAAATTGGCTCAGTAGTTTTTACGTGAATCCTGAACAAACAGACAAGAAATTTAAAAAAATTACATCGCCTTCTCCATCGTTTATATAGTGTTTTCGAGTTGTTTTTTTTAAATAACTTCAGTGTACATTGAAGCTATTTAAAAAAAACAACTGGAAAATGATGTACAAATACGGCATTTTTAAAATTTTATAATTTTATAGATTAATTGAAACCTAAATCAAAAAATCTTAGTGGCTTTTCGGATAATCTAAGGGCTGGTACGTACCTCGGGAAACGGATCAGTATAGTAATCTAGCATGGTAACGTAGCCAGCCTTCTGCGCACTTTACCCATAGAAGACGGTGACCTAGACTCAGTATTCTACCCTATTTTGGCCGGGAATATGTCATTAAACTTTGGATAGATCAAAACTTCATCACGATAACTAAAGTTGGTACTTAGTGTGTAAATAAACCTTCTCTGACGTGTGACATTAAGCTTCTTTATACGCATTTCTTCAATTTTCTGTTTTAATTAACGCCTCTACCTAATATAGGATAGTAGTTTTGTTCCTCTTGTTTGATAATTTTTATTCCTTTCTTAGTAATATAATGACTTTCGTAGTTGAGATTCTGGGGCCGTGGGGACGCGAGGCTTATCAACTGTATCGAGACTTTTCAATACGATTGAAAGGAGTCTTGCTTAACCAAAATGCTGGCTCGGATTTTCGACAACGCATTAGCATTGTCATACAGCGTGGAAATGCGGCCAGCATTTTGGGAATGCTCCCCTTCGACAGTGACCTGGAATCCATTTTTCATTTGTAAATATGTATATAGTAATTTTATTTTTAGGTTTTTTTAAATATTGTATAATGTAAATAACGGTACAAATATGTTGTAATTAAAATAATATAATTTTCTTCTAAAATTTGATTGAAAGTAATGAAAATTACGCATAGTTACGTAAGTATGTATAGGTAAGCTTCTCGTAAAATATGAGCCTGAAGTATATCTAGCGTAGACGTGCAAAAGCTTGATATGAACTTATATATGAAGTAATTATACAGAGAATAAAATGGGAATAAATTTAGAACCAGCTATGAAGTCGGTAATCTAGTTTCAAAAAGTGATAAAAATAACACTAAATTCTTTTTCTGACTTTACATTTTTTTAATAGTATTAAAACCGACTTAAGTTGCTAGAAGGTCCCACCCTCGATCGCCATAATATTATTTACTTCTTTCGCCTAAGAACAGTTTTTGGCGGGAATTTGAACACTTTTATTTTTAAATAATGAATAATATTGGTTGAAAATAATGCATGCTCTCTTCTCAAAAGTCAGATTTGTAAAATTTCAAAATTGCTTATATTGCTTTACGGCAAAAATATAACATACATGTAGAGTTATTTTGGCATTTGTGATATTAATTTAAAGTTATATAATTATTTTTGTAAAAGAAATCGTTATATTTTTAAAAGATCATAATTTTTAAGGAATTTAAAATTCTGCTCAAAATTCTCACTTTCATATTATCTTTACCAGAAAAATACGATATAATGTACATAATAATATCGTTATTTTAAAACTTTCTATTACTAAACCAGTTGTTACTACATTTTGTGTTGTAACCTACATATTTTATATGCGATTTTATATTATTATTGTGGAGATTACGTGTACTCGCTCGTTTTTTTACTACTTACATCCTGCAGTAAAACATGCGTAACTTTAATATTGCGATTCCCCGTATTTTTATATACTACGAAATATATTAACTCCCTATACATATATCACGCCAGTGAGGGTAGGAGGATGAATAAACCGCTCAACTACGTGAAAGCCTAATAACGTAATATGTTTTATGTTGAACATTTCAGAAAGTCCTTCATAGAAGCGCTATTCCGCAACACAATCTGTGATTCGGATTTTAGCTCCACTTTATTGCTTACGTAAGTGAAACCAGCTATAAGAAAACTTTCAAGTTATCGTTGACCGAAGTGCTGCGGCATTACTTTATAGAGCAATCTTGAACCGTAACCATCACCCCAAAATGAAAGAACCTTGAACTAGCTATAAGAAACACAATAAACACGCCCCTTTATTGCCTGACGTGGGACAACAGTCGGCTATAAAATAAGTCGAGTAGTGGATACAAATCTGAATTGTGACGCAAGCATAAAACATTCATGTTAAAACGGAGCTGGTGGCCGCGTGCCGCGAGAAGTGCCCCAGGGAGCGACAAAACGTAACGAACCAGGTTCCCTTTATCCTTTTATGTCGTAGATACATTTTTCTAGCTGCCAAACACGAAAGTTGTCTTCGGTTAGATTATTTACGTTGTCACACCGTCGGCTCAGAGGTGTTCAAGATTGTTACCCGACACCGCCGCCAAACGAGGCCAAAATTAAAACGATCCCCAGAAGCCGGATAACAAATCCCTTATTCCCTTTTGCGTTTCGTTCAAGTTTAATAGGGACCTTGCCTTTGAAATGTTTTTATTGTAAACCAAAAGTCTATTAAATCAATCACGTTTTCAATGAAACTGACATTAAAGAGAAATCCGAGGAATCGCTTGCTTACCTTCGGCAAAAACTCCGTCTGCGGGAAAGGCTTTTCACTAATTCTGAATTTAAATGCATGAGATCGAATAGGTTCACGCAGCGAGTGGATCCCGCCGAGTTTTGCGATTGCCAGTGCTTATGTGTTTAGGGTGGGGGGGACTTTAGATATGGTACGTCAACGTTTGCAAAGAGCGTTATCAAAAGAATCTTTAGAATAGATTTACGCACGCTAGCTGTAAAGTGACACCTTTGTAGGAACAAGCTTGGTATACCGTACAATCCTTTTGCAGGTAGTATTTTGTACGAATCGATATTTGATTTTGTGCGGTTCTATGGCACGGTTCGAATAGTTCAATTTATTAGGGGTGTGAATATCACAGATGTCTAGTGCAGGGATCTGAATGGATTCTGCATTTAAATTTGAGCGTGCTGTCGTTAACACAAACTGCTTTTGTGGTAGAAGCACCCCAGTAAAAGAGGGCGCAAAAGGAGCTCCTTATAATTGTTTGCACATTTCGCTTAATCCTGCGGGTTAAACGCGTTGCAGGCACCCTTCGCTACTAGTGTAGTGACACAAACAAATTCCGCGATTACAATTTTGCTTTGTGATCTCTTTTATTTCTTTATCAGAAGAATAGTGCAACAGGGATAAAATGTTTTTTTTAAATAAAAATATGGGATATTCACAAAGCATTCTTATTGTTACGAGTTAGAGGACTCGAATTAAAATGCCTTTGGAATTACTATAGAATTTATTAGAACTATACAAAAACGTATAAAACAGGTACAAATATAACTGAACACAATCAGTCCAAACGTAATGCGCGATTCAATAACACGCGCAAAGTCCGTCACTATATAGATTATCGAATGTGCACACGTCTTGTCTCGCTAGTGGTTATCGCTTGACTGCCGATCTCTCCATTGGGGCATTGCTTTATAATACACAATGCATTATGTCGACCTGTCGACAATATGTCGACACAATTTCCCAGAAATTATAATCCGCATACCTGCCTAATTATGCCTGCGAACGGCCATAAACGAGTACAATGGCTGCTCTCCACAACAACCAATAAATAAGTAAACAAAAGAAGACGGTCATAAAAGCGCTTCAATGTTATTAGCTCAAACACCGACGGCGGGTAATAAATGTGCTTTTTGTACAAATATGCAGGTAGCCCAATTGTAACACTATGTTTTGTAATTTACTTATCTGTAAATAGTTTCTGCTAATATTTCGTATATTCTTTATTATATTAACAACCAAAATGACTGGTGTGGGTTAAATCCACAATTGAACCCCGTAGGTGGCGCTGCAACCGGGACCTAGATTTTTATTTTTCAGAGCAAGACAACTTCTGCCCGGCCCGCTAGTAATAGTATGAAATCCTAAAACATATGGCACTATATTCGAAATTAACTAAAAAAGGCCACCTATTGTACCTACCTACCTTGTAATCATAGACAAGAAAATGTATTATATTACTTTTTTTATGGTGGTGTACAATAAAGAGTATCGTTTTTGTTAACTGTTTATCATCGATATGATCACACTTAAATATTCACGTCACTAGCAGAGAACAGCACACATGGTCTCACGAAGCCATCAACACAGCGCGCACCCCTATTGTGTTTTTTAAATCGGTATTGTTGTTCCAAGTGCCTCTTTCTGAAATTCCCTGCTTTTTGTGAGCAGTTGCCGACATATAATTAACCACACATTTTTCATTCGATATGTGCTTTTTTTACTTTGATGGCTCACCTAAAGGATTTATTTTTCTCAAACTCAAAAGTAGTGGCACTTTATTTATATTCTTTATCTTTACATTTTTATTTTGTCTTTTCAAAAATCTTTCTAATTTTTATCTCTTTTCTTTCAATTACATTCTCCCAATTACTTGAAATCGGCACGATATGTCTCTTCCTTCTATACTCCTCTATTCTGATATACGTCCTCTGGCGAACCACAAATCTCTTATCTTTACTAGATGGAAAATGGTAATCCTCGCCTATGTGTATTTTAACGTCAAATAGCTCTAAAAGTTACAAATATTTATTTTCATATCTTCTGATTACAAGACAAAAAAAAATATAAGATAAAATTTTAATCCTTTGAATTTTCATTAAAATCACTTGAGCCGTTTCTCAGCTTATTCGAGACAAACATTCAGATAACAAAGACCCTAACAAGGCGCCAAAATACTTGGCAATATAAATGTCCGTTTCTGTTTAAATTTTGCCTTCTGAAATCATAGATATATATATACTTCAATTTTATCTATTGGTATAGATTATCTAAATTAAGCTTGTTTCTAAATTGCGAAGCGCGCAGTCATCAAAGATTACGTAAGGGCATTATTCTGTTCCGAAAGGGGGATTTCGTACCCTCCTATATTACAAGCAGAGGGAAAATGCAGTAATGCCTATAAAGAGATATAAAATTTAAATATTCATTATATTTAGGGGATCGCAAGACACAGGATTATGAAATAGCGGGTTTTACATGAACTTTATGAATGTAACGTGGAAAGTGCTTTAAGGCCAATGCTCTAAAATAAAAAGAAAATATTTTTCATGTAAGTCAGTTTGTCTTCTGTGATATTTCAAATTATACAATTTTTGCTTCTCATAGTTTGCAAGATTCGTTGTCTAATTTTGAAACCAATACATAAATGAGCATGATGTCATGATCATTATGTCATTGGCAAGAATCAGTTTGTACATCAATATTTTTTAAACTTTTTTTAAAGATTTCTTGTACAATTTGAATTTGGAAGAGAAATAATCTTTATATCTTTCTATTCCATTTTAGAAAATAAAGCAGTTTTCCTTTTATTATTTGTTTCGTTCCCTATAGCGTTAATTGCCTTACGAACAAAGCTTCACATTAAAAGGGCTAAGGGTATCTACAGTTCAACAATTCGAACGTATAATAAATCGACGCCCTTGTATCAAAGCTATTACAAAGGGAGTATAGATACCCCTAGTAAAGAGCACAGATGTGCAGAGACAATTTGATTATGTCATTACCCTGCACACCCACTGATATATTAGCTGCCATTATACTTTATATCGATAGTGTTAATGGGAAATGTCACAATATTATTTGTAGTCTTGTAAATCGATATTGGGGATAAAACCGTAGGCAAGAATTAATTTATATTTGTTAAATTCTGGCATGTTTTACTAACGAGGATAGTTTGCAAGTATCGGTAATGATTTTATTGTAATACAGCTAATATTAGCTAATGAACTATTATTATGTGTTAGTTGCATAAGTGGCTTGTTCAGATAAATGTTTGTTGTTTGATTGCAATAAAGTAGATGTTACTCAGTTAAACTGAGACGCTTTCTAGGGCCCTATAACTATTCTGGCAAGAAATATATTTTTAATTATTTTTGTTAGATCAGTCAGGAACATAATAATACTTACATATTAATGTGATTATTAGCGAGAAAAACGAGTTCTACCACTATCCCACCTTGTACATGTTTGTGGTACACGTTACGAAAAAATTATTACACCTCTAGAATTTCACATATAAATTTAAATTCAAGTCTAGTATATTATCTATCAGTAAAATCTATACTAATATTATAAGTACAGAGGTAAAATTTGTGACGCTGTAGGTGGTAATCTTCGAAACTACTAAACCGATTTGAAAAATTCTTTCACTGTTGGTAAGCTACACTATCTCCGGTTGACATAGGCTATATTATATTTTCAAAAAATTTAGTGATCCTTATTAAAACTCCAATAGTGTAACCGAAGGTGTAAAAAAATTACCTAAAATCGCGTGCGCTGCGGAAACTATTGATGATAGAATAAACTGCTACTTTGCAGAACACATCATTAATTACAAAAAGTGTCGCGACAGCATATGTTTAACAATTACAGTTATGCCACAATAAGTGTTCTTTTATTTAAAAAAATAATTAAAATGCCGCCGCTAGAAAAGGCTCTTTATCTAAGGCTCTGTATCTTGGTATTCATCCTTATCAAAATAAATTACTTCGTATTCAAGACTCCTTCAAAACCTTTATATAACATTTTGAATTATTCAATTGGGACATTTCATTCGTAAAATATCACGAGTTTAAAAATGTAAGTATTACAAAAAAGTTGCGTGGTCGCTGCGCACCCTAATCGGGTAGATAGGCATATGCGACGTAGGCGTCACTGGGGTACGGGCAGTACGGGAGGGGAAGTATTTTGAATTCGCTTAGTAGGTAATTAATCTCAACAAAAAATAAAGAGGTAAAGTTTGTGACGTTGTAGGGGGTAATCTCTGGATCTACTAAATCGATTTTGAAAATTCTTTCACCAGTGGAAAGCTACATTATTCTTGAGTGACATAGGGTATATTTGATTGTGATTAATAATAAGTATTTTTATTTTTTTTCTGATGCCCAGCGAAGTGGGCACGGGTCAGCTAATATAATATGTTTTGTGAATAGATATTAAAATTTATACAGGAATGTGATACATTTATCAACTAAACTGTTATTACTTTTGTCATATGTTAGAAAAATGTGGAGTTAGTATCGATGTGAATAAAACGTTTACTTACAAAATCTGTGGATATTTTTTGGTTTATTCGAAATTATATAGATTCAATTTCCACAAAAATGCAGGATAAAAAAAAATCTCGCGTACCTTAACAAATCTGCGCTTTTGCTAGTATGTTTTAGTTTTTCACTTCTTTATTTTGTAACATCTATTGTGTGAAGTGTCAATATTGAGTACTAGCTTCTGCCCGCGACTTCGTCCACGTGGAAAGTTTTTTTAACTATCCCACGGGAACTCTTCAAGTTTCTGGGGATCAAAAGTATCCTATATGTTGACCCGGGATATAAGCTTCCAACATACAAAATTTCATTTAAATCGGTCCAGTCGTTTCGGAGATTAGCCGGCACAAACAGACAGACAAACAGAGAAACAAAAAGTTGAAAAAATCTAAATTTGTTGTATTTCACTTCTTACATCCCCCTGGCTCGGTCTTTAGCATGTTTTTTCATTGTGCGGAAATTGAATTCTACAGTTTTATCATTATATGTATAGATTACATTCTGATTTGCATTGTTAAATTGCAGAGCTTCCGTCGATTACATTCCCTATGGCCTATTAAAACAATAACTTCTTGACCCTGCTCCATGTGCGTTAGTCCTATTGACTGTGGCTAAATGCGTCGTGTTTATAGCGATAAAAATAACGCTGTTAATGATTAGCTACATAAGTGTATATACACTAATATAGGTAAACATTAACGGCGTTAAAATTCGTTCGTCCTTGGGAAACGATTTGTTCTGCTGTAAAAAAATCTATGCGAACTATCTATAGATAATACATGTGACTCATATCTCAACTTTTTTGTAATAAAAAAATATCAACAATTATGTAAAATCATTTTATACTTCTAAATTACTTTTCACTAAATTATTATTTAATTTACATAAATTTGAGCTAAAAATTTACATACATCTACATATCATACATTACATATCATCAATGACAAAAGAATACTGGCTGGTAAATGCCACAGCCAAAAAAAAAATTGCTTGACGTTTCATATGTGACGTACTAAATGAGTTCATCAGATTTAGATACAGATTTAACGCCTGATTTCATTAGAGAGAAGTAATTGTTTGTGTGACTAATCAGTTTTATTTACTTTCCTCATATTTGAAATGAATATCAGAGTGTTAACTTCGGGTGAAAGGCCTATTTAGGCACTGGAACTATCAGCGCCCTCGCTACGATCATGCACCAAACTATCTCATGCCTAAATAGGTCACTTTCATCTCTCAATCTACTATTTCACGGTAGCCAATATTCGGTACATAATTATTGAGCTCATATCCGGGCAAAAATAAAGTATGAAAGAAAAATTCAAAAATGGAACCACTTGTTCGTGACAACTTAATAAACGGTTTCGTTCAGAGCTTGGTGTACATCAGATTTTTGGGCACTCCCGAATATTTCGGATTATGGCCGAGTGAGTGTACGTGACAGTAATGTGGATGAGTTTGGTCAAGTATCAAACTACATCGATCATTTACGACATATTGGTGTAATAAATACCAGATTCGAAGGCATTTTTAGTACCCAGTCTATCGATGATATTAACTGATCTAGAGAATAGTTTGTTATAATTATTTTTCTCAACCGTAAGAGTGTCTTCTATACCTTCCTCGACGTAACCGGTTGGCCTTAACAGTCAGTTCTGTGCACTTAAATATAAATTATATAAGTTATACAAATTAAAATTAATCTTAATTTAGAAAATCCAGTGCCAGACTGCTATCAATTGGAAACATTCCTAAAAGACTGGCCAGATTCCCTTTTTGAATGGCAACGCTAATGCGGTACCCGAAATATAAAGCAGCCCTTTCTGCGCGTGAAACATTTACCAGACACTTTTCTCGATGAAGTTTTTCTATTGAATATGTTTCATAGGTTGTTGTATTTTTTGTTTGAGGTTGTGTTTTTTCGTGGACATCGTTAGGTGAGAAAAAATTAATTGATCAACGGAATACTTGCGACTGTGCTTCAACCTGTAATCGACATAGACAATGTTGACCAGAGAGAAATGGAAGCTTCTTGTTTCGGACAATATGACTCACTTTAGGTCTTTAATGTAGTTAGTTCTTTCTTTTTTAGTAACCCTTTTGTTATCTAAGAAAAATAAATAAAAAAATAAAAAATAAAGAATAATAAGATCATTACTTTTATTTTATTAAACATGGCTTTGCACGGTTTGTGTATGTGACTACTAATATTACGAATATTCTATGTACAATAATCTTTAAGAATATACAAATCAGATGAAAGCCGGATCCTTTAAATTTGGTCATATTGTAAGTCCTTAATTGACATCAAATAACGAAGTTTTTGTGGTAACTCGAAATTATACATTTCACTGAACCGC
Organism: Dendrolimus houi; assembly: GCA_039645545.1. Classification (NCBI taxonomy): domain Eukaryota; kingdom Metazoa; phylum Arthropoda; class Insecta; order Lepidoptera; family Lasiocampidae; genus Dendrolimus; species Dendrolimus houi. The sequence goes on from CM077131.1 coordinate 14,671,163, forward strand.
AAATACGTTCGACATATACCTATCGAAACATTATTAGCAAAAGATCCACTGATCCTTATATATTTATTTAGTAATTGATTTTGTAGTATTAAAGTATATTATTATTACCGAGCAATAAAAATTATTATTACTTTGAAACCAGCAATTTGACCCTAAACTCTCCTTCAACAGTATCAAGAAACTAGTTATTTCAATGTTGGTATTATCCCTGATGAGAGTAGTTCCAACTGTCTGTTAGAAGCGATCGTGTTCATTACATGCCAACTATCAAGCCCGCAGGCTGATATATAGGTCTCATTGTCACGAACTAACAACAGTCCATTTTGGATAACGGCCTGCGTTACTGACCTTATACGTTCGGACTGATATTACTGTACTATACAACCAGAAACGTGTTTTATGGCATGAAGTTCGCGAAGTTCTGTGCAAATGTTAATGTTGTGAAATCAAATTGATTTTATTATTTATTATATTATTATTGTAAAGGCGTGATTGGTTTCTCTTGTAATATCTACTCTCTTTGGCTGGTTTGAATGTTTAGAAAAAAATGCCCAAGTGAATGAATGAGTTAATGAATGAATGACTGAAAACTCTTTATTGTTCCCCATAAACTTAATCCTAGACAATTAATAAAATCGCTCAGACCGATCTCTTCCAGGCAACAGAAGTGAAATAGAACTAATTTAGATTGTTTAAAATTGTATGTTTCTCTATTTGTCTATCTGTTTGTACCGGCTAATCTCCGAAACGACTGGACCGATTTAAATGAAATTTTGTATGGTGGTAGCTTATTTCCCTGGTCAACATATAGGATACTTTGATCCCGAAAAATTAAAGAGTTCCCGTGGGAAGTCACGGGAAAGGATAAGTCGCGGGCAGAAGCTAGTACTAAAATAAAGCTAACACAATTGTAATCAACTACCACTACTACAACTACGATTAGAATGCTATATTTTCCTAGATTAATATAGGCTATATTTATTAATAGAAAAAATTAGGGATCCCTATTAAAACTTTAATAACCCAAGGCGTACAGAAATAGTGTTTGAGTGGGTCCGGGGATGGCTTAAATTCACAATTAGACCCGGTAGGTGGCGCTGAATCGGGTTCTAAATTTTTATTTTCTCAGAGCAGGACAACGTCTGCCGGTATTGCTAGTATAATATAATTTACATATACCTCACACGCGAACAATAACATTATTGAATTTAATTTTTTTTTGTTTAATTGACAAATAGTGGTCTGTTAAGATGTTTTTCAATGTGTGTGCAAGTCCCAGTTATTATAAAAGTATATAGTGTTTGAGGTGCAAAGTTGTGAAAACAAAGTCTGTACACACAAGTTGCTACAGACCTTGAAATTGTTTGGCTTCTGCCAAGGAAAAATCGCACGTAGCAAGCATGCTTAGAATTTGTTCCATTTCAAAATCAGCGAAGACTGAAAACGTCTAATTAATTCGTACGCAATTAAGCCTCCCTGCTTTGTCTCGTTTTAATTTAAATTATGAGTGTAGTCAGAATATTTCGTAAGTTTGGTGTTACACAAAAGGTCTTTAGTCAAAGCTTTTGTTCCTGTTAGTTACTAAAACTTATTAAAGTACGACCTACATCTTTGTCCAGATTGGCATAGATGTTTAAATTAGAGTCTTGGCAGCGTTTCAATTTTCGGTGGTAATTAGGGTTATCAAATGAGGTTATTGGTTGAGGTTGTTTCAATCATAAAACATCAATCGATATAAGTTAAATAATGATTTGTGGCATCCCACTGGTAGCTGCCTTAGTCGTGAACACCTCGGTCGCAAACTTCAAGGGCGTGAGGAGTTATTATAAATCCACAGCTTATCCTCTCACGACATCAATTAACAATGGCAAATATTACTAGTTTAAATATTTATTTAACTTAATACATTAATAATGTCGAGTGTTATAGTTAATATTTGGATTTTAATAGCTATTTAAACATAAGAAACTATCATTAGATCGTTAGTAATTTTAATTAATTTGGTAAAAATCAGCCGTGTTAGTCCACGCATAAATAACAATGGTTTCCGCACAGTTATCCCACGTGTACTGATTTTGTCATTTGGTAGAAACCAGAAACAATTCAATGAAGATCCGTTGAGTACTTTTGAAACTATTCAACAGTTCAAAACATTTTTTGTTGATAGTATTTTACAAATGCTTATCGGAAATTTTCCACACTATAGTTCAAAAGTTAAAAGGGACAGACTGTTACGACTTACAAAGCATATTATATCTACATCAGACAGAATATGTGTGCCAGAATACAGTAGTATGGTTGGAAAACAAATTAAAAAGAGAAAATACAGAATCTTCATATATATAATTTCTAATATTAAAGATCTTGTCTTAAATCCACATTAAGAAACTGTTATGAAACCCCCGTCTGTCTAAAACGTAATAACTACATAAATAACGTAGACGGGTTTTCGGTAAACTCTACTTCAGTTATGGAAGGTACTATACGAAAGGTTCATTACGGTTCCCTGAAAGCCGTCACGTGATCGATGACCTGTTCTTACGGAATAATACGCCCATTCAACCTTTGGAAATCATCCGTTTTAGTGAACTATGGTACGCCACAATATAAATGTAGATACCAATATCCGTTACACATATATATTAGAGGGCTTGCAGGTAGGTTCATGTGTCATTCATGTCGCAGTTCTAAATCAGTATGGGGTGGGTCCCACATATGTAATTGGGCTTATGAATCAATTTTTTTGTAATAAATGGAAAGATAATATATAAATTTTGTAACTCATTATTTTTATTTTATTTTCTTTCGCTATAATTAGAAATATATATCAAATTGAAAATACAGTTTTGAACCCAGTACCGAAAATTTGCCGACAATTGACGGTCACTGGTTGAGCGGACTAAAGTCTTAACTGACCGAACTCGCTGGAAGGCAGAAGCTCCCGGTTCGATGCGTGGCATAGTAGATTTCGGAAACGATCTTTCTGTTATTTACTATGGTCTGGGTGTCTGAGATTGGCCGCAGAGTGATCCGTTGTATATTACCTATAGCACAAGCGTAACTTGCTTAGCTTGGGGATATACAATGTGTGTGTTTGTATGGTGATGATGATTATTATTATTATATATGTATGTCATTGTAGACTATGGACCATAAAAGTTACTCGGACTTTTGAAGGGCTTGCGTGGGGCTATGGGAAGGCCAAAACGTAGAGGCCCTTTGACAAATTTAATCTAAATGTGGCGTGACACTGACCGGCGATTGTGCCTGTCTACACCATATAAAAATGCACCCAAGGATAAGCCCCATTAAGTGTAGGATTAATGTAAGGAATGAGAACAAAAAGTACCGGACTATTAGGATGAACTGCTAGTGAACTTACAGATTGGGGCTATGGGGACTATAGCGTCTGCCCGTCGCAATGTTCGGGGAACTTGGAAAAATGGAAAGACGGTGACTCGCCACTCCATGCATGAGCCTCTAAAAATGCCATAGAAGACAGGGGGGGTATAGGGGGTAACATAGGTGTCAGTGGCTAAGGGGTGTAGAGAGGTGGACTGCAGGTTCACCGAAGCTACTTCTGACGTTATGCCATTTATCACTTCCACCCCTGGAGCTTGAGCCTTAGCTCTAGCGATCTCCACTCCATGCCGGCTGGTTAAGGCATACACGGAGTCAGGTCCGAGGTGTCGCTACTCACCTAAGGCTTCGCCACAAACCCCCCCTGGGGGTTTATTGTTATTATTATTATTTCCGAACAGACCGGAGCGCGCGTGTGACGTTACTATGCTAATTACTCATAATACCTCATCGTAGCTTCGTAGCGCGTCAGCTGTAAGCTAGAGAGGTGTAGAAATTTAATTTAAGTGTTCATAAGTATTCGAGGGTCTTAAAGATCTAAGACCATGATCTTTATAAACCATGATAATTGTATTTTATCGCGTTTTATCCTTAAGTCGTCAGCAGTACTTATTGCTTGTTTACTACTGCCCTGGCAGTCCACGTGTCGACTGATAATGAGCCTATTTTTAACTGTATCTTATATACTAAATACCTCTAATATTCGCAAGTATGCTCACGTATATAGTACGTGTACTATATACAGCACATCAATGTATTATACCAACTTTTTATTTAAATCAATGACAGAGACCTTACTCTGAAGCGCCTTTTGTCGTTCGGTTTCGTTCGATCAGCACGAAAGAATCAATGAAATTTTAGATAGAAGAGAAAAAAACAAAGATTTCTTTAAAACTACAATAATATAGTTCACGTGGCGTAGAAATAAATGGAACATACAATGGAAAATGCACATAGACATAAAATAAAAACAAGCAAAAAGTTCTAAAACGAATGTGGAAAGACGTTTGAGAGCAAGCTCTCGGGTCAAATAATCGCTTCCAAAGGTATAAAAAATGTCCCTCTTTTTAACTTTTGAACTATCTGGTAGAAAATTAGAAAAAAAGATGACAGCGCTTAAAACATACATTTAATGAAAATTGAACTATGTGTGATTGGACAGATTTGTTTGACAAAGTACTTGATGTCAGAATCGCGACGTATTTACATTGTAATGATCAAGGACAACTGCGGACGGAGCGCACGGCATATTGCACCGGGTCAGACGTCAGAAAGAGACCATTATAATGTATTCTCAATATAAGCTTTTGCGGTAGCGTACAGCATCACGCTATACGCAGCTTATGGCATTTGTTTATAACGTAGCACTGGTCAAGATTTAACTTTTGAACTGAATTTATTATCAGTACAATAAAATTCTTAATAGGCAATAAACTCTTGCGTCGCAACCTTAATATTTATATACATTTCACTCGTACTGTAGTCAATTTTACGATTTCAAGGATACTGTGAAAATAAAATTCCCCTGAATAATAATATTAGCTATAATTTTTTATGGCTTCTCAATAAATATATATATATATATATATATATATATTCCTTGACAGGATTTCTTCAACTTGAGGCATTGATAAAGTATGGCTAGGAGTAGTCATTGGCATAAAATAAGTTGTCAGTAGTTGAAATTTTGAAGTAACTCTAACTCGATATAAATAAGACTATAAGTCAGCACTCACATGAGATCCAGCATCTTCTACAGTCTGAAATAACGATTTACTATTATTATTACTTCTAGTCGCAAGGTACTATTTTCGTTTGCAATCTCAGGGTTTGATTTGATGTGTCTTTTAGTTGAAATGTTAGTAGGGGAGAAAGAATGTAGAAGGGAAGAACAGTTTTTAGGATTCTTTAGTTAAATTACAAGAACAGGACCGTATTCTAATTAGGTCTGTTATCCGTCTTCTCTCTTATATCAGATAAACATCTGAACCTCCTCCCCCTCCTTCTTTAAGTTGGTTAAAACTAAAAATGTACTTACCAAGCTACATAATGAAGCTACGCTTGTATCGTGTATATCCTTTTATAATGGACAATTTTGAAGCCCTGAAACTTTGAAGCAAACTCCCAGACTAGTGCAAATGATGAAAATGTCATTTACGAAATTTACCCTGTCGGGAATTGATCTGTGAAAATTTCTATTTTAATGATCTAGGCGGGCTGATTCTTAGACCACGACATTTACAGCAGCTATAGAATTACTATTAAATGAAAAAAATTAATCATTATATAATAATGATCGTGACAAATTGACACCATGAAAGACAATTATGTACTTGAATCACATGTATATTATACTTGTAAAATTATGTTATTGAAATTTATATAGTCAGGCAGAATATATTTTGCAAGCTTTCGTTTCATGGGGAAAATTATATGGGAAATATCATCTCTTCCGTATTATGTACACACCCTTGGGGATATAAAATAATATGGAGGGGAAAATCTCAAGAAAGTAAGATTAGATTATTGTGAATTCACTCACATTATAACCGGTGTTGGATTTTTTTGTTCGTAATATTTGATACTAGGATATGCCCGTGACTTCGTTCATGCTTGACTTGAAATTCCCGCGGGATTCCCGGGACACAAAGTACCGCAGCATTCAAAAATAATGTAAGCTGTCGTTACCGTGAAAACTGTGTCGGAATAAGCTAATTTTTATGCACCTGTATAACTACGCACCACTCCCAGGAAAGTTCCCGCGGGATTCCTAGGATAAAAAAACCACACATTTTATAACATAAAACTTGCTATCGATCAGTGAAAAAATCACTTTGGATTTTTTTAAATCTGGCCATTTTAAATCATTCCTAGAAAATATCCCGCGGGATTCCCAAGATAAAAAGTAAGGCATACTTTAAGTCTAAGAATTTGCTATAGATTAACGAAAATCGCATCGAAATCGGCCATGTAGTTTTTATGTGAATTCCGAACAAACAGACAAGAAATCAAAAAAAAATCATCGTGTTTTACATCGTTTTTATAGTGTATTGTAGCCATTGGACTGAGACGAGCAATCGAAGACGCTAAACTAATTCGACTGCACATGAACAAATTATTTTATTATAAACTAGCTGACCCGTGCCCACTACGCTGGGCATCAGAAAAAAGTAAAAAATACTTATTATTAATCACAATCAAATATAGCCTATGTCACTCAGGAATAATGTAGCTTTCACTGGTGAAAGAATTTTCAAAATCGGTTTAGTAGATCCAGAGATTGCCCCCTATAAAGTCACAAAGTCACAAACTTTACCTCTTTAGAATATTAATATAAGTATAGAAGTACAGCTGTTGTCACCCAGCCCGCACCGACAGTCTTCCGCAGGTTGTTCGTTGGTCAGCCAGATTGAAGCGTGTCTGACACTACGTTTGTCGAGACGAGTTCTTCGCTCTAAGAGTCGTCTAGTCCATTAGCTAAGGGTTCTGCTATATGTGTACCAGACTGCCACTTACCTTTCAAATACAAAAGTAGTTATTTAAAATAAGTTTCACTGGAGAATATTTATATAAGGCCATCAAACATATAAAGTTAAAATTTAAATCTACTTCCTATTTTATGTACACCACTTCGCAGCGCTTTATCGCTGTTTATGGACAATAAGCGCCAAGAAACTACCTGGCAACACGTCTAGCTAAAAATTCTTTTTCTTAATATTTATCTATCTCAAGCTATTTTTTTAAATAAATACATAAGTATATTAAACTAACATAATACGAGATATGTTGATTGCCGTGGTTCTATTACGGATATCCTCATTTCAGAATTTAACCTTAAAAAAGACTCCGAGCATAGCCAGATACTGCATCGTTTGATAAGCAACTTGGAATTTGTGGACCAATCCTTCGTGTGTCGACGTCTCGGCCCTGTAGGTCATTACTGCGAAGTCTTTCGTTTTTAGCACTGCTAGCTTAATAATTTTAAAAGACACAAGTCGATGTCCTTGTTTCTCCTACGAACACCCTCGTTTCTGTTTTTTTTATTGCGAATCTGGTAAGTACGCAGACGGCCCTTCTAATAGAAAGTGGATACCATCTCCTACAAACCTTCACAACACAAGAGGTGAAGACAATGTTTTGCCAGACTTTAGGACGGGATAGGGTTGGATGCAATAGGGAAGGTGAAATAGAGAGATCAAAAAGAAGGAATGGGATAGGGTGGGTGGAAGTGGGCCATTGGAACTCTCACTCATCACACTAAACACGATTCTCTCAAGGCTAGGCGTTTCACGTCGATATTCTTCCTCTTTTAAAACTATGGCTGCTAATTATTTTCGGTCGTCTCAGGTATAATAGTTCTGCTTTTTCTGTATGTATTATGATATGTGTTGTATTGTGTTTATATAATACACAATAAAGTCTTTTATTTATTTATTTAATATGTTTGGAATGTTTTATATTATTTAGTGTCTACACCGCGACTGTCATGTTTTAATATTTTCCTTAGTTTGGTGGGTTGCCTTGAAGAGATTGCTTTAAGCGATAAGGCCGCCATTTGTTCAGCATTTATTGTACCTTGTTTTTAAGAACATTGCTTTAACTTTTGGTGAACAAAAAATATTTTCATTAATCCTGTGAGAGTGTGGTATCATGCTGATCGAGCCGGCCCTAAAAGCTATAATCAAGTAATGATTCCAGCATGGCTCTACCACGTAAAAAATATTCACAAGAGAAATAACCAAGATAGGAAATTTAATATTATAAAATACGAATAATGCCTTCAATATGAACAAAAGGCCGACGTTCCAAAATGGGCTCGGGAAGTATAGCCGTTGATTGATGGTCTGAGGACAACGGGTGATGAGTTTTGCACACCGCACTAGGTCACCGCTGTTATTGGAAGTTTTTCATCAGATAAAAATATTAAACTCTTATTTTTTTTTATCCGATATGATATGCCGTAACGTTGTTATATTATTGTAGGTACCTACTATCTAATACTAATGCCATAGATGAGAAAACTATTTATTTTTATATACAAGGACAACTAATATGCGCAGTAGCCCTTTTTTAGTAGCGCCAATAGTTTACAAATCATATACGCAGAAAAGAGCTAAGACTGCATAGAAGGCAACATTGCTATTTCTGCTTGTGAATAAAATTCAATATAAATTAATTACATATCGGAAACCGGTTTGCACTTTTCAGTGCAAAACGTAAACTACCTATCAGAACTACAAGTTTTAGTATGTTTGTATTTCGTCAGTAATGTTCTAGCCTCTCTGACTATTATATACATGTATATATCTATTGTCACGCCTGTTTCACATGTGGGTAGGCAGATACGATGGATCTCCACCTGCTGCGATCCTGACAAATACTTTTCGCTTCATTGACTTTCATAAATCTCTTCCTACATACACCTTTATCTGAAGTGCTTTTACTTGACCTTTATTCAAAATATCTTCAATGTGATCGTGGTGAGTTCGTCACGGTCTACTGGCACCGATTTTACCAGTCACATTGCTGTCATATGCTTTTTTTGTGATTCTGCTTTCATTCATTTCTCTAGATGCCCAAACCACAGTAACATTCTTTTAATCTAATGTACATCTAAAACAATATTCAATGGATATTGTTCAAACTAATTTGCGTTGAAAGTATTTTTGAAGTATACTACAACCTTAGTTTTATCCTAAATAAATAATATTTGAAAAGGCTTTAATTTAAATAATAACAAAGCCAAATATAAGAGGCACGCTCCAAAAACTAAGGTTAAGTATATGTCGACTATAAACTTTCGTACAATAAACTCCGCTAAACAATTGCAAAGATCCCGATATCTAGCAATCTCATCTCTGTACCTGGACCCTTATAAATTTAATAAACCCTTTAATCCACGTCAGTAAGTGAATAGAGCGAGCTTTAGTTAGCCTCAACATTAGTGATGTGAATAAAATTTAGGCTATTAGTTTATAAAGGTGTTCAAATTGTACCTTGTTTTATACAAATTAATTTTTAGATAAAATTTTAGTTAAATTGTATCGTTAGATGATGACGTTTTCTAGTGTTATGTCTATTTAGATGTGGCTTAAGTTGTCTTAGGGCCGATTTTTCAGTCATCAGATAAAAGTTATCAGTCAAATAAAATATAACCTGACTAGATTAAAAAATGTAACAATTCAACTGTTTTATTTATGCAACTGTCATTTTTAATTTTCCCATGTTATATTTTATTCTTACGAATAACTTTTGTCTGGTGATGGAAAAATCGACCCTAAGACATTTAAACATCATTAAATACTGTAATTTATTGCAAAAATCCTATCTTTAATATACAAAAATAATCTACTAAGGAAAATCTTCACATTTTCTAAGTTCAGTTTACCGTTGAAACTGTGTACTATACTTTTATATGGTAGAGCCATGTTGGAGTTATTGTCTTGATTACAGTGCTTAGGGCCGCCTCCATCGGCGAGATATCACGCTCTCACAGAATATCAGTTGAAACTGTTAGCCTTGAGCTAAACGTGTTTCGTACGATGAGTGTTTCGATGGCCCACTTCCCCCTTTCCCTACCCCGTCTTCCCCATTCCATGTTTCCTATCCCATCATTCCTATCGCGTCTACCCCATTCCATCTTTCCTATCGTGTCTACCCTATTCGATTTTTCCTATCCCATCTTTCCTATCCCGTCTTCCCTATCCCATCTTTCCTATTCCATCCCGTCCTAAAGGCTAGCAACGCGTTCACTGCGCCCTTGGTCTTGCAAATGTCTATTGGCGAAGGTAACCACTTTCCATGAGATAGAAGGGCAGTCTTATCCGTGCAGGAACGGAGAAAGAATACAATTTCCTGCGGCCGGGCGGCCTGTCGTAAGAGGTGAAAAACAACCCACAGCCAGGTGGTAGGGCATTTGCTCGACTGGGTGGCTACCACCCCTGGTCTATAGTATGTCGCCATAACAACCTTGAGTTGTGTTCCGGCATTAGTGACCAGGTTCCAGTCTCCCTTAAGAGAGCAGCAGCGCATTTGCAGCACCTTTGGTGTTGCAAATGTCCATAGGCGATGGTAACCGCTTTCCATCAAGTGGGCCGTCTGCCTATCTGCTGAACTCCTGCAATAAAAAAAATAAAAAAAGTTTGTTTATTTACCAACTTCGCAATAAAAAATATTAGTTGTTATCAGATGATACTTCGCGAGTACCCTTCAGTATTTTCATTTAGGAAGAATTCCAGAAATTACAACTGCCCCGTCAATGTCCGAATCTAGAAGAACTACTAAAGCTATATATATATATATATATATACATATAGTATGATTTAGTAGTTTGTCTAGCAGTCCCGGTGGTCTACTCTTCCCCTCTATCTCATACTTTATATTCCATCAATTCCATCGCATTTTAAAGGCTGAAACCGCCTCTGGTATTGTGCGGTGATCTGGTGTAGATGACAGTAACCCCTTTCCATCAAGTAGCCCTTCTGTCTGTTTGTCCGCTTCAGACAATAAAAAACATGTACGTAATGTACATACATGGCGCCACATATTATTCTTTTTCTTTATTTATTTTATGATTTAAAACATGTTTTATTAATTAACCTAATTGGTCAAAAATGTAAAAGGAAATTTATAAACTTACTTGTAATTTTCGGAATGAATTGGTCTAGATTTTTTTTAAATAATTAACGGTTACAAGCTAGAGTTGAATGACCTGACGCATTATTTAGTCATTATGTACATTGTACATAATAACGTAATCATCATTGAGATATTGTAATTAAAAATTGAGAAATAAAGAATAATAATATCATAGAAAAATATGCAATAAATGTCACAAATATTAAAAAAACAGCGTATACACTAATGGATATTATTTTAGATCTTATTTCATGCATTAAAGTTCTAAATTACATAATATAATATATATAATATACAGCGGTCAGCATTGTTCGTTTTGGTTACACTTTTTTCGTCTAGCCCATCCGCCAAGTAACGTTTGATAGGGAACGTCGTTCCAACATATATTTTTATACAGAATTCTGGGTATATAGGTCGTCGTTGTTCGAAATAAAATAATAACATTCTATCAGCTTGAAGATTTTGTTAGAATTTTGCTTTTAAGACAAATTCGTCCGACCTCCAGGACGATTTACACCAAAACTAACGTAATCCCATCACTAGTCCCACAATTTAACACGGAGCCCGGGAACATAATGGGGCTATAAAAATAGTGAGAAACGCTCTGCAATCAGAGGTGAGATTAGACGTCGTGCCGAACGGCAGCCCACGTACTTCACTAGGGCCGTCGACGACGATAAAAAGGGTCAACAATTTACCAAAGACAAAAAAACTGGTGTAAAATAATCGACTAATGCTAGGGTTCTGTTAAATTTTGTTGCACATTTATGTACCAAGGAGAATATAAATTAAAAAAAGCTTATTAAAATCTTCATTTTCAAATCATAAAAATACTAAATTCTAAAATCGACGCGGTTTCTTTCGTGTACAATCCGAATCTGTAGTTCACGGAAACGACTATGGTCCGAAATATTATGTATGTTATAGAATATAATAATATGTACCTAATATACACCAAATATAATGATAATTATTAGTTCATTGTCTATGTTGTGAAGGACCAAGTAGACATAGAAACAAAGTAGGTAACAATTATAATATTTGACTAGGGATTTCAAAATATTTTATTTAAAAACCATGAATTTGGAACGAAAAAGCTTCTATTTAAAATTCGTATTTGAACTTTTTGACGAGTAGTGGAAGCGCCTCAGAGCGAGAGCCTATGGTTCAATCATTGTGGGAACTAGACACGACCACTGGAGAGACGAGACAAGAGTACAAAACGAGACGATGAGTTGTTGTAATCTCGATGTATTTACTTGCTTAATTCATTTAACATTAAACTTAAGACTATATATGGATGATTCTGCAGCAAACAGTGCGCATCATTGACTGCACTAGGTTTTTTTTAAATATTATAGCTTTTTAAGAAATTTTCCGTTTCAAGTGCTTTGTTGATAACTATAATGAGCGATAACCAGTTAATTGTAGTCAAACATGAATGATCTAGCTCTAGTCTAAAAAACCTGGTGGCGGCCAATTACGCGCGTTGGACAAACGCTCTCAAAGACGGAGAACTGCCCCATATACTATACATAGAATGTAAAACTTCTACCGTGAACATGTTCGTAGATGCATCTCCGAAGGTTTTGTCTGTTTTCTATATTGGCAGATCTTGATCACGTACGTGGATTAATCAAAGTTGTAACCTTCCTATGACGCATTAAAATAAATAACGTACGTGACCTTTCCGGTTTGGGTACACTTTGTGTCTATCTGTTTAATGTTTGACATCTGCCCAGCGGAGTACTACGAGTATCTATATTAGTCCAGGTATTACAAAGTAGATATACGCGTTCGCTGAATTTTATCCGTAAGCAGCCCTAAGATCGAGGAAACAAAGATTGTTGCTAAGGGAAGGAAATCGTTTTGATGTCCAGTAATTTATAAAAGAAACCTTAAGATTAGACACTCACTTTTGTACGGATTTAGACTGAGTAAGAAATGTGGTAAAATTATGTCATCAAGCAATCTTTTCATTCCTACCTTATGGGCTGTGATTTTTCTACTTTTTAAAATATAATACATTTCGCATACAATAATCCCAACTTATATTATAAATGCGAATATGAAATCTTTGTTTGTGATGTTTTCACGCTTTAACTACGTAACAAATTGTCTTGAAATTTCAAAAACATGTTGATGGTGCGGCTTCATCTGCGTTAATGTTATAGATTTAGACTGTGGCCGAATACGTCTTATTTAAAGTGTTAAAAAATAACGCCATTAAAGTATAGCCACATTAGTGTGTATCATACATACGTTATCTGTCAATGTTTTACGTCATTAACAATGTCACATCTCAAGTAACGCATTAAACCCATCGTCATATCTGCATGAAATGGCCTATATTTGTAACATTAACCCAGATGAAGCCGCTCCATTACAAAGGTATAGATAAATAAATAGCTCGTTCGCTCCGATCGCGTTTTATTAGCGCCATCGTTGCTTTTCACTAACAAATACATAGTCATGGTAACGACAATGACTACAATTGTAATGTGTTGCTCTCATGATTAGTTAGTTCCATATTCGCTTGATGGCGTTACGGATATTTCTTTTTCTTGGTGGGCCCTGGTGAACAAAATTGCATTACGGGTGTTTATAATTTGGTACTTTAAATTAAACATTAAGGTCGACATTTCTAAGACTTATGACATACATAGGGGCGATTTTCTTGAACATATCATTGTCAACAACCATGTTTATTTTATTAAATCGTGCTATTGTCATTCATTTTTAGCTACAAAATCACTGAATTATTTTTATCAACAAGGCACTTGAAGAAATTCTTAAGAAGATATAGGACTTTAAAATTAAAGGTTGTTGCGGACAATGATGCGCTCGGAAGATTTAGCCGAAAGATAGTTGCTAATAATATAACATTCTAAATTTCCTCATATTCTTTAAGGCTAATGAGAAAATATTATATAACCTGGACTTCTTTACCTTTGTCTCTCTCAATAAAGAACTGGGTTTCGATTGAGTTGTAACTTAATCATCGTCATCATCCGAGCGTTAAATCCCGGTTGCGGTCGGAGCGTTCGCTCCAACGCCCAGGATCCGCTTTACTACTTTTTCTTCTCCACTTCGCGCAGTCTTCAGCATCCCTCATTTTGAGACTATTGGTACGCATGTTATCCTTCACAATGTCAATCATCATTTCATGGGCCTTCCCTTTAACCAGGACGCGGTGGAGGCGGCGTAACCTAGACATTTGTTCCCCACATAATTAATCGGTCTGCGTAAAACGTGGCCGTACCAGCATAAGCGACCGACTTTCTTGTAGTTTGTCTGCTATAATTATTACGGCATGAAGACTGCCGTGGAATGGGACTACCTGATATAGTCTTTTCGCGTGACTCCATTCATCCATCGCAACATATTAATTTTTGTGACTCATAGCTCTTGCTCTTAAGCTCTCAATGTGGCAATTAAAGACCTTAAAAACGGTAAGAAGTCACTCTGCAAACGATTTTAAAATTTTGTTTATTTCAATTCCCTTGAAACAAAATTACAAGATATTAAGCTCATTGTTCTAAACCAACGATTTAATTATTTCCGCTGTCTAAATTATTTTGTACAAAGAAATTAAATTGAGTGAAGTTCAGTCAGTGTATTTACAACCTTTTCTTGATTGAGAATTAAATGTTCTTTGTTTAATCCTATTTGTTTCTATTAATATTATAAGGTTAATGTAAATTATTTATTCCAGTAAATATCCGTTTAATTGTATTTTAATGAGTCGCTTGAGTGGCAATAATTAGATAAATGCCTGTAACACGTATAGTAAATTCTAAAATTAATTGCATTTTTTATTGTATGCGTTCAACAGACAGGCAGACGACCCAGCTGACGGAAAGCGGTTACCATCGCCTATGGACATTTGTGACACCAAAGGTACTACCGATGTGCTACCACTCTCTAAAGGAATACTGGAACCTGGCCACTAATTCCGGAACACAATTTAGGGTTGTTATGGGAGGGGGGTACTCTAGACTAAAGCTGATAACCACCAAGACAGGCAAAGACCTCTATCTGTACCTACCACCTAACTGTGTGTTGTTTTGTAGTCTCTTAAGACAGGCCGGCCGGCCGCAGGAAATTGTATTCTTTCTCCATTCCTGCACGGATAAAAAATAGGCTTTAACGTACCATCTTATCAAATTACTTTTAAAATGTAATAATGTGAATAACTTTTATAGCTGTTTAGGTGACGAATGCGCTATTTGACCCATTTTACTTATAACAAACCTCTTGTTTAAATTATATCGATTTCCACGATAGCAAGTAGTAAAATGGCGAGGGAAGTGGGCAGCCCGAATATGTACACACAACACATTTGAACATGTGATACTCGCGCTACCACTTTAAAGAGGCTGCGAAATTTTGTAATCTATATATTAATACGTGAAGCAAAAACTTTGTACCCCTTTTCACGAAAATTGCACGGACGGAGGAGTATGAAATTTCGAACACTTATAGTTTGTAAAGAAGCGACAAATGCTAATATTTTTTTAAATTATGCTTAAAATATATATATTAAATCAATAAAAAAAATTACACACTACCATGTATTTGACACACCCACGCACATATACTCCTTTATTTATTGTTAAAGTCAAATTAACAGTGTAGCCTTGGCGAAATTTGTGATTATAGAAGTATATATAGTCTTTGACATTAATTATTCTCGTTGAATTTCGACCACGGGCGACCACTAGTATATCTAAGTAAAAATGTCTCGATTGATTTGACTATCATCTACTATCTGCCTATCCCATCCACCTATTGCAGTTTCATATCCCTCTACCCCAACCCCTCTGTCTGCCAGCTTCACAATAAAAAGTACACCATATTGACGCTCTATACAGTTTATGGAGCTACCGCTCACAAATTTTGAATTATTTAATATATTGTAATTTGTGTAGTGTTTTAATAATGTAACCTAAATTTAATTTACAGGCTTAAAAATGAATAAAATAAGATAATTTATTTTATTGCAGGATTCACAAGATATCAATATAAAGTTCAATTCTCGCGAGAACAAAGTGCGGTTAGTTGTATACAAATTCGTACGAGTATTCTGAGGTATAAGTTTGTAAATTACAGCCATTAATTGCAAATGTCCCGCTCAGCCAAGAAAATAAAAAATAATTGAATGCAATCTTTAACTGTAAAGAGAGTTTTAATATTTTGTTTAAACTTTCTAAGAAACATCTTGAGGATTTACTTTCAATGAAATGTTTATATTCTCATTTAGCTCTCAGTGAAAATTCTTAAAGTATCTGAAATAACGACATTTTCATTTACGGTTTAAATCCATCGTAAAAAAGAGTGTCTCGGTTATTTTAAATTACAGAATGGGATTATGTTTCAGTAGCCATTTATGTAAATAATGGTTACATTTAATATATTCCAAAAAACTATTTTAAATCTAGTATTTTATGCGTAAAATTTACTTTCAAATTTTATTAAAGCTTTGTACTCGTATTGTGTTTCATTTTCTAAAATCTGTTACTTGTAGTATACAATAAATTCTGTGATCAGTGAGGCGAAGATCGGTAGTAGATTATACAGAATATTGTTTTTATAGTAGTTAAGATACTTGGACAATGTTATTCTGAGGTCATTAGCCTCTACAAAGAAATCTCGAAAACTTAATAAATTTTTCAGGTGATGTGGTGGTGCTTATCTCCGATAACGGATCAGTACGATGATTCAGTGAGATAACGTAACCAGTTTTTTGGGTACTTTACCCATAGCAGATGCTGGTCTAAGCTCGGTAATCTTGATAATGCGAGGTACGCCTGTCAGGGCCCACATGAATGCGCGCTGGCTATCAGGGCTATAAGGGAATATCGCACGATCTCCTTCTTGCCGGATCCCCACCGTGGGATCTAGAAGCGAGAGTCCTTAAGCGGCTATACGAGTGGCGCAAGGACGCCCTCCTCCGGGACTTCCGACCCACGTCCCGTGAAATTGAGGCCAAGAGGTCGGAGTTCCGACAGGATCTCGCAGTGGAGTGGGCGACACGACTCGCAAAACCCAGCGCAGGCCATGTCACAATAGCGGCAGTAAGGCCCGTTGTGCCATCATGGGTCAACCGAAAACACGGCACCCTGACGTTCCGCCTGAGACAGGTCCTCACCGGTCACGGCTGCTTCGGGAGGTACCTGTGCCGCATAGGGCGTGAGCCATCGTCAGGATGCTACCACTGCAGTGATAGCTTCGAAGACACGGCACTGCACACTCTCCAAGCATGCTCAGCTTGGGACGAGGAGCGCCGTGCCCTTGTAGCATCCATTGGATTAGATTTGTTGCTCTCGGCCGTAGTTCAAGCCATGGTCGGGGGCCAACCTGGCTGGGATGCTGTTGCCTCCTTCTGCGAGGCTGTTATATCCGCCAAGGAGGCGGCGGAGCGGGAGAGGGAGCGAACAGTCGCGCTTATCTCCCGACGCAACAATAGGACTCGGCGCCGCACGACTCATGATCTTCGGCCACCGTAAAATTGCGGCAGCGGGTGACGACCCGCGGAGACATTAGGCCCTCACCTGCATTCAAGCCGCTGAGCTGTGGGTGCGTCGATGTTCCGCCAGCGCCTCTCTTAATCACGGATTGAAGCAGTAGAGGCTTGCCCGTAGGGGTGGCCCACGTCAGTTGGGGTCGCGGCGAAAAGCTCGCGCACGTCCCGGGGCCCTGACATATGGCAACAGAAGGACACCAAGGGGTTTTAGTGGGTATTCAGGCTGCCCATCTGACCGGTGAGATCCACATTGCCCCACCGTCGTCTCCGTGTGGCAGGGTGTCCGCAAACGGACTTCCCATTGAAAAAAAAAGGCCCCCATGAAGTAGGTAATTGCCATTTGCCGCGGTTCTAGCTATAAACGATTGGAGGGGATACGGGGAATTTTAGTGGATATTCCGGTAATGGTAACCTACTTCTACCAGGGATCAAGCTGGCAAGTCTCACATTATATTAACGTGATCCCCACACGATGACAAATCCCTAAGCGAAGTCGAAATGAAATGCTCAATAGTCTACTAATGTATAGTTTTAGTTGATTATTGGTAGAATCTTATACTAATATATGAAGTTGAAGAGTTTGTTTGTTTGGTTGAACGCGCTAATCTCAAGAACCACTAGTCTGATTTGAAAAATTATTTTAGTGTTAGATAGCCCATTTATCGAAGAAGGCTATAGACTATATATCATCACGCTGAGACCAATAGGAGTGGAGCACCAATGAAGAATGTTTCAAAATCGGGGGGTTTTAGTAACTTACTTTTTTTTACTATTCCACGAGGCCAAAGTCGCTGGCAGAAGCTAGTACAATATAATTACGTTCCTTCGATATATCCTTGGCGTCGATATAACAAACGATGTGCAGTTTCGGGGTTATCTGGAAGGCAAGGCTAAACTTGCCTCAAAAAACCTTGGTGTGCTAAACCGGTCTAAGCAGTATTTCACCCCGCGGCAAAAACTTGTGCTTTACAAAGCGCAAATTAGGCCGCATATGGAACACTGTTCACACTTACGGGCCGGGGCACCCGTTTACCAGACCATCTCAATTCCATCCTCCATCTACACCTTCCATCAAATTGGCCGTCCGCCTGTTTGTCTGCTTCAGGCAATAACAAAAACTGATATTAATTAATTGGAAATAATTAAAAAAGTAAAATAATTATCTTATTGTAACTTTATTGTAAGACATAACCTCTATTTATACGATTCTTTATCATAAATTATTGTTATTACAATTATAGTATCTCAGTTTGTCTGACTATTTGTATCGAATATAATCCTATAATATACCTGTGCGAACGAATTTACATAGTTTGTAAATAAATATATTGCTTAAAGTAATCCTAAAAATAGCCATTCTTTTTGAATTTGGAAAAATGAATCCATATTCTGGTTGGAGCCGAAGTAGAAAAATTCAACCAAGCAATGTTTGCAAAGATGACCTTCTATATCAGCTGTTTAATCGTGCGTGAGATATACTCTCGGAGTTATTTCATAACTGGTGCTCGGCCTGGAATCGCTGGAATATGCCATCGGCATAATTTGAATGGGCCTGGGTGGAGGGTCGGCCGGGCGTGCACCCACTTGACTGAGGGTCGGCACTGTCCCATAAATTACTACTTTATATAGCCGGCCACTATATATCTGATGGCTTAAAAACTGAAATTTTTTTTGGATAACAATTGGGACAGATAAAAAGGGCCTACATTGTTGCTCGTGTGGAAATTTTTCGCGATCATTCGGACCTAGTATTTGAAGCGTAGCTGATTGTACAAATAATATGGGGATTAATTCTGCTATTACTATCTCGTCAAAATCGCCGGACACTATCATCTCAATCGTAGATTTGTCTGATTTCAGTATTCTGTTAAGTCTAATAGAGTGTATAAATATTTCTAAGCGAAAACTCGCGAAATAAATCTTTAAAATTTTGGTAGTTTTTCAACATTAATTTCAGCTAATGCCATTTCTGCAAATGGTAATAATAATTTTTGCCTACTATTATTCCGCCGCGACGATATCGTGAAGATATTGTGGATTCAATAGAAAACGAATTTTTGACACTATCGCAATGGAACCGTACTTTAAATATCTTTGCAACGCCAAGATGAAACAACAAAATTGGACCGCTCCTGGTTAAAAACTGTTTTTTTTTTTCAATTCATTCATGATGATAAACAGTTCTTATTCCGAAAAATGGGACTTTCCGCTGGATATGATTTTGAAATTTACGCTAACTGAGCTTTTTTACGATTATCGCTTCTCTCTCTCTTTTCTTTCACCTTCTCTCAATTATTTGGGGTCAGCACAATAAGTATGTCTTTTTCTTCTATAGCGGACGATTGATATTCACGTCCAAAGTAAATAATATAAAGGAAAATAAAAATGTTAAAGAGATTTTGGTTCATTTAATATCTTAGTTTCTATAAAACTTTTCCGGAAATGGCAGATTGACCGAGTGAGACCGCTTTAAGTTTTTCTGATGAACAGTATACAGCTGTCTATCGACTTTCAAAGATGCGGCTGCGTTCGGACATTTTTCATGCTGATTCGCTGTGCAAAGTATAAACCAGCCTTGATCATTGGTGAATTTAAAGATTTTCCTACAAATGTCTTTGTAAAAATGAGTCTGTTAAATTTAATTTTAAGAAAGACTATACAAAATCCGCCAAATACATTTCGAATCTTCCATCGGCGATTGTACAAACTCGGAACAAACTTGTCTCAAACATTTGGTATCTTCTTGTCCATTCCTACTTACAAATTCTAATCTTTAAAAGGGCATCAAACTTATCTCGCCATTTTCCTGTCATTGCGCCCTTGGTCCGACGCGGATTCCGGCCATTTTCTTAAATAACGACCCGATTTTGTAAAACCGCAGGACTTTATTTGATTTAGTACGTTTTATTCTGTGTTTTGGTTGGGTGAACAAAATAGACTATGGAAAATGGAAATAAAAACAAGGAAAACAACCGCTGAACTCTGACTTAATGTAAGCAAGGGCAAATGTTTTTTTAGTTATAAAACTGGTAAAATGATATACATAATATGTACGTAAATGAAAATGTCTTATGTACAGACATTTATAAATCAAATCAAATTCATTTATTTGTATGGAACACGATGAGATGTTCATAGAGATTTAGTGTGGTGCATATTTCACCTAATGACGGCATACAAACTTCTTCTTTTTTATACTTTAAAGACTAAATTTATTTATTTCATTATTTAATATGTATATATTATTAATTAAGATATTCTTATGTTATGAAAAATTAGATGGGAACAAATATAAAAGTAGACCAAAAAAGAGATGGATGGATTGTGTTAAGGATGATATGATGATTTGTGGTGTAATAGAGGAGGTATGTTAGAATAAAGGAGTATGGAAGGAACAGGCACATATTGTGCCGACCTCAAATAATTAGGAGAATATGAAAGAAAAGAGAGAGAGTATAATCAATATTTTTAAAGTAAAAGTAATTGTATAACATACTTCTGTACTTATAAAAAAGAGCCTGAGATACATAAATATGTAGTGAAAGAAATTTTAGCTACAAGTGTTGCTAGGGAGTTTCTTACGGCTTCTTTATATGATGCAGACTAATTTTTAGCTTATATGTATGACGTTCAAAAAACATAGTTTGATTAAAGGTTTTGAATATAAATCTAATTGAAGGATAGAATTTTGAAACAGTTTGGTGTAAAATATATGCTTTACAAGCAGCGCCTACTTATCATGTCAAAGGAAGCCTTTGTTTTTCTTTTAAGAGGATATGTAGTCTGTAAGCATTTGTATTATTTATTGTAAGGGGGCTCGCACAATAATTACGTATTTGCTCACTTAGCATAAATGTAGTATATAAGGCTTTAATTTTGTTAAACTACACAATAAAGATATCAATCACAATGGGACAATGTAGTTTTAATATTCACGACGATTAATATAACGACCACTTCAAAATTACGAGCAGCGCCCTTGCCATACCACACCTTACGAAGTTACGTTTTTGACTGGGTGATTGACATTTCTAGTATTCTTGTTCCTTGGTATTATTTTCATAGAATTCATGGAGTTCACGAAATTAAATCGGAGCCAATTAGGACTTGCTGATATGACTGATTTTAGTGTTAAAGTTTTAAATCATGAAACGGTTATTGAGGTTTTAATCAAGATTGGTGACACCAACTGTGATTAGAATGTCTTGAGCTGATATTAGGCGGTCTATTCCTGTTTTTCAATTTGAATGAAGCAACCATAGTGATCCATATAAACATAAACTTGATTTATTCAATGACATTGAATATGGCCGTGATCTTCTAGTTCTATATCTTACAACCAATTCAACCAAAGAACAACGATTTTGATGAAAGTTTTAGTGTTGTGCTCGAGTGGAGCCCGGAATGGTTTAGATTCACAATTGGAGCTGGTAGGTGGCGCTACAATCGGGTTCTCAATTTTTTTTAGGGCACGATAATGTCTGGTCCCCCTATTGGTACTATAAAATAATAGATGTAATGTATACTTTCAAAACTCATCATTACATTTTGCCCCTATTATTAGATTTAAATTTTCAATTTTACCCTTATAAGTCTTTAATCACTGTCATAATATTTGTGTAAGCACACAATGAAGGGATGACACTCAAAAAATTTCCGGCAATTAGTCATTTCTGGCATATTTTTAGAACTAAAAAAATAAGTATACCCGGTTGACAACCAAGCGTTAATTTGTGTTTGGTCTGACGTGACATCTGATGGACTTGCCCCAAAAAAGGGAGTTCCATGACGACTGTTCCATTTATTTTCCGCCTATCATGCTTGTAATGAACGAATTGTATTCGCTCTGACGAGTGCTTTGGCTACAATGGTCTCGCAGTGACGTGAAGGCTAATGATTTATTTGTTTTAAATGTTCCCAGCTTTTGGAATGTTAAATTGCTCTCATTTTTGGCGATTCGTTGTGGTATTGACTTAGTGGCAAACATACTTCTACTCATTTCAATGATGTCGGTTCAATATAAAATATTATCTCAGAAACTGCTAGGTATATGTGGATGAAATTTGGGACAACTAGAGAAAGCTACAAATTACGAGTTATATATATGTAACTGAGGTATAGAAATATTTTTTCAGTGTATATAGTTGTGTGAGATATGGTTAATCAGATTTGAAAAATCATACATTTTTCATTTTTATGACTTTTTTATTTTATTTAAGTTAATAAATGTGGAGATAACGCTTTGAGAATCATAAAGTATCCTTTTGCGTCACGTTTCATAGACCAATTTTAGCGCGATTAAAGACTATGGTCAATATATGAACGTGATGCTATGTAAATACAGATAATAGATATCGGTGTTAAAGCTGATAAGATTGGGCATCTGTCTGTATCATCAGAAATGTCCAATCTTATAAACGTGTAATTATAATATTTAATAATGATTAGAATATAGGTGTGCACATCACGTAAACGATAAAGTTTCTGTATATGTAGTGTAAGTTAAATTAATAACAAGAAAGCGAGTAAATACATAGAAAGTGCAACAACTCGTCGTCTTATTGTATACTCACGGCGATTGAGCCATCGGCCTCTTAGTCAGTGGTACGTCACCCCATCTAACGGGGTAACCAACATAGACGCATTACTCACTTAAATCAACCCTCACATACCCCTCTCTAACTTTTGAACTATGAAGTTAAATTATAAAAAAAATCAAAATAGTTACAGAAAGCTTCGTAAACGCTTTTTATCCG
This sequence comes from Dendrolimus houi, assembly GCA_039645545.1. Taxonomy (NCBI): domain Eukaryota; kingdom Metazoa; phylum Arthropoda; class Insecta; order Lepidoptera; family Lasiocampidae; genus Dendrolimus; species Dendrolimus houi. Next base: position 14,694,443 of record CM077131.1, read on the forward strand.
TGCAGGAACGGAGAAAGAATACAATTTCCTGCGGCCGGGCGGCCTGTCGTAAGAGGCGAAAAACAACCCACAGCTAGGTGGTAGGGCTATGCCCGACTGGATGGCTACCACCCCTGGTCTAAAGCATGTCGCCATAACAACCTTGAGTTGTGTTCCGGCATTAATGACCAGGTTCCAGTCTCCCTTAAGAGATCAGCAGCGCATTTGTAGCACCTTTGGTGTTGCAAATGTCCATAGGCGATGGTAACCGCTTTCCATCAAGTGCGCCGTCTGTCTGTCTGCTGAACGAATGCAATAAAAAAAACGCTTTTAACGCAAATCGCTTTGAACGAGATTCGTTTCGCTGTTGTTTTAATATGGGGAGCTTGGTAATGGATCTGATATACTTATGAAGTTCTAAGTTTGCGTTAAAAATCCTGGCAGTCCATTTTCCTTATCTAGCGTCAACTGGCGACTTAATGCAGGTCGTCAGTTCACCAGACTAGAAGGTATTCTACACCACGAATATCACTACGAGATATGAGTATTTACGGATAAATACTTTTTTAGAGTTCCGTAGCTAAATATCAAAAACTAAACAATTCATAATCTCTAACGAACCTTCCCTTGTGCGTTTTAAAAATAAAACTTTATAGCATATCTTCATTTCTCAACTTCTCCTTATTTGTATTTTTACAAGTGTTTTCTTTGTTCCAGTCGTAAAAAGCAGCATGCGTCTTCAGACCACCTCGCCTCTAAGTCGAGTGGGTCCGACAGCGTCGATACGAGATGCTGAACCAGATTTCATCGGGCCGATTGAAAACGTCACTGTAGCACTTGGAAAAGCCGCTGTTCTTACTTGCTCTGTTTCCGATTTAGGAGATTATAAGGTGAGTTTTAAGCTAGTCCTTCTTGTATTATGTTAAATGTTTGCTCAGAGTAACATCAACATAGAAATAAAGCGCAGAAATGGTGTACGTAAAAAGGTAACTTAAATAATTATTATGAATATTTTCTTAAGTTTTCGCGACTTGTATACATAATAAAACTACGTTTTAACTGTTTTAAGCGCGGTCATTTATTTGATTTTTGTAATTCCGACGTTTCAACGAAGACAAAGATGTCAAGTGTCAACGAGTATTGTTAAAGTTTTATTTAGCCTACCGCCAACTTGTTCATTTTAATTATTTAGTTTTACGAAAATCAAATAAATTACCGCGCTTCAAACCGTTAAAACGTAGTTTTATTAATTTTTATGAGCTTCGAATTTTAGATAGATAGGTAGATAACACTTTATTCCTCACCAAATATACAATTTCAAAAATACACTGTTACATTATTGTTATGGTAGAAACAATAGGCGGCCTTATCGCTTAAAGCAATCTCTTCCAGGCAACCTAACTTAAGGAATAGTTTAACCTAATCTGGCGATGTGGGTGCTGCAGATTCTTAGATATATCATAAACAAAAAAAATTGTTATTAACGCTACTTCAGTTTACATACACATATACAAATATGCTTATAGGGACATGTCCGAGGAGAGGACTTCGTGTAATAGAATATTATTGTCTAAACCGATTTCAGTTAAAGCGACTAATATGTGCTGTAAGCATTAGAGCTTTGGTTGCCGAGCCAATCTTGTGCTCGCCGCCTAGTTGAAGCCAGGGCAAAGAGGTATCGAAGCTCTAACTTCCTCATCGCCTCAAATAGCTGAAGAGAAAGAAGACCCTTAATAATTGTGCTCGCATATGGCTTATTGTATATTTTAGACAGGAGTATGCGATCACACTGTGAACATATAGGTTCACAGTGTGATCGCTACACTAAAATATTGGTTATGACAGTAGGAGGGAAGGTCATTTTCATCATGTCTAACATCATTGTGTAGTATCATATAAAGTACCCAATTGTTAAATTTCATCCATAATATAGAGCCGTTATTTTGATACAAACAACTGTGACATACAAAAACAATCAAACAGACGGATGCTAATATATATCTAAAATATAATTATATATATAAGGCTTTAGTTTTTGCCAAAATTGCTACGAAACCCTAACACAGTAAAGAAAATTAAACTTTGATAACTAACCTCTTTAACTCGAACTTAATTTAATTGTTAAATTCTCGTGATTCATTACCGGGCTGATAGATATAAATTAAGATTTTCCTCTAGTGGCTTCGTAAAAAATAATTTATATCCTCGTACATGGGCCCCTGCCATGCTAAGAGAACGCGTTACGACCGTAGGACCCTTTTCACGCCTTTTAAGGACCCTGTGTCATCGCCTTGTGGGAAAACCTCAGATTTATAGAGCATTATTAAAACGTGTTACATTTTAAAAGTTCACGGCCTAAAAAATAGGTAACAGGATACCGAAAAATATTACATGTATTTATTAATTTCTTTTTAATTAACGGTTTTTATTTACGACTAGTCATTATTGTGATTCGTTGCTCTTTTTATTTCTTTTTAAATATGTCTTTCTCCGATTTTTATATCTAGGCAGTGTTAAGTACTCATGAGTATATGAATTATCAGAATAATTTTGAAGCAAGTCAACTTATATAAGATGGAGATGTTTAAGAACCGTTTCCTAGAACAATATGTACTCTCTTCTTTTTAAATAAGACTTTGCTTGGTTTGTATGTAATAAATAAAGTTGTTTTCAAATATGCATGAATATTCAACATGTAAAATAATCTTCAAATGAACAGGTAGCAAGCAGGTCATAATAAGTAAAGTATCGAGTTAGTACAGTCGTGGTATGAAAATATTCGCCAGTTTTCAAATTGATTAATTTAAAGTTATGCGAGCACCTATTTAAACTAAGGCACAGAACAGACTGATTCACAGAAAATTATGTTTAACTATATGACAATAAAGTTTAAAATTACTTAGATCAAAGTTATTTAATTTTCTATCTTTTCTAAGAAGATTGTTCTGACATGAAAACCTTTTTTTGGTTTTAATATTTATGTTAAACATATCACTATGTATAAATAATCACTTATATCCTCTTTGTTTCTTATCTTTAATCGCAGTCTGTCATTTTCAGAATTGCAGTTATCTTTTTTTACATTTCTATATTTTGTAAACGTATAATAACGTAACATTTATTAAAATGATGGCAGTATTGTTTCTTGTAGTCGTGCAAGCAAAAGCCGACTTTAAGGCGACGAACATTTTCATTCCGCGACTGTAAAATGAATTTAAATAAGAGAAATAAAAATAAACACCCCCCGTATTTCGGACAATCAGATTCCGAAAATACAATTTTTAGAATTTTTCATCTGCCATCTGTTAGAGCGTCACAAAACTACTAAACGAATTTAAATTAAATTCCACACAAAACTAGTACATACTCTTATCCGGGGTCAAGACTTGGGATACTTTTCTCTGGAAAATATAATTCTCTGGACTAGACGAATAAAATCAAATAGGTGGCGCTACAGTCACGTTTTTTGATGCTCCCAGTGAAATTTCCCAACAAATGTCGTCTGACAACGCGAACAAATTTTCGCTCGCACAGCTAGTACATATATAATAAACTAGCTTTTACCTGCGGATTTGCTTACGTTAATGCATTATCCCACAAGAACCGTTCATTTTTCCCGAATAAAAAGTAGTTTATATGTTATTTCAAACTATTATCTATCTCTATGGTAAATTTCATCCAGATCCGTTCTGTCCTTCTGGCGTGATTGAGTAATAAACGTCACAAGCGACGGCAACCGGTTATCATCAGGTGGGCTGCCTACCTGTCTATTGTACTCTAGCTATCAAAAAATATCCAAACTGTCGCAGTTATTTTTGTTTTATTGCTTGAGTTTAGCAGACAGGCAGACAACCTACCTAATGGAAAGCGGTTACCATCGCCTATGGACATTTGTAACACCAAAGGTGGTACAAATGTCCTGCCGCACTCTAAAGGAAGACTGGAACCTGGCCACTAATGCCGGAACACAACTCAAGGTTGTTACGGCGGCATACTTTACACCAGAGGTAGTAGTCATCCATACAAGCAAATACCCTACCACCTGGGTGGGAGTAGTTTTGTCGCCTCTTACGAGATGTGACAAGAAAACAATTTCATTTCCTCGTGTACTCCAGGCGGAGATAGATATGAAAATTTTGTAATAGTTCCGTTTTTATCAAAATAGCTATGGAGAAAAAAAAACTTAATTGAGGTTCCTCAAATTAATAATTTTGATTTCTTTATAAATCACTTTCCATCACAGAGTTTCATTTAAGCGCTCCACGATCTCAACGACTGATCTTAAGTTGGTAGAAATTGTCCAACTTGACATTACCTTAAATAACAATTAACATAATTCCAAGGCTACGTACGCAGTGGAACTGAAAGTTGCGAGGTATAAATTCTGTTTTTAAGATAATAAGATACCTTTCAGAAGCTTAGTGAAGTTTATCTTCCTCAAGAGAGTGATTCCGAGGCATTATCAGCCTTTGGTTCTTGTGCAGTGTATACTCGGTTTTATGTTCACTCTGAGATACTTTAAAATCGTGGAATATGATTTCCCCGATAATATTATGATGAAATAGCTTTGCAATGAAATAGGCTGCCGGTTTCAATAGAGATTTTCAGAGAGGAAAATTAATGACCTATCAATTCGAAACACTTGAGTTGGAGAACATTTATCTGTAGGGAATCCCCATTCATGTGTTTTTTGCGGGTAGAGCGGAGTGGTCCGTAAATAACCGTCGTTTATCGGAGATCCATTTAATGTCCTGTCCAATGACAAACGAGCTTCTTTCTTTTAGGAAGCTATCGATCAAATGTGTATGACATTTGAACATTGTTCTACCCATGTATGTAAAATGATGACGAATGGTATATTTTAAAGGTGAAAGGAACCCGTAGTACACACACTACACCTGCGTAACGTACCGCATGGACAGTTCGGCGACTAAAGGATCGGCGCTAAACTCGACTCGGTATAATTTCCGCTAATGTGTCATAGGTAACTTCAAAAAAGGCTTTAGGCCAGTCCAAAATTTAGTTAGGATCTTGGATTCCGAGGACACAGCCGAAAATTCAAATAGAAAATGTATACTAGGGTAGGGTGATATAAGATTGCGCGTTAGATATGATTGCACATACGTCATAATAGGACATCAAGCTGATGTTTGGAGCCATAATAATAACTTGTGTTGTATTTATGTTCATGAGTGGAACCGAATTACGCTCCTACAATAAAATTAAAATTAATTAGAAAACAAAACAAGTACGTAAGTTGAAAGTTTTTACTTGTCTTTGATCTTATTTTTCAATAATTTTAATGTATTGTTACGAGTTACGGGACTCGAATTAAAATGCCGTTGGAATTATTATAGAGTTTATTAGAATCATGCAAACACGTATAACACAGGTACAAATATAGCCGAACACAACAAGTCCAAACTTAATGCAGAAGATCGTAATTCAATAAAACGCGCAACGTCCGTCACTATTAGATTCCCGAGATTGTGGTTCTCGCTCGACTGATCTCCTCCCTCCATCAGGCCATCGTTTTATCCTGGACAAGTGCAATGTGTCCACCCGTCCACGTGGACCGAATTTCCTAGAATCAGGTTATACTTTTAAAATCCGTAACACCTGGCTAATGATTACAATACGAGAATAGGCTCTAGAACGAATGCCAATAAATAAGTGAATAAAAGAAGATGATTACAATTAGTTCAAATGCCGACGTGTAATAAATGTGCTTCTACAAATCTGTACGTGGAATTTGTCTTTGTTGGCGCTTAGGTTGTAACAGTATTATAAGACAATGAAACTTACAAGGTTTTGCTGATTAGCCCATATTATAGCATAAAGCCAGATTTAGATTCATACGAAATAATTAAACAATAATATAGGAGATAGCAGTTGTATCTCGATTTTTAAAGTGGCGTCGAAGTGTCTAAAACTGCGCACTGTGAGTGCGTGTATATTTTGATACGATTATAAAAGATGCTCGCAAGCGAATTGCCAATGGCGAAAGTAAAAGAGCAGCGGCTCGGACTTTAGGAATGACAGAGTCAGCTATACAATTTCGTTTGTAACAAACACGATTTGTACAAATATCAGGAAGATTTTTTCAGACTTTTGCGATTATGTGAAGACATGTGTCGAAATTTTTATTGGTTTAACAGTTAAAGGGTTGAGAAACGCAGCATATGAGTATGCAGAAATGCATAATTTTCCCCACCGGTTTAATGTACGGGTTCCGCAATGTTATCAATCTCAATGCGCAATTTTACAAACTAACTAGGGTGGATAAAGTTGCGCAAATCCCGATTTTTAAATTTAATTTTATTGTTGTAATAGAAACCTTTATTGCTTGAATTAATATACTTATTCATTGCCAAGGGAACAAGAGTACTAAATAAACAATTGATCTCAAATTATAATAAAATTAAAAATACATTTTTTGAAATTTTATGAGCCGTTATTTGAAAGTCGCGCAATCTTACACTGCCCTAATTGAATATATTGTTAGGTTTATGACAATCATAAAACGAGTAGATACCTAAATATGATCAAACACGTGTTTTACGTGTTGTGTGTTAATTAGGAAGAAAGAACTAGGAAGGCCTACAACGGAACTCCCTAACGACAAAGAGCACGGACGTGTAAATTAAGTTATGAGTTACGTTTCATCTAGATATCGAATCCGCTTTTGAGAAGTTATCTTACTATATACGTAACTTAAAAGTGTAAAATAAAAAATCTAACAAAAAAGAAACCGACTTCAAGAGTAACTAAAAAGCAAAAAATAAATATTTTTCAACATCTTGAAGTCGGTGCCAAGTAAAATATTATAAATGACAAAATCGGTGGACGTTCGGAACACTTATTGTGTGCTGTCTTATAAATCTAATTTATTTAGGGCCCTTTAGTGACGATGCCACCATGACAGCCCAGTCAGCCAGCCAGCCAGCCCCATCTTGCCCTAATCAAATGCGTGTTATCTGATAAGCACTATATACCATTAGAAAATAAAACTGCACCATTATCCCTCAAATGCAATAAAAAAATGTTCAATAAGTCCATATATAGGGTAACTATACTGTTGATGGCATCCTACCTAATGATTGACACCCAGTCAATTTAATCAATACATTAAAAATATTATTTATTATTTTGTAGCTATACAATATAATTGTTATTATCACTTATCGCTAGAAAATAAAAATATATATTGAGACTTCTTAATTTCTTGAACAAAATAACAGAGTGCCAACACTAGTAGGTATAGTTTCCCCTGCTTTCCTTAATACTTATATTTTGATTCAGGCCACTAAACATTATTTCGAATCTGTCCATTTATCCTACCTATGGTCTTGGTCTACCTAAAGGAAAGCGGTTACCATCGCCTATGGACATTTGTAACACCAAAAGTGCTACCAATGCACTGCCGCTCTCTAAAGGGACACTAGAACCTAGCCATTAATTCCGGAACACAACTCAATTCCAGACGGCATACTCTACACCAGGGGTGGTAGCTATCCAGATGGCAAATATTCTACCACCTAGCTGTGGATTACTTTATTGCCTTTTACGACAGATCGCCCCACAGCAGGAAATTATATTTTATGTCCGTTCCTGCACAGATAAAAAAATCCTTATTACGTCATTTGCACAAGTGGTTTTTAATATTCTATTTATATTTAAACAAGTATTTTACAAATGAAAACCGAGATACATTATAGAAAAAAATAACTTCGTATGTCAAATGGGAGTATTTTTACTACGATAAGAGTAGAACAAATATCAAACTTCACGCTTCGCTAAGCTTTCCCATCTTTTAATCTTACTAAGCGGATGTGTTTTCCGAGTTTCGTCATTACTTTTGGGTTCTGTAGAGAAAGTAAATCAAAGTAAATACATAACATATAATATTTTATATCATAACATAATGTTAGTTTATAACCTACTAGGGGAATATTGTAATTTTTCTTCGGTTATCTTATTTCTTATACCTACATACTTGTAGTGACTGCTTGTTTGATAGTAGCGCATTACAGAGCCGAGTAGAATAGAAAGTAAAAGAATTGTATTAGAAAACTAAATTTGCTTCTGTAGCCTGAAATAAATTCTGGAACTTATCAAGATACAATATATTTTTGCTAAGTTCACTCCCATATTCAAATAAACTTATTACCATGGAAATTTCTGTACACACATAATATAACAAATTCCAGGGTAATATTATGTTCATTATATTTCATCCTCTTAATTTTTAAATACCCATCCCATTTTCCAGGATGTATTATTTTTTAAGACTTTCAACTTTTAAGTAATTTGTTATAATAAAAGCAAATCTATACCTAAGTCATATTAATCCAACGCAAAAAGAATGATTAAAATCGATTCAGAAACAAAAAGTTATGGCTTTCTGTGATTTAAAAATAAATAACAAATTTCTTTGTGTATATCCCATTTCCATATTGTCCTGGGTTTAGAAAACAGCGATATAAATGAATATTTGTAACTATTAGCTAACTAGCGGTCTGCCGTAAGAGGCAACAAAACAACTCACAGTCAGGTGGTAGGGTATTTGCCCATCTGAACGGCTATTATGCCGCCATAATAACTTTGAATTGTATTCCAGCATTAGTGGCCAGGTTCCAGTCTTCCCTTCAGAGACCGGCAGCACATTGGTAGCGCCTTTGGTGTTACCAATGTCGATAGGCGACGGTAACCGCTTTCGATCAGGTGGGTCTGCCTGTCTGCTGAACGCATACAATAAAAAAAAATATTACTGCCATCTAACGGGCATCATGATCAACATACCACATTTCTCCAAATCAGAGGAATAAATCAATTAAAAAACAATAAACATTATTATATTACCAATTCATAAAACACCCAGAACACTGTATATGTTTTATGTCGTAGTCTTATTTATGTTCTGAAAGCGTTCATCCGTGTCGGCGGCTAAGTGTGGATTACGAAAATAGAATATGACAGGAAACAAACAAAAACATTGTCACATCGATATCTTCTTACATTTTTGTAAATCTGAAAATATCCACCATTATCCTATTACTATTTCTTACGGTTTTCGTGATGCTGATACGCGTATAACAAATATTGTTATTATAAGTTAGAGTATACATTTTCATCGTATCTTGTTTACCTTACAAAACTTTTTTCAGGATAATGGATTACGTGTCACGTATACATAAATGCATATTATCATAAAATCGTAAACACATTATCTGTACTTATAATATAGGATATAGATATAAGATACATTTTTGACACCCTTCAATTCGATTTGGTTTTTTGCAAGATGCCTGTTCATTCAAGATATATTTTTGTCATTTTTAATTTATTCACATAATATCTATTAGCAAGGTCGGAACTAGGGGAAGGGGGCGGGGCAAGCCAGGGCCCATGCCTCGGGCGGCCAATTCAGGAGGGCAGAAAATTCAAACTTCGCAGACAAATACACAATCATCATTAACTACTGAGACGTCCATTGCTTTAAGCACATAAATTACTTTTCGCGGGGCACGTACGTGTAGGTTAAAAACCACAGAGCCACGCGTATCCATCACGGGCGTCTGATGCCTGAAATGGTGATGATGATAATTATGTAAAAATATATGCGAGCGGGTTTTTCAGTTTTTGCCCCCCACGATAAAATTCAAAATCCGGGGATATCTATTAGCTTTTAACATCCAAATTCTTCATTCTAGTTCAATAAAGATTTAGGAATCGACTCATTAGGTGATTATTATGCATACGTAACGTAGCCAGCCTTCATTTTATCCATTTACTTCGATGACCTAGGCTCAGTATTCTACTTATAGTCTTGAGCAATTATAAAAAAATATACGTTTTCTTTATTGTAATCGTTTATAATATCTATCAATATAATTATACATTCCATAATATGCTTTCTTAGAATTAAAATAGAGATTTTATTATGTATAATGTTTCTGTTTCTTTTCATTTCGATATCTTGTAGGGTTCAGAAGATATAAATATTATATTCTAATTATCTCGAGAACAAAGTCAGAGACACTAGCTAGTTAATGAATAAAGTGGATCTGAAAACTAAAGCTATATCAAATATACTAGAAATTACGTTATAAACTTTGAACAAAACGGAAAAATAACTTTCACCTTATACAAAGAGATAAAGCGTACAAACTAACTTAGTTACAAATTTCATTTCCAAATAAGTAGATAAATCCAAAAGTTCCACCCTACCTTTTGTTCTTGTTATTCGAGATTACAGAGTATGGCTCTAATTTCCGAAGCTATCTTTAGAGGCGGTATAGCTCAAATAAGGCAATGTTAGTTAGTCAAGCGCCAATATTTATATTTTACTAAAAGTCATCGCAGACTCCTGCCCTGAAATAATAAAAATTACAACTGTGAATCTAAATAATCTGGGGACCCAGCCACACACAAAAAATTTCATCAAAATCGGTAAAATAGTTCTCAAGGTATGCACGTACTTTTATTTATATAGATTAGCTTATTATACTCTGTATCAATGTTTGGAACCGGTTTAAAATTAACTGCTTTTTAAAGGCTATAATCGGATTATTCAACCATTTCTCATTAAAACTTGACATCTTTGTCTCCCTTAATCACGATTACTGAAAAGTGGGCGAAACGTCGGAATCAAAATATAAAAATGAAATGCCGCATTAAAAACCCTTAAAATTCAGTTATAATTCAGTATGTACCTATTTTGTTATTTATTGTTCCACCTGGAATAATGTTAGTGTTAGTATCTGTTTCACACAGATGTAGCGATGGGCTTAATGTGTTATTATTAATAATGTTATATTACATTAACGTAGCTGTGTTATTTAACGCTATAAACAAAACGCACTTTTTATAATGAATAGGTTCGCGTTTGACCGCAATCACGTCTAATGTCGAACGATGATGCGGTCGAAGATGCAGTATGCCTACCTAGATAATACCTGTTTACACGAGACTTGAAGTTACCCGGATTGTACTTTGCGGGAAATACGGACCCTGGTAATGCAATCTACAACTCAGCCCTACGTAGAAGGAACGTGGACGTAACGGTGCACTTGCACCATTAAAAAAATATAGACATAGCCAATGACAGTACTAATCTCAAACTATGTCACTGTCAAGAGAGTTTTAAAAATAAAAAGCCGTGACGACGGTTAAGTTGAGACTCGCTCGAAATTTAAAAATATCTGCTGTTATAATTCTTTTATAAATATTATTCCAGACTATTCAAAACTTCCTTTAACGTTATTAAAATAACTACGTGTTCCCGTTGGGAACCAAGGCTACCCTTACTTGCCTAAGTAAACCTATACAACCAGGCCAACATATGCCAGACGTGGACAATTGCCGATCGAGCTAAGATTAGGCTGTGGAACAACTTGACTCGAAGAGCTTCCAAGGCTTCGACAGGCCAGTGTATCCCTTTTGTGCGTAGAAGTCCACCGATTGTCACGAAACAGATTAAATATACTATCTAATTATCTTGTAGACTCTTTCCCCCCACGTCACATGGAGACGAAACGTTTTGTTCGCACTGGTCGCGTTTCCACTGAGAAACAATGGCGTAGACCAGAGCGCCTTATCGGGCGAAGATGGAAATGCACTTGGCCACAATCGATAATACTAACATTACCCCAGATGGAGCAGGGACATTACACATATTTCGCACACAGCCATAGTAAAAGTACTCTCCAAGTTTCCGTTCAAAGCTTTAAAAAAACAAATATGTCATAAATCTTTATTGCCAATTACTTTATTGTAAATCAAATACGATGTATTTCCACTAAAGGTCGTGCAAAGGCCCTGCTATGCGTCCGCTCCAATTTGCCCTAATCCCGCGTCTGCGCCTCCACTACCGAGCCCATCCACCCGTCAAATTCATTTGCATCTTACCGAGGCGTTATCTCATTACGATTTGTCGATTCCTCCTTTCCGTCATGTACTCTGTAATAATTCATAAGTTGCTCGCAAAACGTTGTGTTTGTAAATTGACGCGGCTCCGTCGATACATATTTATGGAATTCTTTATCAGGTATTGTTACGGCTTTGGCTTGTTTGTGAAAAGTTTTCCGCAAATGTATTATTTACAAGTACTTTTTTGCAAATTACGTTGTTTATTACGTACACTCAATTCACAATTCAAATTTTCTTACAATATATTTTTGGTATTAGGAAACTCTTTTCAGCGACAAAACCGGTTTCATCATACAACCCTTTTAAACTTTTAAATTTGGATATAAAGCCGATGTTAGACGATTAATGTCTAAGGCTTAATACAAAAATTGGGTGAACGAATTATTTAAGTTAATTTATATAAGAATATAATTTACATAAAAAATGTATACTTAAAACATAAATTACAGAAGAAGATTAAGGTGGATTGGGCATATAATGAAGAGGGATAAAAGTCACGTGACAAAATAATGATAAACTACAAGATGGAGGTAGAAATGTAAAAGTAGACCAAAAAAAGTTGAATGGATTGTGTGAAGGATGATATGGTGATTTGTGGTGTGAAGGAAGATGTATGTCAGAATAGAGGAAAAGACATATTGTGCCGACCCCAATTAATTGGGATATGGTGGAAAAAGGAGAGAGAGACTTAAAACAGAATTTATAAGGTATAATTTAATATGATCCACGAGAACGATGCCGACAAATTACGTTCCAGTTTGGTAATGTAGTTCTTTATAAAATTTTGTGACTTTTTTGTAAAAAATCTGTCTTTCAGTTTGCATGAATGAAACCAAATAATATTGTTGGGCCACCTGCAAATTTGTAAATAAAGCACATTTATTACCCGCCGGCGTTTGAGCTAATAACCTTGTAGTTCTTTTATGATTGTCTTCTTTTGTTTACTTATTTATTGGTTACTGTGGAGAGTAGCCTATTGTACTCATTTATGGCCGTTTGCAGGCATAATTAGGCAGGTGTGTAGATTAAGAATTCTAAGCAATTCGATCTACGCGGGCGGGCAGCCATATTGTATCGGTGCAGTATATAGCAATGGCCCAATGGAGAGATCGACAGTCAAGCGATAACCACTAGCGAGACAAGACGTGTACATTCAATAATCTATATAGAGACGGACTATGCGAGTGTTAGTGATCGCGCATTACGTTTGGACTGATTGTGTGCAGTTATATTTGTATGTACCTGTGTTATACGTGTTGATATAGTTCTAATAAATTCTATAGTAATTCCAACGGCATTTTAATTCGAGTCCTGCACTCGTAACAAGATGTATGTATGACTCAAATTTGCATATAAACATAGGTAAATTTGAATCATTCAATGTCATTGAATACTGTCGAGTCTCTACAATTCTCTGCATTTCAATCAAATTGATTTCGTATAATTTCAGCATTACATATCGAGACTGATCTCGATTCCCCGAAGAAGATATTTATAGGGAACTTATTTGGCAATAAGTTCTACAACAATGTTCAATAAAAGATTGGGCGTTAAAAATCTTGCTAGCGTCCTACTTCTAAAATATCGTGATAAAAATAATTTTAATTACTCTGTAAACAATAAAAAATAAATTATTTGATTCTTTAAAATTATGATATCATATCTTTCTACGATGCTACAGGTCTGCAGGAGGCTCCGCCGTTTTGTGAGGAAAAAATGTTTTTGAGGACGCGTTCCTCTAGTAGATCATAACGCCCAAAATGCTCCGTCTGTCATTCCACATGGCGACCACGGTCGTCATGGTCGTAAACGAAAACGTCACTAACAACTTTTTATTTTCGATCCCACAACACTTATAACGACCCATGTCAAGAGGTGGGCCGAAGTGGGCGTTGACCACAGAGCAATAATTCTCTCTATCGATTGAAATTGAAAAAGGCGCGATTTTGAAATTAACCAATGACATTTGTGTATTTCGTTGTTAATGACATCAACTCTCCATAATCCATTCCACTAGAGTTTATGAATGTAATGCCCACAAACAAGTGGAACGGGAAAGATCGCGGACGTGAAGGTGGTCGTTGTGAGTCTCTTGTGGAACGTAGCCTCAGTGTTGGAACGTATATTATTTAACAGTTGTCACACATACTTCTTTTGTTTTTTCTTTTATATATTAATTCTCCTTGATGGTAAACGTATCGTTGTATTGAAAATAAATATTATTCTTATAAGAAAAATCACGTGTTACTTCATGTCCAAGTTATAATACATACAGCTTACGTAATCTCCATACTTATATAGATAGATAACACTTTATTGTACACCATTACAGAAATCCTTAAAGCCTAAAAATATTCTAAATGTGCGCAATGTCTTATCGCTAAGAAGCAATCTCTTCCAGACAACCCGTACTTAGTTTATTTTACTGACAGCTAATGTACTGAATGAGAATATTTAAGAATATTCCCCTCCCTTGTAGGAATGAATGAATGAATGAATGAATATGCTTTATTGTACTTTAAAAGATACAGTTAACAGAAATAGAAGTTTACAATACAATAGGCGGTCTTATCGCTATTAGCGATTTCTTCCAGACAACCTTTGGAATGTATGGCTTATAAGAAAATATTTAGTCATTAGTAGTCTATAAAAAGCCAGCTTTGGGTATTTTAAGATTCATCTTTAGTTAAGTCCTTTGAATCCCCGATGAGCCGGCACCCCTCGAAGCTTGTCGCGTGCCCTATATCCGAATCTTTTCCTCGACTGCCACGTCAAAACGACTTCGCCTTCAACTCTTCAAGCTGAAAAATTTCACTTTATTACACTATTTTTCAGAGAATTTAATTTGAATGCAATAAAATAGTATTCACTCTACGAGTTGCAATCAAAATGTGTATACATTTTTCATATTTATTTGCATAAAGCAATTGCTTTAGCGTGCTTAACTTATAATATTTTTATATTATTAATCCTTTTACCTTGAATGGGCTTTGAGGTAATCGAGTGTGAAATTGAAATGGTTAAAAATTAGTTACAAATTATCAATGTTTGCTATTATTAGTTTTTAAACATAAATGAAATAAAGCTCTAATAGTAGTTCTATTAAATTAAATTAAATAACTCCACTATATTTAAGTTCTTATAATAAAATTTTGTTGGTTGCACGATACAGACCTAGAGACTAGTGCAGCAACCGCCGCAAAAAAATTTAATCTTAAGTTTATATAAATAAACGAATTTGATTTGATTTGAATTATTTGAAATGTTATTTGGGTTAAGAATAATCAATCTTTAAATTCGTGGATCTTCTAGAATCTATACAAGTATATGTAGATGATTCAAATACAAATAACTTTATATGTATAAAACACGGCGAGAGCATAGGTTACATTAAGGTGAATTAAGTACAGCACGTTTTACCCCATCGGGGTGTACAAATATTTAGGTCGAGGCAAAGGTAAAAATTCTTTGTAGGCTAAGATTAAATGTAGGCTTGTAATATTAGTAGTATAGAGTTTTTATACACGCTCTTTAATCATTTCTTTGAATTGGTTCATACTAACGTAAGAAATAAATAGATAAATTACTCCTATATTTTAAAGTTCCTTATTAAAGAAATAAATGAATTTACCTATATTTAACTTCTTTGTAAATACATTCATTTGTACAATAATTGTATAGCAGTCTCTGACGATAAAAAAAAAATAGAAAATATTTATAACTTTTTTTATTAGGAAATGGTACATAATTTAAACTTTTATGAGAAAATAAACAAGAAATACACATGTTTCAATTTTATACATATTCAAGAGAAGTTATAAGAAAAGTACTCTATTATTTAAATTATAACGAGCACACTTTTGAATCATGGGAGCTCGAAATTGCTAGCTTAGTAGTCTCTTTGTGAAGGAAAAAAGCTGAACCAGCCACCTCATAGTGGAAAATCACTGACCTGAGCCATTTTCTCGCTGCTTAAGGTATTAAATAATTGGTAAGAAGAGCCAATTCACACATTTCGCTATTATTTACTAACTGGATTTTAACCAGACCAGTTGCTATGCTGCAGTTTTATTAAGACATAGATGAATTAACAATTTAAAATAATTATTAAACAGTTCTAAGTAATAAATTTATTCAGAAGTATGTAAAGCTAGTTACTGTTGAATGAGTGATCTTGTGATCACTTCCGTTGAAAACTTAACACTATAAAAAGCAATTAATAATAAAAAATAGAAAATACACTTCATATGTTATACTACTAACTTCTTACGGTCTTATTCATAGAGAATTTATTCAAATTCAAATTCAAAGTTTTTTATTCAAAATAAGTTCCACTGGAGAACACTTTTTGAAGGTCATATAAATATATAAGTTAAAATTTAATTTTTCTTCCCATTCTATGTATACCGCTTCACAACGTGTTATTGCTGTTAAGGAGAAGAAACGGCAAGAAACTCCCCAGCAACACGTCTAGCTAAATAATGATTTTCTTTAAGTTTCTTATTCTATTTATATCTCAAGTTGTTTTGTTTTTTAATAAGTTTTATACAGAAGTATGTTACAGAATTACTTTTTGAAGAATTAATGGAGTTGTAGCAAACAGTGCATACTCAATAAGACCAAGACACAATAAGAGGAAAGAAAAATATTATGAAAGTTATAATAATGATATGACGTACTAAAGTGTTATGCTGCAATATATCTCCATAAATCCCTTACAAGCTTGGCAAGATAACATTATACAAAATATAGTATAAGATGTTGGAGCGAGCTGCTATGTAAATGAATTTTTGTCATTTAAGTATTCTTCAATAGTGTAGTATCCCTTTTTTAGCAAGATACTTTTTAATTTGGTTTTGAATTTAGTGAAAGGCAGATCTAACATTTCACTCGGAATCTTATTGAAGAAGCGTATACCAACCCCCAAGAAAGAGGACAGTACTTTTTGTAATCTAAAAGATGGCAATATCAGTCTATTACAATGCCAGGTGTTGAAATTGTGAATATCCTTATACTGCTTGTAGGACGTTTAGTAAGTTTGAACGCTTCTTTAAGAACTATAAAGAAGCGTTCAAACTTACTCTAACTCTATATGAATAAGATCGTTAAAATATCATTTTGAATACATCCTATAATTTTATTCCAAGTAATTTTCGTTGTTCATCCATGTATTTTTCAACCCTAACCCGTGATTGGTTTTTTCAGAATTTATATAATCGTTCAAAATCTAGAGGGGAAGGAACACTTTTTACGATTTTGGAAACGAATATCTCCCTACCTATTGTTAGCAAAAAGTGGTGCTTTAGGACGCCTCGCGAATTTATCTACCTAGTGATAGTTAATTAACTACAGATTATTTATTTGTGCTTAACCAAAAAAATCCGGCGTATTTTTAACTAAACAACACAGTATTTACATGCTTAGATCAATATTAGTTCTTTAATTTCGAACAGATGGCGTTATTAGTAACAGTCTAGTTAATATTATACACGTCTTATTGGTTTTGTAGTTTGTATAAAATAATATTTTTATGTTAAATAAAACATCTAGAAATAAATTAAAATTACTATGTCAAAGCCCAGATCTGAAAGTGTAATAGTTTCTCAGTAAAGTATACCACAAAAATACATAGATTGTGGGGTAGTGTTATTAAGATTGATCATTATATTTATTTTAAATCTTCTTAATGATATTGTTGAATCCTACTGGGCTATTTAAATATAGATTGCTTGGGTAAATGGGATTAGGTTGGGTATATTACATAATTTAAATACATGATATTATATTATTATTTATAATTATGTATTTTTACTAAAATATAAAATGCGCCCCCTTGCCTTTCCCAAGCCAGCACCGCCTACACGATTTGTGTTTATGCAGTTTGTGCTTGCCCGGGGAAGATGATCAGACACATACATGGGTATTTTGTCTAATTATATATGTATATGCTTATATATATATATATATATATATATATATGTACATTTTATAATACGTATTTTATACTTATATTATATTTTATAATTCTACAGGAAAATGGACGTCTATATACTATTATATGTAATCGTAGATAGTTGGATGGGATAGGATATTTTGACTCTTTATTTATTATTTATTTTACAATGTGTCTTATTTTAATATTTTTTTCTGTTTTAGGTTTAAGCTATCTGTTTATATAAATCTATTTTAAATTGTTAGTTTTCTAATTTCTGACATATCTTTTGGTTTCTTATTTACTTCTATACAATATTTATTGTCTAAGTGTTCCAAATTCGTGACGTGGTACAAGTGTTCTTATCTTTTAGGTCGTTTTTCTTATGCTATTTCTTAATACTACATATATATATATATATATATATATATATATATATATATTCTATTTACCTATTTTCGTCTTCAGGTATTGCGGGATGGTTGACGAAAACGAACCCTGTAAACGTTTTTCATATTCCGCAATATTTTCATCATTGTGAGAGAGCCCCCGGGTGAATATTCAATACGTAAATTCGTATAATCTCAGGGTATCTTGGTATTTTTTATTCATCATTCGAACTCATTATTATGATAACACAATATTTCTACTTTGAAAATTTAGCATATTTTTCTGGAATTTTGTGAAGGTGTCTTGATAGGGACGCGGAAACATGTTACAATAAATTCTAAAAAATCACACTAATATTAGACAAAATTATATTATAAAGGGATAAAGTTTGTAAGATTGTTTGTAAGAAGTAATCCCTGGAACTACTGAAATGATTTTGAAACACTTGTTAGTAGTTTTAAGCGTGGTATTTTGTTATTTGATTTTTGTTATTACGACGTTTCGGCCATTTCTCAGTAGCCCTGATCACGGAAGACAAAGCTGTCAAGTGTCAATGATTATTGTTAAAAAATTTATTTAGCCTACCGCCAACTTATTCATTTTAATTATTTAGTTTTAATTTTTATTTATGGTTATTATTTAACCTATGGGAGCCTAATATAATCAATCGAAGTGGATGTAAATTAAATTAGGCTCCCATAAAGTAAATACTCATAGTAAATATACTGTTATATACAAAAACTTACACAAAATAATTAAAATGAACAAATTGGCGGTAGGCTCAATAAAAACTTTAACAATACTCATTGACATTGGATATCTTTGTCTTCCGTGATCACGGCTACTGAAAAGTGGCCAAATATCGGAAAAATCAAATAAAATATCGCGCTTAAAACCGTTAAAACGTAGTTGTATTAAATACTAGAATATGCCCGCGACTTCGTTCACGCTTGACTTGAAATTCCCACGGGATTTCCGGGACATAAAGTACTGCAGCATTTAAAAAAGAATGTAAGTTATGGTTTTAGGGAAACTGTGTCGGAATAAGCTATTTTTTATGCACTCGAGCAACTTCAAACCGCTCCCGGGACAATTCCCCCAATATTCCTCGGATAAAAATATGACATATTTTATTAAATAATGTTTGCTATCGATCAGTGAGAAAATCGCATTGGAATTCGAAGATTTTTTTCTATCTGGTCATTTGAAATCTTTCCCAGAAAAATTCGCGCAGATTTTAAGTCTAAGAATTTGCTGTTTATCAGCGAAAACCGCATCAAAATTTGCTCAGTAATTTTTACGTAAATCCCGAACAAACAGATAAACAGACAATAAATCTTTGAAAAAAGGCATCGTGTTCTCTATCGTTTATATAGTCTATTTCTGTTGTTTTTTTTAAATAGCTTCAATGTACAGACATATACACATAAAAAATTTTAATACTATAGATTTATAATGATTGCGCTATTTGTCTCCTTTTACTTGTATCTACTTATGACTTCATAAGTAGGCACACCCGTACCAAATCTGTGAAGCTGCGACGGTGTGTAAGTTTATAAAAAGAATTCCAGTTGATTTGATTGTACGCACTAGGGTTGCCACCCTTTTTTGAAGAAAATATAGTATTTTTCTTTTCAAGCTGTAAAAATATAGTACTCTCAGGAAATTTTGGTGAAAAAAGAGTACACATTTATTTTTCATTATTTATTATATATTTTATGTTTTCATTTTATATTTTCCATGTGTATTTGTACTGCTACTTTGTGCTTTGGCCTGCAAAGATCTATTATTTTAAAATAATCGTAAGTGTCTGAACAAAAAACACGACTATTGAATTCGCGATGAAAATATAGTAGTACATTTCGTACTATATATTTTTTATAAATATAAATTATAGTATAATTGGCTTAAATATAGTATATACTTATATAATAACAGCCCATAAATGTCCCACTGCTGGACTCGGGCCTCCCATTATAGGGGGCTTGGCAGGTTTGACACATAGGTTATCTCGATGAGCACGTGGTAATTGTAACAATATACGCATTAGGTCTTATCCCTGCAGGAACGGAGACGAATACAGTTTCCTGCGGCCGGGCGGCCTGTCGTAAGGGGCAACAAAAGAACCCACAGCCAGGTGGTAGGGTATTTGCCCGACTTGATGGCTACCACCCCTGATCTAGAGTATGCCGCCATAACAGCCTTGAGTTGTGTTCCGGCATTAGTGACCAGGTTCCAGTTTCCCTTAAGAGAGCAGCAGCGCATTTGTAGCACCTTTGGTGTTGCAAATGTCCATAGGCAATGGTAACAGCTTTACATCAAGTGGGCCGTCTGCCTGTCTCCTGAACTCATGCAATAAAAAATAAAGGTTAGAAAAATGCCTAAGCGTTGCATGCGGTCCGGCCAGGATCGATCCTGCGCCATTTGAGTTTGGGACGCATGCGCTAGCCTTTACGCTACCACGACTATAAATAAATATCGTACCATACTATATATAACGTATAGTACGGTTGGCAGCCCTAGTACGCACCCCTGTTCCCAATCATGATAATCTGCTATCATGTTTGAATATATCGCACGGTATTCAGCATCTCTAATTGTAAGATTTTGGGACGCGTGCCATCCTTTACTATATAGAGCTAGAATTTCTTAGGCCTACCCCGTCGATATTAAATTAAAATAAAACCAAAAAATATTATGATTATTTAGAGAAAGTTCACACTATGCCGTAAATTGTTTGAATATTTTATTACGGTCTCCGTGGTTGAATGGGATAAGTCTTTGCCTACCTTTCGCTACCTCTCTGCAACGCAGAGGCTCCGGGTTCGATTCCTGGCATGATACATTTCGGAAATGAAATTTCTCCGTTATTTACTATGGTCTGGGTATTTGGGATCGGCCCCAGAGTAGTCTGTTGTATATCACCCATAACACAAGCGTGATTTGCTTAATTTTTGGATATACAATATATATGTTTGTCTGCCGATTATTTATTTAGTTTTAGCATAACCGATGATATTTTTCTCCCATCTCCCATACCTCATTATTTCCACCCTAGGTTAGGAATACGACATCATGACACTTACAAATTAATTGTATCGATTACTTTACAGATTAATTTGCGTTTGTTTGCCAGTTATTTAACGTGTGTTCCTGTGACGTAACGTAAGGGAAGCCGTAGGTAAAAGCTAGTTTATTATATAGGTACTAGCTGTGCCTTTAGAGAGCGGCAGCACATTGATAGCACCTTTGGTGTTACAAATGTCCATGAGCGATGGTAAACGCTGTCCATCATGCGGGCTGTCTGTCTGTCTGCTGAACTCATGCAATAAAACAAATGTCGTTATGGCAACGATAATGCCAATATAATTTTAATGTGTTTCTTTCATGGTTAGTTCCACCTTAGCTAGATGGCGTTACGGATATTTATTATAAGGTACTTTGAATTATAAATTAAGTTTGACATTTCTTATAATTATAACATGCTCACTTCATGACATACATATTCTTGTTTAAGGCAAGGGAAGCTGCGGGCAAGCTAGTACCTATCTTATTTATTAGTAGTAAGAGCACTATTATTAGTCTTTCAAGAAATAAAGTAATCCAAACTAGATACATAATTATAATATCTGGTCAGAGTTTAGCTCAAAGGCACTGCCTAATTACGGGCCAACAAGGGTTTAGTGCCTTTGTAACTAGATAAATACTGTTCGCGTCTAGCTCCATTGACCAATTAATGATGGGTGGAACAAGGTTATATCGTAATAAACATTGTTATGTGTCCAATATTCCATTACTACCGGATCCGCTGAGACTTGCACATGTACATAATATTTTTCGATAATGTTCTATAGCCATTTTTATAAAAATGACACCTTTATTAGTCATTTTTCATTACATTTATAATAATAGTAATATGTAGACCATGTGCTGCTATATAATCCTAGTCAAACCGCGAATAAATTTAGATTACGTGATTAAAGGTGGCCGCATCTATTTTCATTAATCTCTTCATACAAACAAGTTTTTTAAAGTGCTTTTTACTCGAACTTTCTTAAAAATATCTTTAATCTGATCATAGTGACTACGTCGTGGCTTACCGGCCCCGACTCTACCAGTCTCATTGCTGTCACATAGTTCATTCTGCTTTCATTCATTCTCTCTACATGATCAAACCTCCTTGGTTGGATATCGACTATTTTCCTTTATTTTTTATTATCGTTTCCGTAAATTCAATACAATACAACCAAGTTTTACAATGGATCATTCAGTGTTCAAGCTGTTCAATTATGAAACATGCTTCTACTAGAACTGAGACAAGCCCAATTAATATATATTTATGAATTAATTTTTTTAAATATTTTAGTGCAACAAAATCCTGCCCTAGCTTTTGTGCCATTTTCTCTCTCCCTCCCAAAGTTGTCTGGAAGAGATGGCTGCCAGCGATAAGGCCGCCATTTGTACTTAATTCTAAGCTGTTTTTGGGTGTTGTATCATAAATGTTATTGTACAATAAAGTATATTCTATTCTATTCTAAATTATATAATAAAAATAACAGACATTATAATTTTACGGAATCCTTTATTTCGTCAAGTGCCTCGCATTTGTCCAATTTATATGATATTTTGACGTGATAGAGCCTTGTTGGAATCAATATCTAGATTATAGCTCTTAGGGCCGGCTCGACCGGTATGATACCACACTCTTACACGAATGTTAGGTAAGCTGTTCTATTAAAGAGTTATCAATTTATGTATGTGTTTCTTATAGTGCTCTATATAGCACCCTTAATTTGCGTGTTCACCTACCGGGACAGTATATAAATGGAACTCTTTTGAGAAGAAGAATATTATGTAATCAGTCACACATTCACACTTAAGAATGGGGCGATGAACACAGGCACACACCTAGCGTATGGCCTGAGTGCCCGCTCTATTCGAGCGTGCAGCGGGGCGGAGCGTGCAGCGTTCGTGTCAAACATAGAAACGTTAACGGGTGTTCCTAATGGTGGCCGGCTGGCGCGGCGACTCCCGCGGGCGCGGGCATGTTTGCGTTGAGCGAGGTGTCGTGTATAGGAACGCTGCACGCCCCGCTCCGCTGCACGCTCGGTTCGAGCGTGCACTGAGAGCGTAGATAAACGAATTTAAATGTATGTAAGCACTAACGAGTGTCCCTAGTGCCAGCCGAGATGTGCGTCGAGTACAGGTTTAAACCAGTTTGTGAACGATGAACGCCGAGCGCCCGCAGCCGCCTAGCCGGTCACCCCGCTGGACGCTTTGCCACTCAGGCCGTACCTTAGAATGCCGAGAGCTAACCAACTAACTTAAATTGCGTCACCACTGACCGCTAAGTGTGTCGCTACAACACCCTCACAGAATTTCAGCTAATCGTGTTTTGTGCGATAAGTGAGAGTTCCGATGGCCCTCTTCCCCCTCCCCTATCCAACTTTCCCTATCCCATCCCCCTGCTCCAATCCCATATCCCATCCCTTCTATCCCACTCCTCATGTCGGATTCCTCGATCTCATCCCCTATCCCTTCCACTTTATTCCATCCTAAAGGCTGGCAACGTACTGCTTCCCCGTTGGTGGTGCAAACACCTATAGAGACGACAGTAACCGCTTTCCATGAGCTGTCGGCCGTCTGCCTGTTTACGAGCTTCGCAATAAAAAAGACAATGTATTTACAACAAACGCAAAAAAATGGACAACATAATTAGACCGCTGAATCGCATACAAAAGACCCCTCTAATATTAAATTGAAATAAACTGAAAATGTACAAAAAAAGGGAGGTTATAAAATAATATTCTTCTTTTCGAAGGTTTCCCGTTCTTTATATCCCAGCGGCCGTGTTTAACGTAATGTAAATTCACTTGATTTCTGACCCTCGAATAAGAGAAATCACTTTATATTTCATGCTTTAATAATGTTTCAGTTATATTTACCCAGCGATTTTTCCAGTTTTATAGCTACGCTTTTGGCCAATTTAGAATTATATACTTTTACAACATTAAATTAGATTTTTTTAAAATTTCGATCAGTAGAATCTTTTAATTTTTTACGGGAACTTCAAAAGTGAAAACTTCAAAAGGGATTTCCTACAGTTCATTTTATTTAAATCATATAAAAAACACTGAAAATAATAAATGTTATAGAACATTAATTTATTTAATATCAGAATTGAATTGTGATTTTCCGAGTTGCCACAATGACTCCTTTGTTTAGCTCCAGTGAAGAACGTTGTTACATTTTGGCTGCTGAGTTAGGAAGGTTTATGTTCGATTTTTCGATTCGATTATTTCCTCGCGCCTCTATGTGCTATAAGATTATTCTTATACTTGAATATACGTATACATGAATAATTGCCATCTGCTAGACATTATAAAAAAGTGCAAAACCATATTTAAAAAATAAAAAAATGCAATATCATGAACTACAGAAATACAAGTAGGTAATAATATTATATCATGGCTTTCTACATCTTTCTTTATTTTCTATTACGTAACTCATCATCAAAACAATCTCGGGTAAATTTCGCAATCTTTCCATTATATCTAAGATTAGTCCTAAAGGTTCCCATTGTATATTATTATATATTACCCATACACACAAGCGTAACTTGCTTAGCTTGAGAATATATAAATATATGAGTTTATTTATAATTTTATTTATATATTAATAACATAAAAATATGTATAGGAAAACAATTAATAAGACACAAAACGTAATAATATTTCTTGTACTCAGGTGGCATGGATTCGAGCTGACGACCAGACAATCCTGACACTTCACACAAGGCTGGTGACTCATAGTCCTAGGTACGCTGTCACCAACGATTCGCCGATGTCCTGGCAGCTACACATTCGACCGCTGAAAGTGGAAGACCGGGGCTGTTATATGTGTCAGATAAACACGAGTACCATGAAGAAACAGATTGGCTGCGTGGACGTGTTAGGTAAGAAATATTTATTTATTAATTCATAGACCTAAAACCGTTCTTATCAATAACTCACCAATGTCCAGCAGCTACAAATTGTCACTGTTGACCGTTATCGCGAACTGGCCATAAATTTGCTTCAAGCTTCAAATACAACTGTCAACTTGACAACATTAACATGAAGAACGGTAGAATTTTGAATACCACTTCAAACGACTTGTCTGTAATATACAAATAAATTAGTTGTTCTCTACTGTTATTAGCGCCTATAAATACTCTGCGAACCCTGGAACCTCAAACAACCGTCGAAGGTGGAAGACCGAAGCTGTATATACCAGATAAACACGACAGCCGTGAAGAAATAGATCAATTGTGTTGACGTGCTAGATAAGTTTTTTTTTTGGTGATTCACAGTTTTCGATATGCTGTCATCACCGTTTATCGATATCCTGGTACTTAGATATTTGATTGTTGAAGGTTGAAAACGGGGTTGCTATATGCACAATTGCATATTTGTGCCAGATAAATACGAATACCTACCATGAAGAGATAGATTGGTTATTTTGACGTGTTATAAGAAATATTTTTTTAGGACGCATCGTAGCTTATCTTACAATATACCACGATCATTGTGCATATACCTATATTTACATAAGTCTACAAAAACAAATTATTATACAATTTTAGGGTTCTGTAGACATTACTAGACATATTATCCGTGAAGGAACGGAAAAATAATACTAACTCCTGCGGCCGGGCGGCCTGTCGCAAGAAGCGACAAACAAAACAACCCACAGCCAGGTTGTAGGGTATTTGCCCGTCTAGATGGCTATCACCTCCCGGTCTAGAGTATGCCGCCATATCAACCTTGAGTTGTGTTCCGGTATTAGTGCCCAGGTTTCAATCTCCGTTTAGAGAGTGGCAACACATTGGTAGCGCCTTTGGTGTTATAAATATCCATAGGCGATGATAACCGCGTTCCATCAGGTGGGCCGTCTGCTTGTCTGCTGAAACCATGCAATAAAAAAAAGAACAGAAGGACATGTGAAGTTCGCGCGGGACAACAAAGTGAATAGTTACCATTCTTGAGTGCTTTGCGTGTTCTCCGTAAACCGATCATAAGGGCTGATCATCAAAGGCTAGTTTTTAATCATTTTCATCGAATTTGCTCCACGAATATGAGGAAATTTGGCTAAAACGGCCAAGGAAAGGTGTTTGAGAATGGGCTGTGAAATATGCATTTGTGTTTCATAGAGAATACGCATTTAGAGGAAGCGAAGGTCTTGAATATTACATTGCAAGATATATATCACCAATATGTGTCCGGAACAAACACTTTAATGCCAGATTCCAACAAAAACTTAATCCCACAAATACGCGCTCATTTTGTCTCTTCCTCCCAACAATCTCATTTCAAACTGTCCATCATTACGAGGGTTCGAATCTTGAGAAAAACAACACGAGATGGCGAAGGGGAATGGCGTTTGTGGGCCCATTACGAGACCCCAAACAACCTCTGTACATTCCGACGAACATTTCCCTAAAACCCGCGCCGCAAAAACGCTGGCCTAAGAAGGTTGGCTGTTTCCGCTCATTATTATAGCCCTATATTTCACGGGACGGCTTAAGAAATTTCGTGGAATGAAGTATAAGTTGTGTTATCTTTCTTAACTATGATCTGCAGTAAAAGACACGTGATCAGTGTGTAATATACATAACATACTAAAGGCTTTCGACGCGTTTTGCTCGTGACTTATAATGCGTATCAAGTCTAACCATACTACTCATTGGTATAAAAAGTAACCAATGCTCATCCCACTATGAAATTTTATATTAATTACATCATCTACGTAAGTGCTCCAAACACCTGTAGGATTTATAGCATTATAGACGTATATACCAAATATTATAATATTTATTCCCGAGGATATGAAAAATGCACGAACCAACAACATACAAACATAAAAGTCATTTTTACCTTTATACATTGTACTGTATGAAACTTATCGTTAATCTATCCATACTATATTATAAAGAGGTAAATTTTGTGAGTTTGTTGTAGGAAATAATTTCTTGAACTACTGAACCAATTTTGAAAATTCTCTTACGAATAAAAAGCTACAGTATTCTTCTGAGTGGCATAGGCTATATTTGATTGTTATTAATAACATTTTTATTTTTTTTAATTACGCCCAGCTAAGTGGGCACGGGTCATCTTATACTTTAATATCTAATATTTTTTTATAAATATTCTAAAACCCAACACATTTATACCAGTGTTTGAAAATGTATATAGAAAACGTAATCAGATTGTCTTATGAAGCCAATCTTTAAAGACGTTGTAATTAAAGTGCTGACTAGAAACAAAACTTTTAAAGTTCATATTACCAAGCAACCTAAAAGTATCTTGAACCCACATAGTCATTACCTGCATACACTATGAGCGTCCTATTTGGCTGCCAGCCGAACTGGCAAACCTTTATTTCCAATAAAATCTTATTACAGTTCATATCATATTCGTAAATAATGTCTCGCCATTATTATTTGTATCATTTTTTTGGCTCACACTATGTTAAACAGACTGACGGAGTAAATGTGTTAAGCTGTATGTATGACTAAGCTTGTAACTTATTGCTGAGAATATGTATGAGCAAATAGTTGTAGGCTTTATCATATAATAGCTGTGCTCGCGACGTCGTCCGCGTGGAATTTTGAAACATTCTTCATTGGTGCTCCGCTCCTATTGGTCTTAGCGTGATGATATATAACCTATAGCCTTCCTCGATAAATGGGCTATCTAACACTGAAATAATTTTTCAAATCAGATCAGTAATTGCTGAGATTAGCGCGTTCAAGCAAACAAACAAACAAACTCTTCAGCTTTATACCTATATATTGGTATAAGATAAGTTATTCTAAGCAGGTAAACGGTTTCATTTTTTTTATTGCAGGAGTTCAGCAGACAGGCAGACGGCCCACTTGATGGAAAGCGGTTACCATCGCCTATGGGCATTTGCAACACCAAAGGTGTTTGTTACAAATGCGCTGCTGCTCTGTTAAAGGAGACTGGAACCTGGTCACTAATGCCGGAACACAACTCAAGGTTGTTATGGAGACATACTTTAGACCAGGGGTGGTAGCCATCCATTCCGGCACTAATAGTTATTCAACTAATGTTAGACATGTCTTTTTATTACAATTGATTCAGAAGTTTATGATCAGATGTAGAGATTCGTCAGGACATTATTTTATGTAAAACAACATCTTTTGTGAACCCATCGGTCTATAAGATTAATACAAATTACATAATATGTATTTTAAGCACGTCTATGTATGTTCTATCTAATAATCTGCACTACCCACATCGCCAGATTAGGTTAAATTATTCTTTCAGTTAAGTTGCCTGGAAGAGATTGCTTTAAGCGATAAGGCAGCCTGTTCTTTTTTCCAATACAATATTTTGTAATCGTGCATTTTTGTAATTGTATATTTAGTTAGCAATAAACTGTTATCTATTCTATACATTTTGGTATAAAATCCTACATGTACTGGTAGCTGTAAGTAGTGATTGTTAATAACAAATAGAAATAACTTATTCTTTTAATGAACTTCCATAAAACATATTAAATTTTATGCTCGACACAATGCGTATTAAATCCACAATACTTTGAAATTATTAGGTTTACAAAGCTTCAAGGAGACGAGTTGGCGACGTCTCTTTTAGCTACAAAGCGACACTCTTTGTTTCATACGTAATGTTTTTTAAATGAACAAAACAAAAGATTTTGTACTTAATCATAAAGCAAGAAACAGCGAACTGAAAAGATTTACTGACTCAAGCTCACCTGCGGCTATATGATCACTGATAATTATGATAAGTAACAATTTGTAGTTTCAGCACTCAAATGGTGTGGTTATTTATAAATAAATAAAAGTAAAATAACACATGTTAAAAGCTCATGAGTTATTTTGGGCAACTATTAAAGCGTTACGAGTCACAGAACTTGCCCACACTCTTGACAATTGCTTTATCCGGAAAGTTTTAATAAAAGCGGAAATTTTCTTTGTGAAAAATCTACTGTGTAATATTTGAGCGGAGCGGCGTCGGTCGGAGTACCCAAGTCCTTTGGGAACAATGCTCAAAGAAGACATTTGCTATATGGCTGTATTAACTTCTATACGTCTTGTAAACTCTAGATTTTGCATTTAACGACAAACTCCCTCCCTTAAGCGTCGAAATCATTTGGTTTTGGTTGGTTTAGCTTGTCTCCCATACAATGATACACTCTATATAGCATTACACCCACTTTCAATAACGACAACAATTAAGTAATAAAAAGTACCCTATAAGTTGCCAAAATTAGTAAAAGCTGCGCAGCTGTGTACGTTCTTTTATAGCTTTATTACCTAGCCCGTAATAAACTCTACTGTTGACATATTGCATACCGAAATTTGAAAGAAATTTCGAAAAACCGTAATTTCTAAGTACTTCCTTTATCACCAAGATGCCTTAATATGGCAAGATATGAATAAAATAAGTAAAAAATACAACAAATTTTTGGTGCAGCAAAAGACGGCAGATAAAAACAAAAGACTTCTCTCCATTTAACGACAACTCTCTATAACGCCATAAAATACACAGTCCCTTCGGTGTCGTTATATAGAGTTTACACGATATTTAAGTTTTAAAACAATATTCACGTAAAAACCACCAGGGTAAGCCTCATGTAAAGGTGTAATATTTTAACCGAATTCAAAAAAGGAGGTTCTCAATTCGTGCAGGTATATTTTATCTATATTCCATAATCATAACTTTTTTCTGCACCGATTTTGATCATTTTTGCGTCGGATTTAGTACAGCTTCAAGATAGTTTCATATAAATTTCATTGTTATTGTCATATACGTAACATAAAAGTGAAAATAAAAATTTCTATTAAAAAACCAACTTTAAGAGTAACTAAAAGGCAAAAAATAAATATTTTGTACAGCGTCTTAAAGTCGGTTCAAAGTAAAACAGAAAAATTATTATATTTTGCAAATTTGTTCTTTTTTTTACTTTTATTTGGCATCGACTTCAAGATTCAGAAAATAATTATTTTAAGCTTTTTAGTTACTCTTGAAGTCGGTTTTGTTTTGTTATTTTTTTTATATCTTTCACTGTTAAGTTACGCTTATGTTATCGAATAATAATGACATTATCCCGAAGCTGTATGAAATCAAACGCAAAAAGAACCATCAAAATCGGTTTAGAAACAAAAAAATATGATTGAAGTTACATAAAAGAATATTTACACGCCGAATTAAGAACCTCCTTATTTTAAATCGGTTAAAAACAAGAAATTTCGTCTGTGTGATGTCATTCGGGACTTACATGCAAATTAGCTTCTTTAAGTTACTGGTACTAAATAGTATATCGTATGTACTAAAACCCAAGAGGCACGTAGTTTGATAGGCGCGGGTTATCACGTCCTCTTCCAATACTGCACTGATGTATTGTTCCAGCCTCTCGTGATTTACCGACGGTACATTTTGTTCGTGCTTATAGAACTACCCCTGATACCAGCAAGGACTTTAGAAATTTATGTTCCGTTGTTGTTTTACAATGCGTCTATACAAACTGGTTGTCGCAATACTTATTTTGCGATGCCATTAAGGACCGTTTTCTTTTGTTTTTAGTTCGAAGTTTCATAACTAAAGTTTAATTTGTGAATTAATTAAGCTGCTCAAAATTATTTAACATACGATTTGTTGTGGTCGGTGAGGATAATTTTGTGTTATTTTAATGTTATTTAAATCTAATGAATCCATGTATTTTCTTCAATATTTTTCACACGACAAAAAGCGAAAAAAAAATTGACATAAAAAATAAAAATCACATTCAGAAACGCTATTCTATAAGCAAAATAGGTCTTTACAAGAATGAGACTGCAAAACGATTTGTTTATAAATATTATGCAAATGTTCAATAAATTTTTGTAAACGTTGAATTTAAACAAACAAAAGTCCTAAAAAATTGACAAAACTAATGTACAATCGTGGTATAAAAATGTTCACGTTCCGCGAGCATATTTTACCATTTCAAACTAAGTCATATTTTTTATTTAGGTTTACGGTTTGGCAGCTAGGCCTTTAAGCCAGATCTTAGATTATAATGTAGTTTCTGCATTTTCTTAAGCCTATGTGTAGCACAGCTGAACTGTAGGTTATCAGCTGGTGCCATTCAACGGAGTTCTTGTGACAACTCAAAAGCCACATTTGACTATACATTTCACATTTCTCACAAAACACATAATTACTACTCAAAAACTATCAATATCCTACAACTATTGTTCATTTTAGAGTAATTCTACAAATTTTTAGAAAATAAAACTGCACAGCACAATATCTCCTTTCAGTTCCCGCCAAAAACTCCCAAATTAAGTCACAGAACAGACTGTTCCACAGAAAATTATATTTAACTATTTCACAATAAAGTTGTTTTATTTTCTATTTTGTCTTAAGATTTTTAGACATATTATAGTTTTAATATTTATGTTAAGTAGTGATCATATCCTCTTTGTTTCTTATTGTAAATCTCAGAGTCTGTCATTGTCAACATTGCAATTTTCTTTTTTCACTTTCCTATATATTATAAACGTTATCATTATTAAAATATTGGCAGTATTGTTTCTTGTACTCATGCAAGCAAAAGTCGACTTTAAGATAACGAACATTTTTATTCAGCGACTGTACCTATATTCGTTGCCTTTTAGTTACCCCTTTGCTGTCATAGACTGGTACCCCAAGTGCGTGCGATAGTTTTTCATGTTTTTAATATAAACTTAGACACAAATCTGTATATCATAGATGAATTAAAATTAGTAAGTTTTTATGTGATTCGTGTCCATTGGAGAATATTTTTTGAAAAACACAGGTACCTAAAATTAGAAATTAACTTTACTTCATACTCTATGTTTGTAAACCGTTTCGCAACGTGTTGTCGTTGTCTATAGGTACTGGCAGACATGTTTATTACTAGCACGAAAAAAAAAAATATCAATTGCTACTTAGTAGCATGTGTGTCGAATAACGATAATGATAACACATTGCTAGTAATGAGCAACAATCGAGAGTCGTCTGATTTTCGAACATGCTACCTGAGGCGCGGGTGGATGGGAGTGTGCTTTGAGCGTGTCTAAACAGGTTTGCTTATCAGCATAAAGATGTTTAGGAGTATGCTTAAAACTACCATGCTTATTTCTAGCGATTGTAAACAGCTGCGAGCATGCTAGCTTTAAGCATGCTTCATTATAAGCATGTGTTAGTACCTTAAAGGAGACGAAGAGACAAATTCTCTGCACTCAGCTCACACGCATAACTATCTTGTTTAAGATCATTATTGACAGACAATTCAACTAGTTATTTTTAATCATCTTACAAAACATTGAAGCTGAGTTTTGGACGAACGTAGAAAGTTATGCCGTAATTTGTTTAACAAATCAATTGGCATATTAATTATTGTTTAGCACTAGTTAAACTTATTTTTGTATTTACATTTTAAAAGTAAAATGATTACATTAACAGTGAGTATATCTTTTTGTAATATTTTATTAACCTTCAAGCGGTCGCGCGCCGTCGAATCAACTGCACTTGATATGTTTTTGTATAAAGAAAAACGTATCAATTATATTTTCTACTAAGACATGCCCGCGACTTCATCCACGGTTGAATTGAAATTTCCGGGACAAAGTGTACCGTAGCGTTTAAAAAAGAATGTAAGGTATGGTTTTATTGAAAACTGTGTCGGAATAAGCTAATTTTTATGCACCCGAACAACTTCAAACCGCTCCCGGGAAAACTCCCGTGGGATAACAAATATCACATGTCTTATTACAAAAAAACCGCATTGGAACTTGCTTTTTTTCAATCTGGCCTTTTTAAATCATTCCCAAAAAAATCCCGCGGGATTCCCAGGATAAAAAGTAACGCAGATTTTAAGTCTAAGAATTTGCTGGCGATTTGCGGAAAACGCATCGAAATCGGCCCAGTAATTTTTACGTGGATCCCGAACAAACAGACAAACAGAATGATAGATAAACAGACAAGAAATCTAAAAAATATGCGTCGTGTTCTCCATCGTTTATATAGTCTATACCAGGTGATTTTTTTTAATAGTTATAATGTGCAGACACTGCAGCATTTCACAATTTTATATATTATTAAATTAGATCTAAATAATTAGTTATAATTATTTCTCGTCTCAAGTAGCCTCTCCTAAATTCACAACAAACAAAACGAACTATATACCATAACCTCTCTTCTTCGCGCATTCCGAGTTGCACAAATAGCTTTCAGCCGAGCCGAGGCGTAAGCTTCGAAAAGACTACTCGTGCCTTCGTCGTCGAAAAGGCTACGCGCGACCCTGATAATAATAATATTATTCTAGATTTTTTATAAGTAAGTGTTTTATTTATATTTTTTATATAAAATGGCTCGTAGATCTATTAACAATTCTCAGATAATCGCGTAATTACAATAAAAAGATTACAGATTAAATTGTTGACCAGGGTTCAGAAGTTTCCAACCACCTTTCTGAAATAGACATTTAACCACTAGAAGAAGTAAACAGCTCAAGTTCAAATGAAAAAGATTCACCCTTATCAGAGATTAATATTTATTTTACAGGAAATGATAAAGTGGAGAACAAAAGGGAAAAGATATAGTAACAAAGGGTGAGATTTTAGGATCAAAATATTCTCAAGGAAGATTCTAGCATTCGTAAAAACAGCTCAGTTTTCAAAATGTATGAAAAAAGCTTGGATTTGTTCATAAGTGAAGAAATTGTCAAAGAAATCACAAATTGTGAATCAGTTCATAGAAAACGAGACTTTTTCTAATTATAATTTTAAGGGCAATTACTTGAATTAAAGTACATTTCTTAGAACTAAATAGTTTGCCAACATTAAAGTTAATGTTTTAATTTTTTTTTATAAACGATTGTTTAATCATTACATGTTTTAAATTTTTAAAATCTCGAATAGATCTTT
The DNA here is from genome assembly GCA_039645545.1 of Dendrolimus houi. Classification (NCBI taxonomy): domain Eukaryota; kingdom Metazoa; phylum Arthropoda; class Insecta; order Lepidoptera; family Lasiocampidae; genus Dendrolimus; species Dendrolimus houi. The sequence continues at coordinate 14,728,639 of CM077131.1, forward strand.
TAGGTTACGCGCGACAACTGCCTTGCAACTGACCACGTACCTTCTTGAAGGTTAAAAGTAATTCATATACAGTAGATCACTTATGACTATTTTATTATTAAGCAAAATATTAAAAAAAATGGAATCTTCATAATTTCCGCCAACTTTCTTATTTCAATTATATTTACTCATATTATGTAACAAAAAAAACAACGAAAATTTAGTGAGTAATAAAATAATTTTCAGAAAAAGTACTCGATGACTCGGCGATATTCGTGTTTGAGGGTAAAAATGTTGATATAATCCTTAACTGACCGAATTTATTACCTGTTTAGAAATCTTTATTTACAGTGAAGCTCTTTGATGTCGAGATATAACGACATGATCTGATAATATTATAAGGTCTGTATCGTTTTCGCGCAATTCAAGATTCTGTTCCTGAAAAGTGGTCGAATGAATAGGACGACTTATGGTATTATATTCTACTTATATACATTTCTCATCTATTTGATGTGATATTCTAATAATGATTTTTATAAATTATGTTGTGATCCTTTTGATATTTTAATTATGATTATAGTAAAAATGGAAGTTAACAGTTTTTACGTATAAATAACCAATAAAGAAGTATTTTATTACATAAAATCCACCCATAAATGCCACATAGCTGCGATAGAGCATTTTTGTTTTAGAGGGATGTTTATGTAATATTTGCAACAACTCAGAAGGGTTTATGGTAGTAAAAGAACAGCACACTTTTCACAATACTTTATAATTAGAGATTTAGAGAAGGTTTATTTAACACTTTACAAAGTTTACATACACTGACTATTCAAACTCGACTTCGACAAGCATTCTTAGAATACCTCGACATCCCTCCAATTTTACAGTATATGAAACTTAGCATATTGGCACAACCGATAGCGGATTTAAGTCATTCATAAACCATTTTAATTAAAGGGTTATGCATGACGAGAATTTAATACATTATTGTTTGGATATTACAGATAATATTTTATATAAGATATTGTATAAAATATTATACTTAAAGTTTTATATGCAATAAAATAAGTCGAACACAGTATAAATCTATCGCGTCTGCCAACATGAAAATAAAATGTAGTGAATACCGTCTATATACAATTGAGAGGTTTGAATTATAATCTGTACACAATTATCACATTATACAAAGGATAAATATTGTAACAAAATTAATGTAAATTATAGATAACTACTCTATACAAAACAGACGCTAATTACCGAATAAATAAAAATATAACATTATGATTCAATTAAGGAAATGGCCGATTGTATCGTTCAGAAATAAAAGGGATCATTCAGAAATAAAAGGGTACATAACAAAATCAATTATAACTTTAAAAAGAAACACGACAAGAACAACTATGCTACTCAATAATTGTAACATTTAGTATACCCGAGACATGTTAAATTCCATATCACAGACAGAATATAATAACTTTGACGAATAGATAGAGAAACATATTATCATAAGGATTTCGTTTTTGTCAAAACTGCTATGGAGCCCGAAAAATTCTTATTATAGATTTGATTTGTATCCGTTTATTACCATTTTCCGAAAAATAAAAATTTCTCCAATTGAATTAAAAAACTTAGCGATTAAATTAGTATAAAATCGACAAACATTAGTACAACTCTTTCCGAACTACCGGATAAATAATTCTCGTTCATATTTGTAAATAGGTTAATTTCGTAAATGTTTTTTACGACAAATAAGAGCTTATACAAACCACGGAACTATATTGAATGAATTTGTTTAAAATTTACATAAATGTTCGTGTAAAATCGTGATATATACTGGAATTGCGGCGGTTACGTCAAGAGAAGGAAGATTAACGTGGAATATGCATGTAATGAGTAGCATAAAATGTTGAAGTGAAATTTTGATAGATATGTGCATAAAAAAGTGGTCAAAACAGATAGCTTGTATTAAGAATGATCTGAATGATTTTATTGTATGTGAGGAGTATGCCAGAATAGAGAACTATGGAAGGAAAAAACACGCTTTTCTTGTCCACCTGAAATGAGAAGTTCGCCAAATCTTACCCAGAAACCAATGACACAATAACTATCTATTATTATAGATAACCGTTTTAAGAAGCCCCATTTGACCGTAATTAGTTTATTTCTTAGAAACGTAAAATATTACAACGTTACAGTTGTCAGTAGTTTTTTCCTTTAGTGACATGATCTGTAGATTGATGTATGATCGAAAAGTTTAAATATAATTCGTAATTAATTTATGCATATTGTCAACATTTTGAAGAATAAAATGCAACGAAACACAAAATATGTTTTTTAAATAATGAATCGTTTTATTTTAATCGATTCGGCTGTGTGACTTCATATATCGATTCCAATTTATTAAAATTACTATATCTTAATACCAATTAAAACAATCAATAGCACTTATAAACTCCCAATAATAACATACGAGAGGATTTGACAGTATTAAGGGAAACTTACTTGTACTAAAACAACCCTTCGTTACAGTCCCTCCAAACATCGTGGATGAGGGCACCAGTGGTGACCTGGTTGCTCGTGAAGGCCACGACGTAAGTCTGTCCTGCAAAGCTGAGGGCAGACCACTCCCTCGCATTCTATGGAGAAGAGAAGATGGAACTAATATCCAGCTGAGAAACGAAGATGGAGAATTAAGAAAAGGTAAAATATTTAAGTATAACTTATTTATTTCTTTTTTAATAAATTAAACTGAAACTACGTTTAATCTCAACTGATTATTTACGTCGAGTTGTGATTTGAGCGGCTTGTGAAATTTGTGTTATACAGGGCTAATATTAATAATAATTAATGCTATAATATAATACTAACCTTGTGAATGCCGAAAAATAAAAAGAAAATATATTGATCTTGCTTACGAGGTTACTGTCATGTGGAAATTGGATTCTACAATCATAGTACCGATAGTGGTATCAGCAAATCGACTATTAACGAAGAGCCTTGACCGCCATCTTGAAAGGCTCTCGCTTAGTATCTGGGTGAAGGGTTGGATGCAGAAGACAGCCTTGTTGGACACTGCCCGTATTGTGAGGAAGTTCCTGTCTCTGTAGCCTTAACCACCCGTAGCTTGGACCCTAAGCCCCACTGCCTGGTATTCCAAGATAATAATACATTTTGTCTGAATGTGTCATTCGCTACAAAATCATTGTAATTATTTAAGGCTAAGTCATAGTCGATTTTTTTAAATAGCTTAAACTAGTAAACATTTTTGCAGATATTTTATTTCTAGGTAAACAAATACATATATTTCCAAACTTATCAAGTTATGTAAGTGTTAATATATCTCGGTCCGATCATAAACACCTAGCCCAGAGCAAATAACAGAGAGCTCTTTTAATAAATGTGGCCTGTCCAGAATAGACCTCTAAACTGCGTTCCAGCAATCTTTTTTGTATCTGGTATGGAATACTCCCTACCATATACAAAGAATGCCTAAACATATTTCAATATTATTTACCTACATCTTTTCTAAATGTAGTGTACAATTCGAGTTTTGAAAGAAATTCAGTAGACATGCTTACAATAACTACTTAATAAATAATATTTAAGATATGAGAAATTATAATAGAAATAAGAGTTTGCTTAAATAAGTCGATGATCACGATTTATTCTTAAGAAGCAAAAGTCAATTCCAAAGCTTCAAAGCCTTAATCACAATAGGCTGCTTAAGAAAACATGCAAATTCAGCACTCGAAAACAATTGTACGACATAAATAATAACGAATCCACACAAAATCAGCCCCCGGATTAGCATCATAAGACAAAACAGTTCCGAAAGGGATTTGAGAAGGGATAAGGCAAATTAACGACCCTTGTCTTCGAATGTGGCCGGGCTTCGAGTTTCGTTCAGGAAGTTCCGAACATAATGATAAAATGAAAATTATGGAAATCACAGGAAACGTTTCTGCTATCCCGTTGAAACACCTGCAGGCTTACCGCGTCTGTATCTTGCCGCGAAAAGGTTGTTTGCAAAAGGCATTTAGGAAACCGAAACAACAAAACAAAATGCTAAGTTTATTGTCTTTTTTCAGACGCTAAATGGTTTCATTAATGGTTTTTGTGAATTTTTTACAATTATAGATCCCACTAGAGTTTTCGCCGCAGCCACGCCGCGTGAAAATAGAGTTCTATGTTACTTTTATAAAAACTAAATTAGGGTTTTTTATATATATACTTTTTTATATATATTAGACCTAAAATCTTTACTGTTTCTTGTTCAATTCACTACAACAATAAAGAAACTAAATTCATATAGTCTAAACAGCTGCCCAGCAAACCATAGAGATGAGTCAAAGCCAACCTCATTTGAAGTAATACATAGAATAGATTGTTTCCTATGACAACGTATTTGTCAGCGAATTGAAAAAAAAACGCGAATGTAGCGCCATCTATTCAGCTGAGCGGTCTATTTTATGAAAACGAAATCATTTATCGGGATAAAATGTATCCTAAGTGTTAACTCGGGCTATGAGCCAGCACTATGTCAATTTTCAATCAAATAAGTTCAGTAGTTTCCAAAAAAAATGCGATCGCAGTGCCATCTTTTTCACTATTTTCGTCTATCCCACAGAAAAGACGTCATTTATCGGGATAAAAAGTATCCTCAGTTATGCCCCGGGATATGAGCCAGTTCTGTGTCGAAGTCCATTTAAATCCGTTTAGTAGTTTTCACGTGACGCTCTAACAGACAGATAAAAATACAGACGCATTGTACAAAATCGAACCATTTACAGATTTATTATGGTGTGGATAGATAGATGATAGATTAGAATTGTAGGTCGAATTAAGATCACCTTAGTACATTGAAATATGTATGTAATTGGTTTTGTGAGTCTGTGGATAAAACTCCGACACAATCAATAAATTAAATAATTTACAGTATCATTTCCTCATTTTTATATATTCCTACTAATAAGCATTTTAAATCAGTATTATATATTTATTTGCTTTAAAAACAAACGGATTATGCAGATTCAGAAAAATCGTTATTTTAAATTTACTCGACATTGTTATGGATCGACCATAGTTTTTCAAATAGAAACTTCGATAACCTACACATCGCATCATAAATCATTTATTATTCTAAACAAGACCCAATCGTGTAAAGTTTGACACACATAATTCAAGATAGCTGAACTAAGCCAACACATTTATGGTCGTATAATTTTTATGTAAATACATTGTGTAATAACTTTAAATCTCTGTGAAAATTTAAATCTTGCTAATATTCTCCAGTAGGTCTCGATATGAATATTCATAAAATAATTGTTTGTAACAGCGGACGAAATTTGGGTCCGGGGAGTATTCTTTTTTTCGTAAATGGTCGTGACAGTTTCGATTTATGTCCCCGTCGGTTGCGACACGGCGTCTCTTTGTAGGCACTTCGCTGTTACTTTAATTTCTCTTTGTCACAACTCGGCTCTCATTTTCTCATACGTACTTTTTCACAAGCCGAAAATGATTTTCTCTCATACAACTGTGACGTATATGTATCCATTTTTCATTCATATCACGAATGCAACCGGCCTCGTTGACACCGATGTCTTTGTTACCCTGGATATTTATTGTTTGGGTTTATTTAGAGGGATTCTGTGTGGTTTTCTAACAATGTTTTTGTTCCCAAATTGTATTTACCTATATAAAACGGAGTGAAGAGGAAAAGTTTGGTTATGTGTGCGACCTCGACACGTAGAGGCCGTTTATAAATCTCAAATGAGTGAGTTTTCGGTACATCGTTTCGGCGGTAAAATGTATCTTATTTTCTATAAAACAATACGAGCACAACTCCAATAGTATTTGAATATCAAATACTTTTGTTTAATTTAAATTTAAATTGTTATTTATGTTGCAAAATATTTGGTAAACTCTCTTTACCCAAACGAAACAATTAGTTTATGCCCGGTTACAGTGTTACCAATTGTCAATGACCTTGTGAAACTTTCTAGATAACCCTCTTAACCATCGATTATTGGTAGCTTCAAAATCAATCAGTTACTATTACAGACAATCGTCGATAAAATATTGGAATCGGGCATTAAATTGTTGGTACATATAAGACTGGGACGTAAAAAAATTGTAGTCAGCTAAAAATATTTTGTTAATCTATCGTTATCCACTACAGGTCATGTAGGTTTCTCTAAGAGTATGCTATAATATTCTGTTCTAGATATCAATAGGAAAAGTACTGAGGTACCCTCGTCGAGCCCCTTCCAGGTCATTATCCCATTGAACTTTAGTTGATACTACAGTCGAGACTTGATCTTGACTCCAGAGGGTGCTTATTCCAGTATATCAGGCATCTGACACATGTACACTTAAACGAACTTCTTTTTAACCATAGTTCTAACACACATTTCTTTTTCAGTGGATATGTACATGGGTCCTACATTGAACCTGACCAATGTGGAGCGACGTCAAATGGGAGCATACCTCTGCATAGCTTCCAACGATGTTCCACCTTCAGTCAGCAAACGCATCATGTTAAGTGTTAATTGTAAGTCCTTCCCTATTAAAGGCATATTACATTTTTACCTAAAAAACAACTGCAGAATATCAGATTGTAAATGAAAGCGATGTGTGTAATGCTGATATTAGACGAATCAATGAAATGAAGTCAATTTGGTTGCAAGGCACAGAACTAAAAGAGCTGGATGAAATTCAAAGGAATGATGAAATCAAGTTTATATGTATCACTTTGGTTGATTCATCCCAATAGAATGAAAGGGATGAAGCGTATAATATCACTATAGGCTTAGCAGAACAATATTCTGCTTTTATTATTATTAGGCAAAAAAATGTGGGTTGTTTATTTTAACTCTAACTTTTTTTCTATAGTAGCTGTGGCCGTTTAAGCTTTTAATAATAAGAGTATATTCTGGAATATGTCAAGAGCTGTCGCCATATTAGAATTGCAAGAACAAGAAACAAATTTAATACATGTTCACTACTTTCAGTGACCACATCCAATTATGAGTTTAATTAATTTTTATTACTATACCTTATTTAAGCTCCAGGGAGTTTTTTGAAATTTTGTATACATTTACTTTGTGATATGATAACTAATAATTCACTATTCACCTGCAAGTAATAACTAGTAGCTACTAGAAGAAATTTCCTCAGTTGCAAAGAAGTTACTTTTTGCTTGAAACCATTTTTCTTTTCTATATTAAATTTCCTTTTCTCTTAAAATACAAAATCGTTTAAGCGAGTCTTCTGAGCTCTGAGGAAATAATTAATACTTTAACGAGTTAGGCTGCTTGTAGACAAGGAAGAAATCTTATTAAGGTTATGTTGAAGGTTCGTTCAAATAAGTCCACACTCGTTTTTAATGTTTGCTTTTTTAATGTAATGAAACTGCATAACCAATGTCTTAAAATTTTAGAATGGCTTATAATTATGTATAATACATTCAATAATGAGGCTAAATTTAGGATACTTTGAAAGATACAAACTGGGACAGTTTTCGTGGGACTCCTACTTAAATATACATTAATATATTCTGTATAATGCTCATCATAAATCACTATTTTACTAAACTTTTTCTGTGATTCGGTCTAAAAAATGGTCTCAAATAGGCTTCAGAATGATTTAAATTAAAATAGTAGGGATTGTATCTTACATTTTCTTTGTTTCATGTCATCTTATAGTGTTTAGATGGCGGTCAAAGTTTGTTGAACAAATACCTAAGAACATTGTTTTATCATACAGTCGCTCCATCAATCATGGTCACAACAAAAGTGATTGGGGTTCCAACGGGCTCCCAGACGCGGCTCGAGTGCTTCGTGGAAGCATATCCTCAGGCTATCAACTATTGGCTGAAGAGCGGCGAAGAAATGATACTGTCTGGGTATGGAAAAATGTTTTGTAAAGATCAGATTACAACACTTAATCTTTGATATATTTTACTTGCTTGTATTATTTCACTATCTTATAATTCTTTGAACTTTGATCCAAAATATTAAATTTCTTGCATATATTGAAATATAAGTTCTAAATAACATCTAATAACAATTGTAATAAAATTAAGTCAAGTAAGTGCCAGTCCACTAATAATTAAGGGTTCCATGGAATTTATCAATGTCTACTATTTTCGTTATTTGATTACACATGTTTAAAAAATAATTTAAACGGTTAGTATGTACACTACTCTGGTGTAAGACCCTTTCTTTAAATCAGGATAGGTTAATAAGGAAAAGTCTGGCTTAATAATAGTATGGACCTTTGGCCTTATTTATAAAGAGTGAGAGTACTCTAACTCTATGAATAAGACCGCTAGAGTTCGTAGTTTAAAAAAGTAAAAGAGAGTTGGAATACTTAACTAGGCCACATCCAGTGTTGTGCACTAAGGGCTTTCTTTAATCGAAAATACTTCATATCTCAAATGCTGCATAAGAGAGTAATACGTAATATTTTTCAAATTCAAAAGTTTTTATTCAAAATAAGTTCCACTGGAGAACACTTTTTGAAGGTCATACATAGAAGTTAAAATTTTATTTTATTTCCTAGTCTATGTACACCGCTTCGCAACGTGTTATTTCTGTTAAGGAGAAGAAGCGGCAAGAAACTCCCCAGCAACACGTCTAGCTAAAAATTGATGATCTCAAACTTTTTTTTAAATACATCTTATACAGAAATATATTACACAATTACTTTTCGAAGAATTAATGGAGTTGTAGCAAACAGTGCATACTCAGTAAGACAATAAAAGGAAAGAAAAATATTATTATAGTCATAATAATGACATGAAGTTTTAAATTTTTATATTGCAACATATCTTCATAAATTTCTTACATGCTTGGCAAAATAAAAACGTTATACAAAATATAGTATAAGAAGTTGCGAGGAGCGAACTGCTATGTACATAAAGAAATGCTTTGATTGCGAAGCTGGCAAATAAGCAGACGGCCCTGCTCATGATAAGTGGTTGTAGTCGTGTGTACACGTTCGCAACACCAACTCAAGCCAACTCGTTGCCAGCCTTTAGGATGGGATATGGGGATGAGATAGATGTATCAGACAGGAGGAATGGGATAGGGGGGGGAAGTGAGCCACGGGATCTCTATTCCCTTTCCAAGCATTTATTCTAATTTTGATAGCTCGTTGACGGATCGCTTAGTAATGTCTTAATGCATTAACGACTCGCTTTGTTATAATGATCGACTTCATTTATAAATAAGTTTTAATCAATTTAACTTATCTCTACATTTTTAAGTTAGACGTTAAGTCGTGGTAGCGTAATGGCTAGTGCACGCGTCCCTAACTTATGAGTTAAGTTAGTTTGGGCGTGGGTTCGATCATCACTTAGGCACTTTTCTGACCTAATATGCATATTGTTATAATTACCACGTGCTAACAACGGTGAAGGAAAAGTCGTGATGCAACCTGCACATCGAGATAACCGATGTGTCAAACCTGCCAAGCCGCCTTGGACAAGCGTGGTGAGTATACTGTCCGTTCCCCCTATAATAGGAGGCCCAAGGCCAGCAGTGGGGTACTTTTATGTGCTGTTATTTATATTTTTATCAATTATATATTTTTGCTAAAAAAAACTATATTGTGTAGTAAATATACTCACATATTTTAATTATCATATTTTACATATATTAATAAAGTAAAAAAATAATAATAAAGTAGAACATTTTTTATTTTCAAATCCATAACTTTCGACTTATTTACGTATAATGTCGATGGTTTAATAGTCGGTGCGTTACATGACTTAAAGAACATCACTATTACGTCACCCACAACAATAAAGTACGACAATTATGTCATTTGTTTCATGTGGGCTTTACTGTCATGAAATAATAGGTTGGGGAAAAGATTTTTCGCATATAGTATGTATGAAATTGTAATAAGATCTCTTTGGCTATACCATTTGTATCTGGCTGGTTTTGGTATCATTAAAAAGTTTTAATTTTAAAGAAGACAATTCCAAATTCAAATTAGGAAAATGTGTAATTTTCATTTGTTTTTCTTATTGTTAAAATGAGAGAATCTAATGAAGAAATTCGATACATTTTAAAATTTTACTACAAAAAAGGTAAAAATGCAACACAAGCCGCGAAAAAATTTGTGATGTTTATGGACCTAATGCAGTATGTGTGAGAGTAGCGCAAATTTGGTTTAAGCGTTTTCAATCCGAAAATTTTAATATCAAATATGCACGTCGCTCTGGTGCCCGTGGTGTTACGGACAAAATTTGATGCCATTTTTGAAAAAGTGGAGCAAAATCGGCATATTAGTAGTTACGATGTAGCTGGAGAACTGGGAATTGACCACAAAATGGTTTTGGCGCATTTGAAAAAAGCTGGGTACACAAAAAAGATAAATATTTGGGTGCCTCATGAGCTCACTGAAAGAAACCTAATAAACCGTGTACTCATTTGTGATTCTTTATTACGACGTAATGAAACCAAACCATTTTTGAAGAAGCTGATAACTGGTGATAAAAAGTGGATCACGTACGACAAGAACGTGCGAAAAAAATCGTGATCAAAGGCCGGTCAGGCTTCACAGACTGTGACGAAACCCGGGTTAACTCGCAACAAGGTGATGCTGTGTGTATGGTGGGATTGAAAGGGCATTATTCATTATGAGCTGTTACCGCCAGGCAGGACCATTGATTCTGAACTGTACTGCGAACAACTGATGAGATTAAAGCAAAAAGTTGAGAGAAAGCGGCCGGAATTAATCAACAGAAGGGGTGTGGTATTTCACCATGATAACGCTAGACCTCACACGTCTTTAGCCACTCAGCAAAAATTACGAGAGTTTGGCTGGGGGTGTTAATGCATCCGCCATATAGTCCTGACCTTGCACCTTCAGATTTCCATCTGTTTCGGTCTCTGCAGAATCCCTTAGGCAGTGTCAGGTTAACATCACGAGAGGACTGCCAAAACCACTTGTCGCAGTTTTTGATCAGAAGCCCCAAAATTTTTATAGCAATGGGATCACGTCCCTACCTACAATATGGTAAAAAGTTATCCAACAAAATGGCACCTACATACTTTAGTCAAATGTAAATAAACTTTATAAAAAAACTTTTTGAATTTTTATATAAAATGCGAAGAAACTTTTTCCCCAGCCAATATGTAAATTGATAGACGTGCAAACGTCAATATTAAAATAAATGCTTGGAAAGGGTATGACTAATATTAGGTCATCCACAAATTACGTCACATGAATTACATGATTTTTGACCCCTCCCCCGTCCTTGTCACAGCTGGTCACATTCGTGAGACTCCTCTCTCCCTAGTGACATCACATATTTTGAAATTTTACATCAAGAAAGTATTAAATTAAAACAGCACTACCGTAATTAGTTTTGTTATTTTTTTTTAATAATTTAAACACTGCTCATATAGGAATAAGTTGGAAATATTTAATTTTTTTTCCTTAATAAGTCAAGTTTCGTGTTTTAAAGCTTAAATATTAGATAGATTTTGAAATGTAACGTTACGAAATTTAGTTCCCCTCTCCTTCCCCTCAATAGAGGACCCCTCCCACCTCTTGCCGCACATTTTTCTATTTTTTTATTGCAGGAGTTCAGCAGAAAGGCAGACTGCCCACTTGATGGAAAGTGGTTACCGTCGCCTATGGACATTTGCAACACCAAAGGTGCTAGAAATGCGCTGCTGCTCTCTTAAAGGAGACTGGAACCTGGTCACTGCTGTCGGAACACAACACAAGGTTGTTATGGCGGCATACTTTAGACCAGGGGTGGTCGCCATCCAGCCGAGCAAATACCCTACCACCTGGCTGTGGGTTGTTTAGTCGCCTCTTACGACAGGCCGCCCGGCCGCAGGAAATTGTATTCTTTCTCCGTTCCTGCACGGATGAAATAACAGCTAACTAACAATGTCAGCCCCCCCCCCCCTCCCCCGTAAAATGACGTAATTTATAGATGGCCCCTAATGATTCCAGCATGGCTCTACTACGATGTTATATAATCGCGCTAACAAGAACCTTACAATTTGATTTAAAAAAAATTAAGTAATTAAAAGAAAATTAGAATTAGCGCGCTAATTGGCTAAGTAATTGCATGCTCTTAATCCGCTGATTCAAAACTTTATAACGAAGTTTAGTTTTAAATCCTCTTTTATTAGACATTTCAGCAATTTTCAAATATATTTGTAGATGAATATATAGGTTAATTTTGCAATCGACTTAACAGAAAAGTTTTTCGTTTAACAATTTAATCTTATACAAAAGAGAAATTTGGCACGCGTCTGTGAGCGGCTAGTAAGATTAGGATAACCCAGTTCGTTTACCAAAATAGTATAACAATTTAAATGAGATTTAATTTCTTTCTTGTTAGAAATATCATTAGAAAGCAAATTATCTCAATAAAGCAAATAGTTAACCTATATGAAAGTATTAGTACTTTATATGTATTTAAGATTAATACGTATGTATTCAGCGAGGTAATACTGCCAGCCAGTCTGGTCGAACTGGACCGATTGTAATTTACAGTGTTATATTTTAGTGTATCAATTTTTTTAATTGTATCTACAATTAAAAAAAACCCCTTACAAATAAAATAAAACGAATAGATATTCGTTTTATTTTAATTTGTATATATAAATTTATTATAAGACTACGATTTTAATTAGGTTTGTATATTTGTAATTTATAGTTAATATTTAAGTTACTTTTATTTAACGTTGTTATTAGTGAGAACCTGTAATTATATTTTATATGCATTAAATAGTATTATTATCATTATAAAATTAATAGTAAGTTAGTATCTAAATATATTTGTTGAGTACAATTACACTTTGAAATTTTCGTTGATAACGATATTTGATCACTTTATTTTTTATTGTAACAAAAAAATTATAAGCTATAAAATAAATATGTTTGAAAATTAAAAAGATTGATATCATAGAATAGAATATAATAGAATACACTTGATTGTTCACCACATACACATGAAGTTTATTGTAGTCACATTAAACAATAGGCGGCCTTATCCTCTTTAGAGCGATCTCTTCCAGACAACCCGGGCTATGGATTTTATAAACAGGAGATTCGCATGTGTATTGTTGAGATATATATATATCTCAAATAATGTATATATATGTATGTACATTTTAATATATTATATATATTCACCATAAAATCTTAATTATAACTAATATCATATTTCTAGTGTCAGATCAAAATCATCTGAAGAGATCGTCAGACCATGGGCACTTCAGGTCTGATCGTTGAATTAAGTTTTCCTGGTGAATAGTAAACATTCAAATGTTGTGTTATTTTTTTTTAAATATTGCCTACACCTTTATCTAGAATAGTCGATCGTGTTCATCTACGATAATAAGCTGGTGACTGAATTCTCCGAATGAATCAGTTAATATTTAAGACTGCTATGTTGAAAACTACTGGATGTCACGATAGCTATTGTTTCAGATTAATGTTTACTGACATATGAAATATTTTTTGAATTCATTCAGTCATTAAAACCAACAAATATTTATGTGGTCTATTATACACTTATGTTTAAATATATATGTAGTCTAGTTACGTATGGTATGTGTCTATGTAGGTATGTGTATGTACAGTAGTTGATGGTCACTTTTATTTTAACATCATAGCATTATATCTATGAATGTGTTAGGGTTATGACGACATAATACAAGTAGTAACAACCAAAAAATGAACCAAAATGAAAATAAACAGTTTTCTTTACATTTTTCACACCCTTATTACAAAACACTAAAGAACCTCTAGCCTTATATACAAGCCCAACATAGTTAAAGACGAGTTAAAAGAGAAATAAATATAGATGACAATATATAGATATAAAATAATTATGATAGGTAAGAATTTATAACGTATATTTATTATACTATACATAAAATACATTATAAGTAAATATTAAGGTAAAAGATCACCACCATAACGGTCAAGGAAAGTAATACATTCACACAGAAAAAGAAGCTCAGCATAGACTGAATATTAAACAGGGGGGTCATAATAAGCCTATGCCAAGGACATCATTGTCCAGCATTACACGACCATATCCCTAATATATGCTGTCTTTTATACAAAGTCTTGTCATTCAGCATTCATTAATTCTATTTGTTGCAGTGGGAAACACGAGATATCAGAAGAAAGAATCAATGCATACAAATTGCGGACAATACTCCTGGTATCGGACTTCACTGTCGAAGACACCGGGACCTACAGTTGTGTGTCTACCAATACTATGGGAAAAGCTGAAGGAACCCTGAGGCTCTACGGTAAGATTTATCACTTCCCATTTTTAAGGGCCTGGTACTGCAACCGTCTATTATATAAGCATTACTGCCTACTTTCTTACAAATACATGTATTTTTATTTTCAAACATATTTTTAGACAAAATCAATCAAAAATTTAAATAACAAAATTAAAAACGTCTTATAATGGCGTTTTGGCACATGGGATTTAAGAATGTTCTTTTAACGCTTATTTTTTTGTGTATAAATAAAGTTTGAATTTATTGTAATACATGTTCCCACATCTCTATTCTTCCATAGTTACAATAATTATAGTTCAGTTTTTAATACGTCTTTCTTTCTGGCTAGCTATACAAGTTTTTAAGGCAGTATAATACCTCACAAATTTTGTAACACTTCTACCCACATATGAATATAAGTGAAAAATTCAAGTAATACATCATAGAAAGGAACTAATATATATATATATATATATATATATATATATATATATATATATATATATATATATATATATATATATATATATATATATAGTAAAGGCTTTATCTAGCTTTCTGTTATCGTTGTAACAATGTTCTGGTACCTAATAAAACGTTTTATTATTTATTTATATTCTTTTTATGTTTTTTTAATACATATATATATAAAAAATAAACACATATTAAAAAAATATATAAAAAGATGATGTCCATCGGCAGCGGGCCTACGGTCCAAGCTACCGGTGGTTAAGGCTCCAGAGACAGGAACTTCCTCACAATGCGTGCCGTGCTCAGGAGAACCGCCTTCTGTATCTGGCCCTTCACCCATTATTATTATTATTATTAATCCCTGCTATAAACAACATAGACATATCAAATACAAATCTATACTTCATGGCCGAACTAAAGGCAACGTTCTTGGACTATAAGACTATGTTATTAATGTATTTCTTTCTTTACAGAAATAAAAATTACAACAACCACTACCACCACTACAACGACGACATCGACAACTACAACGACCACATCAACTACACCCCCACCGACAACTACTGAGCCACCACCTCGTAAGTAACACGCTTATGAAAATTAAATACAAATGTAACTAACACTCCAACATAAGTATGTATCATTCTGTACAAATTCATTGAAGTGTTTAGTAATTACAAAAGTTTGTGAAACATGTGGGTTTTGCAATATAGAAATAATAAAAAAGCGAATATATATATTATTAAATTGTAAATATAATAATCATAAAAATAAATCAAAAATGTAAATAATTATGTAAAGAAAAACATAGTATAAATAGAATTGTTACTTACTCCGTTAGCTCAGCGACCCAAAGGGAATCTTGGTATTCAGCATATAAAAAAATAAACAGGTAGACTTCTTAGTACTTTTAAAGTATTTATAGTAGAAGCCTGGTTATAAAAAAAAATACTTAAAGCAGTAGCAAAGCATTGTACTCCTAAACACAAACAAACGATTAATGATAGCTTGAGGCATTTTTACCACATATTCTATACAAGTAAATTTTAACTTCATTAATCAAAAGTTGAGTACTTTTATTTCTGACTACAATAGAAATTTAATAACAAAATTAATGGTCTAATGCATACTTCAAATACATTTTTAGCTATTAATACCCTACTTATTCTTTTTAATTTACTCAGGGTTCGTTGTCCCATTGCAACCAGCAGAGCAAAAGTTTTACACGCCAGATGTAACTACTTATGGTAAGTAAAAAGTTGTATTTAAGTCAGTTAAGTTGCTCAACATCATCGTACCTATCTTTTTTTTAGATTTATAAAGAATATTTATATAAAAGAAAATTACTTTTTATAATATATAAATAATTAAATTGCAACCGCTGTAGCCCATAAAAGATTTATAGACTAGCAACCTACTGTTGTTGATGCTATAACCTTTGAAGCCTCCGAAAAGGTAGATACTCTATAGATCGTTCGCGTAAGAATGCAGTGAGTCATCAGTGCAACTGCTGGGTAAAGGTGTATTCACAGTGGTGTAAAAATTCAAACAAATTATATTTTTAAAGATTAAGTTTAATGAATTTAAAAAATACTCTTAAAAGTTAAAAATCAAAATTAAGTCATTAATATTTTAATCACTATCACTAGTATCCTCGTTAGTATTTATAATAAAATAATTTTCTGCAGCTAGTTCCATAACGTCATATAAATCCCACATGGTATTTTCTTCTTGTAAGACGTGGTCGCAGCATTTCTTCCATCGATCAGCGTTTACTAACCGAATTGCGTCATAAAATATTTTTTCACGTCAGTCATCTTAAAAGTTGTGTTGTTGGCAGCAATATAACTGTTCTCTGGGACACACCGCATGAATTTGCCGTTTTTTGTACTATGCTGTCCATAGTCACATTTAAATTGGACTGTTTAAAATACATATAAACATTGTAAATTACTTTTCTCTCTCCACTACAAATTACCGAAACTCTTTTATTTTTACGAATTGGTGAGGTATTCATTTTTTTAAATATAAATCAGTTAACACAATTACACGACACAACCATCACGTTCGGAGCTATGCCTTCAACTGGTTACTGTGAACTTTACCTTGTAATTTGAAAAGATTTGATTGCTTAGGGGGCGGGGCTAGGCCGGCGAACAATGAAGACTCACTGCATTCTTAACGCGAACAAACTATAGTTGTGTCCGATACCATTCCGATCTTTTTATTTATTTCAGTAAAATAAAATTATCGTATTTTATTTTAAAATTTCTGATATCAATTTGCGCTGTAAATATGATTTTAGATTGTTTTATTAATAAAAGTTGGCTAGCCTACCTGACTAGCCTAAAAGTTTAATTAAAAAATGTACTCTACTGGGAATCGACTCTGAGACCCCCTGCTTTTTAGTGAAATATGCCATAAGTTATTGTGTTTTTTTGATTTTAATTCATAATTTTTCTTTGTCTATAGACACAATGCAAAATGTGATCGAGCAGTCCGTTTTGGATAACAATTGGCTACCGACTGCCGAATCCACCGGCTCCACCGGCCATCAAGCGTTACCTTTCCCCACTCTTGTGGCAATTTCAATGTTGTCATACCTAAAAAATATTATTAATTATAGTTGCTTAGCATTTCAAACAATAATTAGAACAAATTTTATAAAATTATACGACTTTGGTGCAAGATGATAAGCTTGAAACAAATTTATTCGACAAGAGTCAATATAAATTTAAAAACATGGCTGAACTTTAAGCCCCTTAGAATTTATTTTCCACTTCAATTATGTACAAATGAAGTAAATTTAATAATCTAATTTCATATTTTCTTTGTTTTGTTACAATAAATGCTTGCTTATTTGTATAAAGTATAGGTGTACATTTAGTCATTTTATTTCAAAATGTCTAATTACTTCAGTTATAGCTAATTTTGAAAATTGAATAAAAGAAAATGGATATTAGCAATGGATATTTTGAAAAAGAAATATATTATTTCTCTAAAGAAGAAATTGTGTATTTTAGTAGAAAATCTCAATTGTTTATTATTACGTGATTTTGATATTGCCGTGAATATATAATAAATTGTCACAAAGGTATAATTCAAGAATAATATATACATACACACATAATAATGTATAGATTTATGAATTACCTTTCAATTGTCGTCTAAGAAGACAAAATATTCATTGCCAATAACAACTCGCAAACATAAAGCATATTAATTTACATCTCTTTAAATATTTTAATCCCAAAGAAATTTCAAAAACTTAACATACTCAAAATAGATATAGATCATGTAAAAACGTTATGATTGTAAATAGAAGAATTGCCACATTAGCTGTATGGTATAAATTATATTATAAGCGTTAATGTATTACAAAAAGCCTTCTCGAAGTAAAATTTTGTTTAATAAACTAAAATTAGCCGGGATTTTGACCACCACCCAATCATCTTAATATCATCGTTTTACCTGAAAATAAAAAGCTTATTAAGCGATAATCTTATTTAAAGAGTATCAGACTTAATTTTCGTAGGCAGTGGTAAATAAATCTCGAAGTTCTACTGGCCCATACCCTATCATTTTAGTTGACTAGCTGTACACCTGCCCTCAGGCGAAGGAGAACCTCAGCGCTTTGCTTCATTGGCGATTTGTTATTCGTTGTAATACAAACCGACACTACCATATAGGTAATTGAAATCCTCTACTCATTTTTTCTGTAAGGTTTAAGACTGGCTTAAATTAAAGAAGTAAAGATAGATAGATAACAATCGTAAGGAAATAAATATACTTACAATATTTTTAGGCAAAACAGTTGATGGATCGCTTAAAGTGATCTCTTCAAGGAAATTAAAGGATATTCGTAGATAATCTGGCAATGTAGGTGGTATGTGGTATTAGATGTCACTGTCTTTTTAATAAACTTTATTTTAAAGATTTTATACTTTAATGTAAAATTGTAACTACATTCTATTTTATATGCAAAAAAATAAGATATTTAATCCATGTATTAATTATTTTAATCACGAAGGAATAAAATGTTACCTAAAATTTATGATTTATTTAAACAGAAACTTTGTTGTTACTTTCTTATCTATAATATTTTATTATTATAGAAAAGTGCTAATTATATACATGTTTTATTATTTTCTTAGGACTTATTAGTCTTACTAGAAAATGTAGTTAGTATTAGATTATTTGAATATTTTTTAATCGGCCGTCAAACACATAGGTACATGTATATCCCCAAACTAAGCAAGCTCGTTTGTTATGGGTACTATGCAATTGATCGATTTGAGGCTGATTCTAGACACCCCGACCATAGGAAATGATGGAAAGTTCTTTTCTGAAATTTACCATACCGATAATCGAACTCGGAGCCTCTACGTTCCAGTGAGCTCGGCCGGCAAATGATTGGCTTACTAAGCCGCAGAGGCCGTCAAATATACCTACTATACTTAGCATAACGATACTTTTGATTTTAATGTGCAATACCGCATAGTGATTAATAATAATTAATCTTCATTAATTTTCTCAATTGTATGAGATTCAAACATTGTTTCTCCGGAAAACAGTTTACATTCCGCGATTTACCGCGTCGTCTCCCAACGGAAATGTTCTTCATTTACTCGGGTACCTTTTTAAGGTAAAAGAAACATAATTAAGTTAAATTTATGGTTTATACATTTTTTACGTATTTTGAGGTAAATTTATTTGAACATATAAATCTTTAATTTCTAATTCTACAATACTGTTTTTTCTTAATACTTAAAAGCTGTAGTTTGCAAGCTTCAAGCAAAAAAAGAAATTAATTTCGGGCAATAGTAGCCCCTTAACCTTAAATAGTACGAAATCATTTTCTCGGTTTCATTTTTAATTAGATACCAAAGGATTAAAATGCATTGTGACAATCACTTACAAATTTTAAACTAAGTATTAAAAGTCTGTGTTTTCTTTACGTAGTATAAAACGAAGTCACTTTCCGGATCTGTCTGTATATCCGCTAATTCCTCTTAAACCACGCAACGGATTTTACAACCTGTTCACTTTTCACTGAAGGTTTATATATATGACAAACCTATTTAAGTTTTTATGTAATCAAAACAGAGTTAAATTCCATAATTCGACCCGCGGCGTAGCCACGAGGAAGCCAGTCAATTTAAATTTAAATTAAATTTCGATTATTATCCTCCTTTAAGCGCTCTTAGTGCGGAAGTTAGAGAAGCATGTTACGGAATTTTACAGATATGATTCTTTATGTAAGATCTGCAAAATTCCGTAACAAAATAAAGTAAGTAGAGCAAATAGCAAACGAACCTAAAAGGCCTTATTTTATTTTTCAGATCTAATGCTAAAAGTAGTTGCCTATTGTCTTTTTGTCAGCTGCTATTGTGCTAGTGAAGGGTATAGTTGTGGATTCTTCCTTTTTCATTCCACGTTTCGATATGCTTATGACATCATTAAAATATAAAAAATGAAGAAATCAAAATAAAGATTATGAAAAACTACTCTAAAAAACAAACTAAACAAAAAAAAATATTTTGAAAAATTACTCTAAAACAAATACTGGAGAAATTATTGAAGCATATTGCATTTAAATTATATTTTAATTTCTTAAATGTTAAACTTAAGAAATAATAATGAATATACACAGAATATAAAACATGTACATATTTTATTAATTGTAATTAAAATGGTTTTACTTTGAGATGGCTTCATTATGGTGTACAAAATAAATAATAACAGAGTGAAATTATATGTAAGGGTGTGTTTTGAACACAAGTACTGACGTATAAAGATGGTGACAGACATTCGTTATTAGCATTTAATTAATATTTATGTAGATAGGCTCTTTTATTTCACAAGATTCCCACGAAATGAGAATGTTTACAAAGAGGAAATAATTAAAGAAGTTTTCCAATTAGTTGACTGTGTTTGAATAATAATTTTATGAGAAGATGACAATATGATTCTAGGTTTCTGCAAATTTAGTATTGCAATAATCACGAATTAAGAATACAGAATTTTTGAAGTAAAATGTGTTTTCTAATAAGCGAGAACAGTATATTAGGTTAAAGAAGATTGAAGAATAATAAAACGCAACCAAATTGAATTGAATTTGCTTGAAATGGTAATGGATGTTGATATATGTTTAAAGAGTGAGTTGATTTGATGTTGTTAATGGATAGATGTGATAATCGTTTATGCATTACGTTCATATTTCCTTTGTCTGTTTCCTTTTGGGGTAGGCAGAAACGATGGTTCTCCACTTGCTACCATACTGACAAACACTTTTCCCTTCATCAACTTTCAATAATCTCTTTATACATACACCCTTGTTTGAAGTGATTTTTATCTGACCTTTCTTCAGAATATCTTCAATTTGATTATGGCGAGTAAGTCGTGGTCTATCGGCATCCACTCTACCAGTTACATTGCAGTCATATACTTGTTTTGTGATTCTGCTTTAAGTCATTCTCTCTACATGTCCAAACTACCTTAACATTCCTTTTTCAACTCTTGTTATTGCATCTTATTTCAATCCACAACGTTCCCTTATTACATACATTAACCTCACCTATACTTCTTAAAGCTCTCAATTCAACTGCGTTTATATCACTTTCATGCTTCTTCTGCCATACCCAACTTTCACTGCCATATTATCCCATATTATTGTCATATTATGGCCTGGTTTTATTAATATTTTGCTTATTGTTTACCCTTGTATAAAATACACTCTCTTAACCTAAAGCATATCAAAATAAACTTATAAATAAAATTGTAAATAGTAGTATATTTCAAATATAACTGAGATAAAGTTTCTCTTTATAAACTTAGTTTGTAAGTCGTCCGAGCAGCTGTCTGCAGATTGTTTTTAATTCGTTTAAGTTAGTAGAGTCGACTGCTGGATTTTGTTATTTGGAGAAAATATTTTGTTACTATATTTCGACAACTGTATTTTTGTGTACTTAGTTTATATCTTAACAATTCCATAAAATATATAATATGATAGCAGATCCCTAAAACAGTGATAGGAAAATATTTTAAAACTCAGTTAAATTTAATAGAACGTAATTTTCAATAAATATTTTAACACTGAAAACATATTTTGGACATTATAAAAGTCTCAATTCGTTATTTTTAATTTTATATTTAATTAAACCAGAAGTAAATTAGTCTCTGTCCACCGATGTGACGCTTGTAAAATTATGATGAATGAAATAAAAATTGGAACTAACTCTAATGCAACGAATTATGGTGTTGGAATTTCCATTTCTTTCAAGACAACACTAACGGCCTAACCACGAACTTGTCGTTATGACCGATAGCTGAGCACGAAGGAACGAGCGACTAAATCAAAACTATTAAGATGAAGTATGCCAGGAGCCGTCGCGCTCGGCATTATTCTCCGTCATGTCGCTTGTCACATCGCCCGTCGTTAACCACAAGGTCGTGACCGGGCCCTGAGTTCAGTCGAATGTTGTATAAAATTGATATTTATTGAATGATATTATACAAACAGCAATTTTTATTCCGTTTTGATATAAAGTTTGAACACCTACGTGTAGTTTGTAAAGATATAATAAGTAAATGTACAAGTATCTGTTATTACTTAGGAATCAGATATTTTAATCACATTTTTGTTTATATTCCAAATGCAAAGATTTGAATAAGTTTAGTTTTTAAGCGAGGCGAGTTTTATCAGCCACACTATCATGTAACCCCGAATTCAAATACCTTAGTTCACTACTGCAGAGTAATTGTGATATAGAGAGGGATGTAAGGAGAATAATAAATGTAGCATGGCTAAAGTGGAGACAGGTAACCGGTGTGACGTGCAACAAAATAATGCCACTGAAACTAAAAGGTCAAATATATAAATTTGTCATACGACCAGTCATGCTATATGGGTCGGAATGTTGGGCCACTCAAGCGATAAACAACAAACGTCTCCACTCAGCTGAGATGAGAATGTTGAGATGGATGTGTGGTGTTACAAGAATGGATATTGATATATATATATATATATATATATAGTGAGAAATGAGTACATGGGGGGATCTTTGAAAGTTACACCCGTGACTGAAAAATTGAGAGGAAGAAGATTAAGTAGGTATGGGCATATAATGAGGAGGGATGAGAGTCACGTGACAAAAAGAATGTTAAACTACAAGATGGATGGGTACAAATGTAAAGTAAGACCAAAAAAATGTGGTTGGATTGTGTGAAGGATGATGTGATGATGTGTGGTGCGACAGAAGATGTATGTCAGAATAGAGGAGCGTGGAAGGAAAGGACATATTGTGCCGACCTCAAATAATTGGGATATGGTGAAAGAAAAGAGAGAGTTTTTATGGGAGGGTGTGATTATTAATAACAAATGTTAATTCATATCTCATAAGCATTGTATTGTATTCATATTGTTCAATACGATTTTTTTTATTAAAGTGGAATGACTTAATTTTATAGAATTCAAACGAATCTTATACAATTGTTGAAATAGCTTACTTATAGTTGGGTAGCGTAATGGCTCGCGCACGCGTTCCTAACTCAAAGGACGCGGGTGCGAATCCTAGCCGGAACGCATGCACCACCTAGGCAGTTTTCTGACCTAATGTGCATATTGTTACAATTACCACGTGCTAACAACGGTGAAGGAAAACATTGTGATGAAACCTGCATGGAATAACCGATGTGTTAAACCTGTCCAGCCGCCTTGGACAAGCGTGGCGGGTATATTGTCCATTCCCATTCAATAGTGGGAGACCCAAGCCCAGCAGTGGGACGTTTATGGGCTGTTATTGTTATTGTATTTTACATAGTAAAGAAATAATTTTATATTTTTGTTCGTAATGTTGCTATTAACATAACAAAAAGCCAGATCAATTTAATAATTATTTGAATTAATTGTTGCATGTGTTTAATTCTTCCCTAAGTGTAAAGCTTCAAGCTTAACTCAAATTTGAAATAAAAATTGCGTTATCAATTAAGCGTTATTTAGTTTTAGGAGAATGTTATGTAAATATTGACATAAATTAGTGATAGTTTTAATACTATGTACTTAAACAGGTATCTTTTATTGTTGATACCAGCAGTGAAATAATAATGTACAGAAATATATCAATAAACAGATCAATTTTTAAATTAGTGTTTGTTTTCCTTCTTCCTCATATTGACTTCTAAATACATTTATTCGACGGTCCCGATAAAGTTAAAGTTCTATCCAAAGGAACAAGTATATTATCATATTTATAAATAATACTGAGACGATCGAAAGTAGAGACAGAACATAAAAGTTTTCTAGTAGAAAGGAAACCGACTTCAAGAGTAACTAAAAAGTATAAAATAATATTTTCTATAACATCTTGAATTCGGTGCATTTTCGTATTTTGTTGTTTTTGTTTTTTTAAGTTTTATTGGTACCGACTTCACGACGTCGTGGAAAATATTTATTTTATGCTAATTTTGTTAGTCTTGAAGTCGATTTCAATTTTACTGGAAAACTTTATTTTTCACTTTTAAGGTAAGTATATGTTATCCAATAACAATGAAATGTATACGAAACTTGAAGCGGTAGTTAATGAAACCAACGCAAACACAGTTATCAAAATTGGTTCACAAATAAAAAATTATACCTGAAAAATAAAAATACCACATTTTCTGCCTGATTTTAATGATTTTTCTGCTATGTATTCGGAACCTAAAATCCAATGTAAATATAATTTATATGATAAAATTTTGAAGCTTTGTTGAATCCAATTAAAAAAAATCATCAAAATCGGTAGAGAAACAAAAAGTTATGGCTGAATATAAATAAAGAAAATTACACGACGAATTAAGAAATTCTTCCTTTTTTGAGTCGGTTAAAAAGCGTCAAATGAAGTGAAGAATTATTTACAAAGTACGCTTAAACTTATGTAGTATACACTTGGATTGCGTCTGTGTAATTTATCCACTGAAAACGATTCCACCTTTACCTGTATTAATTCAATTATCTAATACTGTTAGATCTCGTAACGGACTGCGACATGATCCGCTTCCTATTCCAAAATTGGCTTCCTTTAGCTGGCTTCACTCTGAGAGCTCGAGTTTATGTTTTTGGTTCGTCTGAAGCTCAATAGCAATATAATTATCTGCGAGTGAGAAAGAGAAGTATTGTATATCTTTATCTTTAAACATCCTTTTTTGTTCGCATTAAAATATATTATATTTTATGGTATTAGTCTCTGAAAACAGTATCAAGTTATTATTTTAAGATTACTTCAAATAGTACCTCTCTCTCCCTCACTGATAAATATATTACTATTGCACTCCCACAATAGCAACAAATGAGCGCGATGCAAAAGAAATACAGTTGTCCATCTATATCTATAATATTATAAAATTCTAAACTTGCCGTGTCTGTACATTGAAGCTATTTAAAACAAAAAGCAACTGGAATAGACTATATAAACGATGCAGAACATGATGCAAATTCACGTAAAAACTAGTGGACCGATTTGGATGGGATTTTCGCTGATCGACAGCAAATTCTTAGACTTAAAATCTGCGCTACTTATAATCTTGGAAATCATTTAATTTAAACTTATTTTTTATTAAATTTAATTTTTTCTGAGAATGATTTAAATTGGCTAAATTAGAAATTTGAATTCCAGTGTGACTTTTTATTGATCGATAGCAAATTTTATGTAATAAAATGTGGTGATGCGTTATAGAATAATAGGAGTAAGGAACACTCACTTGTTTGCTGGGTTTGCTGGTTCGTATTTTGTAATTTGTATTTTTTCACACGTTAAAGTACTTCAAGCGGTCGCGTAGCACTGGTTCATTTTTTTTGACAGATGCGGAATCGCAGCGCCATAGACATAGTTTTTTCCGTTCCGTTTCTGCGTCTCGTTCGCGGGAGTGTTGTGGCGGATAGGACAGAGAAGGAGAGGACACTGGGAGGATATTAGTACATTTTTTTTTCTTTTCGCGGTATATGGCGCCAACAAAATATGTGATATTTTCTATCCCGAGAATCGCGCAGGAATTTTCCCGCGATCGTTTCGAAGTTGTTAGGATGCATGAAAATTAGCTTATTTATTTTTAAATGCTGTGGTGCTTAGTGCCCCGGGAATCCCGCGGGAATATCAAATCAAGCGTGGACGAAGTCGCGAGCATATGCAAGTTTGCGTATAAAAATAACATTTTTGGTGGGAATATAATGAATGACGTGTGTTGCGCGTGTGTATTCACTGTGAAATTTTAATTTCAAGAACGAGTTATCTGGTTAAAATGAACAATAGTTGTAGGATATTTATGATATAAAAAGCAGTCAATGCTTTTATATGTAAATATTTTTAATTCAAAAAAGAACATAGAATTTATTATCCCGTAAAAATAGTTTCTGCGAATTGCGAAACCAATGTTAATCCAAAAGAAACAGCAAGTAAAGCTCTAGTTTTTAAACAAAGATTCTATCCACACCAATACCTATAGATACCAATCAGACACGGGTACATCAGTTACAAAGCTATGACTTTTTTTTTTAATTAAATGAATTTACTTTTAGCAGAGAATATATATATATATACATAGATTTAATATATGTAATTTAGAAAGTGAAACACAAGTTGAGATAACCCATCCTTGTTACCTTGTTTATCTCGGTTCCAGGCCTAGCCGCGCCATTACGTGACTCTTTGTAATGCAAATAGGCGGGAAAAACAATTTAAATGTTAATTTTTACACACGACAGTCTGCAGAACAAGTCAGGCGAGTTTACCAAATTTAAAAAGCTAGCTTTTGTTTGCGACTTCATTAACGTATACGAAGTTATAAACAGAATACGAGGGTGGGTGACACTGAAAGTTCTTAGAAAATAAAAACTGAGCAAACTAGCAAGTTATTATTTTTATTATATCTTTTCAAAATAGTTTCCATTCACATCAATACGTTGCTGTATTCGATAGAACCACCGAGAAAAGCACTTTGCCCACTTGTCCTTAGGGGTCTTTCGATGGGTTTCTGGAACGCAGCCACTACTTCCTTGGTATGCATAAAATGTTTTCCTCGAAGTTTTTCTTTTATTTTCGGGAATAAATAAAAATCGTAAGGTGCGAGGTCGGGGCTATATGGTGAGTGACCCAGCAATTCCACGTCTGACGACGCCAAATAGTCGATCGTTCGCCCGGCGGTGTGCCAGGAGACGTTATCGTGGTGAAGGAGGATCCTACTGCGAGGTCGTTTCTCTCGAACTTTTTCCAAGACAAGTGGCAAACATTTGTTAGTATACCACTCTGCAGTAACTGACTTTTGATCTTCTAAAACAATTGTCGCATACTGACCGGTCCTTCCGAAGAATGTGTCCACCATCTTTTTTCTTACACTTCGACCTCTCTTCAATTTAGTTGGCAACTCCTCAGAAAGCAACACCCGATTGACTTTTGGTTTCCGGGTCATAGCAATAAATCCAACTTCCATCACCCATAAGTATGACGAACACATCTTTTGAGTCACCTCGTTAAATCTTTGTATCATTTCACGGCACCAATCAACACGACGGAGTTTTTGGGCCTCGGTCAAATAATGAGGTATCCACCGGGCACAAAGCTTCCTAACGGCTAAATGTTTATGGAGGATTTTATGCACTTGACTCATACCGATGCCTAAGCTTATCCGAATATGCTGATAGGTTACTCTTGGATCAGTCTCTATCATACACCGCACAACACTGCTGTTATCTTCAGTCGTCGCCGTAGAAGGCCGTCCCTCACGCAAAGCGTCGTTGAGATTGTTGCGACCACGTTTAAACTCATTAAACCAGTCATAAACAGTGGCCCGAAGAAGGGGCTTCATCGTGAAAGGCCAATCGAAGTCTGTCATAACATTCTTGTTGACTTAAATGACACTGAAATTCATAAAAAAATAAATTCATACTGGCGTGAAACAGACAAATGAATGAAATTAGTACTCAATAATATTAGCAGAGTTCTATTTTCAAAAATTAAATGGTTATTTTTAATTTTATTTTTTAAAAGTGGCCAGTTTTAAAACGATCAGTGTCGCCCTCGTAAGCTAATGTTAAAAACAAACAAAAGGGAAAAACTATTTTAAATGTTGTAACATATTTTGATTACAAGCCCAAATCTGCTTGGAATATGATAATAAAGTAACAAAAATCAGAAATCATTTATTCATAACAAAGTTACACGTCAATTTCTACATCATTAAAATACACATGTCACAAAATAAAATAAAATAAAAATTATGTCATATTGTAGGATATACATATACTCCTCATGATTATAAAAGGTGTGCTCGACTAACCATTTCCTGGGCCGTGTTTTAAATGAGCCGACGGATCATCGTTAATCTTCAACGACGTCGTTGCTAACAACGACAACGACGTGTTGGTGAGCGGGTGTCGAGCCTGGGCTCTTTACCCCGGCTGCAGCTCGGAGGGCGACTACCCTCCGGTATCGTGGTGTGGGAGCCGCCGTAGTGTCGGCGGCTGGTGACTCCATTATCCTACTCGGTAGTTTATTATATATTAGCCGACCCATGACATGCGATAATCTCCCCGATTTCTAAAGTTTGTGTTTTACATGAATCATGTTATTCCTATGGCGAGTGAAGTGCGTATGCACGTCACTATGCTTGGTCAACATAATAGGTTGGGGAAAAAGTCTTTTCGCATATAGTATGTATGAACTTGTAAAATAAGATCTCTTTGGCTACACCATTTGCATCTGGCTGGTTTTGGTATCATTAAATATTTTTAATTTTAAAGAAGACAATTCCAAATTCAAATTAGGAAAATGTGTGATTTTCATTTGTTTTTCTTATTGTTAAAATGACTGAATCTAATGAAGAAATTCGATACATTTTAAAATTTTACTACAAAAAAGGTAAAAATGCACCACAAGCCGTGAAAAAAATTATGATGTTTATGGACCTAATGCAGTATCTGTGAGAGTAGTGCAAATTTGGTTTAAGCGTTTTCAATCCGAAAATTTTAATATCAAAGATGCACGTCGCTCTGGTCGCCCTGTTACGGACAAAATTGATGCCATTTTTGAAAAAGTGGAGCAAGATCGGCATATTAGTAGTTACGAAGTAGCTGGAGAACTGGGAATTGAACACAAAACCGTTTTGGCGCATTTGAAAAAAGCTGGGTACACAAAAAAGCTTGATATTAGGGTGCCTCATGAGCTCACTAAAAGAAACCTAATGAACCGTGTACTCATTTGTGATTCTTTATTACGACGTAATGAAACCGAACCATTTTTGAAGAAGCTGATAACTGATGATGAAAAGTGGATCACGTACGACAACAACGTGCAAAAAACATCGTGGTCAAAGGCCGGTCAGGCTTCACAAACTGTGGCGAAACCCGGGTTAACTCACAACAAGGTGATGCTGTGTGTATGGTGGGATTGGAAGAGCATTATTCATTATGAGCTGTTACCGCCAGGCAGAACCATCGACTCTGAACTGTAATGCGAACAACTGATGAGATTAAAGCAAAAAGTTGAGAGAAAGCGACCGGAATTAATCAACAGAAGGGGTATGGTTTTTCACCGTGATAACGCTAAACCTCACACATCTTTAGCCACTCAGCAAAAATTACGAGAGTTTGGCTGGGAGGTGTTAATGCATCCGCCGTATAGTCCAGATCTTGAAACTTCAGATTTTCACCTGTTTCGGTCTCTGCAGAATTCCTTAGGCAGTGTCAGGTTAATATGACGAGAAGACTGCCAAAAGCACTTGTCGCAGTTTTTTGATCAGAAGCCCCAAATTTTTATAGCGATGGGATCACGTCCCTACCTATAAGATGGCAAAAAGTTATCCAACAAAATGGCACCTACATACTTTAGTCAAATGTAAATAAACTTTATAAAAAAACCTCTTGAATTTTTATATAAAATGCGAAGAAGCTTTTTCCCCAACCTTAAATATTTTGCTTGGAAAGTTTGTGGGCTTAGTTTATCAGCTTCAGCCCTAACCTGATACGTTCAGGAACATGTATGATAATAGTGCGTATTATTGTAGTAAATCATGATATTTTAATATATACATACATATGTAAACGCCTGTTTCCCATGGGGGTAGATAGAGACTAAGGATCTCCACTTGTGGCGATTCTGACAAACTACTTTCGCTTTATCTACTTTCATTAACCTCTTTATACATGCAAATTTATTTGAGATACTTTTTACCTGACTGTTAACACTTCTGCTATTTAATCATGGTGTGTACGTCGCGGTCTACCGGCACCTATTCTACTATTCACAATGCTGTCATATACATGTTTTGTGATTCTATTTACATCTATTCTCTCAACATACCCAAACCACCTAAATATTCCTTTTTCAACTCTTGTTATTGCATCTTCTTTCAATCCATAACATTCCCTTATTACATTGTTCTTTATGATATCATTCATCCTTACCTCACATATGCTTCTTAAAGCTGTCATTTTGATTGCGTTTATACTACTTTCATGCTTCTTCTGCCATAGCCAGCTTTTACTATCATACATTAGTGTTAGTACCAACACATCTTGATGGACAGTCAAGCTTGCCTTTACAGACACTTTCTGGCTTTTCATAAAAGAGTTTAGCGCTCCATTCACCTTATTACAAATAAGGCCTTAATACGATAAGGCCACCTGTTGTATTGCATAAAAAATATTGTAAATATGGTCTGTTTTTGTAATCGTTGTTGTATTTTGGTGTGCAATGAAGTGTTATCTCTCTCTCTCTTATAACCTTCAATTACTCTTTTTTCGATTTCACTGTCATGCTTTCACAACTCACAAGTATATAGGTATCTTCTAGGTAAGCATGCTTCATTCTAGAACCGTGTTATCACTCAACATCAGGTGCAACAACGGTGTAACGCGTACTCATACGAATATAAAAAAATGGATAAACAAAAAGCAGTAGACTAAGGGAAAGACCGGAAAAGTGGGGAATTACGTTCAGCAATGGCTTATAATTGACTGACGATGTAGAAACTAATTTCTATGTGATAAAAACGTAATAAAAATTACATATTTTCATTTGTATTAAAAGAAATTACAAGAATAAAAATAAATATGTACATACATAATTTGTATTTCTCGGCAATTTTTAATTAATTGAATATTGAACGACTAGAGGTTTATCATAACACTAGCTGATGCCCGCGACTTCGTCCACGTGGTGCGGTTTTTTAAATAACCCACGGGAACTCTTTAATTTTCGGGATCAATAGTATACTATATGTTGACCAGGGATATAAGCTACCACCATACAAAATGTCATTTAAATCAGTCCAGTCTTTTCGGAGATTAGCCGGTACAAACAGACAGACAAACAGATAAACAAAGAAACAAAAAAATTTTAAAAATGTAAATTAGTTCTATTTCACTTCTTACATCCCCCTGACTCGATTTTTAGCATTTTTTTCTTTGTACAGAAATTTGACCTCTACAATTTTATTATATATCTGTATATATAATGTATATATATTTCTTCTGTACGTGTGTTGACAGTGAACTCCTCCTAAACGGCTGGACCGATTTTGATGATATTTGTTTTGTGTGTTTGAATGGGTCCCCGGATGGTTTAGATCCACAATCACCTGGAACCGTTTTGGTAGTTTGTGGCGCTGAGATCGGAACCGGTTCTAGATCGGGTTCTAGAATTCTCCTAATCACCTAGATCGATTTTGGTGATTTTGTTTTTATGACATGAAACAAAGTCTTTTAGGAATTCAGAAAATATGGCGGTACGAAGTTTGCCGGGTCAGCTAGTAATATATATATATATGTATGCAATGTTTGTATGTCTGTATGTATATAGATAACACTCAATAAAAAGTACATAAATATGTATGTGACAAGTGCTATTTGTATTTTTTTATTGCATGAGTTAAGCACTCGGTTCACCTGATGGAAAGCGGTTACTGGTTGTAACACCAAAGGTGCTACCAATGTACTGCCATTCTCTAAAGGGAGAACTGGCCACTAATGCCGGAAATTATTAGCCGTATGTAAATATTAGCCGATACTATAACTTTGAAGGTTTGATGATTTTGAAATTCAAAGAAACATAAGAAAAGTCTTTGCAAAAAACAAATTCCTTTTTCTAGGAAAATTACGCGCAATAAAAATATGTTAGGTCATTAAGCCTGTGGAACCCCAAACCTGATGCTTTTTGCAATGTCGCATGACTTTCGTTGCTATGACAGACAAAAATTAATGGTTTTCTAAGTTACAGCCGAATGACATGGTGAAATATGCGTACTTATTCTTAACTTATTTGGAACATCGTATTACACACCCTCACTCAGTGTATATTGTCATCTGTCATTCGTAAGCAGTTTTTACTCGAGGTTAGTATGTGGTTAAACATGTTTTATATCGGTTTAAGTCATGGTAGCATAATGGTTTGCGCACGTGTCCCAAACTCAAAGGGCGCGGATTCGAATCCTGGCCGGAATTGCATGCGTCACTTCGACAGTTTTCTGACCTAATGTGCTTTGTCACAGTTACTACGTGTTAACAACGGCGAAGGAAGACATCTTGATGAAACCTGCACATCGAGATAACCGATATGTTAAACCTGCCAAGCCGCCTTAGACAAGCCCGGCCGGCGGGTATACTGTCCGTTTCCCCGTCTATAGTGGAAAGCCCGTGCCCAGCAGTGGGACGTTTGTATTATTATTATTTATATTAGTTTAAAAATGTCTTATGTATAAGTTGTTGTGGTTCATTTATACGGGCATCGACTTTTCGTTCCATTACCACAAGCTCGAATCTAGAGAGTAAGTAATTTTTCTAACAAAATATGCATATTGATATAATTATGTTGAAAATGTTTACTTTCTTAAAGGTTATTTCCCCACAGATAGTAGTAACTCACATGCGTTGCAGTTTCGTAATTTTTATATGAAATTGTATGGGCAATTTATGCCGTGGACAGATAGTAGGGATGACAATTTAATGCAATGATAATAATATCATTGTATGGCTATAAAATAAAAATATTAAGTTTTTGATATTTTTAACCGACTTTCAAAAGGAGGAGGTTCTCAATTCATCTGTATGTTGTTTTTTTAATATATTGACTAGGTGCCAACCATTGGATAGGGCGCCAACAATGGTATAGTTTACCCTACATAGCAGTATTTATTATACCTGAAAAACTGCTTCCTATCCAGAGCTATAAGACTTATTGGATTGAGACGCACGTGCCATAGACACTAAGATACTATTAAGATTTTTGAGTTACTGTTAGAAAAAAAATTGTGTGTGTGTGTGTGTGCATTTAACACGCAGTAGAAGTGAAACTTCAGAGAATATACTCACAGATAATTCTTCTCTCACTTTTATTAATGTAAATATAATTCCTTTAGCCTACACCCGTCAACATATTATAATTCAAAATAATCTCCTAAGTAACACTTTGAAATTTTCACTGTTTTTGTCTTATGTATATATTATTATGAGTTTTATTTCGGTCCAAATTGCACCTATGTTCAATCATCGGTCTTATTGACTTATTAATCTGTGCTGCACAATGTAAAACTCGTATCTCATTATCTTGGAGGCTTAGTCCCATAGATTTACATGTCTATCTCTTTTTAGTGTGACTTTTTCGTTTCATCGAATTTCAAAACACAACGATTCTAAAGAACATTCACTTCAAAAAACAGAATATGATTTCTATTGATTTCTCTTTGACTATTAAACAAGATTTAACTTTAGAAGCCGTGATATAGAATTATATAATAAATATTAGGTTAACGAGTTCACGACCCCTGTCGTAGTGAAATGATGTTGTTTAGCCTAAAATATTTGTATCACGATTCTTGTACATTTGTCCAACTCCCTGAATAAACCGTAGCCGAGACAAGAACAAAGCTGTGATTTTATCGGGTTGCCTTCTCAGACATAAGCTCTCGATCTAACTAATGTACTTCGCGTGGTAAAGATTACGTGACGCGTTTTATGTACTATTTTAAACATCTCGTAGCCATTTATTTATCTGTCCATCTAGCTAAGTAGTCTAAGTATGACAATCATTTCCCCAAAAACCTCTAAGTTTGTATTAATATATTTTAATAGGAAAGTGTATGTGTTCTCCGCACTCCGCAATAGAACGGTTTAATGAAATCATATAACATATAAAATTAGAACAAATTAAAGGTGATAATTTTTTTTTTTAACTCACACACGCTTTTGTTTATTTTCGTTACTGTGTGTGACATTAATTTAGTGATTTTTATGTTGTAGTGCACCTTAAGAATAACTTATAGTATTATTTTTTATAATTTTAATACTAAACTTATACTAATGTGGAGTGTATCTGTTTCATGTTGGTGTTGTGAGGAAGTGCATGTGCAGTGTGTGCGTTATGTCCATACCTATATATATCTTAACTAGTGCCATGTGTGTTGTTTTTCCTTTCTGTGCCTAGGTTATTAATTTTTAGGCTCTTTGTGTGTCTTGGTTTGTTTGTGAAGTGTGCGTGTAATGCAATGCGGTGGTAGTGCGCGTTGGTATGAGTATTTGTATGAGTTTTGTTGTTAGTTGTGTCTTTGTGACTTTGTGTGGTGTTATAATTTATTGTTTAATTGTTGTGACATGATTTTTTTTTATAATAATATAAAAAAAAATCATGTCACAACAATTAAACAATAAATTATTGTTTGTTTATTTTTTTATTTTTAAATAAATAAAAAAATAAACAAATTAGTTTAGTCTTAGTTTTTAACCGACTTCAAAAAGGAAGACGTTCTCAAATCGTCGTGTAAATATTTATATTTTTTTATGTACGTTCAGCCATAACTTTCTTCTTTCTGAACCGATTGTGATGATTCTTTTTGTGTTCGATTTAGCAAAGCGTATAAATGGTCTCATATAAATTTTATTGCTAGCAGACTTTAGGTTCCGAAGATATAGCAGTAAAATTCCTGACATCAAGCTAATATGTGAAATACTGCGGTTTTTCAGCCATATTTTTTTGTTTCTGAATCGATTTTGGTCGTTAGTTTTACGCTCGCGTCACTATTGTTTCAAAATGATCCCATATGAATTTTATTGGTATGAGATTTTGAATACCGAAGCTATATCAATAAATCCATAAAATCAAGTAAAAAACGTTGTAGCGATTGAGTTCTGTAACTTTTTTTTGTTTCAGAACCAATTTTGGTGATTTTTTTTGCTTTCGATTCAAAGTATCTTCATAGTACTCTGGTATAAATTTCATTGTTATCAGACTTTGAGTTTCGAAGATGTAGCAAAAAATTTGTTATATTCGAGTATAAATGGGTAGTTTTAGAGGTATGTCATTAATAACTTTTTTATTTCTGAAGCGATTTTGATTATTCTACGTGCAATGGATTTACTCTGGCTTCCAAAGACATAGCAGAAAATTACTCAAAATCAAATAGAAAACGTGTTGAAAAATATTGTTAAGTATATAACAATCCTAAAACGAGTAGGTACCTAATTAAGATTAACAACGTGCTGTACTAAACTCGATTAGGACTAGGAAAGCGTACAATGGAAATCGATAACGATAAACAGACCGCGTAAATTGAGTTATGACATCCATCGTATTTAGAATACGTCGACGATTGGAGTTAAGATTCAAAGGAAAATGGTGTCTGTTGACACCAGACGATTGGCGTAATCATTCAACAATACTGTGGACACTAAATGTACGTGAATATTCGAAGTAAATAATAACATGTTTTATTTATTGCCCAAAGCTGGCAAACAGGCGAATGGAAAGATGGAAGATGGTCACCGCCGCCTATAGATGTTTGCAATACTAGAGGAGCTGACAACGCGTTGCTGGCCCCGAAGAAATTTTATAAGGACATTTTGAATAGACCTCCTGTCATAACACCGAGGAAAAACCTCGGCGAGAAGTTCCCTTCAAGTCTTTACTGTACGCATAAACGTTCTAAAGAATCGCTGCATAGTTGAGCGTGGTAGCTCAAGGAAATGAAGATGAACATCCCACCTATGGCAAGCGGTGCGGTGGTGAAAATATGTCCATACGCATTAAAGTGTCTGGCCAAATACTTGGTCTAGTGCCTATAAACCTACCTAGTTTATTTTTTTATTGCAGTAAATAGTAAGTAAACATTTATATACACAAAATTGAATTTAAAATAAACGAGGTCGTACCGTTTATTCAGCCGTTCTCTATACATTGAAGTTTCTTTTTAAGAGATAAAAGTTATTAATTAACCACTTCAAATACAAGAAGATCACGGTTGTTAACAGTCGGAAGAAGAATATAATAAGAAGTTAAAGACTTCTTGAGTTACATTTTTATTGGGCATTCCTTGTGTCTTTTTCCATATTAGTAATATTTTTTGGTTTGTTGTATATTCTATTGTCAAACGATACCTTTAAATTCTTAACGAAATAAGTTCTTTGAAAATAATGACAAAAATTGAGTTAAAAGTACTATGATATCATTGGGACAAGCAATTTTCCAAACACTGACGGGTCGTTGCAGGATTAAATAACCCTCCGTTCATTTATAAAATATGTAATTTGGTATATAATATTTACATAGCTGAAATAAATAATATCTAATATATTATATGATTAGATTTAAAGGGATTAAAATATATACATTTCAGTGACGACTTTTTATCTCTATATGTGTTGTGACATAATAGTTGTCAATCCCAAACTTAAAATCTGGCCTGCCAACCAGTGGGCGAAAAGGTTTGTTTCGCCACACCTCCAATGTCCATTGTATTTGTTTATATCGTTTCTTAATAAATTTACTTTTATGGCTACGTTCCATTAGGGACTCGCAACGACCACGTTCATGACCGCGATTTATCCCGTTCCACTTGCTTGCCGGCCTTACAATCGTAAACACAAGTGGAACGGCTATTCGACCCACCTATTGACATAGGTCGTTGTGAGCGTTGTGTGATCAAAAATGATGACGTCATTAGTGAAGTTTTCGCCACGACCACAACGACCGAGGTCGTCTTGTAGAACGGTTAACTGAGCATTTTGGGCGTTGTGAGCTACTAATGGAACGCCCTGTATGTGTTTTATTGATAAACTTTTATATATTTTTTTATATTTTTATTGATAATTAGATAAGTTGTGAAGGTACCAAAACCAAATATCGATCTGAGTGATTAATAGGCTATTATATTTTATTATTTTGCAAGAAGGCGGGACTCCACAAAATTACTTTGGTCAAACAATTTAAAATTGCAAATATACATATTATAAATATATAACATTTCTTTTAATTGAATGAGTTCATCAGACAGGCAGACAGCCCACCTGATGGAAAGCGGTTACCATCGCCAATAAACATTTATAACAAACACCAAAGGTGCTACCAATGTGCTACTGCTCTTTAAAGGAAGACTGCTAATGTCAGAATACTACTTAAGGTTGTTATGGTGACATACTCTAGACTAGGGATTGTAGTTATCCATACGGGTAAATACCCTACCAAAGGGCTGTGGGTTATTTTGTTGCCTCTAACGATAGGCTGCCCGGCTGCAGGAATTTGTATTCTTTTCCCGTTCCTGCACGGATATTAGATAATATATATTTTCTTATATACAATTAATTACCTGTAATTTTTTGTACCTGTACCTGTAATTAAATTTTAGATCTAAATGTTTATATTTACAAGTTTGTAGCGCTAGATTTATTGTAAAAGGTACTGCAAGCAAAGCAGGGGGGATGCAATCTATACATACATATAATAAAACTGTAGAGGTCGAATTTCTGTACAATGAAAAAAAATGCTAAAAACCGATTCAGGGGGATGTAAGAAGTGAATGAAATTGAACTATTTTAATTTTTTTTTTAATTTTATGTTTCTCTGTTTGTCTGTCTGTTTGTACCGGCTAATTTCCGAAACAATTGGACCGATTTAAATGAAATTTTGTATGGTGGTAGCTTATATCTCTGGTCAACATATAGGAAACTTTTGATCCCGAAATATTAAAGAGTTCCCGTGGGATAGTTAAAAAACCGCACCACACGGACGAAGTCGCGGGCATCAGCTAGTTTG
Source organism: Dendrolimus houi (assembly GCA_039645545.1). Classification (NCBI taxonomy): domain Eukaryota; kingdom Metazoa; phylum Arthropoda; class Insecta; order Lepidoptera; family Lasiocampidae; genus Dendrolimus; species Dendrolimus houi. Next base: position 14,766,419 of record CM077131.1, read on the forward strand.
ACATAAAAATCCATAGTAATAAACAAATGTAAATTTGAGTTTAATTCTTCACAGACTTGCGTATGTATAGTTTTTAAATGCTACATACAAACATGTAAATCTTAAATAATAGAGAAAACCATAAGCTATATAGGTATACTGGAAAATGTCTCGCATCTTCCAGTATTCAAGAATGTAAAGATGTGAGAAAATCACAAATATTTCGTAAATTAATGCAAAGCTGAAGAAAAACATTTTTTATTATACAAACTCAAGTCAGCTGTCAGTTCTGGAGAATCACGCAAAGAATTAATCTTGCGGCTTTAAATTGCCGCCTGGAAATATTTAAGCCTGACTTTTTATGGCTAACTTTAAATTTCAAGCCTTGTAATTTATTATAAGTAGCCTATTTATATGCTTCGTGGTTTGTCCAGTTTCAGGTTATATTATCTTCCGGTCTACTTTTAGGCATTTGTAAAAGTCAGTTCTGCTATCATATGTAGTCATTACAATGTACATAGACATACGTGTATATAACATACATATACATAGATATATATGTATATGAATAGATATTCTTTGGATGTTTGCTTTATCTTAGTGGCTTTCGCATAAATATAAGCCCATAAACGTTCCGCTGCTGGGCTCAAGCCTATTCGTTTTTAAATAAATGGACAGTACACTTTCCACATTTATTCAACGCGGATTGGTGGGTTTCAAACATGTATGTACTGATGTATCAGGAATCCCGACGCGCAATGATGATTTTATTCACCGTCAGCACATCGCAATTGTTATAATACAGTAAATAAAACTGCTTAAGCGGTGAATGCCGACATAGATTGAACAGCACATCATGGTAATGAGATTTGGATGTGTTAACACGACTTAAGAAATTTGGTAATGTATTTTAATAATGTTTTTGTACAAGTATGTACCGTGTTTATCATTCATCATTATTTAGTAACTGCACCATCGTCAGTATTAAAAATCTATCAATGCCTGCCAAGGGTTGCCTGGACTAAATCGTTTCCTAGCAGTAAGGCCGCCCATTGTACTATCTGTTATATTTTTTCTACTTCTGTTTGTCTATGTTTGGTGTACTATAATGGGCCCCGACAGCGAGCCTTACTTTGCAGGTACACAAGAGTTGTACAAACGAAGGAAACACGTAAAAATGTTTAATATCGTATATTATGTGGCTTATAGAATAATATACTTTTTTTTTTACAATATATGACGTCTCTAGCCATAATGTTGGCTCATTCTCTATTCGAAAATATTAGGAATCCTTTTTACAATGAAAACGTCAGAATCCCAAAGAAGCTGTTACAGTACAATAAAGAATTAGATAGTTAGAAAACACTTTATTATACACCAAAACATAGATACATAGAACTAGAAAAATACAAGAGATAGTACAACGGGCGGCCTTATCGCTAAAAAGCCATCTCTTCCAGGCCAGTTTTGGCGGGGATTTATGGATTTTTAATACTGACAGTGGTGCAGTTTATAAGTAATGATAAATGATGAGTATACATAATACATATCAGTACAAAAGGAATATAAATATATATATATATATATATATATATATATATATATATGTATATACACATACGTATACAACACGTATATATGCACACTAGCTGTGCCCGCGACGTCGTCCGCGTGGAATTTGTTTTCAAAAGCCCCCGATATTGAAATATTCTTCATTGGTGCTTCGCTCCTATTAGTCTTAGCGTGATGATATATAGCCTATAGCCTTCCTCGATAAATGGACTATCTAACACTGAAAAAATTTTTCAAATCAGATCATAGTTCCTGAGATTAGCCCGTTCAATCAAACAAACATAGAAACAAACAAACTCTTCAGCTTTATATATTAGTATAAGATGACAATACAAATATACATACATACATATACATAACAATATTAGGAATTATTATACACAATGAGAAGTAATGAACCTGATTTTTAAAACACTGTAAGGATTTGGCTTGTCTTATAGCAAAAGGTAGCTAATTCCAAAGATGCACAGCCTGGACGGTAAAAGAGTTATTGTAAAAACAAGACGTATGTACATGTGTGTTTATTTGTTTGTATTTAGTTGAGGGGCGTAAATTGTGGGAGCGAGATACGTACAGAAATTCGAAGCCTTCCTTGAGGTAAGGAGGACTAATGGGAAGAAACAATATACTATAGAGTAGAGTGAGAATATGAGTATTCCGGCGAAAATTGATGGGTAACCACTTGAGTTTTTTATGGAATTCAAAGACGTGTCATATTTACGTAACCCAAATATGAACCTTATGCAGAAGGTTTGAAGGCGCTCATGTTTATTGTTATATTGTATCTATCTACCTATCTTTAAATAATGGAGATGAAAATCGGATAATTTTTATACCGGAAAATACGATTCGTCGAAGGATACAACTCCAAAATTTACCCCAGCATAGCTGTAAAAAAGGCTCTTATAAAAACATAATACAACTAACTAAACTAAAGTTGTTTATTAGGATCGTAGCAGGTGGGAATCCATCATCTTTACCTACACTAATAGAATGGAATAGAAAATAGATGTAATAATATATGTTATGTGTTGTGTAGCTTTGTAAATGTAATCCGCCAGCAAGGCTTAAAACCGGTTTAAAATTAACCGCTTTTAACCGGTTACCGATTTTAGTCAACTATTTCGTTCGGAGTGCAAATCTTAAAAAGAGTGTTATGGAACCTCCATTAACGGGTTTAGTCCGCAAGAATTATTTTCTCATTCTAAATCTCAACATATGTTTGTGTGCGATTGAATACTTGCTTCACCACATTCCTGCACTTTAAAGGTATGCGAAAAAACCATTCGAAACCGGTTTATTTAACAAAACCTATTTAGCGAACTTTTGTTACCAAAAACTATTTGATTGAGGTTAAAGTTAGAACAAAACCGAAAAGAGATATTCAAACTTTAACCGGTTTTATTTTTTAACTGTCTCCAAACCCTCTCTACTAGTATTTAGGTAGTTCCTAAGTACGAGCAACAGTATTTTTATTTAAAAATAAATGTGTTTTAATATTATTTAACCCTGTTAACAAACGTTTTTATTTTCAAATCTTTATTTTTATACAAGGTTACCGGATAATATTTTTCACATTAATGTATTGGAAAATAGGTAAGTAAATTAACTCTTGAGTTGTTTTCGTCGAATCCGGGTTAAGGCCGCAGATAATTTATGGCTTTCTGTGAATCGTGTCCCACGAGTGACAGGCTCAAAATACCTTGATCCGGTTTTACCCCTATATCGAGATCAGGGCAGGATTTGTTGTTTTTTTTTTGCTGGATGCGCTATTTTCATTTCAGTACATTTTTTTATAAATGAAGGATTGAAATGCCACATTAATATTACAATTTAATCTAAAAAGTCTTATAAGTTTTTTTATTTCATAAAACTAAGACAATATAAACTAATACAATAGAAGGAAACTTAACTTAGTTATATTGTATTCCATCTATAGACACTCAAGACTATAAGTGGAATATTGAGCCTAGGTCACCGTCTGTGGGTAAGATGCCCAAAAAGCTGGCTACGCTTCCTCGCTGGATAATACTATGTAATATGTAACCTAAATTAACTAACAGTATTCATACTAGGAAAGTATCAATTAGGACTTTTTTATTGTCTCTATTAAGGCAAAGATACTTTTTGTTCTGGTGTTCTTTATTAATTGCTATCACACTTCACTTTGGTTTATAGTACCAGCTCAAAAAGTTTTGTCTTTTTGAGCTTTCTTATTCTGCCCGTGTTTTCGAAGAGCTGGATTACCTCTACATTCACATAATGATATTAAATATTTTATTTATTTATTTAAAATCTTTATTTGTATGAAACGTGGATACAAGGACAATAAAGCCGACGCTCATGGGCGCCAGCACACTTCCGAATTAGAAGTGCCTACCTTGGACAATGGATCAATATGGAAGTCCAGCGAGGAAACGTGGCTAACCTTCTGGACACCTTACCCATAGAAAACAGTAGCCTACGCTACAGTATTTTACTTATAGTCTTGATTATAGGTAAAATGCAATATAAGTTATCTTTATTGTATTAGTTTATAATGTCTTAGTATAATAAATTGTATAACTGTTTAATATAAATTATTGTCATTTGTCCGTTTCTTATTTTATTTTAATCTTTAGCGCTATTTTATTTTAATACGCTATATAAAATATACATTTATAACTTGTATCGCATGTACTTGAAGCAAAAGTATAAGTTACATACGAGTATTTTAGACACGTAGTGTTAATAAGTTACGTACGTCCTTAAGTAATAACATGCCCAGATATATCAGACAAGCTTTAATTTTTTTAATCTAGACATATACTAAACTCATCAAAGTACTAACAAATCATAAAACTTGTATAACCCAGTTGAAACCGTACTAAATTCGATCCTACGTGGTTTATTTTTATGGTATTTTGATTTATATATTGTTGATAACTGGATGGAAACTTAACTAACTTAAAAAAAAACAATTAAATACTAAAAATAAAGTAAGTTATAAATGATATAAGTGATTAACAACTACGTAAATGTCAGTATGTGGTGCTGTGAAAAAAAAACCTCTGTTCAGAGTTCATTCCGAATCCTCGCGGTCACCATATTCAAGTTTTAAAAATTTGTAAATTTCCTTTACAAATTTTTCACAATAGAGGAATATATAAGAGGTTGGGGAAAAAGTCTTTTCGCATATAGTATGTATGAACTTGTAATAAGATCTCTTTGGCTATACCATTTGCATCTGGCTGGTTTTGGTATCATTAAACATTTTTAATTTTAAAGAAGATAATTCCAAATTCAAATTAGGAAAATGTGTGATTTTCATTTGTTTTTCTTATTGTTAAAATGAGTGAACCTAATGAAGAAATTCGATACATTTTAAAATTTTACTACAAAAAAGGTAAAAATGCAACATAAGCCGCGAAAAAAAATGTGATGTTTATGGACCTAATGCAGTATCTGTGAGAGTAGCGCAAATTTGGTTTAAGCGTTTTCAATCCGAAAATTTTAATATCAAAGATGCACGTCGCTCTGATCGCCCTGTTACGGACAAAATTGATGCCATTTTTGAAAAAGTGGAGCAAGATCGGCATATTAGTAGTTACGAAGTAGCTGGAGAACTGGGAATTGACCACAAAACCGTTTTGGCACATTTGAAAAAAGCTTGGTACACAAAAAAGCTTGATATTAGGGTGCCTCATGAGCTCACTGAAAGAAACCTAATGAACCGTGTACTCATTTGTGATTCTTTATTACGACGTAATGAAACCGAACCATTTTTGAAGAAGCTGATAACTGATGATGAAAAGTGGATCACGTACGACAAGAACGTGCAAAAAACATCGTGGTCAAAGGCCAGTCAGGCTTCACAAACTGTGGCGAAACCCGGGTTAACTCGCAACAAGGTGATGCTGTGTGTATGGTGGGATTGGAAGGACATTATTCATTATGAGCTGTTATCGCCAGGCAGGACCATCGATTCTGAACTGTACTGCGAACAACTGATGAGATTAAAGCAAAAAGTTGAGAGAAAGCGGCCGGAATTAATCAACAGAAGGGGTATGGTTTTTCACCATGATAACGCTAGACCTCACACATCTTTAGCCACTCAGCAAAAATTACGAGGGTTTGGCTGGGAGGTGTTAATGCATCCGCCGTATAGTCCTGACCTTGCACCTTCAGATTTTCACCTGTTTCCGTCTCTGCAGAATTCCTTAGGCAGTGTCAGGTTAACATCACGAGAGGACTGCCAAAACCACTTGTCGCAGTTTTTTGATCAGAAGCCCCAAAATTTTTATAGCAATGGGATCACGTCCCTCCCTACCTACAAGATGGCAAAAAGTTATCCAACAAAATGGCACCTACATACTTTAGTCAAATTTAAATAAACTATATAAAAAAACCTTTTGAATTTTTATATAAAATCCGTAGATACTTTTTCCCCAACCTAATATTTGTTGAAAATAAAACTGCACGGCAAATAATGACTTTTCAAGTCCGCTCCTGTACCACACTCTGTTTAGCACGCGACCTCACCTCGCGTTAATAATTAATACGCGGCCACCGCAAAGGGATGCATAATTGTTCTATTTGTTTGGAGCAGGGTCGAGGGTCCAGCTATTTGCTCTTGTTATTTATTTATTCTGAAGTGTCACCGTGATGTATGCTCTACCCTTGGTTACAGCTAGATTAGATCCAACCAGTATTGAGTCGTCAACTTTATGATAGCTACTTTTCTGGTCCCTCATCGGATTTTGGGTTTTATTCATATCTGATACAATATAGTATTAAAGCGCGAAAGGATTCAAAAGGGGCGGTTTCGCTAAATCAATAACACGCAAGTAAAAGTAAATGATAAAAATATACACTTTTATTCGCTTCTCTGAGGGTTACAGAAATAATTGCATAGGTATTGATTACGCTAAATCCTCCTCTATTGAATCCTTTCATCAGGCTATAGCCGGAGCCCGCGTGAACAAATGCCTCAAATGACGTTAAGCATTTTTTTTATTTATCTGCGAAAACTTACATTGTATGTAGTAAGTTGCGTCACGTTTCATCCACCAATGTATCATGTATAATTTAGCACAGCTAAAGACAATGGTCAATACATGAACGTTATGCTATGTAAATACAGATAATGGATATATATCGCTATTAGAGCTGCCGGTAAGATTGAGCATTTGTCTATATTATTACGAGTTGCAGGACTGGAATTAAAATGCCGTTGGAATTATTATACAATTTATTAGAACTATACAAACACGTATAACACAGGTACAAGATATAATAACACGCACAAAGTCCGTCACGAAATAGATTACCGAATGTAGTACATACGTCTTGCTTCACTTGTGCTTATCGCTCGATTGCCCTTCCTCAATCGGGCCATTGCTTTATATTGCACAAATTCAAATATGTCTACCCGCCAAGCGTCGACGCAATTTCCCAGAAGTCCTAATCCGCACACCTGCTTAATTATGCCTGTAAACGGCCATAAATGAGTACAATAGGCTGCTCTCCACAATAACTAATAAATAAGTAAACAAAAGAAGACAATCATAAAAGAACTACAATTAGTTCAAATGCCGACAGGTAATAAAGTGTCTACAGGTATGCAGGTGTGAATTTGTCTTTTGTCAACACTAGGTCGTAACAATATCATCAAAAATGTCCAATCTCATAAACGTGGAAATATACCATTTAATAATTATTAGAACATTGATGTGCTCATCACGTAGGCGATAAGAGTTTTGTATATACAGTCTAAGTTAAATTAGGAACAATGAAGAAAACAATATACTACAAGAGTACAACAACTAGTAGTTCTTATTTTGTACTGCCCCCTCACGGCGATTGAGCCATGGGCTCTCGTCAGTGGTGCATCACCCCGTACAACGAGGTAACCGACATAGACGCACCACTCACTTCATTTCAACCCCTACATAACACGTGGTTTGCGTCTGTGTGGTTAATAGTAATGTATCCATTGGAAACTATTCCACCTTTAACCGTATTAATTCGTTTATTTAATATTAAGTTCTCGTAACGCACTGCGACGCGATCAGTTTCCTATTCCAAAATCGGTTTCCCTTGGCCGGCTTCACTCTGAGAGCTCGGGACTCAAACTACTTATTTTATTCGTCTGATCTTTAACCATACTAATTGTGATTGGTCTACGATAAACCCATTTATTATACTGTTAAAATTGAACTGTCGTCTGTGACTTCAAAATTATAGCCAAAATATAAGTGAAAACTATTAATTACACGATGCTTAATTATAAACGACGATTTTTAGACTTTTTGTAATGAAAGATTTCGTCATTATTTTAAATATGGCTTTGCACAACTTTTGTATGCAGCTAGTATGAAGCATGCATGAATAGTCAAATTCGAAATTAATTTTCAAGATGGGCACCAGGTTAATGTCGGCCTCGTGTAACAGAAGCGTCAATCAAATTATAGACCTTTGACTGACTTCAAACGAGGGAGTTTTGTAGCAATTCAAACAGACATACTTACATATTCCACTAATCACTTAAGATATTCAACTTAAACACATATTTCCTACTTAAAAAATGTCAATATCCTAATCCTATAGCTAATGTTTTTTTTATATCTTATTGCAGGAGTTCTGCAGACAGGCAGGCGGCCCACTTGATGGAAAGCGTTTACCATCGCCTATGGACATTTGCAAGGCGCTACAAATGCGCTGCTGCTCTCTTAAGGGAAACTGGAACCTGGTCACTAATATCGGAACACAACTCAAGGTTGTTATGGCGACATACTTTAGACCAGGGGTGGTAGCCATCCAGTCGGGGGAATGCCCTACCACCGGGCTGTGGGTTGTTTTGTCGCCTCTTACGACAGACCGCCAGGCCGCAGGTAATTGTATTCTTTCTCCGTACCTGCACGGATAACAATCATTATTTTTAACTGTATACTAATAATTAAAATTTTATCCTTTACAGCAATAACACGTTGCGAAGCGGTGTACAGAGAATAGGAAGTGAATTTAAATTTTAACATACATGTATGACCTTCAAAAAGTGTCCTGCCAGTGTAACTTGTTTTGAATAAAAACTTTTGACTTTGAATTACCCTTCAAGTCAACCAACTTAGAGTAATAATACATAGAGAGCCAGTTTCCTACAAAATTACATTCAGAATTGAAACACAAAACCAATAGATGTGTTTGTAAGAGCCATGTAATTATCGCTGATACGGATACAAAGGTACAAATAAGGTTGCAAGTAAATAGAGTCTTTCTAACAAGTACAGGACATTGGAACTTGGGGATTAGAGGTCAACACCTTTTCCTTTGTCTTGTCTTGTCTTGTCTTGCGGACTGACAAGACCGACGCGTCGACAAGCGAACTGAGTCTTTTAGTTCCTACGTAAAAGAGCTTCACTTTACTGGCACCTGGGTTCTAAGCATATTAATTCTATACCCACCAATAACTTGACAAGACTCACTTATTAAACAAGATGTAATATCTATGCGAGATTCAAATTATTGTCATTTTTATGAGATATGCATATGTAGTTACGTCGCACAATGCGCATGTTAGAGCCCCTAAGCATGCGTCAGTATCATATGAAAGTATTTCAACACATTACTGAGAATCCTGCCCGGGTATTTGACAAAAGTAACAACAGAAGGCATATAAAAGCTGGAACAACCTACATGAAGAATTTAAAGCCGACAGCGTCTCGCATAGCCGATGCATAAGTAAGTCTACCCGTGTCGGACACCGGTTACGGGAGATTACCCACTCGTTTTATTACAGAATGTATATGTTTTCTTTGTAATATAATTTACTGGTAAGGTATTGTTACGAGCTACAGGATTCGAATTAAAAATGCCGTTGGAACTACTATAGAATTTATTAGAACTGTACAAACACGTATAAAACAAATACAAATAAAACTGGATGCAACCAGTTCACACTGCACGATTCAATACAATTCGACACGCGTAAAGTCCGTCGTCTATATCGCTAATCGAGAGTACTCGAAAACGTTTTACTCGTTTCGTAGTTGTCGCTTGACTGCCCGGCCCTCCATTCGGGCATCGTCTTATACTAACTACACAGTACAAAAAATTTGGCCGCACACACTGAGTTTCTGAGAAATAGTAATTTGCACACCTGTGAACGGCCACAAAGTAGAAAACAATAACAATAAGGATTAATTCGACGCTAATGATGGTTATAAAGCAAATAAAAAGACAATAGCATGTTTTTCTTAATTCCTAATCCGGGAAGACAACAGACTGCGCTTACAATAGGCAGCTGTGCGCTTATCTTTGACAGCATGTAACAGTATTTTTCATTCTAAATTTTTATTTCACAGAAACGTAGATATATTCTTCACCAGAATACATCTATCTCCTTGCGAAATTTAATAAAACCGTGTATCCGTTTAATCTTAATAAAGTAACAAACTAAATAACTTAATAATAACAAACTTAAGTATTTATATTTGCCGGTAGTTGTGATCAATACTCGACTCTTTTCATCATCCCTCGGTTTTATAAGCGAGTGAGCGTAGCTAAGAATAATCCGAAGCCCGGTATCGCTGAAACAGCAATCTGCGGCTATTCAGCTGGATTCTGCAATGAATAATACAGAAAAGAATAACCATCCTCACTTCGGCTTTAATCCGATACACATGTCCAAAACCATTACCTTAGTTTATTTATAGTAAAATATATATTTTTCTATTCTTCCTAAAGTTAAGAACTTTGCTGTTTTCAGTTCACATTTTTTTAATTTACTCGATTTTAATTTAATTATACCTAGATATAAGTTGTTAAAAGTATCCTCCAAGTCAGGTTGCCTGAAAGAGATCGCTACAAGCGATAAGGTCGCCTTTTTTTGGCGTAAAATTTGTAATTGCTTATTTTTTGTGAACAATAAAGTATTTTCTATTCTATTCTATGTCGTAGTAGTGCTCTAGGGTGGTTGTTTTTTTATTTATTGCATGAATTCAGCAGATAGGCAGACCTACGACCCACCTGACGGAAAGCGGTTACCATCGCCTACGGACATTTGTAACACCAAAGGTACTACCAACGTGCTGTCGCTCTCTAGATGGAGACTGTAGCCTGGCCACTAATACAACAAGTCAAGGTTGTTATGGTGGTATACTCTAGACCAGGGATTGCAGCTATACAGACGGGTAAATACCCTACCACTGGGCTGTGGGTTATTTTGTCGCCTCTTACAACATGCCGCCCGGGCGCAGGATATTGTATTCTTTCTCCGTTCCTACACGGATATAATAGTATTATTATTATTGAATAATCATAACTTACAGATAATTATACTTGAAGAAATTAGATCGGCACTCTAATGAAAGAAGCACGTTCAGATTTATATGGGATGTAAACAAACATCTTTTCTTTTCTCTGATATTAACTTTTCCGATCTATGTTCGGCTATTATTATTTTTTTATACACTGTAGCAGGCAAACAGGCGAACGGCCCGCTTGATGAAAGGTGGTTACCGTCGCCTATGGACGTTTGCAACATTGTTGTATGGATCAATAATAATTTTATTAAACAATATATGATTTGTACATCTTCAGAAGAATTATGAGTCTATATTTTAGTTAAAGGTAGTCATTTTTCTAGATACCAACTTCAAAGACACATCATCATTTTAAAATGATATTGCGGTGAAAAGAGGATAACAGATTTTATCTTCCTCTTTTTATCACTAAGTTAAAATTATCAAAAGAAAATAAACCCTTTTTTACTCGTAAGAAAAGTGTCCTATAAACGCTATCAGCAACTGTCCGAATCTCGCGACATTAATCTGATTAAAACAGAGCAAATGGTCGACTTTCGAAGTTTAAAAATGCAGGCAGAAGCTTCGCCTGCCTCATAAAGTACCTGAAACTTAGTGGACTTTTTGGTAGATAATTAAGCCTTTAGTGGATGAACACCCCTCTCGTAAAGGAAGTGACGTCGTAAAAGGCTGCTTGAAAAGTTTATAAAATAAGAAATTAGTTCTTGACGACATAAATTTCTTTCATTATTGACTTTATATTTTAATGTCACACTTTTTAGAGCTTTGACACTTAAATGTAAAAGAAACCTGTATATATACAACATCTCACTGCATCTATGTGTCTATCTCTTTATACCCGTATGTCATCTATAGCTGATTATCTATTACGACTACAGATATAAATTTTTGTACACACGTAGAAGTATAATGTGTCTCTAGCTAAACCTTATATTGCCAAATTTACATATTTCTTTAATGTTGAAAAGGTAAACGAAATAAAAAATAAAATGTTATAATAGAACAGAATCATTTATTTACGGAGATCTGATTTATTATATGTTTACTACACATACGAAGTGGCATCGTTACAACACCAGAGGTATTATCAATGCGCTGCCAGCCTTCAAGACATTTTATGAAAAGCCTTTTTGAAAAAGCCACATGTTGCAGCTCTGTGGGAAAACCTTAGCTCATTCTAAATCCCCACATTGCGTAAGAGAAACGTTCTTAAGTAACGTTGCGGACATGAACCAAGCGGTCCAAGGAAGTGAGAATACACGTCCAGCTGATGGCAAGCAATACGGCGATAAAAAGAAGACGGATATAATAAATAGGACATAAGAATAATGACTGAGTGTGAAAAGTAGCATGATATTGAAAATTCGAAAAGTATTAAATTTAAAATGAATAAGAGGATGTTGTAAGATAATACGAAGGTCGTATAGTGATGTCAGCCACTATATTAAAAGTAAATAGCTCTATAGTAAGAAACATAATATACACCTACAGAGCAAAAACATGAATATGTTCTTGAAAGATATCGCAATATCATTTAGTCTGTACAGTATATGGAAAGAAGTTTTTCCCCCGACAACAGATGCATGTGATAAACGACTGGAGACCTCGATGCCATTGCCTACAAGTGTCACTTCAGTTCCCTCACTTGTTATTAGCTTCACGAATTTCTATTTAGTTATGTGACTTATATGTTGACTTATCTGAGCACAGTCTTTTTTCATTACGAAGCTAGCAAACAGGCAGACGACCCACATAATAGATAATTGGAAGGAATTACCGTGGCCTGTAGATTATTGAAGATAGAAACGAAGCCAACACGATGCCAGCCTGTATATATTATATAGGATAGAAAGGAAGGAATAGGGGTAAAATAATAAAGGAGATAGAGAGATCAGAGAGAAGAAATATAGAGTGAATAAGATAAGCGAGCTGGAATAGGTGGGTGGTGTAAGCAAAATGGGATAAGGCGAGTCCCCCTTGTGGACCATCGAAATTCTCACGCATCGTACGAAACACGCTTAGCCTGGAGCTACATATATATTCTGTGACAAACGTATATTTTTCAAAAGTGGATCTAGTTAAGCAAATCTTATATCTAAATCACAAGATGTAATAATTAAGATATTCATTAAAAATATATGTATAGAATAACCAACAACACGTGTTTTCTAAATATGTTAGATGATAAATCTTAGACTGCGTCCCTGTAAACGTCAGATTCATATTCTGTTAAAAAGCAACAAAGCAACATTCAAATAAAGCCACATTCACATATCCGAATAATTGTGCCGTGTAATCCTTATTTTATCTGTACACATAATCATAGTGAATTTCTAGCGTGTGCTTGAGCGAGATAAGCAAGAGCTACGTGTCACGGCGATGAATATGCTGCGGAGGAGCCCTCATAGCACACATGCGGAAAGCCCAAGTTAGGAACTCCCGCTGCAGCCTTCATATCCGTGATATAAAGGGCAAAAAGCAAAATAATTGTCTAATCTGACATAGTCACGTTTTAAGGAACACTGTAAGTTATTTAGGTAATAAATGTTTAGCCTTGATGCTTCTATTAGATCCTGGTAGAAGGGGTAGGCCTACTATATGTGACTTAGGCTGCCTATCCATTGAAGCGAATCGAGGCTGCAGATCGAAGAAACGGAGAAATATTAAACAACAGGATTGCATAAAAATTGCGTCAATGAACAGGCAACCATTCCCATTGGTTAATATTTCTCCGTTTCTCCGTTCCGCAGCTTCGCTCCGCTTCAATGGACAGGCAGCTAAAGCTGCGGGCTGATATGCGATTCGATGGTCTAATATAAGAGGTGCTAAATTTCACGAAAAATATAGAAAAGAAGTAGGAACCCGGATTCTGGGCTCCGGGGTGAACATTCCAAAGGCAACCGGGATTTAACGATAGGATATAACAATGTATTAATATTTAAAAAACTAAAATGTTTTTATATTTTTCGAACATCATACCTCGTTTGTCATAAAATTTCCTCAAATGTAATTTAGAAGTTCTTGGAAAACAGTAAAAAAGTTTTTGTAACTGAAGTTTTTAATTTATAAGTAATTTGTTTGAACGAACACAAAACTTAAAAGGTATATAAATTTCAAGAACGATTAATATTCAATCAAATAAAGCCTATGACTTACTGAGGAGAAAATAAAAAATAATACTTCCAAACGCTTTTAGTGGAAAAGTTATTTTTGTGACTTAATTTTATTTACTTCTCATTTCTATATTCAACAAACAACGTACTGTGGGATTTGAAACAAAGAGAGCAAATAACAAAATGTATTTGACAACGTAGGTAAAAAAATACGTTTTAATTAAAGAGTATATTATATATTAAATAATATCACGACATTATTTAATATACATTATAGTTTCTCTGCCACAGTCGAATATGTTTTTACATACGGGTGAATTTTTCAAGTAGGCCTAAAGGCCTAGGCCTGAAGGGTTCTAGTTTAGCTTACACTTAGCTATACGGAACTTGTACAATGATGCTGGTAACTCAACATTGTGTTATGTCAGGAGCTGAAACAGCTCTAATTTCCAATACCAGCCTCCATCCGCCATGTTTACCATCATCGAGTTTATTTTAAATACAACGCCAAACATTAATAACAAAAATTAATTGATTAACTCAAAAATCAGTTCACGCCCATATTGTGAGAGCGTGATATCACACCGATGGAGCTGGCCCTAAGAACTATAATATAGGAACATCATGGCTCTACCATGTCTATAATTGTTGCACCGCTATACCTTAGGAGTCGGTTTACCACATTAAATGTTCTTTAAATGTTTCAAAATTTTACTTCACGGCCCAAGTCTCTTTTACCGTTGTAATATTAGCCGGCATTTTGTTTTTGGAAGTGCTATAAATCTTTGTAAGCTCTTATCGGCAAGGTTCAAAAACGAAACGCTCTCAATTCGTGTGAATTTATTTATTTGACACGTAAATCGTACATTTCAGTAGACACCACTCATTTATCTTATTCACTTACAAGGGCGTGACTCGGTCGAGTTTTACATTTTAATTCAGACCGAGTTTGCTGAAGATCCTTACACGACGCGCAAAACTGGGCGTATTATTTATTTCCTTTGCACAAAACATAAGATAAAAAAATCTTAACTATAGGTAGAAAAGCTAGGAGCCTAAACTAGGAAAAAATCCTGTTATTATGGCACTCCTGACTCCTCACCTCCAACTTAAAATATACTCGTAGAAGCCGACACTAATGTATGTAATGTATTATTGTCCTAATAGTCATAGACATTCCTTGATTGTTGAGTACAAATGTTAAGATAGACCAAAAAAGAGATGGATACATTGTGTGAAGGATGATATGATGATTTGTGGTATGACAGAGGAGGTATGTGAGAATAGATGAGTATGGAAGGAAAAGCCATATTGTGCCAACCTTAAATAATTGTGAGAAGGTGAAAGAAAAGAAAGTTATAGATTTTCACATAGGTAAGATAACAAAACATAAGCTTCACCTCCCTGGATATTAGGGTGACAATATGTAGTTATATGTATCTAATCTGATAATTTTAAAGAGTGAAAAAATCTTGAATTCGGTGGAGAGGTGTTTAATTATCGCAGTCAATTTTACAGACAAGGAAACTAAAAAATTGTTTTATGTATAAAAAAATATTATCTTAAAGGTACTTCAATAGACTAGACAGCTATATATATTATCTAATGTATCGCATTATCGGGTTTTAACGCATCTTTACATGCAAATTGTTCGTCGTCTAAAAATTCTTTATTTTCAGCTGTGTTTTAATATGTCGTGGAAATGTCCCGCTTGTCGGTGACATCGCTTCCCTTGATGATTTTTACGGGAATTTTTAATATGCAACGATGTCCCAAATAACCTTGCGTAAACAAGATGCAATGAAAAATTACACGTTGCCTACATTCCCTAGAAAATATTGTAAATATGTTCTGTTTTTGTAATTGTATACTTTGGTATATTGAATAAAAGTATTTGCATGGTTTGCACATTAGCTATGCTTATGATGTCCTTAGCAAGTTTTTATTCTAGTACTAGGATATGCCCGCGACTTCGTCCCCGCTTGAATAGAAATTAAAAAAGAAAGTATGCTATTGTTTTAGTGAAAACTGTGTCGGAATAAGTTAATTTTTATGCACTCGAACAATTACAAATCGCTCCCGAGAATTTTCCAGCGAGACTCCCGGAATAAAAATATCGCACATTTATTACTAAAAATTTGCTAGCGATCAGTGAAAAAATCACATTAGAATTCGATTTTTTTATCTGGCCATTTTAAATCTATCCCAGAAAAAGTCCCGATGGATTCCCCGCACAAAAAGCAGCGCAGATTTTAAGTCTAATAATTTGCTGTCGATCAGCGAGAACCGCATCGAAATCGGCACAGTAGTTCTTACGTGAATCCGGAACAAACAGACAAATTGACAGATAAACAGTCAAACCGACAATCAAACAAGAATTCTAAAACAAAATTTCATCGTGTTCTCCATCGTTTATATAGTGTATTCCAGTTGTATTTTTTAAAAAGCTTCAATGTACAGACGCAGTATTTTTAGAATATTATAGATTAAAGGAAAATCCTTTGGTATACCAAAGGTAAATCTCTAATCTCACTTTTTGATACAGAAAAAATACCACTTATAATCAAAAATAATTATCTGTAACTCATTGAATGTCATTATTGTACCACTTCTTCCAAAATATTTTTTTTGTTGTTAAAGGGGAAGGAGTTACCATACTTTTACCCACCTTTTACTATTTAAAACACATAATGAAAAATTTATTTATTGCCAAAAGCAGACAAATGTAACGTAGACAGCGGGATCGGTAACCCGACGGCACAAACCCACAAGTAATTTTTATACTTACCTGGGGCTCAATTCTACTATCTTATGAAAATCGTCGGACACTATCGTCTCAGTCGTAGTATTGCCTCATTCTCTCTATCTTTACAAATGCTTAAATAATTTATTTCGGCAAACGCCATTTCTGCTAATGGTAACAATTTTTATCTACTATTATTCTGCCACTACGATATCGAAAAGATATTGTGGATTTAGTAGAATACTGTTATGTAAAAGATTTTTAGCTTAGGTAGTGCGGTGTTCTCGCACGCCTACCGCGCCCGTGGCCGTTTCCTATATTATACGAAACAATCACGGTTGCGTGGATATGGACTCCGACCTACACTATGGGAGTTCAAGGCCGGGAATAGACCTTCAATTTCCATAAAAGGGATAATAAATAACAAGATGTTTTATCGGCAAGAGACTTTATTTACTAAACACTCCTATTCAGGGTATCGGGGCACCAATTTACTTCAACTGGTGGTCACTGGTGCAGAAAGCTAGGGTGGTCAGCGCCCATCTGGAGGTCGACGGCCAGCGTGGACCCTATAGCAAAACTGCCATGTCTGGAAGGTAAGGAGAATCTTACCACCATGGAAAAGAGAAAAGACGAGATTCAACTAAAGAATACCACGTACCTGCTATTCACCGGTACACTACACTCAACTAATTACTTTCACTAATTTAAATTATTTAAACATGTCTAAACTCGATGCAGCTCTCGAACAAATGCGGGCCGGTTTTTTATTGGACTTGACTTTATGTTGTTGGTCCGAAGACCTCACAACTTTACCGGGGTTTTCGGGGCGAGTGCCTTTGCGAAGCGAAGGCGCTCGAGCCCGGGGGGCAACTTGCTCGAGGGGGCTCCCTAGGGAGTTTCACCTCGGCTGGACTGTTGCCATGAGAGGGGGATGAATCTAATGATGCCCACCATAGGGCGACACAATGCACTAATTGAGAGCGGGTGACGGGTAATATAAAGCCCGAGAAGAAGGATCCCGGCGGACCGGGATCGGCGGTTCGCGGTGGCCTATACTATCTTACTGCAGTTTCGCAACGTGCTATGGTTGGGAAAGAAGAAACGGCGAAAGAAACTTCCCAGCAACACGCCTAGTATGTCCTATGGAGGGGCTGTGTCTCCTGGCGTCCCTCGCGGGGACGTGGAGAGGTCGTGATTGGTGGCGTCGACGCCGCCGTCTGTGTCTGTCTGTCGGTGCCTGCCAGCCTGCCGTCCTAACCGCGGGCGGGCTGATCCGAGCCAGCCGTTTTGTGATATATGCGGGCCGGTCCGGGGGCCGCCCGTCTTAAATACTGAATGGAGAGGGTCGCGCATGAGGCGAGTCATTTTGGATTCCTCGAATAATGAGCAGCGCTTTTGGACAAGAAACGTGACCAAATATGGCCAAGAAAATCATCGTTGCAAGAAACAACGAAAATGCCTGAAACAGACTGGTAAGATAGCGTTTGTCAAAGATAAACACACAGAGCGTGAAAACTACAACGTTACATACGAATTTTTAGACACTATAGCAATGGAACCTTATTTTGAATATCTTCGCAATGCCCAAGATGTTAAAATAACAGAATTTGCCTCCAGATGACACTATTCCGTCAATATTTTAAGGGACGCTTCAGAGGAAATATATAAAATATCCTACTTATCTACTTCAAGGGAAACACTACAGGGTGTGGAGAAAATGTCTGTCCAAATGGGTGTATTTGGACAGACCTTTTCTCACCTCGGCCTTGTATCCGATACAACAACTAGATATCTACACTAGTACAATGTTCCATTTACTGTGTATATATTATGTTTAGTATTATAACGTTTTAATCATTAATATATTACACAACAAGTTCGCCAGTAACTCAAATATTAATTTAATCACGCGATAGTAATCGATCCGTGCGTCTTATACGTAATTCCGCGGCATACCCTCATTTCGACGCAATAAAAAATATGCATCTATTTGATTGGCGTAAATTGTGTATATTATAAATCGCGACTGACGGACGCGACTGAGAGCCGTGGGTTACGAGGTATCTAGATAAGAAGAGTCCATTGAAGTCTGCACATATAAGTCGTAAGTCACGGATGTTACCTTGAGCGTTTGGACGTCCTAAAGCAATCTGGAGAGTGTGTTACGGTTCTGGTGTGCATATTCTTCGGATGCGTCCGACAGGCGCGTCACGTAATGAGTGGGTACCTTAACAATCGATGCCAGCGTTACTTCAAATTTTTATTCAATATTCCGTATACAGAACAACAGGAATACAGCTCACCTAGTGGTCATCTCCGCATATAAGCAACAATGAACAATTTGCAACATCAGGGCCATTGCCGGTCTCGACAAAGTTTTATGACGACCCCATGTCGTAGCGCAAAGGGGAAACCTCTGCGGAAGTTTCTTACAAGTCGTTATTGTACGCAGAATAAACTTACTAACATTATTATTATTAAAGAGGAAGTTATATAATGCCGAAAATAGACGATTCATTTCTGTTCTTCAATTTTGATAGAAATAAGGCATTGTCAACTTTCTAATTGCTCATTTGTTATTTAATGATGTCTCTTAAATTACGATTATTTACAAGGACAAATCTGTTTAAAGTTTAAAATATTATTATGTTTTATTAAATAACCAGTACAAATACAAAATAACAAAATTTGGAACTTTTAAAATATAATAAAAAACGTAAAAGCAGTTATAAAAATCATTATTAAACCTTTTTTTAACAATTAAGATGGTTTTATTTTATAAATATTTGGGTAGGGTATAGTTATATGGCACATTTAAATATTATGAATAGATCCGAACTTTTTTAATATAGGTTAGAAGGCTAAGACGGGTGCGAAGCGAAGCGGATCCCGCCTTAGCCTTCGTGGTTATTTTTTTTATAACCACCCAAAGTTAATTTTATATATCAAATAATAAATAAATGTGCCGTATAACTATACCGCACCAAAATATTTTGTCCCATTTCTATAAAAATCGAAAGACACAAAAGAATCCGTCTAATTTCGACTTGCCATAAAATACAATAGACATTTTAATTTTATACATTGGGGTAATACAAAGAACATTAGTTGAGTTCGGCTATAAATACCATCCCAAGCACTGTAACTGCAAAGTAAATCGCTTGAGAGACTTAAGACTAACGTGAAATTAACCCCAAACTGCTGTTACAACGATACCTTAGAGAAAGTTCGAATGCAACTAAATAAATGATCCGCAGAATGTAGTTTGCAAATGTACTTAATTGTTCGTTCATATACCGTTATCTACCATATACAATGCATGTATGAAGTTTAGGAATAGTGATCCCAATAATATAACGTGTTAACTTATTCGTTAGTTCCATATCGTTTACTAGATGTCACTAGTATAGTAGTAATTTTACGTACGTACCTAATATCTTTAGAAACAGTAATTTAGTTCTGATACTCTGTTGATGGAAGAAGTATTATTTTTCCCCACCGTTTAAGTATGAAATTGCAGCTTTAAATTTTTGATTTAACCTAAAAAAAATGTTATAAATTATAAAACGTTGTTATAAATTGTAGACGTCTTTCTCTTTTAAAATAACTGTCAAGAGTATATTATATCTTTATTGGCTGAAGTTGGTAAACAGGAACACTGCCCACCTATGACCAATTACTTTATCTTACTATTTTGCCATTACTTGTTCGTCGTCATAGTCATTTGCAACATCAGGGGCGATGCTATGCAATGATGCAGGGGACATGGGGGAGTGAGTGGTAGAATATGGGATAGAATAATGGGTAAGTAAGGTGTATCCGCGTGGGCTCCCGGCGGTGTGGCGGTGTGGGACTGCGTTCCGTGATATATTGGATGACGAACAAACCGATAGCTTTGTTACTTGATACTATTTTTATTTAAATTTAATACAAAAATTAGTGTAAAATATTATTATGTGGCTTCGTGAATACGTGATTGATGTGTGTCGTAAGAATCTTTGTCAGTAATGGCGTCGCTGTCACATTGACCTTTCACGTCATTTAGCGCCATCTAACTCTTTTCACTGGTTTACAATCGTTAAAATGTTGTTTAACACTAACATTAACTAAGAGCTAAATGGCACTTTAACATAAGGTAAATGGATTATGGATCGATGGATGGAGATCGGATAAGGGATAGGATGGGAAAATAGGCCATCGGAATTTTCAAAATGTAGGATTTGATATTTTTCAGAGTTGTATTTTGGGGTTTAGGTACTCTTTAAGAACGATTAACATATAAGGCCCCTGGTACGGAAATTTTATGATGAGTGAAATAATACAAGCGTTAATTCAAAAGCATTAATTTTTTATATACAATTTCGAACTTTAATGCAATTAAATAAGATTTAAAATTACATCCATCAGTTCATATATTGTTACATGCCGTCAAAAATAAGCGCACAGCTGCCTGTTGTAAGCGCAGTTTATTGTCTTCCCGGATTAAGGAATTCTTTTGTGTTTTGAATTTGTAATTAAGAAAAACGTGCTATTGGTTTTCTACTTGTTTTATGACTATCATTAGCGTCGAACTAATCTTTATTGTTATCGCTTTGTGGCCGTTCGCAGGTGTGCAGATTACTATTTCTCGGAAACTCGCGCGCGGCCAATTTCTTTGTACTGTGTAGTGAGTATAAGACAATGCCCGAATGGAGGGGCGGGCAGTTAAGCGACGACTACGAGACAAGTAAGATGTTTGTAGTACTCTCGATTAGCGATATAGACGACGGACTTTACGCGTGTCGAATTGCATTAAATCGTGCAGTGTGAACTGGTTGCATCCAGTTTTATTTGTATTTGTTTTATACGTGTTTGTACAGTTCTAATAAATTCTATAGTAGTTCCAACGGCATTTTTAATTCGACTCCTGTAGCTCGTAACAATATAAAGACATTCATACTTAAGGAGTAAAATCTTTTTAATAGGCTATTGTATTTCCTAGTATTCTTCCATAGATAATATAAAAATTCTAAACATACCATTCACATACGTAAAATAAACCCAATAAGGTCGTTCCTTTTATGGATGTACATGTAAAGAACAAAATACCCTTCTTGGAAGTTCCAAAAGATTTTTATACCTTTTGAAGGCGTTCTTATTTCTTTATTTAATCAACAATTTCCTTTACCGCTTAAAGTGATGGAAAGATTGTGACGGAAAGATTTTTCAGATAAACATCTTTGCTTGGAGATGTTCATTCGGTTTTTATGTTGCCGTTTAACAGAATACTTAAAAAGACAATTTCATGAAAAGGATGCTTTAATATTTTTGTGAAGGATCACTTGCGCGTAATTAAAAAACACATTCTTCAATATCAACCTATACCATGGAAGAAGAATATTAAAGAATGATAATCATCAACAACAAAAAAACGTAATTCGTAACACTCTCAATCACAGTTGGCGCCAGTAGTCCGTTTTTGGTTTTATATAAAACTTCAAGTTTAACGTCTTATTCAAAACATATTTTTAAAACTTAATTCAGTCATAAATTTATAGTAATAAGTAGCTACTTTTCTATTTCGTAAAGGACATTGATCAATTTCTTAGGAGAGTTGGGCTTGATAAAAAATTGTAGGTCTTTACGCTTCCGTCACTACTTTGTAGGGAATTTAAATAATTATCATATACATTAAATAGGTAAATCTTTAAACCAGGTGTAAGAGAAATATAAATTTTTCTAGAGCAATATTTCTTAGAAAAGTATAAATTCAAAGTTAAAACGATCAAAACTAAGTCTGGTAACCAACATTTAATCCGTAGATAAACTAAAATAATCGATCAAACTGTATGCATAAACAGCGATTATTTTATTTTAAACGTCGGTTAAATATCGGTGCACACCAGCATAAATGACGCAGTTCGTTATTAGGTCACACTATGGTAAGCTGACCCTACTTTCATAGATTTAATCTATTTTGCATATAAAAGGTTCGCTACTTCTGGCCACAGTGGCGGCGGTAAAGGTGGTCAGTACATCAGTGGTGTATTTTATTTGTGAAGGCACATATAAGTGAGAATTCAACAGTCCACAACATTTGGAGTTATTGAATATTGAACTGAAGAGTAAAAATGTCAGTAAATAAAAACATAAAAATCAAGATACTAGATACGAAATATACTAATATTATAATATAATACTAGATACAACAACATAAGATATAATATAAGATTTAAAAAAATATTTAGTTAAGGTGTTCATCCGATGTCAGGGTGGACCCTAAAAGGGCAATAGAATAGAATAGAATATAACATACTTTATTGTACAATAACATTTATGAAAGAATACACAAAAACAGCTTAGAATTAAGTACAAATAGGGTGGGCCTTATCGCTGGCAACGATATCTTCCAGACAACCTTGGGATGGAGAGAGAAATTGGAACAAAAGCTAGGGCAGGGTTTAGTTGCACAATATTAATAAAAAAAAATAACTAAAAATACATATTAATATCCTTTCATTTAATTAAAAGGATCTAATTAAGCTTTTCAAGTTAAAAAACTATGTTTTAAATAAATGAAACGTTGATTGAAAGCAGCTTTTTAAAAAGTCTTGAATGGAATCCGAAATGGCTCAACAGATGTTAATGAAAATTTTAAGGACTAAAACAACAATTTTATCTTAGGACCTAAAGGGGCTACTTTTGGAGAATAGTTTAGAGAAATTGGCACGCGTCTAGATATACTGGTAGTTGTAAGACATAGCATAAACTTTCACTTTATTTTAATACGTCTTGTCACATTCAAAATTAAAATCTGATAAAGCGGACGCTGCAGGCCCTTTTTTTAACTAATATCTATTTACCCGCCACTTCATCCGTGGTGGACAAGTACGAAAAATCAAAAAATTATTTTCCTATAATTCAAAATCACACGATATTTCCGACAGAGATAATATATAATATGGTTTTTTTTCTCAAAATTCCCATAAAACTAGGTCTATGTATTGTTACTAAAGACATACGCAACATACATATATACTTAATTCTTATACCAGAGAGTTGCAATAGACACAGTTTGTAAAGTGACGCAGCAAACAAGTCCAAATCACGTTGCGACATAAGAAGACCGCGTCAAAATCGATGTAGTGAATTCTAAGTTAGGAAATCCCGGGAATAGAATACGCATATTTAAAATTTGATTGATCCATTCTTTTAATTTCTATTTTATAAAGCTATAACTTAAGCCGACTCTAGCAAGCTTTATTTAAACAGAACTTAGGCTCCAAAACAAGCATCCTAACGTCTTTGTTACAAAGGGCCTTACCCTCGAAGTTGGGAGGCAATCCGCTTAAACGTTTTTGTGTATAGCAACCGACATACACAAATACCCTAAATGCTTAACTGGAATCTGCTATCTGTGCGTATTTTGGCATTCAATAAACATGTACACATTGATTATTAATAAATAAATTTATTTTTAAGCCATAGTAGCTTACTGACCAACGCACTCTTAAACTCGCGCTTTAAATGACGTAGGTTCAAATCCTGGCTGAGAAGCATACGACACTTAGTCATCTGACCTAATGTGTATATTGCTATAATTTTCATGCCCTCCGTGAAAGAAAGCATCGTCGTGAAACCTTCTCATCGATATAATTGATGTGTCAAACCAACCAATCCGCCTTGGAGAAGCATAGTAGGTATACTAAATTGTCCATTGCCTTAAAATAGAGAGACTAGACTAAAATAGTGAGAGACGTTTATGAGCTTATATTATTACATGTCTTGTATAAGCTTGTTAAAGTCACTAAATTGGACAATGCTGGCAGTTATTTGCTGAAAATTAAAACAAATTAATATTAAGACAGTTTGGCGGGTGTCAAGCATCAGTAATCAGGCAAAAGTGATCGCAGTTATATTCAGCAAGAAAACATAAAGATCCCTAGATCTTTATGTTTAGCATAAAGATCCTTAGATCTTTATGTTTTCTTTTAAGTATAGGTTCCCAATCCTAACCGTTAGGTAACCGTTAACACATCTGTTAAATAACTTAAAGCTTATGTTCGGCCCTTGCCTAGTATAAAGTAGGCAGAACATCGCTTCATAATATTTTGCTGTCTACATTCTTTCTGTGTGAAGCGACGGTCAACATAGCAGAGCCATTACAGCTGATATACAGGCAGCCATTTTGGAGAATGATTCTCTGTCAACGTTTGACGACAAATACAGCGCGTGTTCTCATCCTTTTCTTGGCAAGATTCTCTCAAGTCATTGTGATTACTGGCCGTGCCAAGAATATTTACCATACTTAAACTTTGTACAAAGTGTTAGCTCCAAAGTGGAATTTAGCGCCATGTGCTGTTCCTGTGTGCAACC
This sequence comes from Dendrolimus houi, assembly GCA_039645545.1. Lineage (NCBI taxonomy): Eukaryota > Metazoa > Arthropoda > Insecta > Lepidoptera > Lasiocampidae > Dendrolimus > Dendrolimus houi. The sequence continues at coordinate 14,791,486 of CM077131.1, forward strand.
TGAACCGAGCCAGGAGAGGGCGGATCTCAAGGTTGTTGAAGCTTCTGCTTTCTAGAGCAAGAATCTAGGTCATATCTCTCTCATACAGTCCATAACTATATATAGAACTAGTAAACTACCCGTGGGCTACAGTGCTCCACAGTTTGATACATATATTCCAGTCTCACGACTTCCCCATCCAGACTCTACCTTATTGAGGTAGTCGGTTCTTTTCGCTAAAATGTGTCCTATACTTTATTTAATATCCTATTTTTCTTAAGGATATTTTAATTCCAAACTTTTTTCACTGCTTACTTACCTCTGAAAAATGATGAATATATACACCAATCCCACCTTGGGCCACCACTTCCTAGGAGGTTTAGACGAAAAGTTTAAATTTTAGACAGATCGGTTTAATTCTAGAATATTTTATTAATACCGTTAGACCGTAGAGATCGTAAAATTTATTACAAGAGGCTCGTTAAAACTTAATATATGATGTAAATCCTAAGTGCAATTTAGCACAAACAGAAGGCACTGCCCATTTTGGCTGAATTATTATTTGAACAGTACCACATAAACTAACACAGCTTGGCTCATTTGGGAGTAATTACATGCACAATTTAATGGTTATAATAGTTTATGTGTGCTATTAAAATTAGCAGTAATTTACTAGGTACAGTCTGAATTTCAAAGAGTACTCAAAATTAGTGCCTTTCACAAAGCTTCGTTCATGTATGTAGACGACACGTGCTAAGTAAAAGCTAAAAAACATGTATAAATATATAACTGACGTCCTCTCAGGTTGAGTGCGATAACCCGTGGCCGGCCTACCTCACTACAGCGCAAAATTTCCGGTGTGATTCCTAGTATGGTAATATCGTAAAAGAACTTTCCGTTATTTACCACGGTCGGGATGGTTGGGATCGGCCCCAGAGTTGTCCGTTGTACACCCATAACGCAAGCGTAACTTGCTTAACTTAGGGATGTACAATCTGTAAGTGTGTTTGCCTGCAGATTTATTAAAACCTAACTGAAATGTGTCATAAATATGTATTTACTGTGCAATTTCAACTGGACGTATTGTTAGACAAATTGTTGTTGTATCACAAAACAGCAACTATTTTAAGGCAAAAATTTAGATCTGTTGTATTGAATAATAAAGATTTATTAGCAATTCTTAAGCGAAGTAAACTTTGGCTTGTTCTTCAAAGTAAATGTAATAAACTAAAGTAGTACAACCAATATCAAGCAAGTATTTCTTATTTGCTATTAGCCAAGATGCTATTGATATTTACTCAACATTATTAGTAATATTTATAACAAGTATTTACAACTTACTGGACATTTTAGACTTCGAACATAAAATTGACGGTACTTTCAAATATTTTATTGTATTAAAGCCGTAGGTGAAACGAGGCAAGCACCGTCATTCTATCAACCGCCAGATGCGACGTTCTTCAATAAACTGAGTAATAACTCTTTGTACATTTACTTTGTGGTATTGTTGTTTTATGTTTGAAATGATATAAAGACCTTTTAAATAGCAATTTAATAACTGGGAGGTATGTACGGGGTGGCTATAATGAGGAGGTTGGAGGCCACTGGGCCAAGTCGGGCCCAATCTTTATATCATCTCGGTAATATATGTACATATTATGTAAATATTTTGCTATAAAAGTATTGATAGTAGTTAATAGACTTATTTATTTTCTTGCTTTTGTTATTGCGATATATGTATTTATTCAAATATTTTGCGACGTTTTGAGGTCGCTTAGAATACATATATTCTTGTTTATGATATTACAATATGTTGAAATAAACGAGGCACTAAAGCTTGGGCATATAACAATAATCACCTAACCCCCCGTTTTTGCGTTAGATGACATGCAGCATATTATGAATATTCAATTACAATCAATAATCTTATTGCTTTATATATTGATTAAGTAATCTATAGTTAAATATTCTTAGCAATTTTTTGGATATGACAGTATTGTATCTGTTCCCACCGCTCAGTTCAAAATCGTGTCCTGTCAAATGATTTCCATAACTACCCGCTTTTCGACCCGCGTTGTCCAATCATCTTTCGTAGCCGCCATCTTCCGTTCCTTACGACTATCCTTATCGTACTCACCGTGTGCTGATAATACTGTTCGTCATTACGAGTCAGTCTGCTGTCGACCCTCGTCGCACATAGTCTGCTGTCGACCCTTGTATGACAACCCGCACATCTTTTCGCCACCAATTGCCTGTAAGTGCAGTTATGCCGCGCCGAGTGTGTACATATAATATCAGAAGGAAGGAGACAAGCCAGAAGATTCCGCGTCGGATTATACGCCTCGACGAAAGGCTCTCGTGTGACGACCGTGTAATGTCCTCACGGACAGGGTCGACGTTATTACAAAACGGTTGGCTCGAATCAGCCCGCCCGCGGTTAGGACGGCAGGCTGGCAGGCACCGACAGACAGACAGATGGCGGCGTCTAAGACGCCGCCAATCAAGATCTCTCCACGCCCCCGCGAGGGACGCCAGGAGACATAGCCTCATAGGATAGACTAGGCGTGTTGCTGGGAAGTTTTTTTCGCCGTTTCTTCTCACCCAGCCATAACACGTTGCGAAACGACGGTAAGATAGTGTAGGCCGCCTCGACCCGCCGATCTCGGTCCGCCGAGATCCTTCCCCTCGGGCTTTATATTACCCGTCACCCGTTCTCAATTAGTACATTGTGTCGCCCTCTAGTCGGCATCATTAGATTCATCGGGGGATGAATGAGAGGGGTTTCATGGCAACAGTCCAGCCGAGGTAAAGCCCCCTAGGGAGCTCCCTCGAGCACGTTCTCTCCCGGGCTCGATCGCCTTCGCTTCGCCTCTAACACCCCGGTAAAGTTGTGAGGTCTTTGGACCAACAACATAAAGTCAAGTCCAATAAAAAAAGCCCGAAGATTTAATGCAAGGCTCACGACTTGGTGATCAGCACGCATAGTTAGTGCGGCCCAAAGACACGCAGGTTAGTCTCCCTTCCATCCATACCAGCAATTTTACCACCGCCAATTGGATACTCGTTTAGTTCCTAATACTGGACTGTCGTGTTGACAGTATCTATTTTGATTTCCATATAGACGAAAAAATAACTATTTCCTTAAGCTATTTGGCGCTAAACCTACAAAACAAAAGGTACAATAGACGTAAAGAAAAATGTGTGTAACATTTAGAAGTAGGTAAACATTTCCCATTTCTTTTAGGTACGTTAAATTACCGTAAAATGGATCTGGTGGTTCTAAATTCAGTAAAAACTACACCATTTTTTGTAGCAAAAAAGTACAATATTGAAAGTTCTTATAGCAACACTGAATATACCTGAAATTAGCTATAAAGTGCCAAAAAATTGCATTTTAAAATAACACCTTTTTCTTCTTTTTCATATCTTCATTGTGATATCTGTTACGTATGTGTTAGAAAATTTGCTTTCTAAATTTTATTTAACTAGTAATAGAAGACGATTGTATATTAAAAACATTATTTGGTCTTTGGATCATATATATGTTAAAGGTAAGTATCAGTTGTTGATTACTTTTAATGTTTTTTGATAAATTGAAAAGACATGCAAAATGTGTGCTATTTGGGGTGAATAGGGACGTCACAAGTATGAATAACAATGAATGAGGGGTGAATCGGGATGACAATAAGTTGAATAGGAACGGCTTGTGTATGAATAGGTACAAGTTTGTAGGTTTATCATTAAACAGTTAAAACATTCTTTTAATATTTATGTAGACAGTAATTCGGTAATTACGAGATGTTTTTCTCTAAAACTTTTATTTCGTAATAATTAAAAAAGTTTTATTCTAGTATTTTTGCTATGTATCAGTGGCTAATATTTATATAAACAATTATGTATAATTGTGCTTCTTTTTTAGGTATGCCTCGCGTAAACGTCTCACAAAGTTGAAGGCCTTACAAGAAGTATGATCCCTTAATATTAAAAATTGTAATATAAGCCTATGAAACTGGAAACAATTCTCTAGTTGAAGTAGCTAAACAATTTAACATAAGTAAGTCTGTGTTGTACAGACATTTAACAAGAAAATTGAAAAGTCAAGGAAGACAAAGATGCCTAAACGAAGAAGCACATAAATATATCATAAAATATATTAATATCTGTTCAGAGTTGGGGTATCCACTTGATACCTATGATTTACGGATGTTAATAAAAGGTTATTTAGATATAGTTGGTGTAGATATAAAAAGATTCAACAATAATTTGCCTAGTGTGGTAGTAGTGCCTATTATATAGAAACTTTCTTAAAGCGTCACAATAAAGAAATTCCGTTATAATAATAATTTGAAGTTTGTTTTCTTTAATTTTTATTTTTAATAAAAACTATAAAATCATGAGTATGGTAGAGGGGGGCTTGTTGAGCATAGAGGTAAGTTGGACAATCGAAATATCTCGGAAATTATACATCCTATACAAATTTTGTCAAATAGCAAAAAGATGCGGCCCTAGGAGAAGAATTCATCAGATTACTGTCCACTCGGTGTCCACTCTGACTTATCAATTGAATTACAGACACGGATGGATTCTTTGTTTTGCAACAAAAAAGTAAAAATATTGTTTCAGTTTCAATTTATTCCATACACGTCAAATACCGACCGTTTTTGATGAAATAAGTGTTAAACTTTTATAAAATACAGTTTGATATGTTTTTATTTAATTTTAAGATATAAACATATAAAGAAAATAATATAGGAGTTTCTGTTTTTGTTCCCCAGTTAAATAATACAACAAAGGCTGTCATGAACGAAGAATAGCCTAAATTCTACCGCCAAGGAATTCTGTATCAATCATATTTGAATATGTGAAAAAAAAATAGAAAAGTGTTTCTAGAAGAATTCTTCAGTCAAGTAATGAATGTAGTCAAGATGAGCATGTTAAGCTGGTTTATTGCAAAGCTATGCTGAACTTACCTAACCAATGAGGCAAGTTGATCATGTCTAACATTCTTCACATATACGGCTGTAGCTCTCAAACCTTCATTATTGGAAATTAATATCTGCAGACACTTTTAATCAGGACTTCCGGGTTAATAGGGTAAGCATATATTTTTAGCTTTTTTACTTAAATTGATAAGCTAATTGCATTGTTTCAAATTCAATAAGAATGGTGCCACCAAGACTCAATAATTTTAATCCTGATCTATCAATATATGCAAAAAAAACTGTCATAAAATTGTTCTTAATGTTGGGATTTGTCGCCATTCCCCCATTTTACGGTACTCTTAATGTAACATAAAGAAACAATTTACACTTATACCCAAATAGAAATTGATGGTAAACTAAATAATTACTTACTGGTTTACAACGAAATCATGATCGTAGAAACAAGTAATTACTTTATAACCGGCTTAAAAATAGGTATGTATGTACATGATATTTGATTATTTTTATAAACGAATGCTATATAAACTATAACTAAAGCTTTTCTCGCGGCTTTACTCGCTTTAGTATCTAATCTATAACCCGTGGAAATGATCTCACTTTTCAGGATAAAAATATTCTAAGTAATAAGTTTATCTCCTGTGTTGCAAGTACATAGATACCAATTTTCATAATAATTAGTTTCATTTCAATTATTCAAATTTCTATTATGTGATCTTTAAATCCTTATACCGCGGACACTATCCGATTTTCCGGGATAAAATATCATATAAATCAGTTAGTTCTCAAGACCGCGAAGAAGGAACAAACAAACATACAAACATCTGAAGACAAGCGTGATGCATACATGCTGAGAAGGTATTGGAACGTTTATGGGCTTATTACATACATTGCGGTTTAAGTCCTGGTCAGTAGCTCTGTTTTACTAACCAAATAACGAATTTATAAATCGAGAGCGAAGCCGTAGGCAAAAGCTAGTGTATATAAACCTTCCTTCAAAAATTATCGAACTGAGGATAAAAACCCCTTAAAAATCCCTTGAATGGTTTAGGAGGAATTAGCGGATATACGGAGAGACACAGACGTGGAAAGAGACTTTCTTTTATACTACCTATGTAAAGAAGATACATACATATTACCATGCTTATTTCCTATGGGGTAGGCAGAGATCCTGGATTTCCACTTGCGGCGATCCTGACAAACAACTTTCGCTTCATCTAGTCTCATTAACCTCATCATTTATTTTTCTTTAACACTTCTGCTATTTGATCATGGTGGATACATCGCGGTCTACCGGCACCAACTCTACCATTCACATTGCTGTCATACACTTGTTTTGTGATTCTACTTTCATCCATTACCTTATAATTCCTTTCTAACCTCTTGTTATTTATTACATCTTCTTTCGTTCCACAACGTTTCTTTATCATAGAGTTCCTTATCATATTACTCAACCTAACCTCACATATACTTCGCAAAGCTATAATTTCAACTGTGTTTATCCTACTTTCATGATTCTTCTGCCTGTTGTACTTAAAATTGTGTAGCCTACTTCAGAAATCATAAGAGGACGTCGAACTATAATTTATTCAAAGTTGAATAAAAATAGTATTTGTTGCTCCAATCATAGAGCCCAAAAAGCTATATTATTTTGAAACCGGTTCTTTGTCCTTTCAGCAAACGATTACTAACAATATTACGTATAACACATAATGGATGAGGGACAGTAATCGAGTCCGCTCGGATACTCTTTTGTATTGATTACATCACCTGAAAAAATATGCATATTAAATAGCCTGGAAAATATCTCCGTATTCCCCACCTGAAAAAACATTTAATCATTTTGGCAAATAAATCATATCTGTTTTTTCCTCGAGCGCTTTCAAGCTACCAGCCCGGCTCTTGTTTTTTACCCATCTATTCAGAGTACTTTATCTCTAGGTTACATTTTGCTAAGTTCATTTTATTACACCTGAGATATTTGCTTGTTACATTCAATATAATAGGTTGGGGGAAAAGTCTTTTCGCATATAGTATGTATGAACTTGTAATAAGATCTCTTTGGCTATACCATTTGTATCTGGCTGGTTTTGTTATCACTAAAAAGTTTTAATTTTAAAGAAGACAATTCCAAATTCAAATTAGGAAAATGTGTGATTTTCATTTGTTTTTCTTATTGTTAAAATGAGTGAATCTAATGAAGAAATTCGATACATTTTAAAATTTTACTACAAAAAAGGTAAAAATGCAACACAAGCCGCAAACAAAATTGTGATGTTTATGGACTTAATGCAGTATCTGTGAGAGTAGCGCAAATTTGGTTTAAGCGTTTTCAATCCGGAAATTTTGATATCAAAAATGCACGTTGCTCTGGTCGTCCTGTTACGGACAAAAATGATGCCATTTTTTAAAAAGTGGAGCAAAATCGGCATATTAGTAATTACAATGTAGCTGGAGAACTGGGAATTGACCACAAAATGGTTTTGGCGCATTTGAAAAAAGCTGGGTACACAAAAAAGCTCGATATTTGGGTGCCTCATGAGCTCACTGAAAGAAACCTAATGAACCGTGTACTCATTTGTGATTCTTTATTACGACGTAATGAAACCGAACCATTTTTGAAGAAGCTGATAACTGGTGATGAAAAGTGGATCACGTACGACAAGAACGTCCGAAAAAGATCGTGGTCAGAGGCCGGTCAGGCTTCACAGACTGTGGCGAAGCCCGGATTAACTCACAACAAGGTGATGCTGTGTGTATGGTGGGACTGGAAGGGCATTATTCATTAGGAGCTGTTACCGCCAGGCAGGACAATCGATTCTAAACTGTACTGCGAACAACTGATGAGATTAAAGCAAAAAGTTGAGAGAAAGCGGCCGGAATTAATCAACAGAAGGGGTGTGGTTTTTCACCATGATAACGCTAGACCTCACATAATTTAGCCACTCAGCAAAAATTACGAGAGTTTGGCTGGGAGGTGTTAATGCATCCGCCGTATAGACCTGACCTTGCACCTTCAGATTTTCACCTGTTTCGGTCTCTGCAGAATTCCTTAGGTAGTGTCAGGTTAACATCACGAGAGGACTGCCAAAACCACTTGTCGCAGGTTTTTGATCAGAAGCCCCAAAATTTTTATAGCAATGGGATCACGTTCCTACCTACAAGATGGCAAAAAGTTATCCAACAAAATGGCACCTACATACTTTAGTCAAATGTAAATAAACTTTATAAAAAAAATAATCCCCAACCTAATATTATAGAGGTAAAAACAAAAGATGTTAAAATGTACCACTGTCTAGAAATCAAGAGAGTAGTAAATACATATATAAGGAAAAACTGTAGATAATAAATAGTACTAGTGGTCGCCAGTAGTTGAAATTCGAGCATAATAATTAATTTAAATTTTAAGTTTGAACATTATTAAGGTTCTGTTGACTATTCTATAATCACAGATTTCGCCAAGGCTATACACTGTTAACTTGACTTGAACAATAAACAAAAGAATATATATGCGTGTGTGTGTCAAATACATGGTAGTGTGTGTAATGTTTCTTTTATTGATTTAATGTATAATATAATGCATTATAATATAATGCACTCCTCTATATAAACTATAAGTGTGCGAAATTTCATACTCCTCTGTCCACGCAATTTTCGTAAAAGGGGGTACAAAGTTTTTGCTTCACATGTTAAAATATAGATAATAAAAGCAAATATTACTATAAAATATGTAATAGATTAAGCAGTAGAATCAATCAATTAATCAATCTTTATTTGCAAAAACATAGGTACATAAATTGGTATTATTACATAATATAAAGTTTCCAGTATGTTTGGTCATTATGACGTGCAAATACTTACACTCACTAAATGTCTTGAAGCTATAACCCTACCCTAATGTTTTATTTTACAAGAATTATATATAGTATAAATATAGTTTGTAGAATTGTTTAGGTACAACATTTTGTAAGAACACATTGTAGTAAAATATTTGGCATTAAAAAGAATAAAAGACAAGAAAAACAAAGATAAAGAGATAACAAACAAAAAAAAACAAGTAAAAGACCCCTTACAAGCGTGTCAGGATATATATATATATCCTGACACGCATTATATTATTATGATATATAGATATATATATAAATTAGGGTGGGTTAAAGAAAAATATTTTTTTTTACAAGTAACTCGGTCATATGGGTTGCTTAAAAAAACCTTTAAAAAAATCTCACCAAATATGAGCTCTTATTTTTAATAGGAAGATCCTCCGCATAGCAGTTTTTTATTTTTTTCTCAGTCCAATAGAAAAAAATCATATCTCCGTTAGTAATTGATTTAGCAGCAAAATTCAGTACACTTTTTTGTAGGAAATCGAACGCTTTACAAAAAAGTTTCTTGCATTTTTATCGTAAATGTCACCATTTAACAAATATTGAAGATTAAATTTTGATTATTTTCACACAAATTTCTTTTTTTCTTATGAATTTTATAGTTACACAATAATACTACCTTTGTCATTGTGTTTTTTTTATATTGCACGAGTTTAATAGACAGGTAGACGACCCACTTGATGGAAAGCGGATACCATGCCTATGAATATACATAACAACAAAGGTGCTACTAATGTGCTGCTGCTCTCTAAAGGGAGACTGAAACCTGGCCACTAATGCCGGAACACAACTCAAGGTTGTTATGGCGGCATATTCTAGACAAGGGGTGGTAGCCATCCAGACGGGTAAATAGCCTATCGCCTGGCTGTGGGTTGTCTTGTCGCCTCATACGACAGGCCGCCTGTCTGCAGGAAATTGTATTATTTCTCCGCTCCTGCACGGATAAAACTATATGGCTTTATGGCAAGAAAATAAAAAATGTTAAGTTTTCTTCATGTTTTGAATAAATTAATATGATATAGTATTATTTTTTCGTAATTTTTTTTTCTAATACGCAACTTGTACAATTTACGCAGCTAAATTTCAAGAATGGAACCATTTCTTGAAAGTCATCTCCATCAGACCGTATGTATTTGTGTGGTTAAACAATTGCTTTTAACTAATCGGTCTATCTAGATCAAGTTCGATAGGAAGGTATAACTTTGTATGACGGTTTAAGGAAATCACCCACCCAATATTGGCATCCAGACAATTTATTAAAGATATTAAACAATCTTAATATTTTAATTTTGAAGCTATACGAGAATATTATCTTCATCATTGTATGGCTAGAAAATAAAGATTTCTTAAAAAATAATAGGACATACGTATTTTCTCCTACACACGTAAATTTTATTTTATTGCTAATACACAACTTGTATAGGTTTCGCAGCTAAATGACAAGTAGGGAACTATTCCTTGAACGTCATCTCTATCAGGCCATGTATCCGTTTGTGTGGCATATCTGTAGTTTTCAAAAACGACTAAGCTATTTGAATGAAATTTGACAGGAAGTAGTAAATTTGTAAAATAGTATAGAAAGCTTTAAAAAATTCAACGTGGAGCAAATTGAAAAATGTAAAAAACCTTTTATGTAAGTTACTTTCAACAAGGAATGTTCAGTAGTTTTTTGTAAGACGGTGTGTTTTCAATTAGGTCACATCGTTGACTATTTTGGAGGTTTAACCACTGAACCACAAAATAATTCAAATCTCTAATATCACTAAAATTCACTGACATAATATGTATTCAAGTTTATTTTTATAACAATATCACATTCACATTCCAAACACAATATTATATATCCAAATATTTGCATAAAACATGAAACATAATAAAGGAATTTCATTGGATAGCAAGCGGCACACAGAGGGATGTCGAGTGCTCTCTGTGTTGAAACTCACTAGCCCATAAAAATCGGGGGTTTGTGAAGAATCGAGGATCCTTAAAGCAATGCGAGTGGATGTCCTAATGGGGAGTGGACTCGAGGGCTCTGAAGGCCCCTGTCCACTCCTCGACGTATCTTAATCGGAGGGTCTGTACTTTTAAAAGACTCTCACAAAAGCGTACAAATCTGGTTGTTTAATAACATTTATACATTATTGTTAACTGAAGTCCTGATTTACAGTTTGTATAGCCGATATATATCAGCCAAGAATGTACTTTACTAGTTTTGACAACAATTTATTGTTAAGGAAATTTGCACTAAGGCCGAGATTTGGAATATATATATATTTTTTTTTTAATTTATATGTAGCAGCTATGGCCTAGCCATGACCTTGGACTTAACGACGGGCGACGCCATGACCAACACGACGGTGGTTGGCTCAGACCGCGATAACTCGTGGTATGCTTTACATCTTAATACTTTAATTTTATTATAGCGACTAAGTCGTGGTCAGGCTGTATGTATGCATCTAAAAGGTACAAAAGAAGGCCCACTCATAGATCCTTTTTCAAGCTATTTACATTGTTATTTTAAGCGGGTAATAGACAAGCAGTATATGTTCTTATAACTACACGACTTTCTTTGCTTCTGAAACTTCGCGTACTTAGGGTGACAGAAAGGCGAAAAATAGGGCTGGGCCGTCAATCTATCTGTACTATAAAGTTATGCTTTCTGAATTACGTTCACTGGGTGGTTATCACCTCTAGTATAACATTATTCTGCTACATATAGTACCATGTGAATATTCTATAATTAGTACAGTAAAGCAATATGAGCATTCCTTATTAAATCCACATAACTGGTTATCCGAAACCAAAACCCACCTCGGTTAATATAGGACAGACCTCTGCCGGGCCACATTTAGTTGTAACATGAAATTACATATTGCTTTTGATTGAAGGTATATTCTGCGCTTTTCACAGCAACTAAGAGCGACCGTAAGCTGTCTCTATATTCTTTTATATACATTTCCTATATGCATCTTTGTTATTCAAACCACTATACATGATAAGGGATTTGCTCTCTTCGGAGTTAGTTTAACAATTTTGGAACTGAATAAAACGCCTCAAATAAAACATTACAAACAACATCGTCGTGGTTTCCAAAGACTCCATAGACACTTACATACACAAAATTCTTTGATCAGCCCTTAGTGCTCAATTACATGTATGTACGTTGACCTATAAGTATAAATTATTCTTTTTACCATTACACTACATTACTGCGGTATATATAATAATAACAGTCCATAAACGTTCCACTGCTGTGCTCGGGCCTCCCATTATAGAGGAACAGACATTATACCCGCCACGCTTGTCCAAGGCGGCTTGGCAGGTTTGACACATCGGTTTCATTACAATGTTTTCCTTCACCATCAGCACGTGGTAATTGTAACAATATGCACATCAGGTCAGAAAACTGTGTAAGTGGTGCATCCTTTCCAGCCAGGATTCTCGCCCACGCCCTTTGAGTGTAGGTCACGTGCTCTAACCATTAAGCTACCACGGCGGTATATATGACAGTACATATTCCTGCTAAATTGCATCCATATGAACCCAGTAGCTTTTAAGAAAGACGGCTATGACGTACATAGACAGAAGGATAACAGAATGAACCACGGTCGCCAGGTATGGGTATTTTTCCTAAAAGAGTTAACCTTGTATATAAAAAAATTTAAAGAAGATTAAAATTTTGTCTCTGAGATGTAAAAAATACAGCCTAGCACACATGTATCTAATAATGATAGCAATCTGGATTTCAAATTTCAAATTTCTAAAATTCAATCTATTTTATGAGGATTCTGCTTTTGCTAGTGTCTGTCTACAGCACCCATAGAACATACTATTAATATGCCAAAATCTTGTTTTTCCAGGTACTTTACAACTAAAACTGACAAATATAAACTGATTTGCATAAACCATTAAGTTCACTAGCACGTAAAGTCCAAAATAGACACAGGTAAACATAAACCAATTACCGTATCAACACTTAGAATAATTTTGAAACTTTAATCTCAAACTGGTAGTAACAGCGTTGCTACCTGTCAGCTGCCATAACAGATAACCGAGCCGAAGCGAGATTACAGACAATCAATCTAATTTAACTTCTCAATAGACTCTCCTGAAACTAATCTGCTGTCATAGAAGATGTATTTACAGAATATACTCTCTAAAGACGAGAAGGTACGTATAGGATGAAGCTCACTTGTCGCATGGATCGAGCGACGCGATCTTGAAATTTTTATGTTTTTCATAAAAAAATCCTTTTTGATATACCATGGTCCAGATACGGCACAATTTTCTTCTATATGCAAGATAGAACAGAACAGACATCCTGTTCAATCACTGAATACTAAAAGTAAAATATCACTCTATTAATTTTGCTATCTTCTCTTTCTGCATGAGGTACGGGTCTATGAGAAGGGAAAGAAAGGCAGCAATTTTGAACATACGTCCAGTCAACACTGTCATATAATTACTATTACGCCATGCATATAGCATTTTATTCCAAGATATCAGACTTTGATTTATTGGCCGTGTCATAATACTTCATACTGTAAAAAGTGTATTTAATCTCGCCAATTTCTTTATTGTGCCAGAACTAGTCACGATGAAATAGAAAAAAACCAAATGTATTTAAATTAATAAATAATATATTTTATAGAGGTCTCACGTGACCAAAAGGCTGGTCTGTACTTGGGGCAACGCATCGGCGTTGCCATTCGTCGTGGAATGTTTTCGGCACGTTCTCAACCAATAGCGTTTTAGGATCGTATGTTATTTGTAATTTTTGTTTTATTAGGAAATCGTACTTAATTTGACAATCTTGTTTGGAGCTATACACAGAGTACATTAGTATAATAGAACTATATGAAAAAAAGTGCTCTCTTTGTATAAATAATCTAATAAAATATATAATTTTGAATGTTAAATCCGGAGTTTTCTTACATTACTAAAGACCTTATTTATTTCCAAACACTATGAAAAGTTTTAGTTCCACGGTGGAACAGATATCCGGCGTTGTACTTCTACGTGTTGCTGCTGGATTCGAATTAGGAGAGACCGAAACTCAAAGTTAGTGGTGATTTTTTTTTATTACTATATAAGTTCTCGTTTGACCATTATCTCGCTCGATTTTCAGCGGAGATATGGTCTAAGATCGAGAATGCTTACCTAGAAGGTACCTATTCACACTAGACTTGAAGACACCCAGGTTATAGGTTTCGGGAAAACAGACTCCGGCAGTGAGTTCCACTCCTTTGCGGTGCACATAATGAAGGTGGACTCAAAGCGCTTTGTTCGTATAGGTGGTATGTCCACTATATAGCGGTGCCGCATGCCAGTGCGTCTGGTTGTCCGATGATGGATGATGGAAGGGAGACGGTGGGATAAGATTAAAAAGCTCCAATGCATACTCTCCAAAATGTATCCGATAGAAAACCGACAAGCTGGCAACCCGGCGTCGATGTTCAAGACTTTGTATTTTGTCATTAAATAGCTGGTCGGTGCCTATCAACTTCTTGGCTCTCCGCTCAATCTGTTCTAGTGCCGCAAGTTGATATTTACCTCAGCCATCCCAAAGATGAGAAAGTTTTTACCTTCCACATTTCTAGTACAAGGATCACGTTTCACATATCTCTCTCAATACAATCCATAATTTCGAACCAACATTAGTGTTCCAAGGGGGATACCCCATTCGTGATCAACACACCCAATTCCACTCGACACGGTGCAAATATGTTTCTTGAGCTGTAGTGATGTAAACCCTCTGATAAACATATTTAATCAAAGGCTGTTACTCAATATTTCGATTAGCTACTGAAATTTTCGATAAGTCCAAGTATTATACTTAATAGAAGTGGTTTAAGTTTCGTAAACTATTATTTTGGAAATGGATTATCATTAAATTTTAGATACCCTTTTAGAAGTTTAGTAATGAATTTTATTCATAGCATTTTTTAAGACGAACTTCTATTATTTCCTTTGAAGCCTGAGAAAGACTGCTTTTTATTTAGCGACTAGTGGTCCCGGGAGACGTTGTCCTGCTCTGAAAAAATAAAAATCTAGGACCCGATTCCAGCGCCACTTACCGGGTCTAATTGTGAATCTAAACCACCCCGAGACCGAATAAAATATCATCAAAATTGTAGAACCCGATTCCAGCGTCAAGTATTTTGTTTATATTGAAGGGTTACATTATTGAAGTTTTTATAGAGATCCCTAATTTTTATATGGCCTATATTAATCAAGAATAATGTAACATTCGAATGGTGATAGAATATTTAAAATCGGTCTAGTAGTTTTTGAGTTTATTCATTACATACATATAAAAATACAAATCATTCCTCTTTATAACATTAATATAGATAAAACTGTCCATATTTTTTTTATCAGTAAATATCTTAAAAAATATATTCCAAGTCTGTTAGATTTAATCTATTTCTTTAAAAAAATTGTTCATATCTATACCAAAAGAACTTTCTAACAGTTAAAGCACTCAAATCACAAGCTATTCTTCGCTCGCTTTTAACGTTTCTTGTTCAAATACGTTGATGCTATAAAAGTTGTTTAGCTCCAGCTTTTGTCTAGCGCTTATTTGCTTAAGCATTATTCCTATTCCTGAAAATAAAATATTACATTATTCATAATTTAAAATCTTACAAATTCTACGTAAAAGTCAAGTCAAAGGTATTAAATTTTTCCAACAATGAATAGTAGAAACCGAGTACAAACGGTACATACAAGTACTGGTGGGAATATGTGAGACAGTTGCACTAAAGTGGTCGCTGGAAGGCGTGAATTTGTGAATGCAAATAATAAAGTTGGCCGCCTTTTGGCCCAGTGCCCGACCCCGAAGCGGGTGCATGCGGGCTTAATGCGATTCTAATCATTTATGCATATAATGGTACTGACAGTAATCTGGTTACATGATCCGATATTTATTCATATTTGAGGTCTAATTTTTAGAGTTTGCTTTACGCTTCTACGTACGGTTATTTAACAAGAGCGTCATAAAATTTCTTCGTGGGCGACAAATTTTTAAAACACGTCGCCACTAAATCGTATCACATTTTCCCTCCAACAATTTTACAGTATAAGAAACTTGCGCAAATTAGCACAACAAATTTAATCCGATAGGGGATTGAAGTCATTGATAAACTATTTTAATTAAAAATAATATGAATTACAAGAATTTGTTACATTATTGTTTGGAAATTTTAGATAAATTTTTATATAATATATTTATATACACTATTTTGTACTTAAAGTTTTACATGTTTTAAAATAAAAACAGTAAAAATCAATCGCTTCATCAACCAATTGTTATTTGACAGAGATATTTTATTTGTGTATATAGATATAGGCGATAACACTTTCAAGGATGTAGCAATGAAACGGTTCTTGTAAAGCAATATTTATTTTACATTTAACTTTAAGAGTACATTATCTTTTCAAATACAAAGACTCGTTTAAATTCTAGTCTTACAGATTCGAGTTTCTGTTAGCAGTACAGACTGCACATTTCTTGGAAACTACCAGTAAAAGGCTTGCGGTGGTCTTTAATCGAATTTCAAGAGCAACTTCTTTGTTCAAACTTGTAGAACGTAAGTCTATACAATTTTATTATCATAGTAGTCTGTAGCTTTGCCTCGTCTATGTTACATTAAATTGGAATACAATTTACATTGTCTTTATTGAAAATTTTAAAGGATATGCAGAATAAACTACTACTAAGCATTACAACAATCGAAAATATTTTCAAATTAATGTTTATCACCAGGTTTCGTTCATGTAAATTTCAGATTTGTAATCTAAGAAAACAGTCTTCCTATGTTCATCCCCGGCATAGAAAATACATATCAAATTACTAGATAATAGGTAGTAGGTATATCTAGTGTCAGTTGTGTTAACTACAAATCCCACAAAAACAATTCCATTATCTGGAATAAAAAGACATCCTCTATTCATCTCCATTACAAAAAGGGCATATATGACACATTTCATGAAAGATTGTTTATTCCCAAATCTACGAAAAAGGAACAATCCTTGTTGAAGTGGAACTTCTTTATAATCGTTGTGATTTGAAACTCAATGAAACGAAAAAGCGACACTAAAAAGAGATAAAATCATGAATCTATAAGACTAAGCCTGTGAGAGAATGAAATACAAGTTTTACATTTTGCAGCACAGATTAGAGAGTCTAATTTGGACTGAAGCAAAACTGAGAATAATATTTTTTAGCTTAAAGCAGTGAAAAATTAAAAGTGACACTTAAGAAGTTTATTTTGAATTATAATATGTTGACACGTGTAGGCTAAAGGAATTATATTTATATCATTAAATTTTAGACAAGAATTATCTGTGAGTATATTCTCTGAAGTTTCACTTCTACTGCGTGTGAACTGCACACACACACACACACAATTTTTGACTAAAAATTATATTACTAATTCATCCACCTACGGTCACACTTATATTATGGCGTGCTCAGCAGAGTAGTAACTCGTGGTGTACCAAATCTACGAGTTAGTCGAATTTACCGGTGTGCCTCTTAAGAAAATTGAAAGTGTTGTAAGTTTGTAAGCATAGTTAAAATTGTGGAGTAGAAACTAGAAACTCCATAAATCCCTTAAGATTCGCCCTTTCCTGGATTGGGTCCAGGGTATATAACTCGCAGAAGAATTATTCAGGACGTGGGTTCTACATCAGTATGGAGACTTTTCACATCGTGAAGTAAGGCAAGAACAATAAATGAAACTGTGATATCCAACGATAAAGGGTGTATGCACGGCGTAATATGACAGTGATCAAATGTCGACTGGTGAATGTTCCAAAATGACGATAGATATAAAAATTGGTGGAGCAATGTTTTATATACCTTATACTAGCAAAAATCGAACACATGCATTTTTTTCTATTATATACCTCTTCACATATAATCCAGATACGAATATTCTGTAATTTTTATTAACAAAAGCTTTATAATCTTGTAATGAATCCTTTAAGGTTCAACATTCCTGCTGCTAAATGTCTCATGACACCATAACTACGTACTGCGAGTGTTTTGGTACACATTAAACAACAAAAGTGCCCTAATAAGCAGCGCTTTAACAATTATTTGAAACAATAAACCGTATTGCTATTGTTGGCTTTGTACTAAAACTTTGGTAACTTTTATTACTTAAGACTAAAGCAAAGATAGGAAACGAGTACTCGGTTAATAAGACTCTAAAATTAACTTTTGGTGTTAGAACCTTGCTTTGTAGCTTTCATTAATAAGTTAGTTAAATATTAACAAGCGGGCTTTGTGCGAGTCGGCTGCGTATATAGAAGGATCTCGATAATAATAAGGCTATTAAGCCTTATTCGGTCCAAATTTAAATATAAATTAAGATTCTTAGGAAATTTAATATTCATGTGTAGTTAAGTATCTCGAGTACGTAATAAGTTGGCGGCCAGCGAGGGTCAGCCTCGCTAGTCTGTGAGTGTGTGTCTATGTATTTTAATGTATACCGGTAAACCATGGGTTCTATATGTGTATTTTTATTCCTTCTTCATAGTTCTCATATACGACATAATTAACCATAATAGGGATACATCAAAGACTGGAGATCTACCTGCTCATCGAGATAACCGATATTTGAAATCCGCCATTCCGACTTATAACCGGTTCCTATATCTTACCAACCTTTTATTTGCCTTACAAATGGTTAAATTTAACATAAGCTCCATATAAGTCATTCAAATTTGTACCATTGGTAAGGCGAGTAAATGAATAGTAAGATAATACGAACCGGCCATTAAACAAGAGTAGTCGATATACCATCCGTTTCCCTACAATAATAAGGCCCAACTACAGCGTGATATTTACAGGCTAAAATTTTATTATGCAACACGATATAGACAGATACTTCGTGTTGCATATTAAAATGCTAAGTTTTAATATAAAACCAGAAGTTAACAAGCCTGACATCAGTCGACATAAAGCTCACGGACCACAATTTAAATAACGGGATAGCACGCTTTGCAGTCAAAGTGGAAAACTCTTTTGCCAGAAGAAATTATTCATTAGCCTCCGCGGCAACGAGCCGAGACGAAGCTGTTACAATGCGCTACTGATACAATGAATAAATAAATCCCTTTCAGTAACATCAGTCGTCACAGAAGGCTCATTTTCAAATTATTCGTATTTGATTTTTATCGATCTACCAGTAAAATTCGACGTAATTCTACGAAAACGAATTATGAAAGAAGTTTTTTTTTATTTATTATTGCAGGAGTACAGCAGACAGGCATACGGCCCACTTGATGGAAAGTGGTTACCATCGCTTATGGACATTTGCAACATCAAGCTGCTGCTGGACTGCTCTCTTAAGGGAGACTGGAACCTGGTCACTAATGCCAGAACACAACTCAAGGTTGTTGTAGCGACATACTTTAGACTAGGGGTGGTAGCCATCCGGTCGGGCAAATGCCCTACACCTGGCTGTGGGTGGGTTGTTCTGTCGCCTCTAACGACAGGCGGCCCGGCCGCAGTAAATTGTATTATTTCTCCGTTCCTGGACGTATAGAAGTTATTCACTGAAACTTCTACTACAATTCTTCTGCAAGTATAATGCCCGTTTGTTCCCCAAAATGTTCTTTTCATCTCGCATGTCTACGTTTGTTGACGACAGTGAACGTACTGAGTATTTGTTCAACTACAACCATGTTTAACTTACACAAAGTAAACACATCCTTCTACAACAAAACACAAGAGTTTCCAGCAAATATTGTTTTAATACCAACCATATGTAAACTGAAATAACATTAAAAGTCTATGCATGAAATGTACTTAGTTACTGAGTGCAACATTTACAGCCTTAAAGACGCTGAAAGTTTATTATTGTATACGTCCTAAAACTTTGCCATAGTGTTTCATCTCTAAGAAAGTTATACGAATAATGCATTGGGCTTGTAGTTGCATTTGCTGGAAATATACAAGGCGAAAAAGATGCTGTCCAGATCGTTGTTTATAAATTCAGCCCATAAACGTTCCCTTACTAACATGCCTGAGGGCATAACGTTTTTGAAACACGGATTAATAAATGGGCTAAAGCGGCCGCTTTTGGATGATAGCGTAGTGAAATTGACACGTTTCTAGATATACTGATAGGAGTAAGGCACAGCATAAGGTTTCAAATTATTTCGATACTTGTCATTGATGTACGAATCAGCAAAATTGGCCGCTTTAGGCCCCCAGATTTCGCGATCAATCGCAAATATCGATGTGCAGTTTTCCTCACAATCATTTTCTTGATCGTTAGCAAGTGGTACCTACTTGCAGTAATTCGCACATAAGACAAACAACTGCCTTAGCGGGATATAGATGTTTACCCTCCGCTAATAATTGAAACCACGCGTTTCACATGACATGTAATAAACTTAGCTATCAGTGGCGTCGACATCATACAACTCAATATCTCATAGCCTACTTTTAAGAAACTAGCGACTAGCGACCAAAAGGTCGAAAGCCCCATGCATTCATTGGCGTTTACGCGTTCTGTTCAAACATATTATTACTAGTATCTCTATAAATTAACTAACGACCAAATGGTTGAAAGCGCTATGCATTTATTACTATATTACAATCTCTTACGCTCGGCAGTTTTTTACACGTATTGGATGAAATAGCAACTTATAACCCGATCGGGCACCGGCTTTTTTTTTTCAAAATATGCGGTAAGATTGCAAAATTAAAAGTACAAAATATAATAATAAAATAAATACACCGCGAGTTAAAGATTTTTTTCAACAGCGGTGTAGTCGGCGTTTGCATCATACGGTATGTTTATTGAACCGGCTTACCCTAGCCGAATTTTCACCCGACACCACTGTTAGCTACCGAGCCATAACGACTTTGTTTTTCGTCAATCGCTGACCACTATTGGACGTAGACCTCGTCACGTTTGCTCTAAATACATATTATATGTACCTGTCTGCTACTTTCTTCATCTACTTTTAACCCACGACGTCGTAAGTCAACGGTTCACTGAAACGATGGGCCAAATACTGAAAATGAATGAAATGACAAATCAGAAGTATGTCATTCCGCCTTATATTTAATTCGATTGTAATACGTATAACAGACTTACAAATGAATAATATTATTTTTGTTATAAAAAGAAATCATTTTTCGCGTATACACGCGACATAGTACGTTACTTTTGCCGCGTTCGGTCCGCACAATTCATTGTTATTACATTGATATACGGCACCATATTTTATGGGGAAAAGTAAATGAGTTGTTACGATAAGTAAAGTTATAAAAATCATACACTAACATTTATCATCATCATTTTGTAAACTCGCTTGAAGTATGCAATTATTATTGTCAATATTATTGTGTATTCTGTGTTGTGTAAATATAATTACAGCCCAACCTTGCGATTCACAGAATAATGGTTCGTGGAAAACAATTTTCGAAAGCATTCCGCGTATTTCTCGTTAATTTATTTTAACCCTCTCGGCCTGGATTTATTTTAGTTACCGATAGCGATCTGCCATTAAATTGGCCATGTCACTGGAGCGACGATGGGTTTGTGCCGTTCGTTTTTAATTTTTATTCAATGAGTAAGTCCTTTTTCGTTATAGCTAATTTCATTAACTGCCCTTTAAAGTGATTTGATTTACAATTAGAATCATAATTGTTAAACCTATCTTTTCTTTTGATTGGCCTTTTTTTCAATTCCTCCAATTATGTAGTAAAGAATTTTGTCCTTTTTGGGCAATTCTCCTGACCGCATTATTCTCCGCAAATAAGTTTTTGTAAACTGGTGCTTGTTTATTCATTTTTGGTGCAAAATCACTCCTTGATACTGATTGTTATCAACAAGACACTTGAATTTAAGAAATTCTTAAGAAGATATTAGATTTCAAATTAAACGTGGATGAGCTTGTGAGATTCACCCTTTTACGTAAATAAAAAAAAAAATTCGATTTTGCTAGCTGAGAAATCTATAATATTTTAAAATTCTGCCGTGTCTGTATATTCAAGCTATTTAAAAAAAAATACTGGAATAGACTATACAAACGATGGTGAACAAGATGCAATTTTTTTTAGATTTCTTGTCTGTTTATCCGGTATTCACGTAAAAACTACGAGGCCGATTTCGATCCGGTTTTCGCTTATCGACAGTAAATTCTTAGACTTAAAATCTGCACTACTTTTGATTCTGGGAATCCCGCGGAAATTTTCCCGGGAGCAGCTTGAAGTTGTTCGGATGTATAAAAATTAGCTTATTCCGACACAGTTTCCACTAAAACGATAGTTTACATTACATTATTAAATGCTGCAATACTTTGTGTCTCGGGAATCCCGAGAGAATTTCAAGTCAAGCGTAGACAAAGTCGCGGGCATTTACTACTATTTGATATTTTTTTCTTAAAAATTAATTTTTGTGAGATACAGATTCCAAGTTTTCCTTTATTATTGCGAAGCTGATAAACAGGCAGATGGCCCAGCTCATGGAAAGTGGTTAGCGTCACCTATATACGTTTACAACGCCAGGGGCGGAGCCAACACGTTGCCAACGTATAGGATGTGATATGGGGTTGATAAATAAGTAGTGGTAGCGTAATGACTAGCGTACGCGTCCCAAACTCAAAAATCGCGGGGTCGAATCCTGGCCGGAATGCATGCACCACTTAGGCAGTTTTCTGACATAATATGAGCTGCTGACAGTGGGATGTTATTATTATTATAATGTATGTCTTTGAAGACCACGGGCCAACACGTAGAGGCCCCTTGATAAATTTGATGTAAATGTGGCGTGACACTGTCTGACGATTATTCCTGTCTACACCATATAATAATGCACCCAAGGACAAACCCCAGCCAGTGTAGGACTATTGTGGGAAATGAGAACAAAAAGTAGCGGGCTATTGGGGTGAACTGCTAGTGGTACTAGGGGTCTGGGAATATGGGGACTATGGCATCTGCCCGTCACAATGTTATTATTATTTAACTTTATTATTTCATTTTATTATATGGGATTGGAATAAGGGGAATATTATGGGGATGGTATAAGGAAGATGGGACAGGGAATGATGGGGATGTCGGCTATCGGAACTCTCAAGCATCACACGAGACATGATTAGCTCAATGCTAACCGTTTGACGTCGATATTTTGTCAGAGCATGGTATCTCAGAGATCGAGCCGGCGGCGCTCAAAGCTGTAATTAAGATAATGATTCCAGCATGACTCTACCATGTAGAGTTATTGTTTTTTAATAATGACTAGATTTGCGTTTGATTGACATTGCGCCTTGTTCACGCGAGACTTGAAGACACCTAGATTGTATTCTTCAGGAAAAACAGACGACGGTAAAGAGTTCCAGTCTTCAGCGGTGCGTATGATAAAAGTGGAAGCATAGCGTTCCGTACACTTTGTTCGTATTTCCACCATATACCGGTGGCGTGAGCGCGTACGTCTGCTTATTCAGTGGTAAAATGGTGAGGGTGGAACCAACATGTAATTCCGTGACACACTTCCCGAAGTGTATCCTATACAATACCGACAAACTAGCGACTTCACGTCGATGATTTAAGCTCTGAAGCCTCTCGTCGAATAGTCGTTAATATAACAATAGTTAACACGAGTAAAGCTAAATGTAATAAGAATATAAATCCTTTATTTCTGCCGTTTGAAACAGGACAGACACTTAAAACTAGTGAAAGACGAAATAATGTTCAGCGTCTATTACGTAGACGTTTTAAATAACCTAAGATTAGTCTAGACATTTCTTTGTTAAATTATAGTCTGAGCTACCAAGGTAAGAGGAACCCCTTTTACCTTTCTATGAATAAAGCTATCAGATACGTCTTACCCTCCTATTTTATCACTTTACAAAGGTGGAAACTACACTCCCCTATCCACGATTCCCTCGTTCTCTGGGGAATAGTCCACGTCTACAGCCGCAAGTAAAATGGTTACAGAGCGACTACGTTGAGTAGGGTGAAATCTAATACTAGAAATTCAAGCTGCAAGTAATATACAATTCACGTGGATTTATGTATTAGTTTAGTTGCATTTTGTTCCGAGATTCACGAAAATACATTATACTTATATATATATACATATTGCTTGATTTACTTTGTCATCTATACACAATATCTGTTAAGTTAATGTTGTTATAAAAAATAATAAAAAAGCCTTTTGTTTCTTACATTCTTACCATCAATATAATAACATATTAAGAAAGTATATGTTAATAAATTCGAAAAAGGCTGGACCGATTTTCATGAAATATTGTGTGTCTGTTTGAGTGGATATCCCTAGATGGTTTCAATTCACAATTAGAACCGGTGGGTGGCGCTGCAATCGGGTTTTAGATTTTTTTTATTTTTTCAGGGCAGGACAACGTTTGTCGGGCCTAGTACAATAGTGTAATAGAGAAAATTTAATTGTACAAAACCTAGCACTTAGGTTCCAATGATTGTCTGATTTTTCAGATTTAAAGCGATTGATGAGTGTTGTACACAAAGGGCATCATTTCATAGAACAAAGATCGTGTCTAACCTTTAAAGAGCGTGATCCAAGAGAACTAGCAAGAAAGAATAATTTGACATATCTGTACTACAGCTATTCTGGTGTGTTGGAAAATTGCTGTTTAGAGTTTTTCACTAGACCTGTAGGACGCAGGGTAAGAACTTTAAATACAAGTTTCTCAATTGCATGTAGTACCTAGGGTAAATTAAAATTAAACCACAACTTGGGCAAAATTGAGTTACATGCATAGAATAGATTCAAATCGCATGTATTAAAATGCTCAAAAGATTTAAAAGTTACTTACATACATTCTAACTTATTTTTATTTTATTAAACAATACATATAAATAATCAGTTATCGTTGGTTGTTATAGAATAGACAGCTGCTTATGCACATTTCAATAAATCTTAAAACAGTAATTCTATTAGTTTGTGCCGGCTTTCATACATATTGATTTTAAAAAAATATAATTAAAACCTCGTCATAATTTTATCTATGTTCTTATACAAATATATTTTAGTGTACACAAACAAAAAACAAAATGATGATGGAACTCTAAAAAATATAATTATATGAAGTGATAATATCCAATCATAGAATATGTACCTACAGTACAGTAAAATAGGTAGCTAAACAACCTTTCCTATCCACCCTTTGCCCTGTAACCGTAAACAATGAAAGTAAAATGTATTTGCTCACCTGTCTAGACTGTCTGCCTTTGACTATTATAAATACTATTAGGTATGCTTTTAAGAAAATATGCTCAGTACTGCACTACAATATTTTCTGATGGTTAGTATTGGGGCTAGCTCGGAAGTTAAAATCTTCTTACTCTGCAAATCAGACTTCTCGTACATAAATGTCTAATTACTTACTTTACTTTTTCGTATTATTGCAATGTAATTATTTCTATTGTGTATTAAATAATTATTACATTAAACATTAATGAATAAAATGTTGTAATTATATTGTCATATATGATAGGTATTGATATAATACATTGTAGTTACTAAGAGTAATTATACTAATAGTTTTCTTATACATAAATTATGCGAAGTTTTACAAAGTAATATTATAATTACAGTTCGTGGGAACAAGTATAAGATTGTTCTAATTTTGTTTTTAGTCTGGGTATTTGTATAAAGCTTCCAAGGGATTTATGAAACCTCGAATATACAATTACTACATTAGTAAATAATTAACCAAAAATTAAACTACATTTTTATCTAATTAAGCGTAGTCACATTTTTACAATGATAGTTAATTTTATCCTTGCAGGAACGGAGAAAGAATACAACTTCCTGCAGTCGGGCGGCCTGTCGTAAGAAGCGATAAAATTTACCCGTCTGGATGGCTACCATCCATGGTTTAGAGTATGCCGCCATAACAACTTTGAGTTGTGTTCCGGCATTAGTGGCCAGGTTCCAGTCTCCCTTTAGAGAGCGGCAGCACATTGGTAGCACCTTTGGTGTTACAAATGTCTATAGGCAATATAACCGCTTTCCATCAGGTGGGCCATCTGCCTGTCTACTGAACTCATGCCATAAAAAAAGTTCATCTGAGTTAGAATATAAAATACCCTTCATAATATGCTACAGTGTCTTTCAACGGACGTTATACATATACCTAATATAATGTAAGCTTTTTTTCAACTAATTAATAAAAGTTCGAATTCAATTAATAAACGTTTTTGACTGAATTTGATTTTTTTAATGAGTTAGTTTAAAAAATCAATTATAATTTTTAAATAAATTGTTAACCAAGTTTTGGCTTACGCAATATAAGCTTAAATATTATATAAATTATTAAATACCTATTGTTTAATATAAGTAGTGACGTAACGTAACGTCCCGGCCACGACTTTGGGCTTAACGACGAGTGGTGCGACGCGACGGAGGTTGTCGCCAGCATAACGACCTGTGAGATGGTTCATACATCTTAAGGCTCCGGTGGCCGCAAAAGATCAAAAGTTAGTTCGTTAGCATTTGCAGGGTGCAAACAAAACAACTTTTCGTTGGTATTTATCAATCAATAATTTACCAAAAAAGGTATTCATAAATCTTCACGATATAAGATGAAACGTGTTTTTTTTTGTAATTTGTCTAGAGTTATTTTAAGTTAAGAAAAAAATCATCAAATCACCTCCAACGTATTGACATGAAACCATTTCACTCCTGCATTTTTTATCAAAATGGGATAAAGATATATATATATATATATATATATATATATATATATATATCTTTATAAAGGGGAGATCAATAATTTGGTTTTATTATCTCCTTAAACACTACTTTATCGCCCAATCAAAAATCAGTACTGAGAAGTACTCAAGGACGTTGGCGTTGCTACAAACCTTTGTACTTTTATTTTTGTCGCTCGTCATGTCGCTTAGCGCCCACATCGACAAAGTCGTGGCCGGACTGTAATACTGATGAACCTTTAATAGCATACAAATTGTGGATTTCCGTTGTAATAGGCTACGTTCTAAAAAAAGGTCTATGGCATAATGAGCCCTAATGGGGAAACCTTGTTCTTAGAAAACATATAAAATACGTGTATAGAATAAGATTAAATGAAAACATGTTCTTGAAAATATTGTTTTTTTGCTTTTCTCAATACATATTTTGATGAAGTTTGATTCTTTCCACCGAATATACTTTTAATCGACTTAAATTTTCGTAGCTTCTCAATTTTACCTAAATATGTAGTTATGTTCAGCTTTAACTTTTATTTCTGAACGGATTTTGACAATTCTTTTTGCGTTAGATTCAATAAAGCTTTAAAATGTTTCCATATATATTTTATTGAACTTTGGATTCTGAAGATATTGCAGAAAATTCATTAAAATCGGTCAGAAACGTCTACATTTTGCGGTTTTTAGTCATATATATATATATATATATATATATATATATATATATATATATATATATATATATATATATATATATATATCTTGAAGTCGATCTTTCTCAAACCCACCAATCAGCCTTAGACAAACATGGCGAGTATACACTTAATTTCTCTGAATATAGTAATGCTCGAGCCGAACAGGGGTTGTATATGGGCTGATCTTTATATATAAAAATTCGACTTCTGTATGTTTTCGGCCTCAAAACTCGAAAAATAGTCAATGGATTGACTTGAAATCGTAATGCAGCGCATTAGTTTCTATAGATACCATTTAATTGATCTCAATAAAGATTAGTATACTTATACATACAGAAATATTTGATCACAGAAAATATTTTCGTGCCATCTCCTTTTCTATCACTCGCCAATAGGTGCTGCTGCAGCGCATTGAATTCTATACCGTTCAGTCGATCACCATAAAAATTGGTATTATATACTTCGTGTAATATTGTTGTTTCAGCTCGTCCTGATTACTCCACTATGCTTGTTACCAGTAGAAGTTGCACATAGCGCTCTGCATGGACTCGGCCTATATCATGAGAAACATTTGCCATTCCACGAGGTATATGCTAGAGCAGTCATGTTTCCTTACAAATGTCAGAATTATGAGAATAAACTGTACATGTTTAATAATATGATATAAAAGATTAGGGTGAGGAAAACTTCTTTGCAGGTTATCAAGTACAATACATAAGTGTGCATTCTTGTCAATTGTTCAATCTTTAAGGAAATTTTATACATTTAAAGGTTCTAATCATATTTGTAACAATACTTGTACAATTTAAGAGCTATGGTTTAAAACGTTGCATGGTAACGATTGGGTATCCCCGGACAGAATAATGTCGGGTACCCCCGGACATGATTTGATGTTTCGAATTTCGCAATATTATTTTAACAAACTATAATTCCATTATTATTTTGCTTATTTATGAAAACAGCTGTCGAATCACCATTTATTACTACATCTGGGGCTACCCGCCGTATTTTATAACGCCAAAAAACAATACCAAATTATTCTCAATATTTTTCTTTATAAATGCGATATGATTAGAATGTTTAATCAATATCATTAAAGAAGTTCCAAACTTTGTTTTAAGTATAAAATAAAGACAGAAATTTCGATCTTTTGTTGTTTATTCGCAATTCATTCAAGTGTCCGGGGCTGTCCGAGCTTCCCCTAATACCGCGAAAGATCACAAACATGCAAAGTTACAAAGTCGGAAGTCTAATGGAACTGTTTCCATTTCAGCTTGCAAGAGTTAACCTAAATAAATTAACAAAGATCGCAGGTTAAATAAATGCCTGTAATCTTAACTAATATTATGTATAAATGTAAATACGAGTTTGTTTGTGACGTTTTCACGCCTCAACTACGCAAGAGATCGACACGAATTTGCATATTATCTATACATCAGGGGTATGAAATACGACATACGGTACCTTTCACCCAGAAAAAAAGTACTGTTCCCGAAGGATAGACGAATATAATCGAAAAGAAAAAAAATGTGTTTGTGCAGTTCACACAGATTAGAAGTGAAACATAATGTGACAAGGGGTGGGATGGATTCTAAATTTCGTGAGGTTGCATTTCATATATTATATCATTGTAATATAGTTAAGTTTTAAAACACGACATTTGAAGTATTAATGAAAAACTTCAAAACATTTCCAACTGTGTCTGTATGAATATAGTGTTTAAATGATTAAGTATAATGTATTCTATTAATTTGATATACTAACGAAAAACTCCAAAATCTTTTCTACTCTATCCGTATGAGTATAATCTTTTAAATTAATAAATATAATATACTAGCTTCTGCCCGCGAATTCGTCCGCGTGGAATAGTTACTTTGGGCTAACGCTAACTTTAACCCTTTGTCTACGTAGAGGAAGAAAATATTTTTAAATCTTAATGACTACCCCCGGCCTTGCACATCATATACGCGCGCAGTACTTGATCATTATTTTTCAGCGATGTTATTTTAAAACTGCGATTTCTCCTAAGATATTCATTGAAATCGAATGATGTAAATGGCAATTTTGTTTTAAATTAAATACGTGTGATGAACAATGTATTTATTTGGATAAGGATTAATATCATGTTTATAAAAACACCTTCACAAATAATGCATTATTTTAGAACAAATTTGGTTAGCATAAAAAAGGTTATGTATAGTGAGCCAACCTTAAAAAATAGTCATATGCTGTCGTGGACTTTTTTTGAGAACTTTTAAAAAGGGAACAATTCTGTCACATATGATTTTTGCGAAACTTTAATTGTTTACGCAGCGGAAACTCTCAAAAAAAAAACCCCGATTTTGAAACATTCTTCATTGGTGCTCCGCTCCTATTGGCCTTAGCATGATGATATATAGCCTATAGCCTTTTTCGATAAATGGGCTATCTAGCACTGAAAGCATTTTTCAAATCAGGCCAGTAATTCCCGAGATTAGCGCGTTTAAGCAAACAAACAAACTCTTCAGCTTTATATATTAGTATAGATTCTATCTCATTTTCTCGCAGGCTTAGTCCTATAGATTTATCTGTTTATCTCTTTTTAGTGTCGCTTTTTTTGTTTCACCAAGTTTAAATTCACAACGATTCTAAAGAAGTTTCATTTCAAAAATTACGCTCCGAATGGGTTTTATTGGTGCCATGGTTGTAACTCACTAACAAATACGTCGTCGTGGCAACGATTAGCAATTTAATTTGTATAGTAAACTAGAGGTCTCGGCAGATGTTGTCCTGCTCCACCTACCAGTTTCAATTGTGAATCTAAATCATTCGGAGACCCACTTAAAAACACACAATAATTTCATCAAAATTCGTTCTCAAGTTTTGCGCGTTCATACATTTCTACGATTCCTTTTTATGTATATAGATGACAGCGACAATTTTATTAAGTTGCTCTCACGGTTAGTTCAAACTTCTCGTTGCGTTTCGGGTATTTATTATTAGACACTTTGAATTAAAAATTTAGGTCGACATTCTAAAAATTATAACATGCTGACTTCACGACATATAACTTGTTTTTAACGCGAGCAAAGCCGCAAGTAAAAGCTAGGAAAATATATTTCACAATAAAAATATTGCAAACTCATTTAGCCCTTAACTTACGTCAGGATTTCAAAAGTTTATCTCTCAAATAGCGAAAAATACAATCTAAAATAAACTAAAGTACTGTAAACAATAAACAATATCGTAATGGAAGTGATACCGCGTATTCCTTTTCCTCTAGATTTGTGTATTCAGTTCAGCTATACAGCTCCACAGTAAAAATAACAGTAGTAGTTTCACGTCGTTCTCTAGCTGTGGCGAGATGCAAATTCATCGCTCCCGAACGATAACTACCCTAAAATTGATCAATTTATTGAAAGCTCTCTGAGAAGTTTAAGCGTATTTTTCATATATCTCACATATAACTTTTATATTAGTATAATAACAATTTCAACTTACACAACTAACAAAAGAGCTACACTCGTTGGTAGTGCCTTCTTCCATTATCACGTCTGTCGGCTGACTATTTTTTTACTTGTTTGTATAGCACTTCACAGACCTTTATTATGTTTCATCTTAATTCGTCACGATCATTAGACCTTCCTAAAGCTACAAATTAGCGCTTGATTTTTATTTTTATTTAAAACAATTGCTGAATTGATTTACATTTTAAACTGAGACTTCAGCATATTTTAAGATTTTTTTTGCTATGTCGCTCAGCAGATTTGTGAATTTTACAGATCAAGATTGACTGAAATATTATTCCAAATATAATACCTATGAACATAGTTGGCAGATTCTTGATACCTGATAATCTTACAATTTCGTACTTGCTTAAAAGTCTCAATCTTATCGCATACATTTGTAGTCAGTATAATTTCGTTTTGATCTTCTCTTCTCTCTTCTACCTCCTATATTTTTGTTATAATAAATATATATATCATTGAAATTAAGAGACTGCTGTTATCATCTATAAGCGAATTTGACAACGCGAACAATGTACAGACGCTTACGATATTTCTATCCGACAAGATGGCGGCATACTGTATTTGTCTTTATACTGTGACGGTACTATAAATTAAATTGAAAAGAGAGTTCCGTTTCCAATACAAAGTTAATATTGTAAAACGAACAATATTGCATCATTATTGATTTTGTTTTATTTTTATTTAGTGCTATTAGAATGCCCCGGGCAGTTTCGTATGCTGGCTAATATTTTGCGCTCTCTAGAGCATTAAAGGATCTTAACAAAGAATAAAAACCCTGAATTTGAGACTTAAAATTTGTATTGACGGAAAACAATAATAATACTCATAAATAAGATTTATTGATGTTCTAGCTATAGCTAATGTGACTACTGTAAATTGTTTATTTAATGTGTATGTGGTGAACAATAAAGCGTTCTCTATCTATCTATCTATATTAGATATATCTACTCATAATAGATTCCAAGGTAACTACCTATAATACAGGGATAGACAGGCGTTGCCGACAATCCTGTACACAGGTACCATGGATAAGCTTGGTCTTCGCAGAGACTTCGCATCTTTTTGTATTTTCTACCATCTTTATAATGGGGAGTGATCCAAGGAACTGTTTAGAATGGTGCCTTGTCTTTTTCCCATCATCGCACGGCTCACCGTCGGCTGGGCGTTCAACCCCATATTATTAAGTCGAGGTTACCTGGTGTAGTTACGCAATGGTTCTCTTGCACAAGAACGTTTCTCTTGCACACCGTAGAGCTTTATTATGAGCTCCCAGCAGAGGTTTTTTCTGAAAACTGCCATGTGGTTTTTTTTAAAGATGATTAAGTTTATTTGAGGCCGGCAGCACGTCGGTAGTACCAGTGGTGTTCTAAAAGTGCATCGGGCGGACCGTCAGCCGATCTGCTGTACTTCAGCAATAAAAAAGACAAAAAGTATACGTATTTCGCCCTACAGTAAAAATCTTACCTAGATAATTAATACCTCTATTGTGTTACAGTATTCTTTATTAGCATGTACTTAGTCTTGCTATAAATATTGTAACAAATAATTTTTTTTATTCTATTGCAAATAACATTTACAAGTTTTATAGTGTGTTAGTTTAATACATAAATATAAAACAATTTAAAATATAAAAAGCTTATTTGAAGTGGTCTCCATTGGCTGCAATACAGTCCTTTAAACGTTGAGGCCAGTTATCAATAGAAGTACGCACTCTTTCCATGGGAAAATTCTTCACTGCCAATCGTATGGATTGTTTTAGGGAAGCCGTACCTTCTAAAACTGACCATAAATCATAATCCAGCGGAATAAGATCGGGACTAGACGACGGCCAGTCATCAGCTCTGATGAAGTCCGAAACGTTCGTTTTCAACCAAGACTGCGTGGATCAAGCTTTATGACCCGGCGCCGAGTCTTGCTGGAAAGACCATTCTTAAGGGGCTTAACTACCTTCTCAAGAATGGTATTTTGATATCTTTTTCACAAAAATATGGCTCAGTCACTCCTTCATAGCTAACACCCCACCAAACCATCACTGAAGACGGATAATGCCCGCGATAAAATCTTTTGCTTTCGGACAGGATTTCTTCGAATTCTTTCCCTTACTGCTTTGACCACCTTTTTCAGGAACTGGTAAGTATTTTCTTTTACACTTTTCACATATGCGGAATTTTTATTTAAGCACTGAGTTAACCGGCGATTTATTATCCCTTTACGCTGCCACCAATTGTTATACGGAGTCTTTAAAGCATTTGGCTCCATACCTACTTTGTGTAATGCAATCACAGCGATTCGGTTCTCTTTATCGCCCCACTCCATTTTAATATCGCAAAATGTTGTACAATGTATTGGCGCCAAAATGAGAAAACACAATGAACAATCATATAAAAATGACAGATTCCAAATTCAAATGTAATATTTTGTTTCTTTTTAGTTGTAACAGTATTTATGGCCAAACTAAGTATATAAGTATTGTTCACGTACGATAAAAATTACTTATAATTGAAATGGCCATGGCCCTAATAAATATAACCTTAATATAATGTGAACCCCGTATCATCGGTATTATGATAGTATGATATTATAATATAACATAATGTTTTCTGTTCATACCATTATTTAGATTTTTTCATAAAGTTGACAAATATATACATAAACAGTGCGTTTTATGGAAACCAGTTACGTGGGGAACAAATGAAAAAAGAAAGGAAGAAAACAATTACTGTCGCAAATGTATGCGCACACAAAAGAAAATACGCTAAAACAAGTAGACATTGTTTTTTTTTATTGCATGAGTTCAGCAGACAGGCAGACGCGGCCTACTTAATGGTAAGCGATTACCATTGTCTATGGACATTTGCAACACCAAAGGCGTTACAAATGCGCTGCTACTCTCTTGAGAGAGTCTGGATGGAACCTGACCACTAATGCCGGAACACAACTCAAGGTTTTTATGGCGGCATCCTCTAGACAAGAGGTGGTGGCCATCCAGACGGGCAGATATCCTACCACCTGGCTGTGGGTTGTTTTGTCGCCTCTTACGACAGGCCGCCAGGCTGCAGAAAATTGTATACTTTCTCTGTTCCAGCACGGAAAAATTGTACGTATAAAGCAGAAATATATAATTATTAAAGAGACACACATACAAAACGTATATCACATTCACGTCAATGAATCTAGAACTCAGCATTACGCTGCACTGATTTTCAGTTGCAGCCTTAATAAAAAAAGTAACTCAAACAAAAGCTTTCATTTAACTTCATACATACATATCACACAATGACACATGAACACAGAAATTATAAAATGTCATGTCATATCGCCGTCGCCAGGTGCTAGTAGTAGGAAAAGCCTAAAAATGCGGTTTGTTCCCAGATGGACCTAATATGTGTGCCCATGTTGTGTATATGTATGTACCAACAAGTGATGTCGAGGACTGTGCGAAGTAGACAAGAAAAAATAAAAACAATAGGAAATCACAGAAAAGCTTAATTCATTTTGCGGTTACCGAGAATCCCAATACTCTCTTCAAGTTGCCTTGGATAACGAATCTATTCACTAAAAATTTCGTTAAATTAGAAAATCGTTCAGACGGAAGACGTCTCGAGAATATATGTTTCTTTCAGGCTACACAGCTTGTAAGCAATTTTAAATGATTATATTAATAGGGAAATATCGTGAGTAATGTGATTGATATGATTGCTATTAAAGACACGACGAGTCAATTGTAATATGTTAGTCGTTAGTCGATGGAACATTTATTGCTTGGTAATATTACTATATTTCGCTCCCGGTAGTTCCAAACTCTTGTTTCGCTAAAGAAAAAATTAAAATAGATTTCCTATATCCAAACTACGCTTATATATTTTTTATTTCTGGAATACAGCAGATGGGCTGACGTGACCTGGCGGAAAGTGGTTAAAGTCGCCTATGGATATTAGCAATACCAAAAGTGATACTGTAGTGTAGTGACACCGACCTCAAAGGGAGGGACTGGAAGCCAGCCACTAATACCGAAAGACAACTCAAAATTGCTATAACGGCATACTCTAAAGGTGTGCTAGCCATACTGACTGACAAATGCCCTACCACTTAGCTGTGGATTGTCTTGTCGCCTCTTACGACAGGCCCGTTCGCAAGAAAATTCTTTCTCCGTTCCTGAACAGAAAGCAAGCACCTACACATACACTGAGGTAAAACTTTTTTGGTGTTTTAGTCGGAATATTGAATATATGTATTTCTCGGAACAATTAAAAATAGGGGTAAGTTTTTGTTCTCACACACGGGAGCGCGTTGTTCTGCCAAACACGCTAATTCCCGGCTGGCGGGAGTAATCAACTTGACGAAACTTTTAGACTTATTCCAGACTGGCTAATGAACAAACTCGTTGCAAGTGCACGAGAGTAAAGAACGTGATTAAAATTTTGCCAACAAGCTTCTTATTTATTTTTTATTGCCATTTATTAAACAAGGTCCTTTTATGGCCGGTTCTTATATCTTACAATTCACTCACTGTCCTTACCATCGGTTGAATTTTGATATTACTTGTATGAAGCTTATGTCAAATTTTAACCGATAGTAATACAAATGAACAGTCGCCGAGATATAGGAACGGCCATAAATTTCTCGATATTTCTTTACAGTTCATGTTATCTATCAAATGTAACACACACACACACACACACACACACACACACACACACACACACACACGCACGCACGCACGCACGCACGCACGCGCGCACGCACGCACGCACGCACGCACGCACGCAAGCGCGCACGCGCGCGCGCGCGCGCCCGTTGACTCTTAAGTAAACAAGTTATTCTAAAGTATCTTCATATATTTTCACTAAAATAAATAAAAAATCAGTCAATATGTCAGTTCACGCAGTATTTTTAGGTATAAGCAAAATCAACGCTGACAGTGTTGGAGCCCTAATCCCAAACAATGAAAAAGAAAAAAGATTTCGTAGACACAAAGAACGTCCACTGTTTTTATCAATTGCATACGGAATCCTAAAAACATGTTTTTTTTATTGCACGAATTGTGGAGAGCACGTAAACTGTATATATTATAACTTGGACATGAAGTAACACGTGAATTTTCTTATAATATTAATATTTATTTTATAACGATACGGTACAATGCAAGGATAAATATAGAGTGAAGAAAAACAAAAGAAATACGACAAATAATATAAAGTAAACTATCCAAAGAGGTTGATTCCAACACGAATTCAGCAGACAGGCAGACGACCGACCTGATGGAAAGCAGTTACCATCGCCTATAAACACTTGCAACACAGAAGTGCTGCCGCTCTCTAAAGGGAGACAGGAACCTGGCCACTAACGCCGGAACACAACTCAAGTTTATTATGCCGGCATGCTCTACACCAGCGGTGCTGGCTGTCCAGACGTGCAAATGCCCTACCACCTGGCTGTGGGTTGTTTTGTCGCCTATTACGACAGGCCGCCCGGCCGCAGGAAATCGTATTCTTTCTCCGTTCCTGCACGGATAAAACATGTAACTGAAAACACTCCTCATTTTAATATTTTTTAAGCTTCGCCTTACCTTGAGTAATAGTAGTAGAATTCGCCACAGAGGTAGGCAAGGGAATCTTTGTCCATACAGGCAATTTTGATGTAGCGGCAGTTGAATTGTAGGCTACAACTGATGCCATTTAACGATTTTCTTGTGAAAACTCGTAAGGCCACATTTGACTATATAGTTCACATTTCTCACAAAAACACAATAACTACTCAAAAATTATGAATATCCTATAACTATTGTTCATTTTAGAGTCATTTTACATACTTTTTAAAAGTGTTTCAGTTCCCGCGTAAAGAACTCTGCCTTACCTTGAATGTTTTCATTATTTCTCATTGCAGATAGGGTGAAACACACTTTTCACGACTGCGAAAGTGTCGACTTATGAACAAAAAACTCATTATGAAACATCCTTTTTAGTGCTGTTGTTTTTATAGTAGGTATGTAGTTCATCTGTCTAAAAATACTACAGACAACAATGCGTAGAGTATCTTTAGATATTCAATTATTTTTTATTCCTCAATTATGTATATGATAGTTATATGTATGGAGCTCACTCTTAATTTTTTGCAATTTTTACTATACTATTGTATAGAGGTATAGTACACCTACATTCCAAAATTGATCTATATAGACTTTATAATAGAGTCTATGGTCTTCGAGAAAATAGCTGTGACATATATAAACAGACGGATATGACGAGGTGAATACGGAACCTTAGGAAAAAGTACAAAAGTTCTGAAGTGTTAAGCGACTGTTACAACCCTAGTAGGCGCCTAAAAACGAAATATCCAAGTCTATAATTACATTAAGTTAATGTTCTGGCCTTCGCATAAAAAGCAATGGCTCGGTTACGCAATATGAACACTGTAATCGTTTTATTTTACTGTTATAACACTTTCTATATCTTTTCAGTTCAATCATGGTGTATTATTTGCGCTGTAAATATACATATATTCAATTGTAACACGCACCTTATTGTTCACGTTGCTAGGGTTAACGATTATACCAAAAGCAATAACTGTTTATGTTGAGTTGAAAGTATTTTTATATTTGAGAATTTTCTGTCGTGGTGGTATTCAATTTATTCTTAAACAACATGCAAAGTCTTTGTACATACATACCTTGTCCGGTAACAAACGTTCAGGGCTCCGAGTCGGTAACTTTAAAAAAACCCATTCTAGTGTGAGAGAGACTATATTTGATCGTCTATCTCTCAGTCGAATGGATTATTCCATTTCATTCGACTGAGAGATAGATGATCAAATATAGTCTCTAAAATTCATATTAAATCAGTCTCGTTCAAATCAGGATTGATTCAATATTGAGCCGAGATGGTTTCAGCCGCGTACTCACCTGTGAGCCGTAACCGTAACCGTTACAATTACTGTAACCAAAAATCATGTGTGTACGTGGCCAGCGAGATCAATGTCGGCGCACACATTAGAGCACGTTACTGTTAGCGCCGTTGAGACGTCGTAAAATATATGCATAAATTCTTATATCGTAACATCAGAAGTAAGAGAATAAATAGATAATATTCGATAATTTGTTATATAATGTCGAGATGATATAAGCATTGGGCCCAACTTGGTCCGATGGCCTCCAACCATCCCTTTAGTCATCCCATGAGTCGCATTTGTTAAATTACTATTTAAAAGATCCTTATATCATCTCAAATATGCAAAAAAATATAACAAATGTCATCAACAATTGTATAACATCTGTATAAAATATATTCTTTCAAATAAAGATATTGATTGATTGATCATTAGCACAAATATGTAAAAAGTACTTACACCCCTGTTGATGTTAAATGCACACACCAGGGTGAATCAAAAAGTTCTTTTAATTGCATATATATAAAACCCTTTTAGGAGAAGTTCGATATTCAAATTAAAGACTGTCAATCACACAATATTATTTTATTTATTATTTATGCCAACTTTCACTTTTTTATGAGTTCGTTCGCACCTAATAAATTGTTTTGTGCAACGAGTTGCTGAAAACGCAAAATTATGGATAAAAGTGAGTTACGTGCGGTGATAAAATATCTCAGTTTGAAAAAATGTCTACAAAAGAATTTTTTTCGGATATTCAGCAGACATTAGGGGATGATGCCTATTCTACGGTTGCGTACTGGGTGGATGAATTTAAAAGAGGTAGATCAAGCTGTAAGCAAGCAAGCCGCGTTCTAGGCGGCCTTCAACCTTCGTTACAGAAGAAAAAGTCAAAAGTTGAGGATCTGGTTTTGGAAGACAAAAGAATAACTATAAACTATATAGCTGAGATCCTAAAGATATCTTTTGGTAGCGTTCGGTCATTTTAATTGATTCGCTAGGGTTCAAAAAAGTGTCAGTAAGATGGGTGCCACGAATGTTAACCGACATGAAAACAAAACGCGACGTTTGGAAATTTCTAAGCGTAATCTCAAAATGCTCCAGTGTGATTCGGATAATTTTTGCAATCGTCTTGTCACCATGGATGAAACGTGAGTCTACCATTTCGATCGTGAAACTAAGAGACGAAGCATGTCTTGGAAACGACCATCCTCTCCATCATCATATGATGATAGATGTAGTAAATGGCAAAACGTAGCTTAAATAATATCTTGGACAGTAGCAAGCAAGTAATATTTGCTTGCCATTGATACACCAATTTACCTGTAGATTGTTTTTTAAATAACAAGACAAAGTTAGAGGTTTTTGCTCTTCTTAAGACAGAATTTCTAATATTACTTTATCCGCTCGGTCACAGTTATGGCTCGCAGGTAAGTACGTGGCTTTACAGACCACCAACATCGTCAAAAGTTACGATTTCAATTCAATTCGATTGCCAAATTTGAGTTCCGGACTCGGGACTCAGGTCGTGTAATACTTATAGCACATGGTGGATATTTGTAGCAGTTGGTGGATATCCACTAAAACCATTCCAATCATAATAATATGTCCTTTATTGTATCCTTTCGGTAAATTTGATTGAGTCGTGAAATCGATTCAAGAATCTACCCCTGGATGATAATGGGCATCCGGCAGCTTACTTTAAGGCGTTTTACGTTCATTTTCTCATTCATGACGGTCTCTGTGGTTGAGTGAGCTAAGCCTTTGCCGGCCGACCTCACTATAAGGCACAAGCTCCAGGTTCGATTTCCGTTATGTTAATATTCATAAACGAACTTTCCGTTATTTACTATTATCTGGGTGTCTGGGATAGGACCCAGAGTGGTACGTTGTATATTATCCATAACATGCTTTTATCTGCCCATTATTATTATTATTTTAAAACCTAAGTAGGTACTTCGGGGAGGATACCGGGTTATCTAAGTACTTCGTTAATGCGTAACTGCATTTTACCAGAGTCAATAAAGAGATCTATTCGATAAGCTATATAGTGACGGACTTTGCACGTGTTATTGAATCGTGTATTACGTTTGTACTGGTTGTGTCCAGTTATATTTGTACCTGTGTTATACGTGTTTATATAGTTCTAATAAATTCTATAGTAATTCCAAACGGCATTTTAATTCGAGTCCTGTAACTCGTAACAATATAAAGCCGACTCTTGAGTTGCGTTCTAGTGTTCATCTTCTAGACACCTAGTTATGGAGCATAAAGGAATATTCAATTCTGCCTACCAATGAAAAAACCCTTTGATTAAATGTTTCAACGTTTCATGTTCTGCGTAAATGTTTTTACCTGTTCTCAATGAGAGGGGCAAAGGTCCTGTTGAAATTGGATTCATCACTGATTCAAAGAGGTCAAACTGACTGTAACCCAGCTTATTTATGGATCGCAACGTTAACAAACACATAATATGAATCATTCAGATGTACGTACCAAATTTATTACTCACATAGTAACTAGCTGTTCGCCACTGTTTTTTATTGATGGAAATTTACTGTCGTCTATCGACATTTGCAACACCAGAGTCGCTGCTAGCCTTGAAGGGGGAACTGGAACCTGGTCTCTAACGCCTGAACGCAACTCAAGGTTGTTAAGGCGGCATAGTCAAGACCAGAGGTGATAGTCACCCAGACGAGCAACTGCCCTACCACCTGGCTGTAGATTGTTTTGTCGTCTCTTACGACAGGCTGCCCGGTCGCAGGAATTAATTATTCTGTTTCCATTCCTGCACGGATAGTTTATTCGCTTTATTAGCTCGAGAGTTGAGCTTTATGGGAGTTGGATTTCGAGTAAGCTCAACTAGAAATTTCACTGTAGTGAAAATGATATGTGCATTTTGAGATGTTATCATATTATCGTTTGAATACGGCAATCATGTGGTTTTTCAAAACGGATGATATAAATTTTCTTCGAGGCCAGCAGGTTGATAGCACCTGTGATTTGCATATGTCCATAAACTACAGTAACTACTTTGCATTAGCTAGGTCGCCAGCCATAATACAGCCATACCATAAAAAATACAATATGTTATCCAATTTATATTTCTAGCATATACTATTTCTCTTTTTTTTCTTTCAAACCTTATTTTGAAAACAATTACTAAATAATAAAGGGCTAATTTATCAAAGTACAAAAAAGTTATTCATAGAATATAACACAACATGGAAACATTAAAACAGTTGAATTGTTTCAATTTTGAATATAGTCAGGTTATAATTAATTCGACTAATATATTCATTTATTTATTTGTTGAAAAAACTAACAACGAATACACAAACGTAGTATAAAATCGTTTACAACAATAAGTAAGACCAATAACAGGTTTCTTAACTAAACTACCACTCTAGTAACAATTTTACAATGCACAAGAAAATTTGAAATTAAACAAAGTCAGGTTGTGTTAGGGAAAATTCAAGTTATTCATAATATTACTTTTAAATTTGTATTCGGAGGACGTAAACAGATCAATTTTATAAAATTTAGTATTATAAGTACGAGCCATACGAGAATACAAAGAATTTTGAGAGTAGTGGATACAATGACAAAGAACATTCAGTAAAGATGTATGCCGAGTACAGTATCTAGCTATATTATATGCGAATTTCGAGACAAGCTCAGGACAGACAACACGGCTGTGCACTATATCAAAAAGAATGATGTATTATAATGATGATTCAAAAATCTGCCCTAAATCCGTTATATTTAATTACGAGGTGGCAAAATAAAGTAGAAAATAATAGGGGCGCCACTTTCGCAAATTTGTCTAAACTCTACAAACTCCAAAATTAGGTCAAAAGTAATTTCCATACTTACTAGTGATTTTTAGTATGACATTAAACATCGTGCAAATATCAAGTACTAAAAGATTCTTGCTTCAAATTCCACTAGACATCCTCGGTAAAATTTAAAAATCAATGCTCACGTGACATTTGGTATTGTTACATGCGCATTTAGTTATTTTAGCAGAATTTGGACTAAAATTTAAAATAAATATTAAATTGATAAATTTGCTTTGTTAATGATTAACTGACCTTGAGTGCAGATAAAATAGAATATTGCCAGAAGACAAAAAAATAGTTCACCTTTAGACGTTATGGTCAGGTTACAGCTATTAAACGAACTAACACTTTAGTTTCTACGAAACGTTTTCAATACATAAGCCATTATTAAAGAGTAAATATAATTCAAACTAAAATAACTATGATTACTCAAATAAACCTAATACTCAATAAAGTTTCGGTAGAGCAACAAACGCAATTATATTTACCATAGAACTCTTTAAATCACAAGAACTAACAAGCTGACTTACGGTCGATTTTAAAGTTGTCCATCCAGAAATTATAACCTGACAGAATGTAAAAGTGAAACTGGTCAACCGTTT
The DNA here is from genome assembly GCA_039645545.1 of Dendrolimus houi. Classification (NCBI taxonomy): domain Eukaryota; kingdom Metazoa; phylum Arthropoda; class Insecta; order Lepidoptera; family Lasiocampidae; genus Dendrolimus; species Dendrolimus houi. The sequence continues at coordinate 14,833,541 of CM077131.1, forward strand.
TATTCATGCAACTGTAATTTTTAATTTATTCTTGTTGTATTTAATTTGATGAATGACTTTTACCTGACGATTGGAGAATCGGCCCTTAGTTGTAAATTAACTTCCATTGATTTAAACGTTTGACAAATACTTGTAGTGCATATTTTTCATTTTTCAAATATATAGTCTACAATGATTTTAATTTATGACACTTATATCACTTTTTATAAAAAAAATTCAATTTTAAGTAATGGGTAGATGTAGTTAGGGATGCTTTGAGATTTAATAAATTGAACAAGAAACCGTAAAATACTTCTAATACTGGCATAGTACCTGTAATCACTGAATTTACAAGGTTGATATTTTTGTTGTTCAAGAGTTTAGTCTTATGTCTTCGAAGTCTAGGGTTCGAAACCTATGAGTCCATCTGTAACTGCCACAGACCTGTAATGAATCCAACGCAAAATAATCATTAAAATCGATTAATAAAATATAACTATATAATTGAGAACCTCCGCATTTTTGTGGAGGTCGTTTAAAAACATCTACAATTGTTTACTTAATTAACAGTATAAAAGCAGTAAGTTGTGTGTTGAAATTATAATTGAAATATTCCAACCTAAGAATAGAGCTTTGTAATCAATTTCATGTTCTCGTTACACATTGTTCTAACAAATTAATTACTCTATAAATCGATACACTGAGTTTAATTAACCGTAAACCGCGCACTGGAATAGAAAATTATTCAGAATCGTTGATTAACAATAGCTGCGAAAGCTAAGCGAGCAATTCGTTAGATCAATGTCTATTGGCACAATCATAAATTAGTATGTATTATCCAATAGTGCTGTCGCACACATGACGCTGTTAATATATTTCTGTCTTTCTTTTCAACTATGCATAATTAAAATTGAACAGAATCTACATATTAATACGTGAAGCAAAAACATTTGGACTCCTTTTTACGAAAATTGTGCGGACGGAGGAGTATGAAATTTCACACACTTATAGTTTATATAGTGGAGAAGCGACGAATGCTAATATTTTTTTTAAACAATGCATAAAAAATACATTAAATCAATAAAAAAAACATTACACGCACTACCATGTATTTGACACACCCACGCATATATAGGTACACACTTTTGTTTATTGTTCAAGTCAAATTAATAGTGTAGTCTTGGCGAAATCTGTGATTATAGAAGTATAGTCTTTGACAGCATATTATTATGGTCGAATTTCGAACAAGGGCGACCACTTACTATTCCTTATTGTACACAAGAAAGCAGTACACATCAGAATTAGCAATATTTCAACTAGTACAATCGGCAGTCTTCTCGATAATAGCGATTTCTTCGAGACAACCTTCTGGACATAATTTGACATATATATACTAAAGTGGATCGGCATTGACTGGGTATAGTTTGTTTTATCTATAATATTACAAAATGCCGTGTCTGTACATTAAAAACACTATATAAACGATGAAGAACACAATGCATTTTTTTAGACTACTGGTTTCTTTGTCGATTTGTCTGTTTGTTCGGGATTCGCGTAAAAACTACTGGGCCGATTTCAATGTGACATTCGCTAATCGACAACAAATTAGACTAGACTTAGACTTAAAATCTGCACTACTTTTTATCACGGGAATTTTTCTGGGCATGATTTAAAATGGCCAGAATAAAAAATAATCCGAATTCCAATGTGACCTTTTTTACTGATCGATAGTAAATTGTATGTAATGTGTGATGTTTTTTGGGAATTTTCCTGGAAGCAGTTTGTAGTTCGGGTGCGTAAAAATTAGCTTATTCTGACACAGTTTTCACTAAGATGATAGCTTACATTATTTCTTAAATGCTGCGGTACTTTGTGTCCCGCGAATCCCGCGGCAATTTAAAGCCAAATGGGGACGAAGTCGCGGGTTATTCTTAGTATATATATAAAGTATTTTCATAACCATAAACAAAATTAAATAATTAAAATGAATAAGTCAAAGATGTTAACATCGTTAACATTCATTACTTATTGATATTTTACTTATTTGTCTTCCGTAAACACAGCTACTGAAAAATGGTTGAAACGTCAAAATAAAAATCAAACAAATTGCCACACTTAAAACCGTAATAACATACTTAATTATATGCATAATTATTTGCTATCGATACTTTCCGTCCATACTTTTCTATTCTTGGATAATTTTTTATTAATTGTTTATCACACCAGAATTACATGCTCCTTTATATCCTTTCCATACATTTTTGTGAACTTCTTTACCCTTATATACATCAAACTTTCAGTGTAATAAGTACTCTTTTGTCATTTGATTTTGTTTATTGACTACACACTCATACCACTTTCATATTTTCTTCACATTTTTTAATCATGGGAAAGTTTTAAAGATCCCGTGAGCCCTCCTTTCTTATCTTATCAATTCTCTATACAGCACAAGCCTTCTCAACATTCTCACTCTGAAACTGTTAACACTAGTAAGAGAGGCATATGAAAATATATGACCTAGACCCATATATATACGTGAGAATAACCTTCCACAGAAGTCAGACGGTTAGAATAGAAGCTTTCTCTTAAGCAAAAAATCACATCTAAGATAAGTGAACGAAGGCGTATAATGTGCTAGGCGTGACAAAATACACACTTGCCTACTTATATATAAACTATTGTGGTAGTGTTGTACTATGTCTAAAATGTGGTCGCATATCTTTCAACAAAATATCCTATTAAATAATGTATACATAATCCCATGTTATAACTGTATTATGTAATGAAAATGTACCATCATATAGGTTAACTTACTCGTTACTGTCTGTAAAAGTAAAAATAAGTGTGAACTAAAAATCAATTTTAGCCCCAGGTTAGATTCTCGCCAGGGTGTAGGTATTTCTGTATAAAACTTTCCTTTATTTACAATCGTCTGAGTATTTGGGATCGGCCGGAGTTGTTTGTAAATTACCCCATAACATTTATAAGCGTAACGTGCTAACTAGGGACGAACATAACTATATATTTTCTGCGGAGATATTGGTTGGTGTTATTTTTAAAGATTCTTCTAATAATATATTTACACTATCCTATCTCTATTTCTATAGCCCTGGAAACGTGTATGCAAAATTTCATGACAATCCGTTCAGTAGTTTATGTGTACCAAAAAACATCTCATACGCAACTATATTAATTAGGATGTACCATTCTTGTACACTGCAAACTTTAAAAAAATATCTATAAACGTATTTACAGAGCGCAAAAATAATAATTTTAATATACAACCTAACAAAAATGACCAATCTAGTTATGTTCATACCCGTGGTGTGGTACTATCGCGTCCATATGCGTGCCGCAGCCACTCCTCGTTTGTCATTATAATCTACGGGAAATCGGTGCCATTTCAATTTACATATATATTCAATAGATTTAGTACCTCCAACGCAGGCCGGCAGCTAATCTTGCATAGTTTGTTTAGGACAGTTAGTAAAATTCCTTCGGAGTTTATATCTGTAGAAGAGCTTCTACGAGTCAAAAAATATATTTTTGATGAATATGGTCTATCAAAATCAATTTAATGTCAAAAAAAACATACAAAAATAATGCATACATAGAGATTTATAACATGGACCATCAATTGAAAATGTTGCTTAAATAAATAAAATTATTATTAATAAATAAATCAAGTTTTTTAGCAGGATTATTTATTTCTTAATGGCTATATCGTTCCAGATTTAAGAAGTTAAGATGAAAATATGGACATCATTAATACGTCTATCTCTATCTTCCACGCGGAAGGACGGAAATTACGATTGCACAAGGATCCCATTTTTGCCAAAATGTCTATGGTACGCTAAAAATGATTAATCGCAAACTTTTATTTATTTTATGTCAATAAAAAGCATGTTATGATTATTTTACAAAACAGAATGAAAGTGTGTCAAAGTAATACAATAATAGTGATTATCAGAGAGCAGGCGCTAGACTGTGGTATTTGTAGCGAACGAAATATACGGACAATGTCAGAAAAGCGTTATATGGACAAGTTATGAAGGGAAATAATACGTGTTACTGGCATTTGTTTCTTGTATGGGTATGATATTTATGACATCCAATGTAGAAGGCATGACATATTATGTGTATTTTTTTATACATACCCTTAATAGCATTTGTTACTAGAAGCGTCATTTAAGATTTAGACTAGTATTTGCCGTATTAACATTCGGTAATTAATGTAATAACAATCAGAATAAATCAATATTATTTATATTTGAAAATAATGCAGGTAGTTTTGTATTACAGCACTGTAGAAATATTGTAAACCCGCTGTGTATCGGGCAGTTCTAAATTCAAAATTGAAATAAAATACTTCTCATAGTGCTACGTGTTTCGTTATATAAATCCCGCACTAACAATACTTACGTATAAATTAATCTGAAACTAATATTACTAGGGTTGGATCAATCTATGATGCAACTTTTATAGCTTTATACAATTGATACTGACTAAGTATATCATAGTAATTCTTCTCAGAAGCTTATGCGCATGAAGTTATGTATATTATATGTATATTTATACATATATTTATGTATATATATATATATATATATATATATATATATATATATATATATATATATATATATATATATATATATATATAAAAACTCTTTTATTATTCACAGTGCGGTGAAACTACAGTAAAATTAAAATTAGAAATTTACTGAGGGCTAAAAATTTCTTTAGTGTTAATAGACACGTGGGTATCATTAGTCGGATTTTAAAAATCATAATGATGAAAGATATTCTTTTCAAAAGTACGACTCGCAGTTAACCGTTTTTGAATTTAATATGAATTAAAAAAACAAAAATCTAAATATTCTATGATTACTAATCGTTTACTTTTTTAACGATTATAATTCGAGAACTGAATTTCAAATCCCTTTTAATATTATAAATGCGAAAGTAACTCTGTCTGTCGTTCCGTTTTCACGGAAAAACTACTGGACCGATTTGACTGAAACTCAGTATATATATATTTTTTCGATGCCGAGAATGAACATAGGATACTTTTTATTTATATTTTTAATTATTGTACGAGTGCTGGTTTAGCAACTACTGACTTTTGTTGTCCTTCCTATACTCCATCCAAAGGTTGTCTGGAAGAAATCGCCATGGGCGATAAGACCGCCGATTGTACTTGTACGAGTATATTAATGTTCTTGATTTTATGTAGCATTTTTGTACAATAAAGTATATTCTAATCTATTCTATTCTATTTATCCCGAAAAATAGGATAGTTTCCGAGATAAAAATATATTTGTCTTTCTGTTTGTTTTACTTTTATCGAAAAACTACTGGACCGATTTAGTTCAAATTCGGTATGTATGTAATTTTGATACCGAGGGTGGACAAAGGATACCTTTTATCCCGGATAATGGGATAGATTTTGGGATAGTTTTATGTAAAGGTTATCCCAAAACGTGGGATAGGTTTTTGTGATTTTCCGTTTTGGTTATCTTTGTTCTATTTGTCCGAGTTGTCCAAGTTGTCGGATTAGTCCGATTTGTCCAAGTTGTCCGGTTTCTCCGAGTTGTCCGATTTGTCGGATTTGTCTGATTTGCCTCATTTTCCCGAATTGCCCGATTTGTCCCTTTTGTCATTATTGTCATTTATGTAGTTTTCATAGACGGGGGATAGATAAATATAGCTAGGACCGTTTGAAATAAAGGATGAAAGTTTGGAAGAGACCAATCCTTTCTCAAGTTTATAGATATAAAAATTCATCGTCTGTAAAAAAAAGCGATAGTAAATCGATATGTCATTCCGTTAAGCTTTCACGGAAAACTACTAGGAATACTGGATCGGTTTTGCTGTAATTATGTTTTAATGTAGTTTTAATACCGAAAATGGACATAAATAATTTACATGCCGAGAGCTGGGATAGTTTGCGATATAAAATGAAATTAATATTCCGAGTGCAAATAGCACTAATATAAAAATTTAGTACAATGTAACCTGTATTAACGCCTGCTCTTTAAACAAGAAGCACGCACTAGAGGTTAACCCGTGGCGTAGCCGCGAGGTAAACTCTAGTACCTGTATCATAAATTCATTTTCCGATTTAAAAGTCATACATACTGCACAGTTATAAAAGTACATAATGTTTGTTTATACTCAATTTCACTTTTATGATATGTACCCCTGAAGAGTGGAACTCTTTATCGTCGTCTGTTTTTCCTGAAAAATACAATCCAGGTGTCTTCAAGTCTCGCGCGAAGGAGTATATTCTAGGTAAGCGTCTTAACAGCGAGACAACAGACAAAAAGCGTTTTTTGATCGATTTCTCAGCCCTTGTTATAGTAATTATACATACTTTATTGCGGTGAAAAAAATATATGTCAATCTTGATCATATTTCTGAGGTAACCCATGTACTCAAAACGCATTTTTGATAAATTTTCTTGATAGAAAATAATTGCAAAGTAACCTCTAAACGTGTTCTTCAATCTTGTGTATTGTTATTACTGTTAATCGTACATCGCTAAAATAAATAACAGTAACATATCATATTATAAGAAATATAATCATTATAGTTATATTATTTTGATTAGTATTTTTTTTTTATTTAGTTTAGTTGGTAAAAGTTCCACATACAATAAATGGTCCACAAGATGTATTTCTTTTGAGACAAAATTTAAAAAGTAATAAATCCCACAGCCTATGTAGCTATCATTGACTGGATAAATAATTAAATCAAGAAATTTATTTAACAACACTGATCCAAAGGACATGATTACTTGGATGTTATAAAAATAATTATTTCAACAAGAAACCACTTGGTTTCTTGTTGTAATATAGAATTATTTGATTTTCAATACGCAAACAAGAGCCAACCGGCATGGTTCTATTTGATAGATAAAAATTAAAAATAATACAAGGAATCATGCAGTCTGATCCTTTATAAAAAATAAAAATTGTAAACCTTTTAGGTTTTTGGATTACCATGGGTCATGGATCTTGTTAGTTTATTATATTCTTGGTGTTTTGAGGGTTAGCTACTTTGTGATAAAAATGTTTTATTCTGTAAATGTATTCAGATCGTTATGATTCTTATTGAGTCGATAGAAGGTGCATTTTGAAAGCCTTCTGCATCCTTAACCCAATTTTAGCATGTTTGTGGATTGGTTCTGTTTTGCATAAGTAGGTCCAATTAAAACTATGAAGATCAGAGTTCATAGTTCAAGTTAGAGTGCTCGCTCCATTTTCCTTTTCTAATTATTTTTTTATTTAGCTCTATTATGTTTTATCTATTATTATTATTTTATAGTTCTTATCTATACAGATAAATAAAAGTGAAGTGACTGTTTGTAATCTCTAAATAAAAACTAAAAATCGGACCAGGAGATTTCAAAAATGCTATTTTTATAATTTTTGTCTGTTTGTCTGAATGTTCCGGCTAATCTCTGAAACAGCTGGATCTAATTTTCATTGGCAGATAGCTGATGTTATAAGAAGTAACTTAGGCTACGTTTTTAGGGTTCCGCGAAAAAAAAACCAAAAGTATATTTGTTTCTGTGTTTTTTTATCCTTTTATGGAAAGACTATTGAACCGATTTGGCTGAAACTGAGTACATATGTAATTTTAAAAAGGGAACAGACAGACAGACAGAGTTAATTTCGCATTTATATTAATATATACCTATATATAGATTCATTGTTGTTCCATAATACAATTACATCATTTTAATATAGTTTACCTGTCTAAAAAAATGTTGAAAAATAAAAAGAAACATACAGCCTGAGGAGGATTCGAACCCTGTACCTCCTAGTTACTATTGCGCTCGGTAAGCGGTTGAGCTAAAGACGCTTAGGAAGTTATGTCAAAATTTCAATACCCATTAAGCATATAAACGATATGTATCACTTTAGGATATTTTGTCTCGCTCTCGTGCTCGTCAGCCTTAGAATGAAATAAATTTAATCAAGTTGGTGTGGACGCAGTGCGCGTAAGTATGTTCAGTTGCAATATTTCGCCACGCTCGAAGTTTTATTACGCGCTGTTCCATCGAAGTAAATATCGGCCGTGAGGAGTTGATTTTTTGAAACACCGATTTGAATCAGGTCTACATAGCCTCTTAAACTACATTTCCACCTGACATCGGGCGCAATGTCCGTCTAACGCGAACCTATTCAATATATAAAAAAAATAACTGTTACATACTTTATATTAATTTATTTATAATTTAGTTTATTTTCAAGTATTTAGTTTAATTTACAAAAAAAATATTATACTGTTTTTATTTAACCTACCGCCAGCTTGTTAATTTTAATTATTAAGTTTTAATTTTTGTTTATGGTTATTATTTACTCATTAGGAGATTAATCTAATTTACTGAAACCTTGGAATAAAAATAAAATCGTCAAATTATAGTTTTATTGTGTGTATAGTATTCGCGAAAACTTAAGAAAATATTATCACAATGTTTAATTAAAATAAGAATTTCAAGACATTAATATCCATGCTATATGAATATTATAGAATAGACGGATGAATTGTAACTTATGGTGAGAAAAATGCGGCTGTCTTCTCGCGCCAGCATGATTAATTACAAGCATTTGATACAAGAAAAATAAGAATTTCTCTTTCAATACGGACAAACTCAAACAGACACTATATAATAACTAACATGTAATTACTGTCAAGTATATTGGCACATTTTGCACTGAATTGTAACATATTAAAAACATTTAACACATTAAAATACCATACTTTTGAAATCAAAATATTACTATGAAAATAACTTTAATTGCATTTTAAACAATTATTGCTAATTAGTTTTATTCGGGAAATAATAAACAAAGTTCGGATTTATATTATCATGGATTACATATTGTATATAATTTATTATATATAATATGAAAACTTCAGGGAATAAAATAAACTTGTCACTTTTTTTCGAAACTAATCTGTGAAAGCGATTTTGTAGGGAATTTCGGGTACTACACGATAATAAACCGAACAGGGTAAAACACGAATTAATTTTAGAGTTCGTGACCTTTAAAAAATCGCATGCAGGGAAAAAGTAGTACAGCATACCGAAAAAGTCCAGGGATAAAACAAGTTTGTCAGTGACATAATGTACTTTTCCCTGTTAAATTTGACTTAAGAAAGTTTTTAATTATTTTATGCTTGAAGCCTTTTTGATTTTTAAGTGATTCACCTTATATTTTTGTTTTATTGTGAAACTTATGGGTTTCCGAAGCACAAGGTACCAAACTTAAAAATGCGATATCTCAAAATCAATGTTGTTTGATAAGTTTTCCTTTTTCCCTGGTGTCTTTATATGTAATCTTATCTTCTTTAAGATAGTGTTACGAGTTGGCGGGACTCGAATTAAAATGTTAGTATTATTATAGAGTTTATTAGAACTATACAAACACGTATAACACAAGTACAAATATAACCGAACACAATAAATCCAAACGTAATGCAGAAGGTCCGTCAATATTAGATTCCCGAATGTACACATGTCTTTCCTTGATCGTAGTTGTAGCTCAACTGACTCCCTCTCTCCATCAGGCCATCGTTTTATACTTCACAAATGCAAATGTGCCCGCCCGGCAACTTTGACATAATTTCCTAGAATTAGCTATTTATAATCCGCAACACTTGGCTAATGATGCTCTTGAGCGGTCGTAAACGAGTACAATAGGACAATAGGCTGTTCTCCAGAATAACTAGAAACGTATGCCAATAATAAAATGCAAATAAAGTGAACAAAAGAAGACGATCATAAAAGGATTACAATTAGTTCAAATGTCGACAGGTAATAAAATGTGCTTTTACAGATCTGTACGTGGAATTTATCTTTGTTGGATCCTAAGTTGTAACAATAGGTATTGAACAAATGTTTTTAGATTAGCAAAAAAAATTAGAGTCAATGTTTCAAATGCGTTTAATTCAAATAGTAAAGACTTTACCCTCTTATGTAATATGTAATCCTTATGTACCGCGCTAAGCCGGATTAATGTAAGGACCACGTTAACCGTCTTGTCACATTCCCAAAAAGGCCCATAGATGGCCTTTCTGTTCACTTGTTATTTGTAGGAATTAGGCGGCTTTTTAGGATATTAGTGCCTCTGTCCTTATGTCACAGTTACTTTACTTAACAACTGTTGACACTATTTAGGGCCGGTTTATCAATCATCAGATAAAGGTTACTTATAGAACAAAACATAAACTTGGAAAATTAAAAATGACAGTTGCATCAATAAAACTGTTGAATTGTTTCGCTTCTCAATTTAGTCAGGTTATAATTTATTCGACATATAACTTTTAAACACGGTGATTGAAAAATCGGTCCCTTAGATGATAATTGGACGGAAAGCGTTTTGTATGAATCAAAACATAGGGTAATTGAAATCAACTCAACTGAGATACTTTTTATCATCTTAGAAACCGCCGAAGCCATCCAAATTTTATACAAGGGTAGTAAGTTGTGACGTCATAACTTAGGCGAGTCCAATAGCGTCTTAATTATTTTGAACAGTAATTATAATCATTTCTATTACGATATTTTAAAAGTATGATGATAACGAGTTATGTTAAGGCCCGCGCTTTTTCATGAAATCACCCGTTGGTCAAATATACCTTTCTAAATTCATTAAAAAATTATCAATAAGCAATATTAAGATTAACTTTTATTAAGACATTTGAAGCTAAGTCAAAAATCTTTTGTAACTATTTAATTGAGACCTCTTGGTCTGGCCGCAATTAAGAAAAGTTACCAAACGAGCGTCGTGATTATCCAGAAAGTATAAGATAAATAAATGGGCTAAGCGCGCGGTTTGAGCACAGTTAAGTGTTCCACAGAGATGACGAATTTCCACTGTTTTGCTCTTTTGGCTAATAAACCCGAAAAAACGAAATTAAAATTATGGTCGGGGGGAACTGAAACCTGGCATTTTAGATTTAAGAAAGACGTTTATTGAACACTAACACACCTATGAATACAATCATTGTGAATTTTACATTTAAACTGCGTGTTAATCTCGCGACGCGAGAGACAGACCCTGTGCACGTGCAGTGTGGACGAGAGCTTGTCAACCACTACTCGCATCCCGTAGCCGTAGGCCCGTCGCGATACCGATCTGTAACGGACGACGCAGTCCAAGCAAAGGATACTGTCCTGGCTGTTTCGCTAAACATAGCGAACGCCTTTAACAGCCTTCCTCACGTGACGATCAGGAAGGGGCTCCGTGCACACGGAGTTCCCCCGTACCTCACGAGGCTGTTGGGCGCGTACCTCCAGGACAGGTACATCCTTTGGCAGGGCGGCGAGTCCGAGAATCGCGCGATAGGTCGGCGACGCGTCGCGTGCGGCGTCCCATAGGGATCAGTCCTCGGGCCGGTTCTTTGGAACGTCGGTTACGACTGGATCCTTCGGGTTCCGGTCTTGCCCGGAATAGGGCTAATCTGCTTTGCGGATGACACCCTACTCACGGCGCGCGCTGTGTCATTCGCGGAATCCGTGGACCTCGCCAACGCTAGGTTGGCGATCGTGGTCCGAAGAATAGGTAGACTGGGCTTGAAGGTCTCCCCCGCGAAAACGGAGGCCATCATGTTCCATAAGCGGTTTCGTAATCCCCCCGCGGACTTGTCTGTTACAGTCCAAGGGGTGGACATTCGTGTAGGCCCCCAGATGAAATATCTGGGGCTAATTCTCGATGGGAAATGGCTGTTTAAAGCGCACTTTGAGCAGCTAGTTCCCAAGCTCGTGAGGTCCGCAGGCGCCCTCTCTCAGCTTCTTCCCAACGTAGGGGGACCGGGGACGACGACTAGAAAACTCTACATGGGCATCCTTAGGAGTATGGCCCTGTACGGTGCACCCGTATGGTCCACTGCACTTCACCGCCACAATAGGACTTTGTTGTGCCGCGCACAACGGGTCCTGGCGGTGAGGACCATCTGAGGATACCGTACAGTGTCGTGGACGGCGTCGACACTCTTGGCAGGCGATCCGCCCTGGCCTCTTCAGGCGGACGTGATAGCCAAAGTTCGGCGCACCCGACAGGATGCCCTCGCCCGTGACCTGGTCTATGGTCAGGCCGAACTCCAGGTGATCAGGACGCGGGAAACCGCAGCCATGATCCAATCTTGGTCAGTAGAGTTGGAAAGCCCTGTTGCTGGCATTGACACGGTGGAAGCAGTTCGACCGCAGCTGCTGCGATGGCTCTCGCGGAAACGCGGGACCCTGAACTTCAGGATGAAACAGATACTTACCGGGCACGGTTGCTTCGATAAGTATCTGTGTCAGATTGGGCTGCTTGCCTTCACCCCAATGCCGCCAGTGTGGCGCGCTAGACACGGCGTTACACACGCTAGTCGAGTGCGCAGCATGGGCACCTCAGAGGTTTGAACTCGAGACCCTAGTAGGACCGATCGATTCGCTGGGCGAACTGGTGCAAGCCATGCTGCACAGCGACGATTGGTAGGTGGTTGCGGCCAATTTCTGCGAGACGGTAGTGCCTCAAAAGGAGGCCGCGGAACGAGATAGGGAGAGAGATGGAAGTGCGCATGCGTCTCGCGGGCGCCGACGTCAGTCGGGAGCCCGGAGGCGCAGGTATGCAGCGGTATTTCAGGGAGGGAGATCATGCATCTCCCTCCCTGAAATACCGCTGCAGGGGCCCTCTAGCATCTAGGGAGCAGAGGAGTCTTCACCCCTGTTGACGAAGTGAGTTTGCCTCTCCCGGGGCATTCTCAAGCAGTTGTGCGCTAGGATCGGTGTGGGCGTAACTACGTTCTGTATCTCATGCCTTTCCTACTCATAAGCGCGGGGCACATGGGAGGAGGGTGGTTTTAGTGGGGTATTGATTAGTCGAGTCTCCACACAAGCCAGTTGATTAGTGTTTGGATTGCCTCAGTGGAAAGCCTCCACGATCAACAACGGTCTAATCCCTAGCAAAGGACCCGGTATGTGCGAAATGCATTTCCCCCGCCTGAAAAAAAAAAAAAGGCCCGTCGCGACACGCGTCGCGGGGTTGCGGTTTGAGGCGGGACGGTATTCACCCGCGCTCTAGCAATACCGAGCGGGGGGACGACCCCTGCTCGTACGCTTAGGCATCATGCGTGCCATAAAATTATAATAAAACGAACTATCATTAAAGGTATTTTTGTAGCATTTGTGCCATCCTGAATTTTATTTTATAATTGTCTTCCCCAAACTGCAAAAGTCAGAAACGGAGGGAAAATCGACAGTATATATTGATCTCACCCATTTGCCTAAACTGTTAGTCTCACCATTAGACTAATGTAGAATTTAGTAGTTCTAAACTTTACAGTAACATATACTTTGCAATACATCTTCTTATTAATAAATATATAACACAAGAATATTAGCAATAAATGGTAATTGGATTATCAGCAATGAATGTAAATAGAAGCCATTTGTGAAAAATGTAGTATTTTAACAGGAAACTAGGAATAAATATAGATAAGTGCAATAAACATGTAAACTATAGATAGTAGTAAAATAAGGAAAATGTACACACATAAACCCGATAGACTGTATAGAAAGACATGAATGTAAAAACAATATATTTACACAAGGAATTGAGAACCTCCTCCTTTTTTGAAGTCGGTTAAAAAATAAGCACAAAAACGTATTTAGATAATAAGATAAATATTGTAATATATTTAATTTTTTATTTTATTTTGTTATAATAAAACCCTGACATACCTAAATTGTCAAGAAGAGAACAAAAAAAAATACACCTTATTCAATTTCATCTGGTAAATCAGATAAACCTCTGACTCACATTTGGACATGACATGGTGATTTTATGAAGTTTTTGTTTTTGCCAAAATGATCTCGGAATCCTAAAAGACTCATATTCAATGAGCAAAAAACTGAAGACGAAATCTGTTTAACTTGGAAATGGATTTCTGCGGTGAGCTCTAAAAGTTTTTATCTTAATCTTCTTTGATATATTTCCGAATTAATCTGATGAGAATAACAATGACAACCTCGGAATCTACTCGAGAATAAGCTTAAAAGTTGTAAGACAATTTGATAAACCGCTCTTAAAAGGTTTGCAAAATTGCAACTTTTCCGTAATTCTCTCTGCTTTTAATGCTAATTGTTTCATACTTTTCTTATAATTTTGAATAATGTGGAAAATAGCCATCTATGTATAAGATATATTCTCTTTCCGTTTAATCGAAATCTCATAAGTAAAGACTAGTTTTCAAGAAAAATGCCTGTCATACATAGACAGATGGATGGATATGAGGATTTTAATAGTTTCGTTACCAAAATCTATATATCTATAAAAATAAAAATCAATTTTTGTATATCCTCAATGTATTCCTACAGAATTGATCACATTCTGATGAAACATTAGTAGGGTATCCTGAGGACGTCTGCGAGGGTTTCTGGCCCAAAACTCTTTACATATAAAATTCTTCTGTTTGTGTGTATGTCACTGAACTGAACGATTGCACAGATTTTGATGATTTTTTTGTGTGTGTTCATGTGGGTCTCAGGATGGCTTAGATTCACAATTGAACGGGATAAATGGGGCTGCATTCGGGTTCTAGATTTTTATTTTTTTAAGGGCAAGACTATGCCTGACGGGTAGAGCTAGTAATACATACATATATACTGATAATATCAGCTCGTCAACATTCATTGGCAAGTTTGGCTCATTGCTTATATCGATGTACAGGTTTCATCAACATACTTTCCAGCACCAACTATCACATGGTAATTGTTATAATATGCATATTATGTGAGAAAATTATCTAAGTGGTGTATGCTTTTCGGGCAGGGTTCTAAACCGAGTCATCTGAGACGCGAGTGCTTTAACCACTAAGCTACCAGGGCAAAATTGTTACATAATTGAAAATCGTATAAATCTATTATTATAATACTATACATTAATGTAACGTAGATAATAATTTTCACCTAAATTTAAACCCAAAGACAGACACACCAATTATATTTATTGGTATAGATGAAATTTAATCACACTATTACTGTAGGTAGTACTAGGTATTACCATAGATATATAAATAATATCTACTCTGTGACCTTTTTCATTGAAACACCCTCAACAATTTCAGGAATGTGTGTACTTAACAAAACTATTATATTGACTCGGTTAAACACATAATTACTTAATTTAATAACCATAACGTTTAAAGCTCTAGTGTGAAATTAACATAAACATTCCACTAACGATATTACAAGGGAAATATCTTGTAAAACAATTATTAAGAGCGCCTATTCAGACCGTAGGTATTGACAATTGTAACAATATGAAACAAAGGTCCATCGCGTTGAGGCCGTTACAATAAAAAGCCTCCCCATTTCCACAATAAGGCGAGACTGCTGTACCGCCAGGCATTTTTAGACATCGTTTTCATTAAACCCTCGGCCGAAATGAAACATAACAGAAGAAATAAGTTTTGTGAACATTGCGGGATTTTCTGTCCAAGTTTCAGTCGGAACGGGCCTGGGGGAGCATTTGTCATAGCGAGCCATAGAGCAACACGGATGGACACCAATATCAATAAGTTTCTTTTATCTTTAAGGGCCGATTTTTCAATCACCAGATATATTTTATTCATAGAATAAAATACAATTATATAAGTATACTAGCTTCTGCCCGCGACTTCGTCCGTGTGGAATAGTTTAAAAAAAGTAAGTAAAAACCCCCCGATTTTGAAACATTATTCATTGTTGCTCCGCTCCTATTGGTCTTAGCGTGATGATATATAGCCTATAGCCTTCCTAGATAAATGGTCTATCTAACACTGAAAGAATTTTCCAAATCTGACCTCTTCAGCTTTATATATTAGTATAAGATAAATTATACCTATAGTAAACATGCCTTTAATTATGCATAATGTTTTAAACATGTAATTTTAGTATTATGTAACTTAAGATGTAAGAAGATACTTACATATAAATATTTGTCCGAAAATATGTCAGATACGGTGATACTAGTGACCTTATTTACCACTATTGTCAATATATGATACTACTACCTGTATCTCTGCAAATAAAGTTTCATTCATGCCTACAACGTGGGTGATAGAGGTGGTGGCGGTAGACTGCGACGTGCTTATGACGTACAAATCGCTGATGTCTTGAAAAATGGCCAGGTACAAAGCACCTATAATTAACATGTATGTGTGAAGAGATTAATAAAAATAGATGAAGAAAAAGATGTATGTCAAAATCGTAGCAAATGAAAATCCATCGTCTCTGCTTACCGCTATGGAAAACAGGTGTGATAATATTTATGTATGTATTACACTTATATAACAACCATTTATGAAACCGGCAAAATAAGATATTATGGATTACTTTTTAAATCGAAATCCATATGTCTAAGAAATATTCATACCATAACATGATCTGTTTTTCCTTTCTTTTTTAGTAACTAATAGGTACTAAAATATGCAAATCCATAGATAATGGGTCCTAACCACCAAAGTATACAAACGGCAACTATTGTGTCTTAAATTTTCAAGAGTGCTTCCTATACTTTACTTTTCTCTCTATTATGCCATAGACCTTTAAAATTTAAAAATCGGCCAAGCGTCTGAGCGTCCACTCATAATAGAGTATTCGGTAGAGATGATGAACGTCAACTGTTTGATTACTATCATTTAGCTAAAAAGCCCTGAAAAAAATATTTTGAAATGGTCCATACTTCAAAAACTTTTGTTCCACCCAATTTACATTTAAAGTATTTTTTTAAGTCTTACCATCTAATTTTTTTGCAACTTATATAGATATTTTTTTAGATTTTCACAGAATATTAATTCTTATTTACGAAAAAGATTTTATTAAGGACAAACATGTTATTGGTTACTCCGGTTTCGGTTGCTCTATGTTGAGAGCCGTAAGCTCGCCACGAGCCCACGTTTTTTATGACACTTTTGATTTTTACTTATTAGTGGAAACGTTTCCAGTACCTTTTGAAACAAATTACTTTGTTCCTTAATAGATTAGAGTGTGCTTTTAAACGAAAATACGACGTAATTAGAGCAATGGGCTTGCATAAAGTTATATAATTGCTTTCCATCTGCTGCCGATCCTTGTGGGATAATGAGATCCCAAATATACTTCCTCATTTATGCTAAAACTTAAAGAACCACAGAATTTTTCATTATCTCATTTATAAACTTTATGAACCAAATGTCTATAAAATTATTTTTTGAAGAGATTTAACTGATATAAGTATATTTGGTTTTATATTATAAGAATAGCTATTTTATAGCTTTCAGAATTCTTTCAGACATCCCAGATTAATTACTAAAGGTCTTACTAAAGGTCGAGAATCCAGGGGACTAATTCTGCTATTTCAATATCTTGGAAAATATTCAAAGTATGATTCCATTCCAATAGTGTCAAAAACTCGTATTCTACTAAACCCACAATATCTTCTCGATATCGACGCGGTGGAATAATAATATAAAAATGTTGCTATTGCCATTAGCAGAAATGACGTTAGCCGAAATGAATAGTGAAAAGCTACCAAAAATTTAAACATTTGTTTCGCAAGTTTTGTCTTATAATTATTTATAAAGACAGAGTGGCACGCCACTGGCATTAACAGAATACCGAAATCAGGCAAATCTGCGATTGAGACGATAGTTTCTGGCGATTTTGACGAGATAGCAATAATAGAATTGGGCTCCTAATGTAGCGTAGCAGTAGAATTTGGAAATACGTATATAGATGCTTAAACCGTTGAATCCAAGTCCAACTGTCATTTATCGACCATGAAGGAGTTGATACCGTTATTTCCAATTTTATGTACAGTTGATGTTTTTTGATTAAATGTCGTATTTGAAGGTAAGTATACGTTCGCGACAACTATTATAGCATGTTTTTCATAAATCCTGCTGTATCTATATTGTATCTGAAAAAACCTTACTCCTCCTCATCATGAAAGATGGATATAAGTAACGACAATAATCAAATAAAAAAAATTACTCTAATAAATTCCTAAATGACTAGACGGCTTCTTCTTTTGCATTTTGGCTGTTTATTATATAAAACAGAATATTTTTAGATCTTTGTAAAAATGTTAAAAATAGAAACTTTCAATGATAGAAAGATTTTACCTACAACCATTACCACCTATTTACCTATTTGTAGATTTTAAACTCCAACATTCATAAATAATTAACACTGACTAGCTCCAAATAAAACATTTGGAAACTGAAAACCTTGCAGATTTTAATGACGAACTAAACACAAATCAGTTTCGTTATAGGAACAAAAATAATTATTCTTAAATAATTTGTTCATAGGGTACTTTGGATGTGACGTCACGAGCCTGCTTGCTCTATTAAGAACAAAAATGTTGATATGTCACAATGTTACGTAACTGTAATGCAAAAACACCGGCGGCTCAATGGCTTTACAGTTTGACAAAATATGTGAATATTATTAAATAATATTTTATAGAATAAATAAATTTAAATAAGTCAAACTAAACTTCGGCAACTAAATGGTCTAATATTTTAATAAGCTATGTCTATAAGATGTGATGATAAAACAGTGTCGTATTATATATACCTTAAAATATTTGACACAGGAAGTTGTTATCCCTCGAGACCCCCCAGGCTGTAATCCCTCAACCAACCGGCTGTCCGGCAACATCACGACAGAGATTAAAGTGATTTATTATAAAATAACAACCAGTGTTTTTAGTTGGGCGTTTAGTGAAAATGGATTTTGATGTGAAGTTTATTATTATTAAATGTTTCCTTGTATTGTAAACTTCCATAAGTGAAGCTGAATTAACATCGATTAATAATAATAAAACCGTGTGCAAAAAACGATGTAAATATTCTCAATGTACGCTGCAATAAGAAAGTAAGAACGAATGTAAAGCGAAATGCCTGTCACGTAAGTTTTGGGCGATGTACATTGAAGGGTTAGGTAACGGCAACGAATTGCCACTGTTTTTATCATTTGGCTACAGAACCATAAAAAGGATTTGCTCGAAAATACCTAGTATTTCAGAAAGAACTCAATGGATACCAATTTTTCTTTCGGACTTCAAATTAAAATTTTGCAAAGTAGTCAAGAATATCATTAGGAAACATTGCTATGATTTTTCAAAATCTGACTAACGACACCCTATTATAAAATTCTAAACATGCCGTGTCCGTACATTAAAGCTATTTAAAAAACACAACTGGAATAGACTAAAAAAAGGAGAAGACGGTGCATTTTTTTTAGATTTCTTGTCTGTTTATTCGAGATTCATGTAAAAACTACTGAGCCGATTTTGATACGGTTTTCACTGATCAACAGTTAATTCTGAGACTTAAAACCTACGCTACTTTTTATCTTGGGAATCCCACGGGAATTCTTCTGATAATGATTTAAAATGGCCAGATTTAAAAAAAGTCGAATTTCAATAAGATTTTTTCGCTGATCGACAGCAATTTTTATGTAATAAAATTTATGTTTTTTTTCACCCCAGGAATCCCGCGGAAATTTTCTCGGGAGTGGCTTGACGTTGTTCGGGTGAATAAAAATTAGCTTATTCCGGCAGCGTTTTCACTAAAACGGTAGCTCTCATTCTTTTTAAATGTGCTGTGGTACGTCGTACCCCGGCAATCCCGCGGGAATTTCAAGTCATTCCTACTAAATTTCATCCATACAGATCTGGTAGTTTTCGAAAAAAAACTGTTGCTTACATAGTTAGATATATAGATACACAGACGGGCATGACGAAAACTGAAGGGTTCTGTTTTTGTCAAATCAGCTATGGTACCCTAAACATCAAATGAGAACAAAGTCCCGGATAATATCTAGTCTAATACTTGACGAGTAATTGCAGTAATCAAACAACCCGGTCATTTATAATCTATATATATTATACTAATACGTGAAGCAAAAACTTTGTACCCCTTTTTACGACAATTGCACGGACGGAGGAGTATGAAATTTCACACACTTATATTTTTTTATATTTTTTTATTGCTGGAGTTCAGCAGACAGGCGGGCGGCCCACTTGATGGAAAGCGGTTACCATCGCTTATGGACATTTGCAACACCAACGATGCTATAAATGCGCTGCTGCTCTCTTAAGGTAAACTGATACTGAGAGACTGTTGAGAGACTATGAGACTGTTTATATAGAGAAGAAGCGACAAATGCTAATATTTTTTTTTATTATGCATAAAAAATACATTAAATCAATAAAAAAAACATTAGACGCACTACCATGTATTTCACACATACACGCATATATACTCTGTTATATATAAGTTTTTTGCCCGAGTTTTTCGGTGTTACTTCGCATACACGGAACGAAACGAAACGGACACAGTAGCGTGGATATGAGCTACAACCTACACTATGGGAGTTCAAGGCCGGGAATAGACCTTCAATTCTCATAAAAGGGATAATAAATAACAAGAGGTTTACCGGCAAAGAGCTTTATTTACTAAAACCTCTCCTATTCAGGGTATCGGTGCACTAATTTACTTCAACTATTAACACATAAATTTGATTAATAAAACCAATTACGGAGGGAACCACGGGGTCCGTAACCCTCGCGGCAAGATCAGAAGATCCTGATAACCCGTTCTAAAACCACCCGAACCCGATGCTTGAAGTGTTATTTTCGTCGTCGAAACCTAACCGGTCGTGGGGAAGCTGGACTATCAACTACGTGAACTATTATACTTAGACCGTTATTAAAAAGAATCTTTATTATATTTTGAAGTTGTTGATAAATTTATTTAAACATGATTTATAAAAGAGCGCCTCTCGTGACCACGTGTCACGAGAAAGACAGACTGCTCCGAAGCTCTTGCGATCCGGCTTCGGCTGCCGGGACCGTAGATCAGCTCCCAGCCAGGGCGTCGTCAGTACGTGGAAGTATGATGTGATGCAGAATGTTGGTTCATAAAGTGTTTCAAATTAAGGGGATGGATCGGCGGCGTGGCTCGCGGCACGCGAATGGAGGTGGCAGGTGCCGTCCGTACCAAATACCCTGGAATGCGACAGGAATTCCAGTAAGCAAGATGTAAGAACTATGGTGCAGCTGTTTTAGAAATATTTAGATTATACACGAGGCGTGAAAGTGAGTCCTGCTTTTTGTCATTGCCACATGGCAAAAGATTCAGTGCTAAGCTGAAAGGTGGACACGGCTAGCGCCGGTCTCCAAATAGAATAAAGAGAAGAGTACCACTACATTAACCTACTTCTAATCTCTATTATCAATAACCTAAATCGTCAGATGACGAAAATCACCTGAAAAGGGGAGGATTTACGAAGAATCACTGGTGCAGAAAGCTAGGGTGGTCAGTTCCCATCTGGAGGTCAACTGCCAGCGTGGGAGTATAGCAAAATTGCCATGTCTGGAAGGTAAGGAGAATCTTACCACCATGGAAAAGAGAGGACACGAGATTCAACTAAAGAATACTACGTACCTGCTATTCACCAGTACACTACACTCAACAAATTACTTTCACTAATTAAAATTATTTAAACGTGTCTAAACTCGATGCAGCTCTCGAACAAATGCGGGCCGCTCCGGGGGCCGCCCATCTTAAATATTGAGTGAAGGTGGTAGCGTATGAGGCGAGTCCTTTTGGAACCCTCTACCAATAGGGGATGAGCAGCGCTTTTGGACAAGAAACGTGACCAAATATGGTCACGAAAATCATCGTTGCAAAGAACAACGAAACTGCTCGAAACAGATTGGTAAGATAGCGTTTGTCAAAGATAAACACGCAGCGCGTGAAAACTACAACGTTACAACTCTTTTGTTTATTGTTGCCTTGGCGAAATCTGTTATTATAGAAGTATATAGTCTTTGACTTTAATTATTATGGTCGAATTTCGAGCACGCGCGATCACTAGTATTTATAATTTTGCGTTTGATATGTAAATAACCAAAACAATTAACACCTACTATAGAATTAGATTAATTAGGGTTTAAAATATGTACTTTATGACGACATTTCACTCTCTAGTCTCTATCTTGACAGTTATCAATTACTACATACATGAAATCTGGCCTGCAGGCCAGCAGGCGGAAAGGTTTGTTTTGCCACATACTTTATTTTGTCTCATTTTCTTTCGATTTTCTAATATCCAGACTTCTCTTATTACACGTTAGGAATAGAGATAATGACTTTTCCATTCTAACATTTCATTTGCATGAAGCACGTCTAATTTCTTTCTCACCAGTCTGGGATATCGTAAAAACGTAACGATCCTCGAGCCATGCATATTAATGGCATTTCAACTATTCGATACTATCGCATTATTGAAGTGGAACTCGTTAATATGCAAATACAAAGGATAAAAGAACACAGTGCTACTTTTTATTTGTGATATGAAAATGCTTTATGCACATTTCCCTAGACCGAGACACTAGCGCTGACGGTGGGATTGATCTACAAATTTGAAGTTTAGAGAATAATTTGAAAGGATCATATTCATATCTTCTCTCTTTTCTTTCACCTTCTCCCAATTATTTTGGGTCGGCACAATAAATCTTTTCCTTTCACACTCCTCTATTTTGACATACGTCCTCTGTCACGCCACAAATCATCATATCATCCTTGACACAATCCATCCATCTCTGTTTTGGTCTACCTGTACATTTGTATCCATCAATCTTGCAGTTTAACAATTTTTTGTCACGTGACTTTTCTCCCTCATTACATGCCTATACCACCTTAATCTTGTTCCTCTCAATTTTTCAGTCACGGGTGCAGCTTTCAAAGATTATGTACTTGTTTCTCACCTTATCCATTCTTGTAACACCACCCATCCATCTCAACATTCTCATCTGAGTGGAGACGTTTGTAGTCTATCGCTTTAGTGACCCAGCATTCGGACCCGTATAACATGACCGGTTGTATAACAGATTTATATATATCTGACCTTTTAGTAGATATTCATATGTTCTATAACCTGCTAAGTATTCATAAAATTTTAGATAAAGTTCCTGTTTATCTTTAAAATGTTCATAAAATCAATTGAGCCATTTTCAGAAAAACAGGCAAAAATTCTAAACGTGATCATTTATGACAAGGCATTATAAATAGCAGTTTTAGAGTTCAACAATTCAATTTATTTGTATAGATAGATAAAACATCAAAATATAATATCACCCCTCCTGTACTCGCCGAAGATTCAAGTTATTACCTTATAAAAATGAATATAATATACATATAAAGTTCGTACACAGCCGTATAATATTTTTGATGATATTTATGCAAAGATTGTTAAAGTGTAATGTTATCAGGTACTACGAGGGGAAATAAATTAGCTATCAGGAGCAAATTGAATCTTGCATTTTGGCAGATTGTTGCCTCTAGGCCCCGAGATGAAATTATAAAGGGAATATACGTGTTCAAATGTATATCCCTCTAATTTCCATGTCCTTTATCGCCTATGGTTGTTTTGATGTCAGTAATGTAAACAAATTACCTGAATTAGGTGCATCTATTATTGAGTTTAATATTTTAAGCATTTTATGGTAACACACTCTTAACTTGTATTAACAATATTACATAACAAATCATAAAAGTTGCACTGCTGGGACTGTCTGTTTAGGAGAATAGATAGTATATCTACAACGATAGGCGAAAGTGACTTGGCAGACTTTTAATTGAAAGGCTTATAAATATCTTTTCAATTTTTTAATGCTTTGATCTAAAATGTATACAAATTGAATTTTTCATGTGGACCTTCAGGGCTAAATCCTAATCTATACGAAATAGCAAAAAATACTCAAAGCAGTCTCGGGATAGTTTTTGATTTAAAAAAATCTAAAGCTGTATCAATTTTAAAATCGATTACCCTAGTCAGGAATCGAATAGGCTGAATGTGGAAAACAAACAGTGCCTGTATTGACACCAAACTATAGTGTAGCTTGTAAGCATCAATTTCTGTGAACAAATGTGAAACGACAAACTAAGGGAAAAAGGGTTGTAAATTTGATATTAATTTTGATGTGTATTTGTTATAACCTTGTCTGAATCAAGATTAGCTTTTTGTAAGCCATTCTTAATTTTATTGTTAAGATTTGTATAATACAGATTCGTAGTACGTAAATTTTGTTAATTTTTATCTTCAAGAATGTGTTAATTCACCAGCGGAGCACCAGACTCCATTTAGGTAGCTTCATAAGGAAGCCGAAGCGCGTTCATGACCAGACGTGATCTTATTAAACATTATTACACACAGCACAGACTAAAACAAACATTTCAAACTTCTGGAAACATTGTTATACATTTACAATAGAACTCATAACAGCTCTTCGGGAGTATGTTTTCCGTTCAACTCATTATAATCCCCGGAAGCAGGAGTAACAAGAACAAACGTTACCGCGTTATTGTTGCCTTGTTCATTACTTAATAACACACACAAAGTTTAAAGTCAAGACTGTAATTACCAAAAGTAATTTATAAAGTGGGGAATTAAGTAATAAATTTGCTTAAATCTAATTCGGTTAGTAAACTTGTACACTCATAGGCAAAACTTTGTATAGACATGGCAGAAGAATATTTTTCCATAGTATAGAGAAAGTCTTTGTAAATACATGTTCTTTTAAAAATGCAAAACTCTGTACTGCCACAGGAGTATACATTATTGGAGAGTAACATTATTGACCTTAGCTAGAACAACATAACAACAGCTTAGTAACTAAGCATCGGCCTATTATTCTAATAATTTCGGTCCAAATCTTTCCCGAAAAGCCTACACCGCTTCTGATTTATAGCCGGTTCCAATATCTTACCGATAGTTCATTTACCTTACTATTAGTTAAAATTTTACATAAACTCCTTACAAGTAATGTTAAAATTCAACCGATAGTAGTGCAAGTGAATCAATAATAAGATATAGGAACCGGTTATTAATGTGTATATTGTTATAATTACCATGTACTACGGTAAAGGAAAACATAATGACGAAACCGGCAGCTAAAATTATTGTTGTATAATAATATATTTATAGCACGTAAACAACAATAAATCAGTTCTCACACCGTACTGATATAAAACTTATTATATAGAAAAGTACAGTGAAATGCACAACAAAGCACATATTATATATGATTATTGTATTATATTTCTTCATAATCGTGTTGTTGATCCTTTTTCTAAAACTCGATTAAAGGTACTTTTTCACTATTATTAGATATGATCATCTATGTTATATATGTGCGTATATGTTTGTCCTTAACTGTACAGTACAAGTTCCGTAATTAAAGTACGGTGTGCGGATAATTGCTGTGGGATTCGTGTGGCCACGAGGCGAACACAAAAACGCACGCCGCGGCTTGTCGGCTCTCGTTTGTTTGTTTTGTTTTATTTAACCAGTTAATTCGGCAATTGAATAAAATAAATAATTCTCTGTCGGCTTATTAACACTGCTACTAGAGTCACGTAGGTCATTGAATTGTTAGTAACACCAACAAATGAGGTTCGTTATCACATGTAGATTGTCGCTAAAATGTAGGTATATCGTGTATGTAAATTACTATCTACTGTTCTAACACATTGGCAACAATATAATAAATCTATACGAGGGACATGTTCTTTCCTAAGATTTTAAAGAGAGAGAGAACAAATAAACATTAAAACATCCAAAGAAGTTTACTTCACTTTTTATTCGTGCAAGGACGAAGAAAGAATACAATTTCCTGCGGCTGGGCGACCTGTAGTAAGAGGCGTCAAAAAAAACCCACAGCCAGGTGGTAGGGTATTTGCTCGCCTGGATAGCTACCACCCCTCGTCTGGGGTATGCCCCCAAAACAACCTTGAGTTGTGTTCCGGCATTAGTGACCAGGTTCCAGTCTTCCTTAAGAGAGCAGCAGCGCATTTGTAGCACCTTTGTTGTTGAAAATGTCCATAGGCGATGCTAACCGCTTTCCATCAAGTGGACCGTCTGCTTGTCTGCTAAGCTCATGCAGTAAAAAAAATGCAAAAAAAAGTGGGTGGCAACAGATTGGTAGCATCTTTGGTGTTACAAATGTCCATAGGCAACGGCAACCGCTTTTCATCAGGTGGGCCGTCTGCCCTTCTGCTGAACTCATATAATTAAAAAAACCTTTGATAAAAAAGCTATGGAAGTATAGTTTGCCAAAAATGAAAATAATATCATAATAAAACTACGTTTTAACGGTTTTACGCGTCGTAATTTATTTGATTTTTATTATTCCGACGTTAGAGGGTGAGGCTGAGTGTTGCGGCGGCGCTGGGTTTAGCGATAAGAGAATTGTGTCAAAGTAAGAAAATAGGAGATTGGGACAATTTTGAAGAGTATTGGAAAGAAGGGCACGCACTTACCTGGTTAATGGGCATGAAATGTCGCTGCTCTTCTTCTCCACAGTGCACTTCACTGGTCACTATTGTACTTGATATGTTATAAAGTTAGCAGTATTGTTTATTTTATGTATTTATTTATAAGGCGATGCTAGTATATTATATGTTATTTTTGAGTTTTATTAGTTTTTAAGTGGTGCGGGCGCGGAACAATATTAATTATTTTATTATATAATATATTTTTATTATGCGGGGCGATTTAATTTAATTTATGATATGAATGAATTGAATTGACGTGACGTGCGAAAGGGGAACGCGCCGTCAGATTTAAAGGAAGAATTTAGATTAATAAAGGAAAAGTTTGTATATGACGAAAGAAGGTTACCTGGCGATATCACTGAGAATGATGCGCGAGGCTGTTGAAATCAAAAAAACACCTAAATTTTAATAGAGAAGATGGTTGGCAAGTACCACCTGTTTGGGATTCCATCATCAAAACTATTATGCCCAAACCCAGCAAAAACTAACTGCCAGACCCCAAGACACTGTGAGCTCTTTTCTGCGTACACCGGAACACAAACCAACTTGATTGATATTTTTTTTTTATTTTTTTTTTTATTTTAATAATATTATATAAAATTATTAGAGTTAAGCATGTTTGCTGAGGAGTTTCTTGCGCCGCTTCTTCTCTTCAAGCCACAACATATTGCGAATCGGTGGTAAATTAGATAAGGCTCCCATAGAGTAAATAATAACCATAAACAAAATTTAAAACCTGAATAATTAAAATGAACAAGTTGGCGGTAGGCTAAATAAAACTTTAACAATACTCATTGACAATTGGTATCTTTGTCTTCCGGGATCACGGGTACTGAAAAGTGGCCGAAACGTCGAAATAATAAAAATAAAATAAATTACCACGCTTAAAACCGTTAAAACGTAGTCTTATTATGTATATATTAGTCGCGAAAACTAAAAAATATTATGAAAATAATATCAGTTTTTAAACTTTGTCTGTTAGTATAATTTAGAATACACAAATATTACTGCTAAAGTTTTCAATCAACTTTACTCTAGTCACTGTAGAAGATACTTCTATATATTAGAAACAAACACACACCCAAAGACTAAAAACTGATTAATAATTTATATGCGCAAGTAACTCTATATGTACGTATGTTAAGCTTTCACAGTAAAATTATGTTTAATATTTTACTGAAATTTGGTACATTTGCAAACCCAATACCGAGAACAGACATAGGGTAATTTTTTTCCGGAACGGTTCAGAACTTTTCAGGGGCGGTTAACGGCTAGATAAAAGTTTAATGCAATTTAACCTGCGTGAATCTGTGCTCTAAGAATAAACTAGGGTTCTAAAGTGAATAACAAATAAAATTATAACGAATAGGTATACAGGAAATACAGTAAGAACCAGGGGCGTAGCTGCCGCCGTATCAGCCGTATCAATGATACGGGGCCCCTAGTGTGCCCCCGAAGTGTGTACACAAAAAATCCTAAAATGTTATCTATAATCTTTTATAGATTAATAACATTTTTGAAAATAACTGCCGGGCCAACAGAAACAGCTATCAGACTTGTCATTATTGTCTATAGAGGCAGAAAATTTAGAAAAACTAAAGTCGTCATCAGTTATGGATGATTTGATAAATAAGCTTGCCGAAAATAAGGCGAGAAAAGTGTATATTTTATTTGAATTGTTTGTCTAACTTAGCTCCTTGGAGCATTAAGTATAAGTAATATCTTACAATCTATATATAGATATAGATATATATATATGTGTGTGTATGAGGTGGGGTGGTGGTGTTGAAAATTGGCTCGTTTTGAATAAAACAGATCTGCGAATAATAAACACTTTTTCTTCTGAATACACCTCTGAAAAACACCTTAAAAAACTACTTCGTCTCACACACGCAACCTACCACCCTCTTCGGCTTTCGACTAACGACTCTCTCAGTTAACCGTTCATTCAATCAAATCCATTCTTAACATTCCTACATATAACATATTAAATTCAAGCATTTTATTGTTTCTTTTATAAAAAAAACTTTACCCTTCCTTTGGGCGCCCTTAACACATTTTGATACAGGGCCCGTCTAAGGCAAGCTACGCCACTAGTAAGAACCCCTCTAACGAGTTCAAAACACATTTATGTATCTTTGAGCCTTTAACGAAAAAAGTTTGTAAAATAATTTCTTTATAAGTAAAAAAGTAAACAAACAGAGTATAAGAAGGCAATCAAAAGTTGCGTAAACAACTTTTCGACGCTTACGTGAAGAGGGTGAACCTTGAACGATTTACGGTATTATTTTACCTCTCGTATTGCAGAACGACACCCAGCAATGGATCCCGATTTAAAAGAAAGTGTACTGAGATCAATAAAGGCAACAACAAACGTGAATTCTGCCATGTGGAAAGTCGGAAAATAAAAAGAGAAAATTCATTTAGCCTTCTTCAAGTATATTTGTTAAAGTGTTTCCTTTAGTAATGTACAAAGGAATACGAACAACAATCGCCTTACAAAATACGTACCTGCAAAGATCCTAAATCTTACATGAATAGATAGTACCTGGTCACTTTATAATCTCGCTTATTCAAGTTTTATTATGTATTTTTGTTATGTTTTTGTTTGTTAGTTTTGTTGTTTTCATTTTAGTTTTAACTAAAATGAAAAAAATAAATATTTAGCTGCCTTCTTTCTAAAACATCATTGAAGTCGGTGTCAAGTAAAATATAAAAGACAACAACATATGTGCAAGATACAATAATTTTTGTTTTATTTCGCACTGACTTCAAGATGTTATAGAAAGAAGGCGGTTAAATATTTATTTATACAGTTAATAAAATATTTATATAGTTTGAAGTTGGTTTTGTTTTTGTTAAAAAAATACTTTTTAGTTGGGCAAGAATTTGAATAATTTTAGAAATAATATATTAAGCGCTTGTAGAAATTTTACTACTGGCAGGCGTATACAAGGTTACTATCTCACTTTTCGGTGTTGACGCTCGTCAACAAGGGTTGTTCTCGATTTGCTTGCGATACACTGATCAGATCCTAACTTGCTAATCATAAGAACACCTCGGGTGTATCCTCTTACTAATAAAGACAAAAAATTAAAATCGGTTCATAATTGACGTAGAAATCGAGTAACAAACATACAAAAAAAAAACGATATACAGACGAATTGAGAACCTCCTCCTTTTTGAAGTCGGTTATAAAAAGCAAAATCAATGAAATGTTTAATGTCATAAATTTCTAATCGAGTTTTGACAGACTTAGTCTAAAAAATTAGTTGCTGCAGTTTCACCACAACTACAGCTTTATTATGTTTTTGACTCATTTCTTAAACTAAGTTCAAACTTTACTCCTTTATTCGACGCAAAGACTTTTTTTAATGTTACATATAAGTAAGGCTGTTTTCTGATTTGTATTTGTATATGCGGCACTGGTTGTGTGTTGTATATGTTCGGCCAAATATATTTTCATCCCGGAAACTATCTCATTTTTCGGGATGAAAAGTATCTCTTGGCCACCCTCGGTATTAAAATTACATATGTACCCAGTTTCATCCAAATCGGTTCAAAAGTCTTTCCATAAAAGGATAAAAAAACAGAAAGACAAATATACTTTTGGTTTTTTTACGCGGAACCCTAAAAACGTAGCCTAAGTTACTTCCTATAACGTCAGCTATCTGCCAATGAAAATTACGTTAAAATCGATCCAGCTGTTTCAGAGATTAGCCTGAACATTCAGACAGACAGACAAAAATTCTAAAAATAGCATTTTCGAAATCTCCTGGTCCGATTTTTAGTTTTTATTTTGAGATTACAAGCAGGCACTTCACTTTTATTTATCTGTATAGATAAGAACTATAAAATAATAATAATAGATAAAACATAATAGAGCTAAATAAAAAAATAGTTAGAAAAGGAAAATGGAGCGAGCACTCTAACTTGAACTATGAACTCTGATCTTCATAATTCTAATTGGACCTACTTATGCAAAACAGAACCAATCCACAAACATGCTAAAATTGGGTTAAGGATGCAGAAGGCTTTCAAAATGCACCTTCTATCGACTCAATAAGAATCATAACGATCTGACTACATTTACAGAATAAAACATTTTTATCACAAAGTAGCTAACCCTCAAAACACCAAGAGTATAATAAACTAACAAGATCCATGACCCATGGTAATCCAAAAACCTAAAAGGTTTACAATTTTCATTTTTTCATAAAGGATCAGACTGCATGGTTCCTTGTATTATTTTTAATTTTTATCTATCAAATAGAACCATGCCGGTTGGTTCTTGTTTGCGTATTGAAAATCAAATAATCCTATATTTCAACAAGAAACCACACTTGGTTTCTTGTTGAAATAATTATTTTTATAACCTATAAGTAATCATGTGTTTTGGATCTGTGTTGTTAAATAAATTTCTTGATATAATTATTTATCCAGTCAATGATAGCTACATAGGCTTTGGGATTTATTGCTTTTTTAATTTAATTTATTTTGTCTCAAAAGACATACATCTTGTGGACTATTTATTGTATGTGGAACTTTTACCAACTAAACTAAATAAATGAAAACCACTAAACTAAATAATAACTACTAAACTAAATTTAAAAAAACTTTTACCAACTAATTTGGTAACTAACTAATATTGGCGATTGCAACGGCAACATTACGTGAAAATCGGCATCACAGAACGGAACGCTGTTGTTTCTGTGATGTGACTTCTTTGGCAAATAAAATTAATACCTACTATTTTATGTCCAACTATGAAGAGAGTGAATACAAGAATACAGAATATGATATCTAGCTGTCTGCATCAGTCTAATAATGAAGATAATGACAGACAAGTTATGTAAATCTTATTTTGAGGTTATAAAAGTGTAAGTTGTTTCATAAAACTTTTATCTCATTTTTTAAATAGTAAAATTAAATATTTATTTATAGAACATGAAGTTTATAATAGTTTGAACATAACATAATTAACATCCTTAATTAGAAATCAATTTTCATATCAAAAATCAGTATATGTTATGTAATATAAAAAAAAAGTTTTTAAATTTTGAAAATTATTACTTCTCTGATTGTGTTTTTTTAAAATTAATATTGTTATGAAAAAAATATATAATTAAAAGAAATATGTCTTTTTTTAAAGAAATATAAATAAATAACTGAGTTATTCTTTTATTTTTCCGTCAAACCATGCCAACGTAATAACTAAACCAACCCACACACAAATAATTATACTAAAAAGAACCATCAAGGTTTTTGTTTGATTTCTATGTAATTTGAAATTATTTACATTAAAATTGTTCTTGAATAAATAGGACAAAATATAATAATAGGTTGGGGAAAAAGTCTTTTCGCATATAGTATGTATGAACTTGTAATAAGATCTCTTTGGCTATACCATTTGTATCTGGCTGGTTTTGGTATCACTAAAAAGTTTTAATTTTAAAGAAGACAATTCCAAATTCAAACTAGGATAATGTGTGATTTTCATTTGTTTTTCTTATTGTTAAAATAAGAGAATATAATGAAGAAATTCGAAACATTTTAAAATTTTACTACAAAAAAGGTAAAAATGCAACACAAGCCGCGAAAAAACTTTGTGATATTTATGGACCTAATGCAGTATCTGTGAGAGTAGCGCAAATTTGGTTTAACCGTTTTCAATCCGGAAATTTTGATATCAAAGATCCACGTCGCTCTGGTCGCCCTGTTACGGATAAAATTGATGCCATTTTTGAAAAAGTGGAGCAAGATCGGCATATTAGTAGTTACGATGTAGCTGGAGAACTGGGAATTGACCACAAAACGGTTTTGGCGCATTTGACAAAAGCTGGGTACACAAAAAAGCTCGATATTTGGGTGCCCCATGAGCTCACTGAAAGAAACCTAATGAACCGTGTACTCATTTGTGATTCTTTATTACGTCGTAATGAAACCGAACCATTTTTGAAGAAGCTGATAACTGGTAATGAAAAGTGGATCACGTACGACAAAAACGTGCGAAAAAGATCGTGGTCAAATGCCAGTCAGGCTTCACAGACTGTGGCGAAACCCGGGTTAACTCGCAACAAGGTGATGCCGTGTGTATGGTGGGATTGGAAGGGCATTATTCATTATGAGCTGTTACCGCCAAGCAGGACCATCGATTCTGAGCTGTACTGCGAACCACTGATGAGATTAAAGCAAAAAGTTAAGAGAAAGCGGCCGGAATTAATCAACAGAAGGGGTGTGGTTTTTCACCATGATAACGCTAGACCTCACACATCTTTAGCCGCTCAGCAAAAATTACGACAGTTTGGCTGGGAGGTGTTAATGCATCCGCCGTATAGTCCTGACCTTGCACCTTCAGATTTTCCCCTGTTTCGGTCTCTGAAGAATTACTTACGCAGTGTCAGGTTAACGTCACGAGAGGACTGGCAAATCCACTTGTCGCAGTTTTTTGATCAGAAGCCCCAAAATTTTTATAGCAATGGGATCACGTCCCTACCTACAAGATGGCAAAAAGTTATCCAACAAAATGGCACCTACATACTTTAGTCAAATGTAAATAAACTTTATAAAAAACCTTTTGAATTTTTATATAAAATGCGAAGAAACTTTTTCCCCAACCTAATATACAATATTCTAAATTTTTATCCAAAATATAGACACATTTTTTATATGCAAAATTTTAATAAAAACGCTTTTTCTCAAAACTGTTAGTATGTGGGTTGGTTCCATTTTGCATAAGTAGGTCTAATTATCCACGTGTCTACATCATTTCTATTGAGAAACATAGATGGCGCTTTCGAATTTTAATGTTGCCGGTAAGATTGATTTAAATACATTTTATTGTCAATAGCAGAAAAGTTCAGATGAAATGAAATATAAAAATATAGAAAAATATTTTTATTGCATTTTATAAAATTATTTAAGAAGAAAAGACCATTTTATTAACTTTGATATAAAAATAAAAAAATCTTCTAGATCAAGTGAAGCTAGTATTCGAACCCATACAGGCCGATGTAGACCAGTCCTCTACCGTATACGCCAAATAAGTATAGCTCGATCGGCTTGAAATTCTGGTTATTGGTTATTATCTGGTTATTATTGCTCCTTCATTTATTTAAAATTTAATTTCGAATAGCACGCTCGAGCAAAACGACACATGTACACAGCACCAAAGCCTTGGGCGTATTGATAAATTCCATACATTGGGACCGGCAAGCGTGATTTTTGAAGTAATTTATAATAAAATAATTAATTACTTACTAATTCTCTAAGTAACCGAATAAAAAAACTATAATGATTATATTTCTTATAATATGATATGTTACTGTTAATTATTTTAGCGATGTACGATTAACAGTAATACCAATACACAAGATTGAAGAACACGTTTAGAGGTTACTTTGCAATTATTTTCTATCGAGAAAATTTATCGAAAATGCGTTTTGAGTACATGGGGTACCTCAGAAATATGATCAAGATTGACAAATATTTTTTTCACCCCAATAAAGTATGTATAATTACTGTAACAAGGGCTGAGAAAACGATCAAAAAACGCTTTTTGTCTGTTGTCTCGCTGTTAATGAACAGGTGTTAATACAGTAACATTGTACAAAATTTTCATGTTAATGTTATTTGCATCCGGAAGAATTTCATTTTATATCGCAAACTATCCCATCTCCCGGCATGAAAAGTATTTATGTCCATTTTCGGTATTATAACTACAATTAGACAAAATTACAGCAAAACCGATCCAGTATTTCTAGTAGTTTTCCGTGAAAGCTTAACAGAAAGACATATCGAGTTACTATTTCATTTTTTATAGACGACGAATTTTTATATCTATAAACTTGAAAATGATTGATCTCATCCAAACTTTCATCATTCATTTCAAACCGTCGTAGTTTTATTTATCTATCCCCCTGTCTATGAAAACTGCATAAAGGACAAAAAGGACAAAAAGGACGAAGAAGACAAAGAGGACTAAAAGGACTAAAAGAACTAAAAGGACTAAGATGACTAAAATTACTAAGAGGACTAAAATTACCACAATGACCAAAACTACCAAAATGGAAAATCACAAAAAAACCTATCCCACTTTTTGGGATAACCTTTACATAAATCTATCCCATTATCTGGGATAAAAAGTATCCCTTGTCCACCTTCGGTATTAAAATTACATATATACCGAATTTTAGCTAAATAGGTCCAGTAGTTTTTCCGTGAAAAAGGAACAGACACACAGATAGATAGACAGAGTTACTTTCGCATTTATAATATTAATAGGGATTCGTCGTAGATACGGCACATTCTTACATATCGTTACGCTAAGTAATATGTCACTCCCATAAATTTTCATCCTATTCGTTTAGCGCTAATACTACTTGGACTGATTACCGCGGTATGTACGAGAACGACACACACCGAACGAATCAGAAAACGCTTTTGGTACTGCATATAGAGCATACCGATTCCACACCGACAAATCAAACTCCTTCATTCACTTATAACCTCAATTATTATTATTTGATTTCTTCCTAAACAGATACAAAGATCTATAATTTAAATAACTCCGTCGGCTCAGCGACCCAAAGTGAGTCTTGGCCTCCGAAACGAGAGCACGCCACTTGCAGTGCGGTCATGTCAGCTTCTACTCTATCCTTCCAGCGATACATGGGACGATCAACCGGTCGCCGACCGACTGGTCGCCCCAAGTATGCTTACTTCACTCCTAGATCCTCCTCCATCCGTTCCACATGACTGAGCCAACGGAGACGGTGATATTTTATCTCCCAATTATGTTGGGCTCGGCCTGAAGTCAACATAATCAATAATAAAAGGTCAATAATTTGATAACGTACAATATAAAATAAAGAGCTACCCACAATAGAATTCTTAAATTGAACCCCAGCCAGCTAAATCTCGCAAACAACAAGCTTGCTCTCAACAGATACTCGAAGCGCATTATTTGAGTAAATTGCAACACTTGTTTTAAAGCAGAGAGAGGCAGTCCTTTATTTTAACGAACGCAGGATCGTGACAGAAATAAATTTAATTTTCTCCACTAGGTACCCATCGTTTTCTCGGAAATGTAAAGCGGAGGGCTTCGCACTCGTAATTACAATAGAAGGTATCTCCAGTTTTGTTATTTTCCTTTGTAGGCAAAATAATAATGTGTTTTGATTGAAAGTAAGGGAAAGGCGCTAATTTAATTTCGGGCTCTTCAAAACATTCGGCTATTTACATAAAAAGCGCGGATTCTCAGTATTCATCATTTCAAGTCCAAAATAATAATATGAAAGAATAATAATTTGATGTAATTTTGTTTATCAGTACAATTTTGGTACGAGATGAAGCACTTACAATTTTGTTTACATTTATTAAATTAAATCAGCCGAGAAACATACATATTGCATATCCCCAAATTAAGCAAGTTGCGCTTGTGTTATGGGTAATATACAACAGACAATTCTGGGGTCAACCCCAGACACCCAAACCAATAAAATAAATAACGGAGAAAATTCGTTTCCATAATTTACCATATCAGGAATCGAATCCGGAGTCTTTGCGTTGCAAAGAGGTAGGACGGCAAAGGCTTAGCCCGCTCAACCACAGAGGCCGTCAGTAAATTTTAACGTTGTATTTTAATTTTCACATTTATTCTTGAATGGTTGACAATTACTTCATACCCATTTTAAAAGTTTATTATAATAATAAAGCTTTTTATTTATTCTAGGTTCAAAAGATGGCTAAAATAAACATGGAGGAGTTGACGGCGATGGAAATCATTGTGAGGCAACCTACAGATTATTGATAAGTTTCACACTTGGGTAACCTCAACGTGCAGGTTGAGATTACCCATCTCTAAAATTTAAAAATAAAGTTCATAAAAATATTTATTTTCTTATTAACTGACGTGCATTACTAGATTTTTGAAAGAAAATTAAACAATAAATTCAATCAGTGATGTTTAAGATTGATGTGCCGTTATCCGAATCTGAGAGCAGGATTAAATATTTCTGTGAACTTTAGAGACAGCAGTGTCATTTTGTTAACTAAATAACGGAGACGTCAAAATGAAAATTGGCCCGTGTGCATGGCAGACCACACAGCACAAGTTTCCAAAGAGGTGATTAACGTCGACTGTTTTTTTTATAGCATTAATTCAGCAGGCAGGCAGACAGCCCACTTGATGGAAAGCGGATACCATCGCCTATGGACATTTGCAATACCAAAGGTGCTACAAATGCGCTGCTGCTCTCTTAAGGGAGTCTGGAACCTGTTCACTAATGCCGAAACACAACTCAAGGTTGTTATGACGGCATACCCAGGTGTGTTGTTTTTTTATTTGACTATGGAAGTCTAAAAAAGCATGTAATCCAAAATACCTTATCTACTACTACTCAATGAATGTCGTTCAAACGACTTGAAAATGTATTTAAGATTTA
Organism: Dendrolimus houi; assembly: GCA_039645545.1. Classification (NCBI taxonomy): domain Eukaryota; kingdom Metazoa; phylum Arthropoda; class Insecta; order Lepidoptera; family Lasiocampidae; genus Dendrolimus; species Dendrolimus houi. Next base: position 14,870,335 of record CM077131.1, read on the forward strand.
CCACCTTTTACGAATTTTTGCAATTAGCTCTACCCTATTTAAAAAATATATAACGGCTACATCGAGGTGCGTATAATAAATATTAATGCATATCTACTTTTATATACCTATATATACCTATATATATAAAACAAAGTCGTGTTAGTTACACCATTTATAACTCAAGAACGGCTGGATCAATTTTTATGATTTTTGTGTTTTTGAAATGGTCTTCTTCCGGAATAGGATAAAAAGTATCAAAATATTGTTACGAAATGCAGGAATCGAATTCAAATTCCGTTGGAATTATTATAGAGTTTATTTTATTAGAACTATACAAACACGTATAACACAGGTACAAATATAACTGAACACAATCAGTCCAAACGTAATGCGCGAGATCGAAATTCCATAAAATGCGCAAAGTCTGTCACTAAATAGATTACCGCATGGGGTACACACGTCTTGCTTCGCTCGTGGTTATCGCTAGACTGACGATCTCTCCATTGGGGCATTGCTTTATGCTACACAAATGTAATATGTCTACCAGACCGCGTGGACCTAATTACTTTGAATCACACCTGGCTAATGACTACCATAAAAGATGACATTACACAATGGGCTGTTTTTCTAATCACAAATTTTAAACACAAAGTAAACAAAAGAATTCCAAATGCCGAAAAGTAATAAACTGTGCAAAACAGGTATGCAGGTGTGAATTTGTCTTTGTCGGTCGTAACAATATGTTATTCATCAATAAAAAAACATCAGTCACAACATCAGTCTAGCCATTCATTTGTTATGATCTTTCCCGGCCTATTTCGACAAGGTGACTGCATTTAAACCCATTTTCATTTTTGTGATTTAGGTGAATTATTTTTGTGTATGTTCAAGTGGGTCCCGGGATGGTTTAGATTCACGGTTGGATCCGGTAGGTGGCGCCACTGAACACCTCTTTAACGGTGAGACTGATTTTGATGATTTTTTTGTTGTTTTTTAAGTAGATTCGAGAATGGTTTAGATTAACAATTGGTCCCGGTTGATGGCTCTGTAATCGGTTTCTAGATTTTTATTTTTTAAGCGTAAGACAACGTCTGCCATGTACAGCTAGTTCATATAAAGAAGACGGGATGATTTTAAAAAGATATGGAAGAAAAAAGTTTGCGAAATGGTAAAAAAAATCTAGTTTTTGTCTCTTATTGCTTAAATACTTTACCAGAACACATGACATTTTAAAGACATGAATAAATTGATGTTGCAGCTAAACGTAACTTTAGAGAATCTAAGTGTTGAAAGTATATTTGAAGAGAAAGAACCCAAATTTCACGAGCCAGTACCAAGACCCCATCCATTCTTTCCCTTTTGCGATAAAGGTTATAAGTCCGACCTTAATCGACCTTGTTTAAATATTTATAAGGAGAGTTAGTAGAACCAATTCCAATATCTGTTACAAATTCATTGCTAGCTTCACATATGCTAGCTAATCAATTGTAACAGAATATTATTACTAAAAAATACTTTTTATCTGTGCAGGAATGGAGAAAGAATACAATTTCCTGCAGCCGGGCGGCCTGACATAAGAGGCGACAAAATAACCCACAGTCAGATGGTAAGGTATTTGCCCGTCTGGATGGTAACCACTTTCCATCAGGTGGACCGACTGTCTGTCTGCTAAACTCATACAATGAAAAACTGAAAAGGAAATAAAAATAAATGGACCAATAAACACAAAATAAAGGTATAAAAATTTCTGATATCAAGTGAACGATATCCAAATCCAATGAATGAAATCCAAATAAAGAAGCACCTGTTTTTGTCGTACATCGTTGTACTGAAAAGCATTATAGCTTTTAAGTTTTAAATATCGACAGCGACTGTATTTGAACCAGCCAAACATAAAAGCAATGTTGTAATAACTAAAATATTGTATTTGACGTTTAATTAATTATATAATTAATTTATTAATTAAAATCTGAAGATGTTTTAATGATAATTAAAGATGCCCATTAGACTGTACTGTAAATATAATTATAGTCTATATACCAAACATAAAAGTTCTTTACAAGTTATTTTTCTCTCACAATTTTGAGCATACACTTATTATCATAAAACTCCTTATAGCCTTATTAACCAATTTGAAAAAGGATTCTTAATAATCATTCGTCTGTATATTTTTATATATTTTGTATTTATATATATTGTCTGTATATTTTTATATAGGTAATAAGTAAATAATTTCGACGATATTCCTGAGTTCCATGATAGTCAAATAAACACTTTTATTGCTTCTTTTGCAAACTTATTAAAAGTAAAGACGATTTAAGTTTCAAGATTTTCTATTTCTATAGCCATTATTCACGGGCCTCCCTAAATGAGATTTTAAAAAGTGCCTCTTAACGATATCATTATATATAGTTTTCTTGCCTTAGTTGGGGCCTCTTTAGTTTGTAAGCCTTATTATTAACGTGGCTGATACAACGATAGCTACATCCCTGAGACACGGTTAAGTATTGAATAATATCAGCAGACTAACACACACACTATACTACAACCCAAGCTCAGCCAATTACGCTTGTATATAAGGCGGTAATATACAACGAACAAATTTGGACCGATCCCAGAGTACCAAACCATACTAAACAAAAATCATAAAATTCCGTTTACGAAATTTACCGTTACGAAATCGAACCCGCAACCTCTGCGTTGTAGTGAACTAGACGGAGAAACGTTCAAACCACTCAACCAGAGGCCATCATATTGTCTTTTGCTTATTTCTATAAACAAGATGAGGCCGTGTACAGAATAGCGCATTGCGGGAAAGTGTTCGACCTCTGCCCTGTAACCCGTATCCCAACTAACATACTGTTATGACCGTTGCAACAGTGTTCATAAACCTTATCTATCTTTATGGATCTACGTGATCATCGCCACATCCTATTAACTTGGTTTATAACTGTGAATTTGCTCTATCACCAGCCGAATATAATAAATTTACTATTATACTTCTTCTTATTTAATTATTAAATCTGTGCACAATTATTAAACCAGGACAAATTAATTTAGTCTAGGCAAAATTGTTAACTCTGTGTAAAATTATTAAATTTGGGCAAAATTGTTATAACTCTTTTTTTCTTTCACCTTATCTCAATTATTTGGGGTCGGCACAATATGTATTTTCCTTCCATAGTCCCGTATTCTCATATACGTCCGCAAAACTGTAAGATAACTGAAAAATATTATACTATAAATGAGAGGAAGCTCACTGCATTACAGATGCCTAAGGCAAAATATGTAGAAGGGGCTTACTCGCCGTGGCGGATGGTCCCTGCCAGAGTCGCGGCGCTGTCTAAGCTATTGTCCTACGACCCTCACTTATGGCGATAAAAGAAATATAGTTTAATTATTAAAAAGTTAACGCAAGTCTCACACTACCTAAACGCTTGTCCTCGAGTAATTAGGTATGCAGACATCATTTCAAGCTCGCAAGAAAAAAGCGAATATTTTTGTGTAAAAACATAAATTTAAAAAAAAATGGTGTATACATTGAGTATAATAAAATAGTTATCCCTGGTTGGGAAAGTTCCCTAAGGACTAGTCTCTTTGTCAAATTGAATTTCAAAGTTAAGACTTCATCAAAAGACTAGCCTGCCAGCCTTTGCTACTTGATATCTGTACTCTACCAAACGTGGTCTAAACGGTCTAAACTAACTTTCTATAAGTTATATTCATCTACAATTATTCTATCTAAAATACTTCAACTGTATGAGAGATTTTTAATTTAATTAAGATTAAATTCGAAGGAGATTAGTGTTATAAAACTGCCTAGAAACTTTTTCTGTGCTAAACCGCTTTCCATCAGGTGGACCGTCTGCCTGTCTACTGTACTCCAACTAATAAAAAAACGATACGTCAGTTTTATAAAACTATAGTACTTAATTACTGTGTTTTTTTTTGCAGCTTTTGTAATACTGTTTATTATACAATTTTATATTTAGTTTCTTAAAAATGAAGACAAAATATACAAGAGACAAGTATACTATTTTTATGTTATTTTATAATTTTTGGATGACTATCAGCTATTCTTATTATAATAATGTTACGAGTTACGGGACTCGAATTAAAATGCCGTTTGGAATTACTATAAAATTTATTAGAACTATACAAACACGTATAACATAGGTACAAATATAACCGGACGCAATAAGTCCAAATGTAATGTACAATTAAATAATGCGCGCAAAGTCCGTCACTATATCGCTTATCGAGTGTACTCGTCTTGCTTTGATCGTGGTTCTCGCTAGACTGCCTCACCCCTCCGTTCGGGCATTCCTTTTATTCTATACAAATACAATATGCTACGATTGTGTAAACAATGGCTTCTTAGAATCACACCTGGCCACTGCCTACCAGAGAGGATTACAATACACAATAGGCGGCTTTCCTAATTACAAATATTAAACACAAGAAAACAAAAGGAGTGCAAATGCGGGCGGGTAATAAAACTTAGGCTTTATGGCCGGCAGGTGTACATTCACATTTGTCGGCGAGCTTTCGTGGAATTTTGGCTAAGTTGTAACAATAATAACAGATTAGTTACGATGAGCTATCAATAAGTAAACATAGATAGAACTAATTTAAAGTATCTAATCAAAGAACTAAAGAGAGAAAAAAATAGTAATAGAAACTTGTAAAATAAATTTAACATACTGAAATAACGTACTCATTATACACTTAAATTCAAAAAACAGATCTTTAAATTTACTTCCAAAACTAGATACCAAGGTAGTTGTTATATTCAAATCGTAGCTGCAAATGATTATCACGGTAATTTTATCGAATAAAGAATAAATAATATATGTATTACCTATTAGTAGAGGTACGGAATTTTCGCAAATATAAAACATGACGTTCGCATTTATTTTTTTAATGATTAGGAAATGTCGCATTTTTTTTACTTAAAAAAATGTGAAATAGGTACTTACCTATTGTAATAACAAAAAATCGTATATTTTCTAAATAAACACTATATTAATATTAATTAAATGCTAACATAGTTGCAATTTCCATATTCGACTCCTTAAGAACTGTTCTTCGATCTGTTACGATGACATTGTACATGCTGAAGAACCGTTCTGCGTCTACACTGTTGGTTGGACGCCAGGCGCTCTATAATCCTGCCTTAGCAAAGGATAGAAAGCAGCATTATGCAGCGAGCAAAATGTCTTTTACATTGGGATCTTCGTTTCCGTGTATCGATTGAAGGATTAATCTATGAAAGTGGGTATATCTACCTATTTGCTCATTTTTGCGAGTGTTCTGAAAAAAGGGATTTTAGAAAAACTTTCTAAAAGTACATCCGGGATTAAAGCCAGCACTTGCAGCTACAAATGGGTTAAATAACTGTCTAATCTGAAAGAATGCCTCGTTTATCTCGTTTAATTTCATGTGTAGAGCAAGTTTATTAAAGCTTTTTTGTTTGCTTTTATTAGCATTTCTTTTAGTGTTGCATCAATTACTTCGTACTCATTGAGTAAATGTGATGTTTTTTCATCCAAATAACCTTGGCGGTGGCGTTCAAGTGATGATTTTAAATCCTCTCAAATCAAAATAATTTATACACTTATTGTTATTGTTTATTTCGCGGAAAATACTCATGTTTTTTATATTCGCATTTATATCAAAATTTTCGCATAATTTCGCATCTATTTCGTAAATACGAAAATTCCGTACCTCTACCTCTTAGTATTGATATAGTAAGTTTACTGAATAGTAAAAAGCAGTACACATTAGAATTAACAATATTTCAACATATATATAATTATAATAGGTTGGGGAAAAAGTCTTTTCGCATATAGTATGTATGAACTTGTAATAAGATCTCTTTGGCTATACCATTTGTATCTGGCTGGTTTTGGTATCATTAAAAAGTATTAATTTTAAAGAAGACAATTCCAAATTCTAATTAGGAAAATGTGTGATTTTCATTTGTTTTTCTTAATGTTAAAATAAGTGAATCTAATGAATAAATTCGATACATTTTAAAATTTTACTACAAAAAAGGTAAAAATACAACACAAGACGCGAAAAAAAATTGTGATGTTTATGGACCTAATGCAGTATCTGTGAGAGTAGCTCAAATTTGGTTTAAGCGTTTTCAATCCGGAAATTTTGATATCAAAGATGCACGTCGCTCTGGTCGCCCTCTTACGGAGACAAAATTGATGCCATTTTTGAAAAAGTGGAGCAAGATCGGCATATTAGTAGTTACGATGTAGCTGGAGAACTGGGAATTGACCACAAAACGGATTTGGCGTATTTGAAAAAAGCTGGGTACACAAAAAAGCTCGATATTTGGGTGCCTCATGAGCTCACTGAAAGAAACCTAATGAACCGTGTACTCATTTGTGATTCTTTATTACGACGTAATGAAACCGAACCATTTTTGAAGATGCTGATAACTGGTGATGAATATTGGATCACGTACGACAAGGACGTGCAAAAAAGATCGTGGTCAAAGGCCGGTCAGGCTTCACAGACTGTGGCGGAACCCGAGTTAACTCGCAACAAGGTGATGCTGTGTGTATGGTGGGATTGGAAGGGCATTATTCATTATGAGCTGTTACCGCCAGGCAGGACCATCGATTCTGAACTGTACTGCGAACAACTGATGAGATTAAAGCAAAAAGTTGAGAGAAAGCGGTCGGAATTAATCAACAGAAGGGGTGTGGTTTTTCACCATGATAACGCTAGACCTCACACATCTTTAGCCACTCAGCAAAAATTACGAGAGTTTGGCTGGGAGCTGTTAATGCATCCGCCGTATAGTCTTGACCTTGCACCTTCAGATTTTCACCTGTTTCGATCTCTGCAGAATTCCTTAGGCAGTGTCAGGTTAAAATCACGAGAGGACTGCCAAAACCACTTGTCGCAGTTTTTTGATCAGAAGCCCCAAAATTTTTATAGCAATGGGATTACGTCCCTGCTATAAAATGGCTAAAAGTTATCCAACAAAATGGCACCTACACCCTTTAGTCAAATGTAAATAAACTTTGTAAAAGAACCTTTTGAATTTTTATATAAAATGCGAAGAAACTTTTTCCCCAACCTAACCTAATATATAAATATATTAATAGCAAATAAAAATACACGTATCTATAAATATATATATACATAAACTTACAGTTTACAAATGGAGATAGTGATCTTTGACAGGTTTATTAAAAGATGTAAGTGACTTTGCATTTCTGATGCTCATTGGTCATGCATTCCACAACCTTAGAACCTGCTCAGTAAGAGATTTCTGGCAAAATTGTGTGGAATGTAATTGGCACCATTACTCAAAAATTTGTTGATGACATTAAGAGCCTTATAGTCTACTACTCTCTTGAAAGAACTCAAAGCATTCTTCCAAATAAGATGGTGTTTTTAAGATAAAGAGTATATTATAAAAAAAGAGTGATATAAGAGCATATATAATATGGATTAAAAACAAATTAATTAAATTTCACTTCTACGCAACCAAAACTTACGAATTTAAGCGTTTACCGCCTTAAGGCAATAACAAAGTACCCCTCAGCTAATCTTCATGCGCACATGAAATGTCATATTTCCTCAATTGCCATCAAAGAATATCACCAATCTATTTCCTGTTCCATAACTCGTAAAATATGCGTAATCGAAAATATAATAGGCCTGCCGTTAGCGAGATATCGGAAGCAAGATATATTGGAGAAATTTCTTTCACGGATTTTATTGTACTTATGCTCAGTTATATTTTGTTCGATGTGTTTAACTGCATACCTCGTCTAAAAGCGTTTTTGGAAGTCTGTTCTTAGCGTTTTAAAAGGTTATATATATACTAGAGTTCAACCCGCGTCTGCGTCGCAGTTAAACCTCTAGTGCCTGCCTCTTGTTTAAAGAGCAGGCGTTAATACAGATTACATTGTACCAAATGTTTATGTGAGTGCTATTTGCACCCGGAAGATTAATTACATTTTATATCGCAAACTATCCCATCCCGGCAAGGCCAAAAAGGACAAAAAGGCCAAATAGGACAAAAAGGCCAAAAAGGACAAGAAGGTCGAAAAGGTCAAAAAGGACACAGGACTTAAAGGACAAAAAGGCCAAAAAGGTCAAAAAAGCCAAAAAGGACAAAAAGGTCAAAATATTAAAGAGGACAAAGAGGAAAAAAGCCAAAAAAGGCCGAAAAGGCCAAAAAAGAACAAAAAAAGGTCAGGACTGAAAAAGGTCAACAAGGACAAAAAAGGACAAAAAGGTCAAAAGGGACAAAAAGGTCAAAAAAGGTCAAAAAGGACAAAGATTACCCAAATTACGAAAATGGCAAATCACAAAAAACCTATCTTACTTTTTGGGATAACCTTTACATAATCTATCCCATTATCCGGAATAAAAGTATTCCTTATCCACCCTCGGTATTAAAATACATATTACATATATACCGATTTTCAGCCAAATCGGTCGAGTACTTTTACCGTAAAAGCATAACATACAAACAGACAAATATATTTTTATCCCGAAAACTATCCCATTTTTCGGGATAAAAAGTATCCTATGTTCATTCTCGGCATCGAAAATATATATATAAACTGAGTTTCAGCCAAATCAGCCCAGTAGTTTTTCCGTGAAAACAGAACAGACAGACAGACAGACAGACATAGTAACTTTCGCATTAATAGGGACTAGGACTAGCGTTTACCCCGGGGCTGCGCCGCGGGTTAAATAAACTCTAGTGCGTACCTCTTGTTTAAGGAGCAGGCATTAATACAGGTTACATTGTACTAAATTTTTATGTTAGCGCAATTTGCGGAATATTCACTTCATTTTATATCGTAAACTATCCCATCTCTCGCCATAATAGGTATTTATGTCCATTTTCAGTAATAAAACTCCATTTAAACAAAATTACAACAAAACCGATCCATACATCCGTATCTGTCCTAGTAGATTTTCCGTCAAAGCTTAACAGAAAGACAGATCGAGATACTATCACATTTTATTATAGATGATAAATTTTCATATCTATAAACTTGAGAAATAACTGGTCTCCCATACACACTTTCATCCCCTTTTTTTTCAACCCGTTCTAGTTTTATTTATTTATACCCCTCTATTTATCTGTAAACTACGTAAATGACCAAAATGACGAAAATGGCAAATCACAAAAAAATCTTATCCTATATTCTGGGGGAACCTACACAAATCTATCTCATTATCCGGGATGAAATGTATCCATTGTCCATCCTCGCTATTAAAATTACGTGTATACCGAATTTCAGCTAAATCGGTCCAATAGTTTTTCCGTAAAAGCATAACACAGAGAAAGAATTCCGTAAACTATCCCATTTTTCGGAATAAAAAGTATTCTATATAACGAATATATATATATATGTATATATTATACTGAGTTTCAGCCAAATCGATCCTATAATTTTTCAAAAGCGTAACAGACAGAGTTACTTTCGCATTTATAATATTAACAGGAATTCCAGTTGGATTTTTTTTTGGTGTACTTTTTACGTGAATCCCGAACAACAGGACAAGAAATCTAAAAAAATTACATCGTGTTCTCCATCGTTTATATAGTCTATTCCAGTTGTTTTTTTAGCTGCAAGGTACACGGCATGTCTAGAATTTTATAATATTATAAATAATTATTACTGTGATCGCATTTTGACCCCTCAGAATTAGTTGCACATTCTTTAGCCAAAATAGATATAAATAATATAAAAAATCCACACGAGACTGCACGAATTGTTCGGAAATCAAGAGTTCTAACGTTCACAATACATACCGGTTACGCTATAACAGAAATCTGTAATGGCAATATTTTTGTATTATAAATCTAAAAGCTCTCTTTAAAGGATATCTTTGTTAGACATCAGCTGCTATTTAGGGAAGGTAGATCTCTCGATGAGACCTTGTGTATATCAGCATGATTTTAAATAATTGTGCATATGTAAAGTTGATATATTGCTTATGAAATTTCCACGCTGACCCTTCTTTGAGATAAATCATGGATGGATGGGATTACCTCGGAGCTGTATTTTATGTCGCATCTACAGAAGGGCTCGCCTGTGTGAAATATGGTATACTTAGTTTAAGTAAGGCTGGAAATATGAATTATTTATCATTTCTTAAACTAAAATATTAAATGAAATTATTATTAAAAGATATGCACCGCATCACGGTTTAGCAGCTAAGCGTTGGCAACCCTTTTCTATTTATTTTTTACCGCTGTCTTATTGTTAGTTACACGACGGCGCCTTTTACCACGAATACAGAAATCAACGCCCTGGGCATGCGGTCGAACGTGCATGGTGCTCACATGACTAAACATCGTCGAGGCACTGGGATTTGGTAGTTAGTTGATTGTATTCTACCATATATAGCTATTATAGACTAACTGTGTCACTTTTAACGACACTTTAAGTTTATATCTTCTGATATCTAAGATATCGAAAGAAAACAAAGAAAATAAAAATAAAATTCCTGTTTCAATTGATAAAATTCCCTCATCCCTCATTCCCTCCCCAAAAGTAGTCATTCATGAATAGACCTCCTAGTACAGTCATTTGGTAATATTACCTGCAAAGTTTTATAAGAGTTTTGAAAATGGGTAATTTTATAGATTTTGATGTGCTTTCCGAATTTCTACTTTGCCACCTGGTATCTTCGTCGCTCACGTCGCCATGTTAGAAAAATATTGCCTAATAGCAGTTTTTGACACTTTCCGACTCATTTTATGATAAACTATTTATAAAGATAAATTAGAGAAAATTTCCTATAATTTATGTCAAAACAATTTTTTTGTTAAATCAATAGTTTTGGCGTACGAGCGCCGCGAAATTTACTCGGCTCGGCATCGGTTGCAATCGAATCATTAATATGCTCGAGACGCTCAACAATCGCTCGATCTCAATCCCATTACGAGCTCTAGTAAGTTTTATCGTAAAATGAGTCGGAAAGGAGATATTGTCAGAAAACTGCTAGTAGGCGCCATTTTTCCAAAATGGCGGCGCGAGCGGCGAAGCTATAATAAGGTGACCAAGTTGATATTCGGAAAGAGCACAACGAAATCTATAAAATTACTCATTTTCAAAAGTCCTGGAAAACTTTCCAGGTAACCTGATTTTTCGAACCAAATGACTATACTATCCTATAAATAACAGTTTTCGTCATTTATTTTAAAATCGCAGACAGACATTTCAATTTTATTAATATAGAACATAGGTGAACGCATAAATTTGGAGGAGCAGAGTAAATAAAACGATAGGTACCCAAAATATAATAAAATAAAATATAATCCATAAATCAACATTTATAAAAGAAATTTGTTTCTAATAGAAACTCAATTGGGAATTGATGAACGTGCTCTACAAAATTAATTCATTGTTTTAATCAAATTATATTTTTTAATTAAATGATGAAGCGTAGCTTCGAAGGGCAGCTCTATGCCCATGAGGTTTTACCCTTCAAATAGGTACAGTCAGTTGCGCATGTTCAGGTAAGTTTTGTGTGCAATTAAGGAAAATGGTATAATGAGATGCCATACAGATGCTCTTATTTAAACAAACTGTAGAGTTATTTTTTTTAAAGTTCCTAAACAAATTGGCAATAACCCCTTATGTTTTCATCGTGTCCGTTCATCCTTCTGTCTTTGAATGCCACAGTCATTCATATTTTTCGAAAACTTCATGGAGAAAGAAGAAGAGCTCGAGATTGGAAATTATCAGCAGTATGCCGCCAACGGATACTGAAATGATTTGGCCACATAGCCCGCAATAATCCAAATAAAGTAAGAAAGTTGATGACAAAAGACCTTGTGGTAAATCTCCAAATAGGATACACTAGGTTGCTGACCAGCTGAATATGTCGATAAATTCGTCCCTACGCCGTGCTCAAAACCGATCTCGGTGGAGGAGAGCAATTATTCACTGCCATCAAAATCACGATCCTCAGTAGTGAGGAAACGGATTAGAAGAAGAACATGAATAAACACTAAGAAGGCACATAGTCCTCATGGAGTGGCAAAGTTATGTAATCAAATGACGACAAAATAAAGATTAAGGGTAACAGCCATGCGTGGAACAGAGTTGTTTTTTTTTCAATATTTATTTTTAATATTTAAATTCTGAAAAAAAGTTGTAAAGCTTCAAAAATATATGAACGAAAATTTAATCGAATAATATTGGTTGAGTAGTTTTGACATGTTGGATATTTTTCGTAGCCAAGTAACGAAAACAAGGGACTATGACGAATCTACGAGTAAAGAACTCTTTGTGAATTGCCAAGTACTTATGCAATTTGTTTTATATTACAAACCTTTAACCTAAAAACCTTATGAAGAAAAGTAATATAAGCTGCTTGTCGTGGGTACTTAATAATACGTACATAACTATAGATATTAAATTCATAGAACACATACTAGCCCTCTTTGCTTTGCTAGTACCCGTAATCCGTCGAAACTTTCGCCAGCGCCTGTACATTAGGCTTTTATTAGATAATGTGGGTATACTGGATATATAGAACGTGTTCAGATTTTAATAAGCTAGCTTTACGCCACCACTCTGATGGAAGCGTAAAAAGAGTCTTGGTTTATATGCAGTAAAACCAAATGTGACGTCAGTTAATAACGCTATAATAAAACTCAGCTTTAGTGCTGATTGCCGTGCTAGAACAGTGCAGTCTAACAGGGTTGTATTGTCTGTATTGATATAAAAAGTTAGGTTCTATTTCTCTCTTCGAGACTATTTTTTTATGAATTATTAACGGGGTGTTTAGTAGTCATATTTTGCTGTTCAGTTTTATTTTCATCAAGTGACCCTGTGCGAGTCGTAACGCAAAGAGGTTTTCATTTCATTTTCTCTATTATTCTAATGCGGATTTGAAAGATCCTTTTCAAACCGTCTTTGAAATTGTATTATAATAAATACTGTATAAAATGTTATTATCAATCACCAGATAATTGTACTAAACTTTAGTTTATAATAAAATTTTATTATTATTAGTACTTAAATACAGTAATTATGAGTATCACATTGCCGTTTCTAATTGCAATTATTCCTGCCAAGGGTTGTCTGGAAGAAATGAGTTGTAGCGATAAGTTCGCCCTTTGTACACAATTAGAATAGTAGCTAATAGTTAATACTAATCCTTAAGTTTTTCTGTAATGGTGTGGAATAAAGAGTTATATATCTAATTATTTTCTTTTACTCTCTCTCAATTATTTGAGGTCGATACAATGTATTTTCCTTTCATATTCCTCTATTCTGGCATAAGTCTCCTTTGTTACACCAAAAATCTTATCATCCTTCTTCACATGTTTAGTTGTATACTTCACAGCACTAAGCCGGGCCTTCGCTTAACAGCCTTCAGAAACTGTACTTAGTAAAACTAGCCCGCAAGTCGGGGTCGTGCAGGAAATTCGGCTTCGATCCGTCCAACTAGCAAGTTCAGATGTTACAACTATTAAGTAAACACTTGTAACTAACCCTAACTGTTCCTTGTTAGGATACCAGCTGAGGTTCCGACGGCTTATTCATTTATCTTGTGTTGACGGCTAAAGCCTATTACTAGAAATAATATAATTTCTATTAATAAACCAAGTTAGCAATTTAAATATGGCAAATGGTGTTGATATTGTATACTTTCGGCACATTACTTTGCTTTTATAAATAAAGAAAGAAGCTAAATAAACGCACTTTAATATTTGCTACCACAAATGTTCGGTCCTTGCTTAGTATAAAGTAGGTAGAACATCGCTCCATTAATTTTTGCTGTTTACCTTCTTTCTCTGTAAAGTGACGTAAGGCTAACGCAGCAGGGTAAAGGCAGCCATTTTGGACAATTCATTCGCTGTCAACGTTTGACGAGAACCACCGCGCCGTGCGCTCGTCTTTTTCTTGGATAAGATTCTCTTATGTGATTGTGATTACTGGCCGTGCCAAGAATATTTTTTCCATACCTAAACTTTGTATAAAGTGGAATTTAGTATCCTGTGCTGTTCCTGTGTGCAACCTAAGCCGATCCAGGAGAGGGCGGATGTCAAGGTTGGTGGAGTTGCTGCTTTTCTAGTGCAAGCTTCTAGGTCATATCTCTCTCATACAGTCCATAACTATAGAACCAGCAAATTACCCGTGGGCTATAGCGCCCCGCAACTAATGCTCTTGCAGAAAAACTGTATAACTATGAAATGAGAGTATAACTAAAGTCATAATTAACGTAGCGTTAAATCCTATTTAATTTTTGAAGTAAAAATTCTGTATAGACGTGGGGTATTAGGATTTCTTCTGTCACGAAAAAGCGTTACGGCCGCGTGGAGAGGCAGCATAATTTTAGAGTAGACAATGGAAGGTTTTTTGGTTTTTCAATTTTTTTTGTTTGTCAAAATAAAATATGTTTAAATAAGAAAATGCATTCATTAAAATGTACCTAACCGGTCCTTTTTTTGGCCAGGGGAAATCCGTTTGAGGACTAAGCCGGCACAGAAGCCTGGGGGGATAATTCGCGACCCGTGTGTGGGATTCGCCAGATTGAGGGTGGCAGGCACTAGCATGCCCAGTCAGAACTGGTGCCATGCTATTGACACTCCCCAGTTAGGGATACCCACTAAAATCCCTAGGTGTTCCGTCTTGAGCCTTATGCCAGGGCTACTGGTAAATGGGATTCCCGGCTCCACGTGCCCTGGCATTCCTAACCGGTCCTAACCTAACCAAAACATTATTTGCAGTAAACCTGCGAAAAATCGAAATGTGTGCTGGGACACATAGTAGGAGTGAAACTTCAACGGACAAGGGGAAAAACGAATCGCAACAAAATTTTAACTTGAAGTTTTACGGGCAGATTGTTAAGGTACTTATCAAATTTGAAAATCTGCTCGTCACTTGTCCGTTGAAGTTTCACTTCTACTATGTGTCCCAGCACACATTTCGATTTTTTTTTAACCTGGTGTTTTTTTTTAAACTCCAGGTTACCCACGGTATTGTTATAAAAATAAAATATAAATATAATAAAATAAAAAATACTAGCAGTCTCCGCAAACGCTGTCCTGTCCTGAAAAAATAAAAATCTAGAACCCGATTCCAGCGCCACCTACCGGGTCTAATTGTGAATCTTAACCGTCCCGGGAGTCACACAAACATATAAAATTTCAAAAATTTAAAATTCCAGCGCCGTGGATTTTGTTTAGATTAATGGGTTACATTATTGAAGTTTTAGTAGGGATCCCTAATTTTTATAAAGCCTATATTAATTAGGGATAATGTATCATTTGAATGGTGAAAGAATTTTTTAAATTGGTCCAGTAGTTTTTGAGTTTATTCGTTACAAACATACAAAAAATCAAAAATGCAATTCTTTCCTCTTTATAATATTAGTGTAGATTATAAGATTATAAATAATATTTTAGAATCTTTCAAAGTTAACATTTTAAAAGAAAGAAAATGTTTATTTAGGACAAGATAAAAATAGTGGTACAAAATAATAAACATAACAATAAATTATGGTGTCCTAAAAAGGCTCATGCTCACTATAATGCTGGTTTCACAACTAGCACTGATCCCACGCAAGGACCTCTAAGTGACGTCACGACTTAGCTCTACAAATTAATGGCGTTAGAAAAAGGATAATGTTAAAAAGGGCGTTTTTTATCCCCAGTCCTCTTTCTATATCAGTAATAATATTATCAAAATATCCGAATAAAACTATTTATACAATTCACAAAGTCAACATCACCTCTCCCAGTTGACAAAATAATTAAACTGTGCAAACAAAAGTATACAACAAGTTAGAAGCACTTTTAATAGAACCCATGCAAACTCGCTGCCTATTTACTCTCCCGAACCGACCAAAATTCCGAAAACTATGCCAATCTAAACAAACAATTAAAAAACGAACGCAGTGAATTTACGTCGCTTATTACTAAAACTCGTCGGGCTTCCAAAGCCTTCACTGGCCAAATATTCACAACATTCCCAATATTGGCAGCACTGAAAGTGCACAGAGTTGCCATATCAATGTTGTGTCTATGACAGAAAATATAGACATTAGCTAGTTGTTGACTTAACAGTGGCTTTTAATTTTCTTTACCTATAATATGATATTTTTTGAGTGATTCGTATCATATATTCTGCAATATCTTTCTAAGATGTGCATAGATTTTAGAAAGATACAATATTCAATATTGATTAATAAATAAAAGTTTTATAAACACAAGCAATAATTACCTTGATAGGTATTGTAACCGTCATGCTCAGAGCGTCGTAACTACTTTTTAAAAATTAAAAGTCATCGCTTGGAGGAAAAATAATATACACAAGATGGAATCTCGTACTCTTCAAATAAATCCGGCTAAAGGATGCCTAATTTGGAATAGGATGCGCAGCAGTACATTACCAGAAGTCAATATTAAATAATTGTTTAGTGATGTTTAACAATAAAATTTAAAAACTATCATTAGAAAATCTTAGTAACTTAGACGCTGTAGTACCCGTACTTAATTATAATAACGTTGATTTGAATATTAGCGGGAGTACTTACAATGTTTTTTCCGTGATCTGACGATAAAGGTCAAACAGATCAAAATTAACAATATGTGAAACCCATCAACGTGACTTGGATAAACATGGCGGGTATGCCGTCATTTCTAAAATGGGGAGACACAAATCCAAAAGTAAGACATTTATGGTCTGATTTCATTCATTAACTTTTGAATTGCTTAAAATATTTTCGTCGTTTTTTTTAAATTTTTATTATGTATAGGTTCGCGTTTGACAACTACCTCATCTGATGTTAAGTGAAGATGCGATCTAGGAAGGAGCACGCGTACTTAGTATACTTATTCACTCGTGAAGACCACTGGTTTATATAAATCGGGGAATACAGACTTCGTCAAATTGTTACTCTCGACAGCGATACGCTAAAGAAAGGTGGAGGCAAAACGTTTACTTCTAACCAATGGTATGTCCATGATGTAACGATGGCGCAAACCGGTGCGTCTGGTTTGTGATTGGTTGTTGATTATTTATTTATTCAAATAGTTATAATATTAATCCATTATATTGCATCCGAAACGGATAATTGACTAATATAGCATATTGCAGACCTGCGCTGTAGTAACTAACATTTTACGTTTTATAAATAAATTACCAATCTTAGTAAAGCACAATGTATGGCAACCCCAAACACGTAGTTTCGTTAAAAAGGTTTGAAAACGGAACGGAAATGGGAAGTTGTGTCACCAGCCATATAGACTCTCGCATCGACTGCAAACAGTTCACATGCATGCTAGCCTTGAAGTGCATCTTGTACTTTTTGTCGCTTTCGAGCACAACGTCAGCTTTCGTTGGCCTTTCAATATGTTTGTGGTTGAGTAAAGAGTAACTGTAACATCTATAACATTATTAAATTCTAAGCATGCCGTGTCTGTACATTGAAGTTATTTAAAAAAAAAACGATGGCGAAGACGATCCATTTTTTTTTTAGATTTCTTGTCTGTTTGTCGGTTTGTCCAGGTATTTGTTCGGGATTCACGTAAAAACAGCTAGGCCGATTGTAATGAGGTTTTAGCTGATCGATAGCAAATTCTTAGACTTAAAATCTGCACTACTTTTTATTCAGGGAATCCCGTGAGAATTATTTAAGATGGTCAAATAAAAAAATCGAATTCCAATGTGATTTTTTCACTGATCGATAGCAAGTTTTATGTAATAAAATGTGTGATTTTTTTTATCGAGTGAATCCCGCGAGTATTTTCCCGGGAGCGATGTATAATGGTTCGGGTGCATAAAATTAGCTTATTCCGACACAGTTTTCAATTAAACGATAGCTTACATTCTTTTTTGAATGATGCTATACTTATACTTTGTGTCCCAGGAATCTCGCGTGAATTTCGATTCAAGCATGGACCAAATCGCGGGCATATCCTAGTTTAAAAATATTATTTAAGTAATTTTTTTAATGTAACAGTTACTTTTTATATTTATTGCAAAGTTGGCAAACAGGCAGATGGCTCAACTAATGTGGAAAGTGGTTACTGGCGCCTATAAACATTTGCAACACTAATGGCGAAGCGAACGCGTTGCCAACCTGATGGAATACAGAGACGTGATTACGTCATTTACGGTCTCCGTGGTTGAGCGGGCTAAGCCTTTGCCGGCTTACCTCACTGCAACCCAGGGGTTTCGGGTTCGTTTCCAGGTATGGTAAATTTCAGAAACTAAATTTCTCCGTTATTTACTATGGTCTGGGTGTCTGGAATCGGCCCCAGAGTAGGCCCTTGTATATAACCCATAATACAAGTGTAACTTGCTCAATTTGGGGATATATAATATGTGTATTTGTCTGCTGATTATTTATTTATTTATTTTTACAAAATCGCCATGTCCCTCTATTCTACAACCATTTCTGTCATTAATAGCAGTTTTTATAGATAAAATGTAGTAGAAAAAAGTATTTGTGTATATTGAATCCACACGATTATGTACACTTTAATTGTTAGGTAGGTATGTTTTACAAATCGTAACGATGTTTGTAGATATCTTACTTCAAAGTCAATAACGGGACATTGAGCGGGCGATAAATACTTTCCATGAGGTGGGGTCTCTGCGTTTTCTCTGCTTCAGCCAATATAAAAACTCTGATATTCTATATTTCTACTAAACCTTCAAAATTAAAATAAATAACAGAACATTTTAAAACAAACTACATTACAAAACACGAAAATCAAGAGCAACGTTGATTCGTAACATGAATAGGGCACTAACTGTTCAAACCGAGTACATTTGGTTGCAACAACCGCAGTCATACTACGCCCACTCACGAACAAATGTGTCCCGACCCTAAAATAGCGAGGAGTAGATTGGCCAATTCATTTCGATACTAAATAGTGCAGTAATTTTAAGCTTAGCTGATGAAGCGGTAAATACCAGTTTCCAATTGAAACAGAAGTTTCGTTAATCAAACAGAGACGTTTAACCATTAATATTCAATGTATTTCAAATACTCATTACTGCATGATTTAACTTTAACATTGTTATCAGTATAAACGAAATAGACTAGGAAAGACAATTGGGTAGATGACACATCAGCTGTACAATTAATCTACCAACAATTAAATTGTTTACATAGTGTTGATCGAAAATCTCGCCATGCCAATGTCAATTACATTATCCGCCGGGCTCTTGTCAGCGTCAACGTACCGGCCGTATTAGAATCGAATGACTTGATACGCGACGATGCCAAGAGGCCGGATGGTATATCACTTATTCTTTGGAAGAAGGGACGGCCGCTTGTTTAGGACGCGACATGTGTAGACACTCTAGCGCCGTCACATCTTCCAATGACTGAGTTGAGGCTGGCAACGCTGCTTCAAAAGCTGAAGCTCTCAAATGGCCCAAATATGGAACCTTGGGAAGGGGTTATACATTTGTGCCGTTTGGAGTTGAAACATTAGGTCCGTGGAGTCCATCGGCAAAGAGTTTCTTCAAAGAAATTTACAAGAAACTCTTCGATGCCACCCGTGATCAGAAGGCTGGCTCATATTTCGCCCAACAAATAAGCATCGCTATATAGCGCGGCAATGCAGCCAGCCTTCTAGGCACGCTCCCATCTGGCAGCGATTTGTTACACAGTCTATAATCGCTTGTACTATTTATAACTTAGTTTATTTTTAGTTTTTAATTGGTTTTTTTTAAATTATCGGGTTATATTACTTATAATACAATTTTTAACTACTAACTACAACTTAGCAACTATTTTCTAAGATATTTCACTACACATAAAAAAAAATGTCATAAACTTCAACGACATGCCATTGTGTAACTTCGAGTATTTATTAGGCTCCTTGCGAACAATACCATATTTTAATACAGTTTTCACATGGTTTAGCAAACACAATACATAAGCAAACACCTAGCAATGAATGCACAAAATAAAATATTCTTTTAAAAAACAGTGTCATTTTAGATTTTGAGATTGTCCATAAATATTACAATAAATAACAACATTATTTAAGTAATGAAAAAAGGTATTGAAAAACCATCTTATAATTTAATTTAACGTAACATTTTTCAAATATAAAATGAAAATTAAGACTTTTCATATTTGCTTGTTGGCAAACTGTCAAACTGGCAAACGAACCACCTGGTGTCGATGCGTTGCCTGCCTACCTCGTTGAGACTTTAAGTATCTGTTCACGCCTTTTTTGAAGAGCCCCATATTATAGCGCTCTGGGAAAACCGCGGGAGGGAGTTCATTCCATAACTTGGACATATGGCATGAACGAGCGGCCGCCACGTGCCGTGGAGGACTTCCAAGTGTCTAGGAAGTGTGGATGAACTCCCAATCGCCGGCGAGTGGTGCGACGATAAAATGGCGACGTAGGCACCAAATCAACTAGCTCATCAGAGAACTCCCCGTTGTACAGACGCTAGAACACCCTTAGAGCGCCGACGTCTCTTCTATAACTGAGGGACTCTAAACCGTTTGTAAGTTCGGAATCCAAGTGTTGTTCCTCGCAGGCTTAGGCCCTTCTGTTATTGTTGAAAATTTGTATATATTCTTTGTATGTTTCGGGAAACGTTTGTGACCTCCATTATTGCACAGCGCCATTTATTGGGTTATAAGTGTTCCACTAAAAAGATATTGCTACAAGTTACGTTCTATGAGATATGTCAGGCATACCATCATATTTGAGATAGACAGTAATGCACTTTTAGGCCGCTATTTCAATTCGTCCGTGCAGTAGCAGGGCGGAATCGGTATGCTCTATACACGCGACATCGAAAACTTCCCATCTTTCCCATCAGGAAACACTCATAGAAATATAGCTCTTTATAAAAAAAACATCATTTAATCCTACCAACGTTTCACGTGATACACATATTAAACTATCTTTCACGAACTTATTTTAAAAAAAACTGGGAAAAATACATGCTCGTATCGCTCGATTTCAGCAGACAGAAAGTCATTATTCTTAAAGTAATCCTATTGTATATTTATTTATTATTAAATAATATATAACTAAAGTAATTGTATATGTACATGAATGTTTAAGTCTTAAAGACCCAAATTGCCAGTCTTTGGGTCACGAGAGATTTCTTTCAATCGTACTGAAAGCTCTCGATGGAGTTGATAAGTATTAAAGTAAATTAATATATACAAATCCCATTACACAGTTCATAACAAAAAAAATGTATTTATTTTCAATGTTATTGAAACGAATTCCAAGAAAATTCACTTTCATATACTTAAACATAGTCAGCACAAAAGGTTATAGAATTATCGGTATATTCTTAATAAAATATAAAAACCATCCAACGTAAAAATACAATTCGGTACCCTATTTCTAAGAGATTTATGATCCTTGGAAAATCACAAAAAAAATCACTCCATTTCTAATATCACAATAGATACAATACAGACCTAGGAAAGAATGATAGTAAATCCCTCCCAAATATCTTTTATTTATAAATAGTTTATCCAACAGAATTCTTATAAATTCACTAATATATCTTGCGAATTAACATGCATTAAATAACAAATCTATTTTGTAAAACACATCTTAAAAATTTATTTGTAATATGTAAAGATTTGTGTAAATATTTAAATATTAAAGCTATACCTACACGTAAAAAAGAAAAAGATGACTTAAAATAGAAAAGAACGATCATCTGTGCTCTTCCCTATTTAAAAAAAATAATGGCTACTACTAAACCATATTGAAATAGACTACAAAATCTAACACATTTTTTGGTCTGTAGTGTGACGTTATAGTAAACGTGTAGGAACAGGAATATGTCGCAGCACAATAGCTGGTATAAAAGACATTTATCCGTGCAGGAACGGAGAAAGAATACAATTTCCTGCGGCCGGGCGGCCTGTCGTAAGAGGCGACTAAACAACTCACAGCCAGGTGGTAGGGCATTTGCCCGACTGGATGGCTACTACCCCTGGTTTAAAGTATGTCGCCATAGCAACCTTGAGTTGTGTTCCGGCATTAGTGACCAGGTTCCAGTCTCCCTTAAGAGAGCAGCAACGCATTTGTAGCACCTTTGGTGTTGCAAATGTCCATAGGCGATGGTAACCGCTTTCCATCAAGTGGGCTGTCTACCTGCCTGCTGAACTCCTGTAATAAAAATAAATAAATAAAATAAAAACATATTTGTATTAATAACACTGTTTCGTAAGGCCTTGTAACCATAACCGTAAAATATTTAAAAAAAATACACAGTACAGATAAAAAATAAAATCTCTCATGTGATGATATAAGGAGAAAAATTAAACGACATTTGAAACTTTTATACTGGATATGACAACTGGAAATTACATTTTAACGTGAATAATACAAAATACTAACGGAAATGAGAATGAAAATATATTGACTACAATTAACAAAACAGATGATTAAGCTTTGCCTTATGAAATTTTCTTTCATGTACCAACATGAAATCAATAATAAAACACATACACAAATGACGAGGCTGTATGGTCTTCTTTGCCTGTTCTTCAAATAATGAAGAACAAAAATACTATTACTACTACTACATCTTGTGACGAGTTCGCGGAAGTGAAGAGTTATGTTGTGCTGTGCAGTTTTATATCGTATGTAATATTACGATAAATTATAAAATAAACAACAGTTGTAGGATGTTACGTCACGTACATGGAAACTTATTGCTACATAATTAGCAAGTTTAAAATGAGTAGTCCATGTACGTGCCAAAATCTTTTTACATATTTTCACGTAGCATTAAAGATTTCAGTATTTATGGTCTTAAGTTTATTGTTAAATTATTAAAGCAATAATTACATCAATTATTATACATCATTATTTATCGTATCATGTGCGTCCTTCGAAAGCAAAATCGAAGCTGATATTACAGCGTAACTTCAGTGGTATGAACCTGGAAGAGTTACGAAATGATGCAAATGAATTGGATTGGTCTGGAGTCGTCAATGCAGTTTCTATCGATGAAAAGGTGCATGTATTTAATGCTAATTTAATACATGTAAATCATACAACCGTAGAAAGTTACGGTTGTATGATTTACATGCACCTATGCGTCAAATAAAACTTAAACATCTTCCTGCATCTTGGCTTACTAATGAGATTAAGGGCCTTATGAAACAAAAGTGTAAAGCAAAATCTAAGTATAAACGTCGTCCTACTGATATTAACAAACAAGCTTTTATACAAGCACGCAATCGCTGCAATAGAGCATGTAGGGATGCACAACACCGGTATATTCACGAATCAGTAGATATCAATAATCCTAGAAAAATTTGGAAATTTCTTAAATCACTGGGAGTTGGTAAAACTACACCTATATCCAATTCTGAAAACTTAAACATAGATCTTCTGAATCAGCACTTTGCTACCACGTCAACTTTTAATCTGACAGTTAAGTCAGAAACGCTTAATTCCATTTCTTTTCTTCCTACTCCTCAGTGTTCTCCCTTTTGTCTCAATCAATTTTCAGTATGTGATGTTGTGAAAGCTATAAAATCAATCACTTCTAACGCAGTTGGCAGTGACGGAATTAGCCGAAACGTGATACTGCAATTGATTGGTTTCATAGTTACCTGATCGAACGCCGGCAGCGTGTCCGTATAAATGACATGTTTTTAACATGGCAAAATCTATCTGCTGGCGTTCCTCAGGGCGGCGTTTTATCTCCTCTTTTATTTTCTATTTTTATAAATACCATCTCCAAAAATCTATCTTCTTCCTATCATCTCTATGCAGACGATTTGCAGATTTATACCCAGGCTCCGAAGGAAACCTTACATGATGCTATTAAGATTATTAATGATGACTTGAGTCTTATATACAACTGGAGTACTTCTCACGGACTTAGCGTTAATCCTGGTAAGACTCAGGCTATCATTATCGGTAGCGCTCGAACAATGTCCCAAATAGATTTTGAATTAATATGTACTCCCTGATGTAATGTTTCATAATACCTATATTCCTATTAGTGACCAAGTCAAGAATCTCGGCGTAATCATCGATAAGGAACTGTGTTGGCGACCCCACATTATTGAGCTAAGTCGCAGGATCTTTGCATCCTATGCCTCACTCAGAAGACTAAAAAAAAATCTTCCAACCACCACCAAGGTTTCGCTTGTTCAAGCAATTTTACTACCCATCCTTGACTATGCGGATGCCTGTTATCTTAACATTACCCAAGAGCTACTTATCAAACTTGAGCGTCTTCAAAATGTTTGTATTAGATTCATATTTGGTTTAAAAAAATATGACCATATCTCTGAATATCGCAAAAAACTCAAGTGGCTGCCAATCTCATTTCGCCGGAATGCTCATCTTCTACATTTATTATATCGTACATTATTTATACCCTACACTCCTCCTTACCTTAAGGAATGTTTCAACTTCCTTCATACATCACACACCTTCGATTTGCGCTCCTCTAATAACCTCCTGTTAAAGGCAACTGCACATTCTTCAACATTTTACTCCAAATCCTTTGCTGTGCAGGCTGTTTGCCTTTGGAACTCTTTACCCGTAGATGTCAGAAAAGCTAAATCACTTGCCATATTTAAAAAATCTATCAAAAACCATTACCTTAGTTTATAATTTAATAAAAAAAAATATATTCTTCTTAACTTAGCTGTTTACTGTCCACATTGTGCTGTTCTTACTTTTTTTTATTTTTACTTCTTTTTAATTTAATTATACCTAAACATAAGTTGTTAAAAGTATCCTCTCAGTCAGGTTGCCTGGAAGAGATCGCTTTAAGCGATAAGGCCACCTTTTGTTTTGCCGTTAAAGTATTGTAATTATTTATTCTGTACTTGTTTATTTGGTGAACAATAAAGTGTTTTCTATTCTATTCTATATCAAGATTACAAACATTCGTCGTATCATTTTGTACTCCCATTCACGACCGGTCGAGCCTAGCTTCCCGCGTGGCGATAGCCATCGCCAGTGGTGCGTCACCCTATCTACAACGGGGTAACCATCATAGACGCGCCATACAACTTATTTCAAGCCCCACATAGGATATTAATTACTTTTAAGTAATAAATATCTGATGAAAATTGTTACCAAGTATAATTAACAAAGACCCATATATGTAATAATTTATAACTAGATAGATAAGGTAATCTCCTATATAGCTCCTTTCATATGATATTATAAACCTAATATAAAATGTATTTTGTATTAAGTATGCAATTAGTTTTCCATTGCTAAAACTACGAAGAAAATATTACTGTGTATATAATACAAAATTCAAATTAAGATAAATTATAAAACTTTCCTCGACGTTTGTTTATCCAAATTTATAACTGAGGAAAGTTTAAAAGTTATTTAATTTAAGAAGTTCATTTATCAAAATCAATTGAATTGAATGGGGGCATTAGGGCGAGCTATATTTATTTCAGAGACATTTTTGCAAATTTCATCACTGAGATTTATATTATAACAACCTCATTGTCAGTTGCTTTATTTTTTTGCTTTGATTCATTAGTGTCATGTTATACCTACAGTTTTCTTTAAAAGCCCATTCTATCTTTAACCAAAGATTTAGATTTTCGGTGTTATAGGAGTTATACTTTAAAGGATATTTAAATTTACAGAATATACTGCGAGGTTCAGCTGAAGTTCTCGTCGAGCAGTAGATTTTATTTTAACCTAAGATCACGAGCTGTATAGCAACAGCAACCAGCGAGGGTCAGAATAATTACTATTTATTGACTACTTACATATTCTTCGAGTAAATTTACTTCTTACTTAAGAGAGCAGCAGCACATTTATAGTACCTTTGATGTTGCAAATGTCCATAGGCGATGGTAACCGCTTTCCATCAGGTGGGCTGTCTGCCTGTCTGCTGAATTCAAGTTTAATACTTTTTTGACTACTGGCTCTGGTTTTCGTATTTTCAAGTACTACTATTTGCATTCAATGTACGTATTTTAATACAGTTTTGAGGCATATTACTAGAACTTTTTCATTTGGCTTGACTACTTTATGAATTATAATGACTTTTCTTATTAATAACTTGCTGACCCGGCAAACTTCGTACCGCCTCAGGATCAATTTTTCATATTTAAGAGACATTTGTTTAATTTGATTTATAACACTACTAAGTAACTTACACCTACAAATATGTGCAGTTTATAACATGACCCACCAGGGGCAGAGCCACAATTTCGCGGGCAATTAAAAAAGAATACTCGGTTATTGGTCCGTTCGTTTATAATCTTACAGGTGGGCTGAAATTCGATAGATTGTAAACGGACAAATATATACGGTAGTTTACAAACTCAACAAAATTAAAGCGTTATATTCCAATGTTTTTGTCTGGCCACAATCTATAAACAGTTTACAATTTTACTAGATTTATTATAAATAGACATAGATTAATTAGAAAGTAACGATAGGTATTTATATTTATACCGTGAAATTAATAATGAAGCCAATTATATTTATACTTATACGTAAACATAAAAATGAATCATTCAATGTCATTTCAAATAAATTGATTCAATTTGGCTGATTCGTCTAATATTAAAATTACAGTAGTTTTGCATTTATGACCTGTATCTCCGACACTGATTTACGTCCTATTTCGCTTCCGATAATTCCAGCTGCGTACTATCTCTAGTAGAATAGAATATTCTTCATTGCACACATGTTACAAAATAATTTGATAGGTACAATTGTTATGAGACGCACTATAAACGGTTTTATCGCTGGGAGTTGTTTCTATCAGTTACTCTTTGGAAATAATATGATATACCATCGACTGCTTAGTTGACATCAAGGTACTATACCATAACAGAAACTATCAAAATGGCTTATAAACCATTATATACGCGAAATCTTTTTACGGCAAGACTTAAACCTAAATATCATCTACACTCGAATAGCTTTCCGACATTAAGTTATAAAAATAAGGATGGGCGTATCTTTATGGCAATTTTAAAGGAGGTATATCGCCATTGACAACTTTATATCCAGCATGTAAGAAAGTTTACTGCTGAGTAAAGTGCCTGTTACCACGTAATACAAGTCGTTCCTCTTTTTAACTTCGCCCGTTGTTTGCCAAATGGCCTGGCCAAATCGTCTATAACAACGAACTTTGCCTTCGCAGCAGTTTTTATGTTAAACGGTAATTCAATTTCTATGATATGGAAAAAATACTAAATTGCATTATCAGTTTTCGCTGATTTGCTTTTACTTGCTTCCGCGCGTGTAATGTTCTAAGATAATGTTCTGAGACCCGCCTTTTTAAAGTCATCATCACCGTTCCTCTAGGTCACAATGTTTTTATTTAAACAAAAGTTTTTGAGGGAATAGGTAGTTATGTATAGACATGAAATCTGTTCTTTTTTAAGGGAAACTTCTCTAGAATCGTTGTGATTTGATACTCGATGAAACGAAAAAGCGACACTAAAAAGAGATAAACCTATAGGACTAAGTCTGCGAGAGAATGAGATAGAATACATTATATTTAATCATTTAAACACTACGCTCATACGGATAGAATTGAAAATGTTTTGAAGTCTTTTGGTAATACTTCAAATTTCGTGTTTTGGAGCTTAAATATATTATAACGATACTAGCTGACCCGGCAAACGTTGTTTTGCCATATACATCTATTTTTCAATACTAAATCATAATAAAACATAAATAAGAAATTTTGACAAAAAAATAAATATTTAGGGGTGGATCACCCTTACCATTAAGCGGTATGAAAAATAGATGTTGGCCGATTCTGAGACCTACCCGATATGCACACAAAATTTCATACAAATTGGTTCAGCCGTTTCAGAGGAGTTTGGTAACAAACACCGCAACACGAGAATTTTATATATTATATATAATATTAAATGAGACGTCACGAAATTTAGAATCGCTCCACACCTTGTCTTGTTTTGTTTCACTTGTACTGCGTGTGAACTGCACACACACACACACACAATTTTTTTATTGTAAAGCTGGCAATCAGGCAGACGACCCAGCTCATGAAAAGTGATTACCGTCGCCTATAGACGTTAGCAACGTCAAGGACGAAGTCAACGCATTTCTAGACTTTAGGATGGGATAAAAAGAATGGGTTAGGGGGATGAGCTAAAGGTGTCATACATGAAGTATGGGATAGAGGGGACGAAATATGGGATTAGAATAAAGGATGGGATAGGGAAGATTGGATAGAACGACATGGGAACTGGGCTATCAAAACTCACTCATCGCAATAACCACGATTAGCTCAAAACTATTATTTATTATATTCTGTGAGATAGATCCGGCTCAATAAGAGCTGTAATCAATATATGGATTCTACCATGGCTCTTCCACGTTTTGTTTATTTTTAAGGTTGCGTTTTGGCCAAAATGGCTACGTAACATCAAAAATGCCCAAAATGCATTTTATCCACCCGATATATGTACAATGTACATAAACATTTTATTTACTATAACTTAGAACGCACATACATTAAAACTTCTTAGGACATAAAGCCAACCAACAAACAAACACGACTGCAACGGGTGCCCGAAGTCTTGTTTTACTTTGCGCAGTTTACGCTTAAGATATTTGCTTTCTAAGATACGTACGTAAGCTCATTAGTAACACTACATATAGAAGGGAAACTTGACACGGTAAGAATGTGTTAATTAACTACTGTGTCGGAATTTTAACTTAGAAGGAGATAAAGGCTCTTAGGATAAACATTTAAAGACTTCTGTTGTAAACCATTGATCTTACAAAAACATATAAGATACATATACGCATCCCGACTCCGCCTGAATTAAAGAACTATTTTTTTATGCGTGAGTTCAGCAGACAGACAGACAGACCATCTGATCGCCTATGAATATTTGCAACACCAAATGTGATAGAAATATGCTGTCGCTCCCTAAAGGGATACTGAAACCTGGCCACTGATGCCGGAACACAACTCAAGGCTGTTATGGCAACATGCACTAAACCAGGGATGGTAACCATCCAGACGGATCAATACCTTACCACCTGGCTGTGGGTTGTTTTGTCGCCTCTTAAGATAAGCCGCCTGGCCGCAGGTTGTATTCTTTCTCCGTTCCTGCACGGTCTATCAAGTTACACATTTCTTGACTGTAAAATCCACATGAAACAAATGTCATAATTGTCGTAGTTTATTGTTGTGAGTGACGTAATTAATAGTGATGTTCTGTGAGTCATGTAACGCATAGACGCCACCGACACAATACGTAAATAAATCCAAAATAATTGATTTGAAAATAAAAAGTGTTGCAATTATTATAAGTGCCGCTTAATCGCATTGCGATAGTGTCTAAAACTCGTATTCTACTAAATCCACAATATCTTCTGGATAACGCCGTGGCTGAATTATAGTAAAATAAATGGTATTACCATTAGCAGAAATAATATTAGCCGAAATGTATATTGAAAAGCTACCAAAAATTTTAAACATTTATTTCGTGAGTTTTCGCTTATAAATAATTAAAGAATAGGAGGCCACGGGCACCCCAATAAAATGAGATGAGATGATAGTGTCCGGCAATTTTGATGAGATAGCAATAGCAGAATTGGGGCCCTGGTCGCTGTCACTGAATATATTTCTGAACATTTATAATTACCTACAACTCACACAATAAAAAATTAAACAATAAATACATAAAATACTTATTACATTTACCAAATATTAAAAAGATCTTTTTTATTCGGTATCTTTCTTTCAATATTAAAAAAATATCTTGCAAATCTGACGCGACATATTTCCAAAGAAAGGCGACCTTTATCTGGGTTACGTTTACTCGACGTTTATTGAAATTTTACGTTAGATACTTTACATTATTATATTAAATACCACATAGAAAATAAAGCACGAAAATCTAAAATCCAAAAAAAAAGCGCGACAAAACATTGCCCTGCGAGTGTGTGTAGTAGCTGTAGTTTCGTCAATAAAAGATATGTTCCAGTCTTCAATGGTTTTATTTTCTAGACCACAATAGTTATCTTAATTTGTAAATCTTAATATTGTGTGTGTCGAGAGGCTCCATGTAAAAACCCTAGAGGGGGTGTGTAGCTCCGGTACGTCACGGTTGACGCGATGTCAAATGACGTTGACAGACGCGTTCCGTTTCTATAACATCTTACCCTTTAAAAAAAAAATAAGTAATAGTTATACAATTTACTATACAACCATTTACTTGGTTTATATCATTTTACACTTAAAAGCTTTTTTTTTTACACTTAGCATACAATTAACGTCTTTTCTCCCTCTCCCAAAAAGAGGGTTAATAAAAGAGAAAAAATAATACTAATAACAGAACAATAACAAAAGAGAAATAATAATAATAATAATAATAACTCCAATATAATCACTCCAATAGCCCGGTACTTTTTGTTCTCATATCTCACAATAGTCCTACACTGGCCGGGGCTTGTCCTTGGGTGC
The DNA here is from genome assembly GCA_039645545.1 of Dendrolimus houi. Classification (NCBI taxonomy): domain Eukaryota; kingdom Metazoa; phylum Arthropoda; class Insecta; order Lepidoptera; family Lasiocampidae; genus Dendrolimus; species Dendrolimus houi. Next base: position 14,900,760 of record CM077131.1, read on the forward strand.
ATTTTTATATGGTGTAGACAGGGACAATCGCCGGCCAGTGTCACGCTACATTTAGATTAAATTTGTCAAGGGGCCTCTACGTATTGGCCTTCCCATGGCCCCACGCAAGCCCTCCAAAAGTCCGGGTCATTTTATGGCCCGTGGTCTGCAGAGACATACATGTATAACAATAATAAAAAAATGCATTTTAATATTTAAGTAACCCTGTGATTTGTTCGAACAACCAGTAGCGGTGAATTGATAACCCTGGTGTGCCACAGAGCCCTACGCCATCCTTATGTGAAAAGAGGTTCTTGTATATGTAACATTATCTCTGTCCATTATTGTATAAAATCTAAATCCATTATATTTAACAATTGTACCTTCTAACCAAACATTTATATTCGGGTCTTTTTTAAACCAGATCTGTTGTCCTACAGATTTTTTTTTCCTTGTCCGTGCTCTGCTGTTATAGTGTTTTATATTTCTATTTAACGACTTACTAAATTGCTCTTCAACATTAATATTAAGTTGTGGTTGTAAGTATTTTAAATTTACAATACATTTAGTTTTCAAATTGCTGTTCATCATTAAATGACTAGGAGAAAAGTCTGTACCACACACTGGTGAAGCCCTATATTGTAAAAGTGCTACTCTATAATCTGTTTTGTCTTCCAAACATTTATTTAACATTTTCTTTGCTATTTGTACACCTCTTTCAGACATTTCATTTGATTGTGGATATCTTGGACTGGTATATGTGAATTCAAAACACCATTCTCGAGCAAATTGTTTACATTATTTGGAATCAAATGGTATGTGATCGGAAATAATTTCATTGGGAATGCCAAATATACAGAATATGTCAATTAAATTATGTTTTATGCATTTGGCACTTTTATTATGTATGAGTTTAATATCTAGCCACTTGGAGAAATAATCATAAATTACTAAATAGCTTTTTCTTCCTCATTCTATAATATCAATGCCTATTTTAAGAAATGACAGTTTGGGTACTTCATGAGAGAGCAAGGGTTGTTTTATATTATTATTTTGATAAGTTTGACAAATATAGCATTTTCTTATAAATATTTATAAGTGTTCATCAATTTTAGGCTAGTAGTACATTTTCCTGACTAATTGTTTCACTTTAGTTGTACCTAAATGTCCTTCATGTAATATTTTCACGAATTTAAAACGCAGTGAAAGTGAAATTATTAGTCTGTGGTTTAGAAACAACAAATTTTCATCAGTAATTAATTCGGTTCTAAATTTAAAATAGTATTGTAGATAGTCGGGTACATGTTTTTGTCCGGCCACCCATTTTTAGTATATTCAATTAATTTAGATAATTATATGTCTTTACAAGTTTCTAAAATCAACTCTTGTTTTTTTTCATTTGTGCATTGCAAGTGACTTGCCAACCCAATACAATGAATCATATCATCTAAATAAGGTTCATCTTTAATATTAATATTTAAAGGTGTACGTGATAGTAAATCAGCAATGTACATAAACTTGCCTTTTAGATATTTGAATTCTATTTCATATTTTAATAGTTTTAATTTCAATCTTTGTAACCTAGGGGATGGAATCTCAAGAATGTGTTTTTTTAAGAGTGACTCCAATGGCTTAGGATCATTAATAATAGTACATTTTTGGCCATATATATAATAATGGTACTTCTGTGTGGCCCATACAACACTAAGTAATTCTTTTTCAATTTGTGAATAATTTTGTTCCGCTGGGGTTAAAGTTCTCGATGCAAAACTAACTGGTTTTCCATTTTGTAATAAACAACAGCCTAATCCATCTTTTGAGGCATCACATTGTATCACAATTGGTAGTTTAGGATCAAAATTTTGTAAAGTTGGAGCAGCACTTATTATTTTCTTAAAACTGTTAAAACATTTTCATGAGTTTCTGTCCATAACCAAGACACATCTTTTTTTAGTAACAATTGTAATGGTGATGCAATATTAGCCATGTTAGGAATAAATTTTCTTAAGTAATTGACCATTCCCAGGAAAATTTGAAGCTCTTTTTTGTTACTTCGACTTTTAATATTAGTAATAGCTGCTGTTATTCTATCTGGGTCTATGGTCATACCTTTTTCATTAAATATGTACCCAAAATATTTCACTTCTTTTAATTTATATTGAAATTTGTTCATATTAAAACATACATTATGTTCTTTAGCACGTTCAAATACTTTATCTGATATTGCATCATACTCTTTTTCGGTGTTACCACATATTAATAAATCATCACAGTAAACAATGATACCTGGAATGTCACCAAATGCTCTTTCACTATATTTTTGAAATACTTCAGGAGCAACTGAAATGCCAAACGGACAGCGAAGAAATTTATAGCAGCCAAAGGGGCTATTAAAAGTACATAAATCACTGGATTTATCTGTTAATTTTATATTATAAAATCCATCTGACAAATCTAGTACTAAGAAGTACTTTTTATTTGATAATTTTACAACAATTCCGTCTAAAGTAGGGATTAAGTGGTGTTCTCTTATTAATACTTTATTAAGATCCTTTGGATCAAGACAGATTCTAAGTGAACCATCTTTTTTTCTTTTATAACAAGGTTGCTTACAAAACTTTTAGGATGCTCAACTTTGGCTATGACTTTGAGTTCCACCAGGGTTTTCAACTTCTCTGCTAGGCGCTCCATCACTGCATGAGGGACTCGCCGTGGTGGCCGTGCCACTGGCACCACTCCTGGTTGAACGTGTAACTCCAAAGGTTCTTTGAATTCCCCAACTCCCTGAAATAGTTTAGAATTCATATTAATAATGAAATCTTTGCTCGAGTTGTTGGTTCTGTTTGTCACAGTATTAATGTTAGTTTTATTTAATTAGTTAAGGATAATTAAAGAGTTTAATCCTAATATAGGTCTAACATTTTCACGTAGAATAATTAATTCAGATTCATAGATAATTTTTTCATTTTTAAAATAAATATTCAAAGTTATTTTACCAAGAAGCCATAGCTTGCCACCACCGAAAGACTTCAATTATACTATTTATCTCAGACAATTTTAGTTTTTTGTCATCATCGATAATTTTCTTAAGATCTTTTAATGAAAGCACATCAATTTGTGCTCCTGTATCACTCTTGAAACGCATGTTAGTATTTTCCACTTTTAATGTGTGGGTCCACTCATTTTTAGAAAGATCAATTGAATAAATTAGTCATAAATTATTTAGTTGATTTTCAGAGGTACTATTAATTTCATGTAATTGTCTATTTGCAAATGTGCAGCCTATTTGAAAATGATTATATTTTTTACTTTATTACAAAGTTTACCATAGGCTGGGCAATTTCTTGCACCATGTTCAGTATTACATTTTTTACATAAATAATAATTAGTATTGTACTTGTTAATACTTTTGTTAATTTGAAATTTGTTTTTGTTATTATTAAAATACTTAGCTCTGGTATTTGTTGAGTGTGTTGGCTGTTGTTCTAAGCTCCTCGTCTGCACTGCATGCACCTCGGTCTTATTTAGTACCATCATGTGTTTGTTGGATACCTCTGCAGCACGGCAAGCTTCCACAGCATTGTCCAATGTTAAATCTTTTATTTCCAATAGTTTCTTTTGTAGTTGTGGGTCATTAATACTTATTACAATTCAATAATGAAGCATTCTTTCTTTTTCCTTGAAATTGCAGTCTGCTGTTAGTTTTGAAATTGCAGCATAAAACATATCAATCGTTTCATCTTTTTGACTACGTTGATTGAATCTGAAGCTGTTTATGACGTCGTTTTGTTTGGGAGAAAAATACTCGTCGAAAATGTTGATGACCTCTTCCAGTTTATTTTTATCGTCTTTATATAAAATGGTAAAATATAACTCCTGTGCCTGCTGTCCTACGCAATTCAATAATATTGCAGCTTTTCTCGTTTCCGACAGTCGGTCAAAACCCGCCGCCAGTATAAAAACTTTAAATAATTGCTTGAACTTTTGCGATTTCGGCCAGCAATTTTCGACATCGTTTAAATTGAGGCCATGAGGCATTTTATATTCAATTGCACACATGTTGTCTTCCGTACTCGTGGTTATTCGTGACTTTGTTCGAATATGGTCGCGTGATACTTTTGCGTTTTATTGAAATCTTGTTAAATCTTGCGTATACTGTTCGATCGATGACTGCGCCATGCAGTTTCGTCAATAAAAGATATGTTCCAGTCTTCGATGGTTTTATTTTCTAGTCCCCAATAGTTATCTTAATTTGTAAATCTTAATATTATGTGTGTCGAGAGGCTCCATGTAAAAACCCTAGAGGGGGTGTGTAGCTCCGGTACGTCACGGTTGACGCACCTGTCAAATGCGTTGACAGAGGCGTTCCGTTTCTATTACAGTAGCGGGTCGGTACGTCAGAAATGATGTAATCGCCCGTGATGTAGGCATCCCTAATGTTGAGAAATTTGTGGCGATGTTGGCGCGGAAAATGTTTGACCGTGCCTACAACGGCGGCCACACATCGCTCAACTGGATCGCTCCCCTACACGCGCGGCCACCGGACCATCAACGCACTTGGCTGCCGACCAAGATGACGAGATCTCATACGCTCGCCTGATCAGGGTGATGCTACGAGGTTGCGAAGACCACGAAGCCACTGACAGGCCACCAGAAGCCACAGATTGCCACCCAAATACCGAGATGGCTACCGAACACCAACGAATGGCCAACTAAGCCGCAGACGAAGCCAACGCAAAGCCCGCGAAGGCCATCGGATGCCGCAGACTGGCCAACGAGAGCCGTCGAGAAACCACCGATGGGAAGGCTCCAATGACTCCAAACCCCGCCACCGACGCCGTCGAGTAGAAACCGGGGCAAAGAGGTTTTCCTCGAGGTCCCAAACTCCTCGCCGCCTTAAATGGCCAAGAGAAAGAAGACCACCAAAAAAAGAAAATAAAGTAATTAAATTAAATGCAATATACCAAATTTTACTAGTATGGTATATACTATTTGAAGTACAGAGGCAATGAATAAAATGTGTGCTGGGACACAGTAGAAGTGAAACTTCAACGGACAAGTGGAAAAACGAATCGCAACGGACAAGTGGAAAAACGAATGGCAACGGACAAGTGGTAAATCGAATCGCAACAAAATTTTAACTTTAAGTTTTACGGGCAGGTTTTCAAATTGGATAAGTACATTAATAATCTGCCTGTAAAACTTCAAGTTAAAATTTTGTTGAGATTCGTTTTGCCACTTGTTTGTTGCCATTCGTCTTTCTACTTGTCCGTTACGATTCGTTTTTCCAGTTATCCCTTGAAGTTTCATTTCTACCATGTGTCCCAGCGCACATTTCGAGTTTTCGCAGGTTTACTGCAAATTATGATTTGGGTAGGTTAGGTGCATTTTAATAAATGCATTTTTTATTTAAACATATGCTATTTTATCAAACAAAAAACTGAATTCGATTTGGAACCAAAAAATCATCCCTAGTCTACTCTAAAAGTATGCCGCCTCTCCACGCGGCCGTAACGCTTTTTCTTGACAGCAAAAAATCTACATAGAAGTTTGACTTCAAAATTATATTGACTATATATGTATATTATACTATATTTCTATTTAATATACATGTAACATGTTATAAATTAAACTAAAAACAAGCTACATATACACATTAAAATTAAACTATAAAATCTAGTACCAGACCGCTGTCAGTTGGAAACGTGTCCAAAAGGCTGGCCACATTACCTCACAACGTTATGAATGGCAACTCTAATGCGTTGCCCAAGGTATAGACCAGTCTTGGTTGAGGCCGATGAGCCACCACCTGCCAGGGCCACCAGGGAGGCTAGGCCATTTACCCGTGGCCCTGGCATTAAAGGGCAAGGACGTAATACCGAGGGGCTTTAGTGAGTATCCCTAACTGTGGTGTGGCAATAGCATCTTTAATTCTGGCTAGAGGTTCTAGTGCCACCCCGACCTGGCGAATCCCACACACCGGCCGCGATTTCCCTAGTTCCCTGCGCGGTGGGTGGTCCTCAATCGGGTTTCTCCTGGTTAAAAAAAAGGTATAAGCCTGTCTTTTGGGCACGTGAGACAACAAACAGACATTCGGCTACTCTCTCTAAAGATCGATCAATCATATATATAACTAGCTCATATACATATAGCTGTGCCTACAACTTCGTCCGCGTAGAACATTTTTTCGCGGAACCCTAATTTTAAAAGTAGTTTAAGTTCCTCTTTATAACATCAGCTGTCTGCTAGTGAAATTTCCGTCAAAATCGATTCAACCGTTTCAAAGATTAATAACAACAACCGTTTCAATTTTTTTTCGCGGAAACCCTATAAAAATATTCAAATTCAAATTCAAATTCAAAGTTTTTTATTCAAAATAAGTTCCACTGGAGAACACTTTTTGAAGGTCATATAAATATATAAGTTAAAATTTAAAATTTAATTTTAAATTTAAATAATAGTCTAAGTTACTTTTTATAACATCAGCTAACATCATCTCTCTCATCAGTCAAAATCGGTCTATCTGTTTCAGAGATTAGCCTGAAGATCCAGACAGACGGGCATACAGACAGACAAAAATTCTAAAAATTGCATTTCCGGAATCTTCTGTTCCGAATTTTTGCCCCTGATTTTTTCCACATTTTTATTTTGACATTACAAATATATACTTCAATTTTATTTATCTGTGTTTGATATATATAACCACCGAAATTACCTAGACTTTTAGAGGCTGACTTGTGTAAACAATTAACTGTTGCTAAGTAGAAGCGATTTTTTTTACACCCAAACTGATATTCTTCGAACGAAATAAAAAGAAAATTACGGTTTCATAACACAAACCACAATTCATTGTAATAAGCCTTTTAAATCCCAATGATTTCACTCGAAATTAATGTCTTGTTAAATACATCACCGCTCTCGCAAAGGATTGTGAAACATTAAAATACCACAAAGGGTTTGAAAGGAAAATGAATTATAATTAATAATTTTCCATTAATAAATTAATTTAAAAGTTTCGTGGCACAGTTGTTGTTAATATTATATGGGTAAGGTGTGTAGTCTTGTGCTTATTCGGTCATCCAAGAGAGCGCTCCTTTCTAGTACAATTCGGTCACGGAATTAGTTCACCTTCACTATACGTGACCGTATAGTGAAGGTGAACTAATTATTGGTGAAATAATTAGAACTTTTTCATCTCCTTACTTAGCGATCAAATCACGGTTCCTAATAGTTCATCGTTCATGAACTACACCAGGCTCTCGGATAGCTGACTGGCGTGCTGAGCGCTCACTGAGTGAACTAATAGAACGATTAACGTTTGATAAAGTGAAATGTTTCTTTTAGTACAGTGTAGTGAACCGGTTCCTGTAATAGTATATCGTTCATGTCTTGTGTACACAAGACTAGTATAGAAAGAGAATTAAATAGAGAAGGACGAAAAAGGAGCGTTTATCCGATAAAGATGATGAATACATCACTATGTTTATTAGACTTCAACAAATTTATATTCACGGAGACTTTTTAAAACTGCAATGTAAAACGAAATTATCTATTTCAAATATTGAAGATTTAACTTATCGTCGATACTAAGGATGCCACAAACCAAAGTAATATATGCAGAACAAAACACAAATTATTAAAGCATCTCTTTAAAAATGAGAACACAAATGTCCATATTTTCGGGATTATTTTCCTTGGTTCTGGCAGCTCTGTATAATACGATAAATAAGAATACTTAGGAATGGCAATCGCGTAACAAAAAAACGTAACTCATAGTATAGCATCGTCCTGTTCGTATAGTCGACGATTCCATACTAACAGACACTTTAGAATCGCTTAGCCTTCGCAGAGACTTTGTGTCTCTCGGCGTATTCTGTACAACGGGAAGTGTTCCGAGGAACTGTTTGGTCTGGTGCCAATGCCTCATTTTTACAACCGTACCACTCGCCATATATGTTCACCCTCATTTCCTTGAGCTCCCCACGCTTAACTGCGCAACAGTTCTCTAGAATGTTTGTTCCGCGTGCGATAATGATCTGTAGGGAACTTCCCGCCGAGGTTTTCCCTCTGCGCTATAACATGGGATTGTTTAAGAAGGGCGTTATAAAATTCCTTAGCGGCCGGTAAAACGTTGGCAACGCCCTTGGTGTTGCAAACGTCCATAAGCGACGGTAACCACCTTCCATTAAGTGGTCTGCTTATTTGCTTGCCACAGACAATAAAAAACTACTCTGCAATTACAGTTGGCTCATCTAGTCAGTTCTTCTTTTTAAAGAAAAGCTCATTTAAAATTTATCTTTTTAATTAAAACATTTTTTTTTATGTTAAACAAGCATACTTTTTCCTTCGTTGATAACTCCTTCACGGTACGGGCTGTCCGTTTATAGAACTCACTGCCACTCAACATCGGACAAGCTAAATCCATATCGTCTTTTAAACTGATGGTTACTATTTCTCTTTGGCCCTCTCAGGTCTAGTAATGCTGCTGATTCTATATATAGTATGATATATTTGTATAGTATATAAAGTATATTATTTATTTACTTATTCTTGGAATGTTTAATATTATTTATTTATTGTCTTCACCGCCACTGTTATGTTTATTGTTAATATTTTCCTTAGTATAAGGGGTTGTCTGGAAGAGATCGCTTTAAGCAATAAGACCGCCCTTTGTTCAACATTTATTGTACCTAGTTTTTAAGAACGTAGTTTTAGTTTTTGATGAACAATAAAGAGTTTTCATTGTTTCATTCATTCAGGCCATGTCGTAAGAGGCGACAAAAGAACCACAGCCAGGTGGTAGGGTATTTACCCGCCTGGATGACTACCACCCTGGTCTAGAGTATAAGAGTATGCTGCGATAACAACCTTGAGTTGTGTTCCGATATTAATAGCCAGGTTTCAGTGTCGTCGTTTAGAGAGCGGGCAGCACACTAATAGCAGCTTTGGTATTACAAATATCCGTAGGTGATGGTAACCGCTTTCCATCTGCCTGTCTACTGAACACAAGCAATAAAATAAAATAAAAAAACTTAGATCAGTTATAAATTAAAAGTCCTAATTTTAATTACTCTCTCAGACAGTCTCTGTGGTTGAGCGAGCTAAGTGTTAACCGGCTAAACTCGCTGGAACGCCGAGGCTCCGGGTTCGTTTCCTGGCATGGTAAATTTCAGAAATGTATTTTCTGTTATTTACTATGGTCTGGTTGTATGCGATCGTCCCTAGAGTAGTCCATTGCATATAACCCATAACACAAGCGTAACTTGCTTAGCTTGGGGATATACAATATGTGGGTTTGTCTGCCGATTTAAAAAAAGTATGAAATGTTCTTCCAAGATAATATTCCTTCTACAATAAGATTTCTAGAAGACTGGTAACTTTTTGTACTCAATGTGACTAATTTCAGTGCTTCAGGTACGCAACGAACTAAGTTATATCGTATTCTATAAAAGGGGATTAAGGGATTTCATAAGAACCTTCTCCTGACAATAACAAACACAACAAAAAAAGAATTAGCGAAATCTGTCCAGCCGTTCACGCGTGATGGCGTGACCAAGGGAAGCAGGGATTCATTTTTATATATATATTAGGTTGGGGTAAAAGTTTCTTCGCATTTTATATAAAAATTCAAAAGGTTTTTTATAAAGTTTATTTACATTTGACTAAAGTATGTAGATGCCATTTTGTTGGATAACTTTTTGCCATCTTGTAGGTAGGGACGTGATCCCATTGCTATAAAATTTTGGGGCTTCTGATCAAAAAAGTGCGACAAGTAGTTTTCGCAGTCCTCTCGTGATGTTATCCTGACGCTACCTAAGGAATTCTGCAGAGACTGAAACAGGTGAAAATCTCAAGGTGCAAGATCAGGACTATACGCCAGATGCATTAACACCTCCCAGCCAAACTCTCGTAATTTTTGCTGAGTGGCTAAAGATGTGTGAGGTCTAGCGTTATCATGGTGAAAACCACACCCCTTCTGTTGATTAATTCCGGCCGCTTTCTCTCGACTTTTTGCTTTAATCTCATCAATTGTTCGTAGTACAGTCCAGAATCGATGGTCCTGCCTGGCGGTAACAGCTCATAATGAATAATGCCCTTCCAATCCCACTATACACACAGCATCACCTTGTTGCGAGTTAACCCGGGTTTCACCACAGTCTGTGAAGCCTGATCGGCCTTTGACCACGATCTTTTTCGCACGTTCTTGTCGTACGTGATCCCCTTTTCATCACCAGTTATCAGCTTCTTCAAAAATGGTTCGGTTTCATTACGTCGTAATAAAGAATCACAAATGAGTACACGGTTCATTAGATTTCTTTCAGTGAGCTCGTGAGGCACCCAAATATCGAGCTTTTTGCATACCCAGCTTTTTTCAAATGCGCCAAAACTGTTTTGTGGTCAATTCCCAGTTCTTCAACTACATCGTAACTACTAATATACCGATCTAGCTTCACTTTTTCAAAAATGGCATCAATTTTGTCCGTAACAGGGCGACCAGAGCGACGTGCATCTTTGATATAAACATTTCTGGATTGAAAACGCTTAAACCAAATTTGCGCTACTCTCACAGATACTGCATTAGGTCCATAAACATCATAAATTTTTTTGATGATACCATTTGTATCTGGCTATAATTTGGTATAATTAAAAAGTTTTAATTTTAAAGAAGGCAATTCCAAATTCAAATTAGGAAAATGTGTGATTTTTCTTATATTTATTCATTTGTTTTTCTTATTGTTAAAATGAGTGAATCTAATGAAGAAATTCGACACATTTTAAAATTTTACTACAAAAAAGGTAAATGTGCAACACAAGCCGCGAAAAATATTTGTGATATTTATGGACGTAATGCAGTATCTGTGAGAGTAGCGCAAATTTGGTTTAAGCGTTTTCAATCCGGAAATTTTGATATCAAAGATGCACGTCACTCTGGTCGCCCTGTTACGGACAAAATTGATGCCATTTTTGAAAAAGTGGAGCAAGATCGGCGTATTAGTAGTTACGATGTAGCTGGAGAACTGGGAATTGACCACAAGATGGTTTTGGTGCATTTGAAAAAAGCTGGGTACACAAAAAATCTCGATATTTGGGTGCCTCATGAGCTCACTGAAAGAAACCTAATGTACCGTGTACTCATTTGTGATTCTTTATTACGACGTAATGAAACCGAACCATTTTTGAAAAAGCTGATAACTGGTGATGAAAAGTGGATCACGTACGACAAGAACGTGCGAAAAAGATCGTGGTCAAAGGCTGGTCGGCTTCAAAACTACGATCGCAACAAGGTCATGCTGTGTGTATGTCAGGAAGGGCATTATTCATTACTGAGCTGTTACCGCCAGGCATAAAAACTGTCGAGATGAGATTAAAGTAAAAGTCGAGAAATTAATCAACAGAAGGGATGTGGTTTTTCACCATGATAACGCTAGACCTCACACATCTTTAGCCACTCAGCGAAAATTACGAGAGTTTGGCTGGGAGGTGTCAATGCATCCGCCGTATAGTCCTGACCTTACACCTTCAGATTTTCACCTGTTTCGGTCTCTGAAGAATTCCTTAGGCAGTGTCAGGTTAACATCACGAGAGAACTGCCAAAACCACTTGTCGCAGTTTTTTGATCAGAAGCCCCAAAATTTTTAGAGCAATAGGATCACGTCCCTACCTACAAGATGGCAAAAAGTTATCCAACAAAATGGCACCTACATACTTTAGTCAAATGTAAATAAACTTTATAAAAAAAACCTTTTGAATTTTTATATAAAATGCGAATAAACTTTTTCCCCAACCTAATATTTTGAGTGTCCGAATTGGTTATGCGTTATCGCACGAGCACGCAAAGCGAGTAACATGGGGCGAGCAAGGCGAAGGGCAACACCAGTAGTTAGAGACGTCACATCGTACAAGTGAAATACACGTAATACACGCAGTATTCCATTTCAGATGTAATCAAATGTTTCTCTTGACATGGATAAACAATTGTAAAAGTTTTCTTCGTTATTTCGTACATCATAATAATGGTTGAAAAATTCACTGCGCTGATTTTTGGATTTAAAAAGTGTATAATGTAGTCTACGTTTCCTTTTTTCAATATGATTTACAATTTTCAAAGCAATATTGCCCGACAGCGAATACTGTGCATCTGTGTAAAGAATCCTTGTTAAAATGGCGCTGTGTAGTTGATGGCGGCGGGACGCCGTCGAGCGACAGCATCGCACGATGAGCATCGCGCGATGTATTACGATACCCCTGTTAAATCATCGTACGACGAAAACGCATCGCGTCATCGTACAATCTTTGGAAATTAAGGCGACGCTACGCCGTTTCACACCGATATTCTGTGATGGGGTAATATCACACTGATGGAGCTAGCCCTAAGAACTGAAAATAATAATTCCAGCATGGCTCTACCATGTAGAATAGATACCAAATATTCCAAAAAATATTTGTAATAGTATGAAATTATATTTTTATCTTAAGATGTAATAAACAAATTTATTCCAGTCCAGTCTAATCTAATCTTTTGAACTGCAAATCGGGTAAACAAGCAGACGGCCTGCCTGAATCCAGCATGGTTCTACCACGTCAACAAAGAATCTAAGAGTGAAATTAACAAATATATTCCATAAGTCTAGAATAGTAATTATTCTAACAACACACTTGTAAACAGCTAAACTTAAGTTACACAAGTGTGGGCTAATGTGAAACAGCTGAACGTTACTCGTTTAAGTTATCTCGACGTGAGGTAGTTAGCGTAATCGCTGATGTCCGGGCTAATCCCGAACCGGGCACTGGTCGGGATGTGGGGGGTAATTAAGTTGTACAATGTTGGTCCCCGCTGGCCTAGCCTCGGGAAATTATGAAGGAATTGCAAACAAGGAAATGATGATTCCAAAATTCACTTTCAGTGACACTCTGGTGATTTTGTTTGCTAGAACTTTATTTACTCGAAACTTTATCGTCTTAAGGCTACTAATTAATTATTTAGACATTGTTAAAGTATCATAGGAAAAAAATGATTAGTTAGTTAAGGAACATTTGTTACGGGAAGTGAACACTGAAAAAATACGATGAGAGGTCTGGCAAGTGCATGTCGTCCACAATCTATGACGGGTTCTAGAGACCATCTTACACTGTTTTCGTTATTTAACTATGTAATTATAAAAATATTATCACAAAATTTCACGTATGACACTCGTGGACGTCGTTTACCCCAATTTTCATTGAAAGTAGACTTCTTAATTTTCCATAATTATCCGCCCTATATAAAACTTGCAGGAGGGCAAACAGCTAATACTGGTGTCAGAGCTAAGTGATTAAACATAGATACTAGTAGATATTTATAAAAAATTTAGTATAATTATGCATGGACTATATTATCGAAATAAAATTAAAAGGATGTAATTTAAAAAAAATATTGACAGAATAACAGAAAGTAAAATAAAATTATTCCAAATTAAAAGAAAGTTAAAACTAAAGGATATCATCCTTTCACAAAATTAGTTGTAGCAAAATTTATTTAATAGTATTTGAAATGTGGATTTTTATATTAAATGCTTTTTCAGAGTTCTATGGTATCCTTCATTGTGCATAAACATTGGTAAACACTTGGTGGGCATTTTCTTGATCATCAGTTAAGTAAATCCTGAAAGCAAATTATCAACATTTAAAATTATTAAAACCCCGACTTTCCGACTCCTAATGTGGCTGTATAAACTGAAATACATTAAGTAGGCGCGAGATATAGAATTAAATTATCAAATTACTTGCTTTATGGTGCATAGATAATTATAGAACAGTTAAGATTGTCGTAATTATGCCAAGAGCCCGCTCCATGGGCGCAAGGAGAGAGTTCGTACTAATTCAACAAATAAATGGACAATTTACTCGGGAACTTGTCGGAAGTTATCTTCGGAGTTGTCGGCGGGTTAGACGTGACGTCATTCTATACCCATCCCGTTGTAATGTCCGTCGGTATGTGGGATCGTTGTTGTATTACACTGTAATAAACCCACGGAACATTAAGGATGACTCGTTAACGTAAGCTGTCGTAGGTGCTTGCTTACCAACTTAATGGTTGTTTCACAACATTTTCACGCATAAATCTCGCATGTCATGTACTTGTAAATGCTTTATGATTCGATGTTATATTATTATGCATATATATTATTGAGCCCTTTTTACTATATTTTATAAGAATTATATTTTAATAAATTTTAAATGTTTGTTGGTGTTCGTTACCTTTAGGGTTTTTACATTATAATTTAACAAAACGAAATTGTTACAGTTATTATTATTATTATTGTTCATGCTTATGTATGTCTCTCAAGACCACGGACCATAAAAATGGCCCGGACTTTTGGAGGGCTTGCGTGGGCCAACCAAGGCCAACAGGTAGAGGCCCTTTGATAAAAATATAAATGTGGCGTGACATTGACCGACGATTATACCCTTTTACACCACATAAAAATGCGCCCAAGGACAAGCTCCGGTCAGTGTAGGACTATTGTAAAAAATGAGAACAAAAGGTACCAGGCTATTGGGATAAACTGCTAGTGGAATTAGGTATCTGGGCTACGGAGACTATGGCATCTGCCTGTCGCAATGTTCAGGAAACATGGATTGAATGGACAAACGGGGACCCGCCACTCCCTGCATGGGCCTCAAAAAATGCCGTAGAAGATTGGCGAGGGGCAAGAAGTGTGAGTGGCTAAGGGGTGTGGGGAGGTGAACAGCAGATTCACTAAATCTACTTCTGACGTTACACCATTTATCACTTCCACTTCTGGAGCAATTCGAGTCTTAGCTCTAGCGATCTCAACTCCGTGCCGGCTGGCTAAGGCAAGCACGGAGGCGGAGGCCTTGTTTTGGGTCCTTGGAATCGTGTCCGAGGTGTCGCTACTCATCTGCGGGTTATTTATGCTTATTATTATTGTTATTATGTTCATGCTTAAAAATCTTGCAAAAACTAGTTATCAAAAAAATACTCTACCATTCTAAACGAAACGGCACACCAACCTCTCTCAATACATATTTAAGAACTTTTTTGAGTAAGGCAGAAGCTGTTCTTGTATATGTCAGATCAAATAACAACTATCTTACTTGCAACAGATTGGAGTGCTTGTCGTCTAAAAAACCAAAGGAGACGAGGACTTTGGGCCAAAGAAATATAATGAGTAATTTTTTTTATATTTCACAAGTTCAGCAGACAGGCAGACGGCCCACTTGCCGTAAAACTTGGCCCACTTGCAACATCAAAGGTGCTACAAATGCACTACTGTTCTCTAAATGGAGACTGGAACCTGGCCCCTAATGCCGGAACACAACTCAAGGTTGTTTTGGCGGCATACTCTAGACCAGGGGTAGTAGCTATCCAGACAGGCAAATAAATACTCTACTACCACCTGGCTATAAGTTGTTTTGTCGCCTCTTACAACAGGCCGCCTGGCCGTAGGCAATCGTACACTTTCTTCGTTCCTGCATGGATAAAAAAAATGAGTTACAAATTGGCTTAAAAAAGGCGTTATACTTTTTTGATTACATAATGGAAAACATTAGCCCTTAAAAATAAGGTAACAAATGAAATACTTTATCGATTACCCCAACCGATTCATGTGAATGCATTTCAACAATCACTTAATAATATGAAATCCCTTACACTACAAACTGAACCCATTACAATTATAAAAAATATTAACATATTAAAAAGAAATCTTAAAATTACTCTGATATTTTTACAATCTGGGCATAAGAATGTATGAAAGTGTATCCATCTTGTTTATATTTTGAATTATTTCTTTATATATTATATTGTATAAAAAACAATGAACACGCGCATCTCTTCAAGAAAGACACTGCACGACCCTTAACTTATGTATATTATTATATTGTATATATTAAAGACTTATTTTTTACTGTTCCTACGGCTGAATCCGAGCGAAATGTTTCCATCATTTTAATTCGTCTTCAAATTTGATTCTAATAAATCCCGGCATCATATCATCCGAATTACCTGAATATTAAGCCTTCGCGTCAAATATCTGTTAGGGTGATGTCACCATTCATTTCAATAAATAGGCATTAAAAAACCGTGAATGACGTTTCTTTTCCTCGTTCATGAACAAATTGACTTTCATTCGAATATGGAAACATATCCAGTTGAGTTTGAAATTGGAACATACAATGGCGGCCAAATAAATTGCATCAAAGCACAGGTATAGTATATATATACACACACACACACACACACACATATATATATATATATATATATATATATGTGTGTGTGTGTGTGTGTAAGTGTGTGTGTGTGTATATATTTAAGTAATATTCAATGTTTTACATTTACTTAAATGCAAAACTAAAGAACTATATGAGATGACTGTAGGAAATTGTTTTAAAAAACTAGATTTATTTATTACACTTTATCTAACTCTAATTAAATTAAATATTACATTAAATACTTATAAAATTATTTATTAATTATTTAAAAAAAAATTATAATTATTAAATATTAAATAATTATTAAACTTGCGAAACTGTTGTGTATAAAGTAATAGACTTCTGTTGAGTGGAAATCCGTAAGATTGCCACTCATAATAGACTGGTGAGTAACTTAATAAATAAAAACAAATGAAGTTCACATAAAAAATAAGACCAGCATAAAAAGACATTTTGCTAGTAACTTCTTATTATAAAAATAATTTTTAATTCCGAAGAGAAGTTCTTTTTAATTGAAGAAAACAATGTAACAACAATAATTCAATCTGTAATCATAAAAATAAATAAAAAGCAATGAGTTCAAAAAATAACGATATTAAAACTAGTTACTGAATTTTTGTTTTATAATGATTTTCATTTGTCATGTGACGTTTCCTTGATTAGATACGTTTTTAGTTTTGCGTTTATTTAACGAGTCTTTAGTTTTATATTTAAAAAAATAATATATTTCATGCATATATCATCATCATTTTGAATACTTTGATGCAGTGTATTTGTCTGAAAGTGTACAAATATCTATAAAAACAATTTCAACCCCTCTTGTTGATATAGGATACCTTTTCGACACCATTTCGCTCCAAATGTTGTACGTGACCCGATAGATATAAACGCTAGAACAAAGTTTTTCTGATGATTGAATAGAATTTCCAGACCGAACTTGGCGTAAGATATTGGAGTTACGATGAAAAAGATATTTTCCTACCACTGGCGATATTTGATAATTCAAACTATTCGAATTTACACTTATAAGATTTTTGTTTTTCCTGCTTAAATAGCAGATAATTATGAC
This sequence comes from Dendrolimus houi, assembly GCA_039645545.1. Classification (NCBI taxonomy): domain Eukaryota; kingdom Metazoa; phylum Arthropoda; class Insecta; order Lepidoptera; family Lasiocampidae; genus Dendrolimus; species Dendrolimus houi. Next base: position 14,918,026 of record CM077131.1, read on the forward strand.
CAAAATTTACCCCTTAATTATTTCTTTTAATATTAGTTTAAGCAACTCATTGTATTACCTTATTAAAGCAGTTTTTGGACGGGAACGTAAATAGTTTTGCTAAGTATTCAAAAAAATGTTTAATATTGGTATAGTTAGTAGGTACGTGTCTGATGGAACGATTAGTTGTGAGCGCGCCATACAATCATACTCGCTTTTGGTCTCACACACACTTGATACCTGTTTACAACAACTAAAGAGCTCACGCCCTCCATCGTTGCAATAACTATAGCAATTTAAAGAATACTTGCTGATTTAACGACATACCTACCCCCATATTCATAATAATTAATTGCATGATTTCAGTAGACAGGCAGACGGCCCACGTGATGGAAAGCGGTTACATCGCCTATGGAAATTTGTAACACCAAAGGTACTACCAATATGCTGCCACTCTCTAAAGGGAGACTGGAACCTGGCCACTGATGCCGGAACATAACTCAAGACTTGCTATCGATTGACTTGCGTCACCATCAGTTGAGTTTTGACATTACTTGTATGAAGCTTATATCAAATTTTAACCGATAGTAAGGAAAATGAATGGTTGGTAAGATATAGGAACCGACCATAAATTGGACATATACAAACTCGTCAAACCGCTTTGGACAAGCGTGGCGGGTATCCGTACCCCAAAAACCCAGGTTCAGCCCAACAGTGGGACTTTATTGGCTGTTATTATTATATATACACTAAAATAGCCACTCTTCTTATTAACATAATCTGAACTAAGGTTTAATACTTGTTATGTATGTTACTTCTACGTCTGGGAATATGTTGGAATTAGTGACCGTTTTACGCAGATGTAGCGATGGGTTTAATGCGTTATTTGTGAAGCGAAATTGTTACTCATTGTTAGTCATTAACGGCATTATTTTTAATGCTATAAACAAGCAGCATTTGGCCACAGCTACTAACTATAATATTATCTCAGAGGGAACAAGGACATCGGGAATATATATTTTTTTTACTGTTTGAGTTCAGCAGACAGGCAGACGGCCCACATGATGGAAAGCGGTTACCATCGCCTATGGACATTTGCAACATCAAAGGTGCTACAAATGCGCTGCTGCTCTCTTAAAGGAGACTGGAACCTGACCGTTAATACCGGTACACAACTCAAGCTTGTTATTGCGGCTTGCTCTAGACCCAGGGGTGGTAGCCATCCAGACGTGAAAATACCCTACCACCTGGCTGAGGGTTGTTGTTTTTTTATTTATTTTGTTGACCAATATAAACAAACAGGCAGATGGCCCACCTGATGGAAAGCGGTTACCGTCGCCTACAGACGTTTGCAACACCGGGGGTGTCGTTGACGCATTGCTCATTGTTGTACGCGTAATAAATGTTCTAGAGAACCGTTGCGTAGTTAAGCATGGGAGCTCAAGGAAATGGGGGTGAATATCCCGTCACTGGCAAGCGGTGCGGTTGTAAAAGTGAGGCGTAGGAGCACCAGGTCAAACAGTTCCTCAGAACATTCTGTTGTACAGGCGGTAAAATATGCAGAGGGACGCAGAGTCTCTCCGAAGATTGAGCGATTCTAAACCGTCTGTTAGTATGGAATCTTCGACTATATGAACGGCGCGACGCTGGATGGAATCGAGAGGTTCAATCTGGTAAGCGGGTGCCCCAGCCTATAAGTGTGAGTAGTATTCCATATGCAGCCTAATTTAAGCTTTGTAAAGCACAAGTCTTTGCCGCGGGATGAAATACTGCTTAAACAGGCTTAGCACACCAAGCTTTTCGGAGGCAAGTTTAGCCTTGCCTTCCAGGTGACACCGAAACTGCATATTGTTCGTTATGTCGAAGCCAAGGATCCCAATACTATAAGAGTTAGTAAGATGTGTTCCTTGGAACTGTGGCGTAGTGACAAATGGGGTCTTTTTGAAAGAAAATGCGCAAACCTGTGTCTTCGCGGAGTTAAACTGGACAAGATTTTGTCGTCCCCATTCAGAAACTCGCTCCAGGGAGTTCTCTATTTTAGACACAAGTCTAACCTCACTCTCTGCTACTAGCGACCGAGGGACATTAGCGCGACTGGTGTTTCTGACGTCACCGGTACTGTCATCCACATAGCAATGAATATTCTATATAGACAACAAGTCATTGATATGCAGGATGAACAGTGTCGGTGACAACACGCAGCCTTGTGGCACACCAGCGTTGATTTGATACTACGTCCACGAAGAAAGCTGGATAGCCACTTGTTTTGTCACCTCTTACGACAGGCCGCCCGGCCGCAGGAAATTGTATTTTTTCTCCGTTCCTGCACAAATAAAAATGTGCACAAATTTTATTTAGATAGTTATCATTTTACTAGATACTCTAGTGGAAACTTTGCGAAATTTGCACCATCGATACTCTCAATAACCCGTAAATAAACATTTACTAAAACTCACAAAATTACATAAAAGTTTATTGATCGCGTACACAGTTGGGAATAGGGGTATGTACGCACGTCAAAGCACTGCCAAAGTTGGCCTTACTACATAAAAAATGCATTTGGTTTGAACTGTATGTAGCCTGTACATGAAAGTATTGGGTCTTTCCTTCTTTGGCAGCAAATTCAAATACGTCACTGAAAAGATATTTTGCTACGTTCATTTCCTTTTCGTGAATTTAAATGATGTTGGGCACTTACAGTTGGGCAAGAGCTTCACAATTTTTAAAGAAACGTAATGTGCCTCACTTGTTAAAAGCAGATTGGCAGGTTTCAGACATCGCTTATCTCAATATGGAGGTTTCATATTGTGTTTTTCTTCACTGTCACCACGTGGTTTGAATGTGACACAGTGGATTATATTTCTAACATTGTTTATATAGTATAAAATAAAGGTCTTAAAATAACATGTTTGCATTTTACTTTACTATATCATCATGCTAATAATGTTAATGAATGTTTAAACATCAATAATAGCGCTATTTGACTCAATCTACTTCTACAAAACAAAACATCATAAAGTAGGTGCTCTCTTGTAGTCTATGAGGTTGTGACGTATTGTAACAAGATAAAATTATATTAATTGATTTAACTGGACAGTCAGCTCCCCATTTAACTATATAAATTAGACCCAAAAACTACCAAAGTGCTATAATATTTTCGGTTAAGATTCGAAGCAACGACTTTTGCAACGCGAGCTACCTTGCTCCAATAAACCAATTTGGCTTATCATATTTTAAACTTATTACTTTGCCCTAAATATTTATTTTCTGCTGAAATATTAATATTATTTTTATTTTGTAACATAATTTATATTAAAATAAAAACTAAGATATTCTATAAATAAACCTAACTTAAAAATATGTAAACAATAGTAAAAAACTAAAATTAATAGTATTCATTCATAGCCATAAATTCCTTATAGGAGATTTAATTTTTAGCAAGATTATATTTTAGATTAAAATCGAAATGTGTGCTGGGACACATAGTAGAAGTGAAACTTCAACGGACAAGTGGAAAACCTAATGGCAACGGATAAGTGGCAAAACGAATAGCAACAAAATTTTATCTTGAAATTTTACGGACAGATTGTTAATGTATTTGTCCAATTTGAAAACCTGCCCGTAAAACTTACTTCACAGACATAATAGAAGTTTCACTTCTACTATGTGTGTTGTTCTATTCTATGCTACTAACATCATATTTCTCTTAGTAATTTGACGACGATCAAATGGCCTAAAAATCCAAATATGTCAGGTGAGGTCAATAAATAAACATTCAGAACTCCGATATCAAGAACCAGTCCAATAACTGCGTAACACATAAACTATTGGCGTAAAAGCTATAAAACTATTATTTATTGCGCACAAACCTGTCAAATAAATTTATGTACTAGAAATATGGTTTGTAGAACATAATTGTATCGGCATAAACAAATTTTGTTCTTACGAAGTTTCAAAACTGGGTTTATTTTTCTTTTTTATTATATACAGGCTTGCATGATGGAAAGTGGTGATGGTGATTTATGAACGTTTGCGACACCAGTGACCTTGCGAACGTTTTTCCTGCTTCGAAATAATTTTAAATGTCATACCGCAGAAGGGAATCCTTGGTGGGAGTTAATTTCAAGTCATTGGGTTGTATATGATGCTAGCTAACCCAGCAAACATTGTTCTGCCATAAAAAAAACACCATAGGAGGGTGAAAAATACTATTTCATTTCACATATTCTGAAAGTATGTTTGGTGTTGTCTAATCACAAGGATGAAAACAGCAGTTTTTGTCGCTGGGAAGCGATTCTCCCTGCTGTCAAATTTTTTTAAAACTAAGCGCATCATAGATGTACCTATGTTTAATGATCGGTCTTATTAACTCTCTGATCTGTGCTGCACAATGCAAAACTCGCATCTCATTCTCTCGCAGGCTTAGTCCTATAGATTTATGTGTATATCTCTTAGTGTCGCTTTTTCGTTTTATCGAGTTTCAAATCACAAATATTCTAAAGAAGTTTCACTTCAAAAAAGTGACAATAATTTTGTAACATTATTTTACACTTATAAATTACTTACGTTTCACTAAATTATTGTTTAATTTACATACATTTGAGCTAAATATTTACTATCACCGGTGACAAAACAATACTGGATGATAGAGTGCTACAGACAAAAAAAATTACTTGACGTTTCATATGTGACGTATTAAATGAATTCATCACATTTAGATATGGACGTAACGCCTGATTTCATTAGATAAGTAGTTGTTTTTTTAACTAATTAGTTTTTATTTACGTTCCTCATATTCGAAACGAAAAGCAGAGTGTAACCTCGGGTGAAAGGCCTATTTAGGCACTCAAACTATTAGCGCGCCCTTGCTGCGCTCGTGCATCAAAACGTATCATGCCTAAATAGGTCACTTTCACCTCTTGTGTAACAATCTACTATTACGACCTATTCTCACAAACACCAAATACACAAAAAAAATCATTAAAATTCGGAGGAGTGCGACCAAAATAACCGTGACACGATATTTTAATACATGTGACAGATTGTGCTGTTAGCTCAATATATGACACTTCTGATTCAAGAGTAGTGATTTGTAACCCAGACGGAGAGTAAATATCGCTTATTGAGATCTTTAAATACTGCTAAGCTGATTGACTTCGCCCCTGATGTTGCGAACATCCACAGGCGACGCAGTGACGGTAACCACTTTCCCTTAGCTGAGCCGTCGGCCTGTTTACCAGCTTCGCAATAAAAGAACTGTAGTCAAGGTGGGGAAATCAGTCAATAGGGTAAGTTCGTATACCTCTTGTTTTTTTAAACCGAATTTGACGTCAACTATAATTTGAAAATAGAATCAAATGGTGTATTAGCTTAGCTAACCGATTTTTTATCGTCGTTGCTATCAAACACGGAAATAACGAGAGGTGTATGGAGTTCCCCCACTGACGGACTTTCCCACCTTGACTTGTACTACTTTACTCTTTTTTATTGCAATAGTTCAGCAGAAAGGCAGACGGCCCACTTGATGGAAATGGTTACCATCGCCTATGGACATTTGCAACACCAAAGGTGCTACACATGCGCTGCTGCTCTCTTAAGGGAGACTGGAACCTGGTCAGTAATGCCGGAACACAATTCAAGGTTGTTATGGCAACATACTTTAAACCAGGGGTGGTAGCCATCCAGTCGAGCGAATACCCTACCACCTGGCTGTGGGTTGTTCTGTCGCCTCTTACGACAGGCCGCCCGGCCGCAGTAAATTGTATTCTTTCTCCGTTCCTGCACGGATGAAAATGCAGTCATTCAACAAACTGCAGTCGTGTTCACAACAAAAAAGTTATATTATAGTTTAGTTTGAATTTAAATAATCTAAATATACACATTACATGTCGAAATTAGATAAATCATTAAATATACTTAGATTAATAAAAAAAAAAACCTTAAGTTTTATTTCAATAATAAGGTTGGGGAAAAAGTTTCTTCGCATTTTATATAAAAATTCAAAAGGTTTTTTATAAAGTTTTTTTACATTTGACTAAAGTATGTAGGTGCCATTTTGTTGGATAACTTTTTGCCATCTTGTAGGTAGGAACGTGATCCCATTGCTATAAAAATTTTGGGGGCTTCTGATCAAAAAACTGCGACAAGTGGTTTTGACAGTTCTCTCGTGATGTTAACCTGACACTGCCTAAGGAATTCTGCAGATACCGAAACAGGTGAAAATCTGAAGGTGCAAGGTCACAGGACTATACGCCGGATGCATTAACACGTCCCAGCCAAACTCTCGTAATTTTAGCTGGGTGGCTAAAGATGTGTGAGGTCTAGCCTTATCACGGTGAAAATCCATACCCCTTCTGTTGATTAATTCCGGTCGCTTTCTCTTAACTTTTTGCTTTAATCTCATCAGTGGTTCGCAGTACAGCTCAGAATCGATGCTCCTGCTTGGCGGTAACAGCTCATAATGAATAATGCCCTTCCAATCCCACCATACACACGGCATCACCTTGTTGCGAGTTAACCCGGGTTTCGCCATAGTCTGTGAAGCCTGACTGGCCTTTGACCACGATCTTTTCGCACGTTCTTGTCGTACGTGATCCACTTTTCATCACCAGTTATCAGCTTCTTCAAAAATGGTTCGGTTTCATTACGTCGTAATAAAGAATCACAAATGATTACACGGTTCATTAGGTTTCTTTCAGTGAGCTCACGAGGCACCCAAATATCGAGCTTTTTTGTGTACCCACCTTTTTTCAAATGCGCCAAAACCATTTTGTGGTCAATTCCCAGTTCTCCAGCTACATCGTAACTACTAATACGCCGATCTTGTTCCACTTTTTCAAAAATGGCACCAATTTTGTCCGTAACAGGGCGACCAGAGCGACGTGCATCTTTGATATCAAAATTTCCGGATTGAAAACGCTTAAATCAAATTTGCGCTACTCTCACAGATACTGTATTAGGTCCATAAAAATCACAAATGTTTTTCGCGGCTTGTTTTGCATTTTTTTTGTAGTAAAATTTTAAAATGTATCGAATTTCTTCATTAGATTCACTCATTTTAACAATAAGAAAAACAAATACAAATCACACATTTTCCTAATTTGAATTTGGAATTGTCTTCTTTAAAATTAAATCTTTTTAATGATACTACAACCAGCCAAATACAAATGGTATAGCCAAAGAGATCTTATTACAAGTTCATACATACTATATGCGAAAAGACTTTCTCCCCAACCTATTATATTCCCTCTCCAACAAAATCCGAAATGACGGTAATTCAGCGTAATACAAGTTTATACAATCATAATACATACAATTTATAAACCAACTAACTGTCTCAGTAGACGTTGTCCTGCCCTCAAAAAATAAAATTCTAGAACCCGATTCCAACGCCACCTACCGAATCTAATTGTGAATCTAAACGACCCCGGGATCCACTCAAACGTACATAAAATTTCATCAAATTCGTAGAACCCGATTCCAGCGCCAAGTATTTTGTTTAGATTGATGGATTACATTATTGAAGTTTTAGTGGGGATCCCTAATTTGTATATAGCCTAAATTAATTAGGGATAATGTAGCATTCGAATAGTGAAAGAATTTTTGAAATCGGTCCAGTAGATTTTGAGTTTATTCGTTACAAACATATTAAAATAGAAATCTCTCCTCTTTATAATAAGTATAGATAAAATTCAAATACTTATATACAAACAACTGGCTTCTGCCCGCGACTTCGTCCGCGTGGAATAGTTCAATTCAATTCAATCAAACAAACAAAGAAACTCTTCAGCTATATGTATTAATATAATAAGATGGGGGGCGAAAACGGAAAGAAGTTACCAGCCGCAAGAGCTCACTGCAAAAGAACTATTATTACTCTTGTTGAAAAATACTTGCATTCAGGAACTATTTTTTTTGTTTTGAACAACTACTCCCTTCAGCCATTATTTTGCAAAGACGCTGAAAAATCTATTTCTTGGTTTATTAATAAAAGCCCAAATTTGAATTTCCATATAACAAACTTGACAAATTAATGGAACTAGTGGTGGCCTAGTGGTTGATATTCGACCATAATTAATTTAAATTATAAGTTCGAACATTATTAAGGTTCTGTTGTCAAAGACAATACTTCTATAATCACAGATTTCGCCCAGGCTACATTGTTAATTTGACTTTAACAATAAACAAAAGAGTATATCTGCGTGTGTGTGTCAAATACATGGTAGTGTGTGCAATGTTTTCTTTTGTTGATTTAATGTTAAAACATATTAGCCTTCTGCAACCCTTCTGTATATAAACTATAAGTGTGCAAAATTTCATACTCCTCCGTCCGCAAAATTTTTGTAAAAATGAGTACAAAGTTTTTGCTTCACGTATTAATATTGATATACAGATAAGAAAAATTTCAAAAAACTGTTTTTTTGCATGTTTAAATGTTTCTATCAAATAACTCTAAACTGGTTCAACGGATTTAAACGAAACTTTTAGGGATTAAAAGGCAAATTTTAACTTAAATTTACGTGGAGGTTCTACCTTGCAAGCTTCTGAGATTATAATAGTTCTAGGCATAAATAATTTACAATGTTGTTACGCAATATTGTTAAAAAAAGTACAGTGAATTACTCCCTGTTAAAGCACAACTTGCCTGACGACCTTCAAGGATTATAAGTTTAACAAGCCAATCAATTGCCGGCTTCTCCAAGAAGTTTTAGAACTATTCAAGTTACAAGTCTTTATAGAACTTACGCTTTTGTTACAAAATAAATAATGATTAAAGAGCTTCTCTTGGCGAATTAAAGTAGGTATTGTATACTATATTGTATGGTATGATACAACAGTTAACTTAGTATCAATTTGGTTAGCAAATTTTCTCACTGATTTCTCAACACAATCATTTAATTTTTTAACTGTACACATAATGTATACAATTAAATTATTTATTTTATTATATATTTTTGAGATTTCTTAGCCTCGACGGCTCCTGTGGTTGAGCGGGCGAAGTCTGGCCGGCCGAACTTGCTGGAACCTTCCTGGCGTAGTAAATGTTCTTTCTGTTATTTACTACGGTCTGGGTGTCTGGGATCGGCCCCAGAGTGGTTCGTTGTATATTACCCATAACACAAGCGTAACTTGCTTAGCTTGGGGATATACATATGTGTGTTTGTCTGCCGATTTATTTATTTTATTTATTATCTTAGCAAAAAGGGATTCCATATCTTCATTTAGTCGTGATTTTTAAAATTTATAATGATATTATAATTACTTTTTATTTAAATTGATAAGTAGGAAGATATCAACTATCAAAGTCGAACTTTTAAGCTATGTGATGGAAAAATCCAGGTAGCATAGATTATAGAATACTTTCGAGAAAAAATAGTATAAACAATAACTGTAAAGTAGTTTTTGAAATACGGGGTGTTTGTTTGTATACTTTTTTATGAATCATTATTGACTCTAAAATAAGAAGAAAGATTCTCACGCGAGACCACACAGGTACGATACAATACGGGTGTGTCTTTTAGACCGTTTATCAATTAAACAGTCCACAGTATCAACAAATATACACATTTATAGACTAGAACATATGGTATCCACAAAATAAATCACGCTTTTAATATGTCGCAAAAGCACAGATACACACGTAACATTCGCATCACGTTCACACTCCTGCCAATTCCTTAGATTTGCTCCGATAATGAATTTGTAATATTCCGTACACATAGTGCCACGAGGTTCTGGCGCAAGGTGCCAAGATCCGCTGGCACCGCCGCCAATACCTCCGCAATATACGCCCGCTCAATTAAAAGTAAGCGTATTGCCATTTTACTCAACAAATATAATAAATCTATACTTATTCATCTATTCTGGTTATTCCAGTCTTGTCGTTTGACGGCCTTTATGGTTGAGTGGGCTAAGTAAGTAAATTTCGTAAAAAAAAAATTCATTATTTACTATGGTTTGGGCGTCTAGGGTACGCACCAACGTGACCCGGTGTATATTACCCATAACACAAGCGGCACTTGCTTAGCTTGGGCCTATATGTAAAAATGTGGTAAGTTAATTTTTCAAAAAATCAATCACAACAATGTGCCATACTTGAGTACAATGACAACATGATGATAAAGGAAAACATCGTGATGAAACTTTCTTATCGAAATTATTGATGCGTCAAACATGCAAATCTGTCTTAGTCAAGCGTGGCGGGTATACCGGTCGTACACTAAAGAATAAGGAGGGCCCAGCCCAACAGTGGCAAATGCCTGGACTGATATTATAATTATTACGTACTGGTGAATACTTGTTGAAGTAATATTGAATATACCAAAAAATATATCTTTAATAGAAAACTTTATTGTTTTTTTTTTAACACTATTCCTGCAATAATATTTGTTCTCGTAATAATATATTTTCTCAAAAACAATTCTGACAACTCATTGTGGTAACGATCGTATTTGTTTCATCTTCTGTTGAATTACTATTGATGAGATCAAACCATGGCGAGATAAACATTTTATTTTTCGCAGAAAAATTACACAATACATTCGATTGGAATGTGTTAGAGAGACGTTGAAGACTTTGGGTATAGCTGTGAGGATATCACAGTTATACGGCGGCCATCAATAAAAACATTTTGTTTTATTATTCGTACGGAGACATCGTATATATTCTTTGTGTCAGATTTAACCGATCATATTTTACGGAGAGCCCCATTCAGGGATGTGACATAAAAATACATTGGTAAGGTTTCGCTTCCTGATTTATTTCACGCACATATCAAAGAATGACTGTTTTTCTACAATATATATAAGCTTTGATGCGTTCACTTTTCCGTTATGTAAAATACTCGTACGTTAAATTGGGTGAGGTGTTTGGAAAGAACGAAGGAAGGAATTTAGAAGGAAAACAATACTTAATCATATTTTAGAAATTCACTTACAAGTATGATTAGATTTTGTATAGGTGAACACAGAAAAACTATAAATACCTAATTACAATACAATATACTAATACAAATACATACACATATACCTACATTGTTATGTAGTATGTATTAGGTATATCCACATACTCGGATCACAATCTACACTACTTTTATAAATTCTTAGTTCAGTGATTATGTGTAAGAAAGTAATTATGAATTAAATAATATATTTTTTATTCTTATAAAATAATAATAATAACAGCCCATAAATGTCCCACTGCTGGGCTCGAGCCTCCTATTATAGAGGAACGGTCAGTATACCCTCCACGCTTGTCCAAGGCGGCTTTTGACACATTGACACATTGGTTATCTCGATGTGCAGGTTGCATCACGATGTTTTCCTTCACCGTTGTTAGCACGTGGTAATTGTAACAATATTTTTATTCTTATTTTCATTATATTATTGCGTAAAGGTTCTGGAATAATAGATTATTATTGTTTCATATTTTTATTTTATATTGTGACATTCAATAATGAGTTGACATACTAAATAATTTCATGACATAACCGTATCAATCTTGATTAAATGATGTATGCATAATAAATAATTAATGAAATAATTAGATTATTTAAACATAAAGACTAAGAATAAAAATTGTATACCTTTATAAGGTGAAACATGTATGTACCACGTAAAACTTAAATCAGCATCTTATATCTCCACGTTTCGTGCACGGTCTATGATTACGATTTGAATTAGGTTAATCCTCTTAAATTCGAAATAATCTCTACCTGTAATCTTCAGAATCTTCGATAAAATACAGAACCGTACATGGTAACCCGCAGCCCAATCATTGCTTTGAAATGACCTATTAGATTGGAAATAACGATTCCAATGTCCAATTTAACACTTCAATCCTTAGTTATTGAATCGGAAAATTATTAAAAGAGTCCCTCATTTTCCTTGTAATAATTACCTGGCCTCCAATGGCGGAACACTGCTTAATTAGAAGAAAATATTCTTTGATTGGATGATTTTTAATAAAAAAAAATCCTAATTTTAAACAAATATTTTATAAGGAAATATCGACTGAAGCAATTTAAAATTTGCTCTGTTCGAATAATTTAGACGTATTCTAATAATTTGGATACTTAAGAATAATTTTATGCTAACTTTACTTTCATTGGCTTTTTACTCGAGCCTATTTTTACAAGCTTTTATTTAGCTTTCCATTAGATTAGCCGTTTGCCTGAGCTTCGTAATAAAACAGCGTGCGTGCAATGTATGTTAATTTGTGATTAGATCAAATCTTGTAAGCTGAATTAAAACCAATTTATTTAGACGTAGGACTTTGTAATCTTGCATGCTTGTTTGGCTTTGATGAAAATACACGAAAATGAAAAATACTAAAAAACGAAAAAACATTTTTTTAGTTTTCCAACAAGAAAGAGCAACACATGCCCAACGAGAACTACATAATTAATAAATATTCTTAAAATCAATATTTTGTTCAAATGCTCCAACGACGAAAAATATGTTTGAAGTACCTACAACTCATTATTTTGATATACTATACATTTTTATGTATATAAAAATGTATGTATCTATCTCGCCAAAAGCTGTTAGAATACGCTAACAGCTTTTGGCGAGACTTTCCTGCGTAAAAGAGATGTTTCTTTTCTACATAAACTACACATAGACTTCTTTCAAGTCTATCCCAAATTATCTATATTGACGTGCACTCAAATATTTCTATGACCATATGTAGGTTAAATACAGTGAGAACATTTGACTTTGTTACCATCTTATGTATAACTATTACTTGTAGTTTTACAAGTAAAGATTCATGCATTCATTCATTTATTGAAAATTCTAAACATGCCGTATCTGTAAATTGAAGTTATTAAAAAGAAACAACTAGAATGGACTATATAAACGATGGAGAATACGATGCATTTTTTTTTAGATTTCTTGTCGGTTTGTCTGTTTGTTCGAGATTCACATAAGAACTACTGGGCTGACTGTGGCTGGCTGTGGTTTACGCTGATCGACAGCAAATTCTTAGACTTAAAATCTGCCCTACTTTTTATCCCGGAAACCCCACGGGAATTTACCCGGCATAAAAATATAGATGCTGTGATATTTTGTATCCGAGGAATCCCGCGGGAATTTCAGGGCAAGCGTGGTCCAAGCCGCGAGCATATTCTAGTAAGTCTTAAAAATCGAGTTCATTTAAATATTCACAATGAAATCCGATAAAGATTAAAGAATTAAACACCTCGAGATCGAATGAATTTCGGCGAGCCAAAATGAGAATTCAGATAAGCATCCCTGTAATTTATACTGGAGCGTTATAGAACTCGAATTCAGCAATAAAAACATGGCTAATGGATGTTTTTATTCGCCATCCATTTAAACAAATACCTTTTCGTACTGTCGAAGGGTAGGTGTAGCAGACACTTTCAAACGATAATCAAATCAAATACCCTAAAAGTCCCTTTGCAACCAATTTAAAATGGAAATCTATTTGTCCACTTGAGTTACGGACACAAAAAACTTTATAGTGCGTGCCAGTTTAACAGGTACAATGTTGAAGCACGCAATATTGGCACCGAAATTTTATTCCCTTTAAAAAAGATAACCTCGCAATGCGAGGCCCTGAATCTTGAATTTTTAACGGGGAAAGGGGGGACAAAACTGATTAACGCCGACCCCGCACGCCTATATTTTTTCCTTAATCATCATCATCATTTCAGTCATCAGATGTCTATCGATGGACACGCGTGCGTCTATGGTTTTTAACCTAAGCCTACGTGCCCCGCGAAAAGTAATTTGTGATGGGACATTGCTATTAATTGTAGACGAAGTTAAAAATGACAGATGTATGATGTAACGTGATTACGAATACAGCTGTGTGTTTACGAATACAGCTAATTATTACCGGTGTTATTTTAATATTATAAGCATGGTGTATTATAGATGAATTGTAAGTTTGCTTTTTCTTCTTCTCAGTCATTCCCTCACTACTGATGATCGTGACCTTATGATAGTGAACAATCACATGAACCGAGTCCAAGTGATCAGGAACCTGGTCCTTTACCTTCAACCTTTACCTTGTCCCCCAGCGCCCACAAGTATCTCTGTCTTGTCTGGGTTTTTGTTCTTACACACTATGCAGACCAAGGTATTTCAGCCATATAACCCGTAAGAAAATTTGATTTCGCTGCTGTTTTATTGACGGAATGAAAATGATGTGGGCAAAACGTACGGCCTTCTTTTATTAGGGGAGAATTATTTTGTGCACAGGACCTAACTTCTTGGTAAGCAGCGTTGAGGTAGTATGAAACTCGCAGCGACTGACCAATACCAAATAAATCTTTAATATTCCTCCAATTATTCAAGCCAAAGCCGCGAAATAGTAACTCAGGTGACGCCATTCTTTGGTTATTTTCCACGGCGTTGATACAAATGCCGCCGCTGCGGGTCTTGGCTATAAACGTCTAAACACTAGATTATTCCAAATTTTCATTGACAACAGTAAGTAGTTCCTCAGTTACCAACAGGTGACCTGTTTTGCTGAACTATAAAAATTTAAATATTTGTCACGGTTATTAACACACATGAAGATCATACAAAGTACAGAACTTACCTCCGCTTACACTTATAGAGTAAGGGATATATAATAACAGCCCATAAATGTCCCACTGCTGGGCTCGGGCCTCCCGTTATAAGAGAACGGACAGTGTACCCGCCACGCCTGTCCAAGGCGGATTGGCGGGTTTGACACATCGGTTATCTTGATGTGCAGGTTGCACTATGTTTTCCTTCACCGTTGTTAGCACGTGGTAATTGTAACAATATGCACATCAGGCCAGAAAAATGCCTAACCGGTGCAGTCGTTCCCGCCAGGATTGAACCCGCGCTCTTTGAATTTGAGACGCGTGCGCTAACCATTACGCTACCATAACTATTACGGGACATCATATGCTTAAAAAGAATATTGAATATTCAATCATGTTTAAAATAATTGAAACTTATCTAAGTAACACGTGAAAGCAGAACATAGTACATAATAATAACAGTCAACCTAATTCAAATACAAGGTATCTCATGTATTTTACACGTACACGTTATCAATCTACTTCAATCTACGTTCAATACCAATGAAAAGTGTCTCATCACTCGATCAAAGGGTGCCAAATTAGGTATAGCGTTTAAATTGAAATACTGGGTGTGCTAACTCGATTTCTGGGGACCGGCCGGGGGAGGGCTCTAGCTAAATTCGTTCCACCTATAAAGGGGAAATATACTCTCAATGCCGTCTAACTAAATAAACTGAGTTATTACATTTGTTGATTAATATTTATAAGTAATATCTTTAAAGATAAAAAATCAGCTTCTATATGTTTGTGAACGCAAAACTCAAAAAAAACCTATTAATTTGTTGGTTTAAATTTTTTACATACTTAATATTGGAAACCACTATAGTTTATATTAAATACGCCTGTGTTGTATTTAACCATTCAAAATCACTAACTATGTATAGTATGTAGTAGTATATACTATAAGCTACAGCTATATATTGGTTGGGGAAAAAGTTTCTTCGCATTTTACATAAAAATTCAAAAGGTTTTTATAAAGTTTATCTACATTTGACTAAAGTATGTAGGTGCCATTTTGTTGGATAACTTTTTGCCATCTTGAAGGTAGGGATGTGATCCCATTGCTATAAAAAATTTGGGGCTTCTGATCAAAAAACTGCGACAAGTGGTTTTGGCAGTCCTCTCGTGATATTAACCTGACACTGCCTAAGGAATTCTGCAGAGACCGAAACAGGTGCAAGGTCAGGACTATACGGCGGATGTATTAACATCTCCCAGCCAAACTCTCGTAATTTTTGCTGAGTGGCTAAAGAAGTGTGAGGTCTAGCGTTATCATGGTGAAAAACCACACCCCTTCTGTTGATTAATTCGGGCCGCTTTCTCTCAACGTTTTGCTTTAATCTCATCAGTTGTTAGCAGTACAGTTCAGAATCGATGGTCCTGCCTGGCGGTAACAGCTCATAATGAATAATGCCCTTCTAATCCCACCATACACACAGCATCACCTTGTTGCGAGTTAACCCGGGTTTCGCCACAGTCTGTGAAGCCTGACCGGCCTTTGACCACGATCTTTTTCGCACTTTCTTGTCGTACGTGATCCCCTTTTCATCAACAGTTATCAGCTTCTTCAAAAATGGTTCGGTTTCATTACGTCGTGATAAAGAATCACAAATGAGTACACGGTTCATTAGGTTTCTTTCAGTGAGCTCATGAGGTACCCAAATATCGAGCTTTTTTGTGTACCCAGCTTTTTTCAAATGCGCCAAAACCGTTTCGTGGTCAATTTCCAGTTCTCCAGCTACATCGTAACTACTAATATGCCGATCACAAGATCGGAACAAAAGTGGAACAATCCACTTTTTCAAAAATGGCATCAATTTTGTCCGTAACAGGGCAACAGAGCGACGTGCATCTTTGATATCAAAATTTCCGGATTGAAAACGCTTAAACCAAATTTGCGCTACTCTCACAAATACTGCATTAGGTCTATAAACATCACAATTTTTTTTCGCGGCTTGTGTTGAATTTTTGCCTTTTTTGTAGTAGAATTTTAAAATGTATCGAATTTCTTCATTAGATTCACTCATTTTAACAATAAGAAAAACATATGAAAATCACACATTTTCCTATTTTGAATTTGGAATTGTCTTCTTTAAAATTAAAACTTTTTAATGATATCAAAACCAGTTAGATACAAATAGTATAGCCAAAGAGATCTTATTACAAGTTTATACATACTATATGCGAAAAGACTTTTTCCCCAACCTATTATATTTATGTATAGATATAGATAACCAACAGCCAAAAAAATAGGTAAATATTTTTGATTTCTATGTCCTATCCACACACGTATTACCTGGTAACTAGAGGGGCGGATTTTCATGAAACTTGAACCACAATGACATAACGCGGCTTAAAGTAATAAAAAAATCATCACTGGATTTAATAATAATCATCGGCAGACAAACACACATATTGTACATCCGAAAATTAAGCAAGTTACGCTTGTGTTATGTAGATACTATACAACAGTCTTCTCTGGGGTCGATCTCAGACACCAAGACCTTAGGAAATAACGGAGAAAATTCGTTTCCGTAATTTACCATACCAGGAATCGAACCCGGAGCCTCTGCGTTACAGTAAGATAAGCCAGCAAAGGTTAACCCGCTCAACCACAGAGACCATCAAATTTGCGGATTTGAAATGGTTCCATTTGAATATCTATATATTAATACATGAAGCAAAAACTTTGTACCCCTTTTTACGAAAATTGCGTGGACGGAGGAGTATGAAATTTCGCTCACTTATAGTTCATATAGAGAAGAAGCGACGAATGCTATTTTTTTAAATTATGCTTAAAATATACATTAAATCAATAAAAAAACATTACACACACTACCATGTATTAGACACATACACGCATATATACTCTTTTGTTTATTGTTCAAGTCAAATTAACAGTGTAGCCTTGGCGAAATCTGTGATTATAGAAGTATAGTCTTTAACATTAATTATTATGGTCGAATTTTGAGCACGGGCGACCACTAGTATGAATAAACACGTTAACATAATAATTTTAAAGTGTTTTAGACTCATTTCGGACTGTGACTACGAATAAGAGCTTTGTTAATGAGAGACATCATTAGTATAATAGAAAGTACAGAAAAAAACTGAAATATGTTCGTGAATAAGGCGCCAGCACTTGACACACACAGGGGTCTCCAATTCGTTATGGACCGACTTCAACCCGTGGAAATTTATTGGATATCTGTGTGTCTGCAAACAAATGAGGCCAGTTCTCTGTTAATTAAATGAAATCATAAATTAATGTAGGTGGTGAGTACTTTTAAATATTTTTTTTTCACAAAATTCGAATTTATTTATCGCCATCAAAGGAAACTTCATTAAAAACAATAAAGTATACGGTGCTTAGTTTTCGATGATCGAACAAAATCAATATAGGTATTTGTCCTCTAAACAAGATACTTTCCGCAGGATACGAATTCAAAATTCACGCCGCATTTTAGAGATAATAGATGGTATTTTAAAAATATGCATATTAAGTTAGAAAGCCTGCCTAAGCCATGCATGCACACTTCCTGGCTAAGATTTGAACTCATGTTATTAAAATGAGATGCTTTAGACATTACACCATCATGACTTAAAAATATATTTAGTTCTCTTAAACTAAATGATATCGCAGATAAATCAAAACACAATGTTAACTGTTAGTTATTGAAGTAACCATTGTGGTAAGGATGTAGTCTACCTTTGAAGTTAGTATATTATTTCTCTGACTCCATTTATACTTGCGTGTCGGGCAGAATTAGAGATATAAACGAAAATAAAGGTTTCGTAATTTGTCCGTCTATTTCACACGATGTGATACCGACTCGGCGACAATTGGGCGACGACTGGCTGTAGTGCCTCGCTTATTCATACACTACAATTTCTGCTGAATTACAACTGTCGCAAAGCCTTTAAAGCTAATTGACATTGACCATGGGATTGTTTAAATTGATTGAATATTTTGAAGTCAGTCAGTCAATCAGTCACTACCCAAGTCAGTAGCTGAATCAATGTAAATCAGCCTTTACGTTTTTTTCAAATTCAAATTCAAAGTTTTTTATTCAAAATAAGTTCCACTGGAGAACACTTTTTGAAGGTCATATAAATATATAAGTTAAAATTTAATTTTTCTTCCTATTCTATGTATACCGCTTCACAACGTATTATTGATGTTAAGGAGAAGAAGCGACAAGAAACTCCCCAGCAACACGTCTAGCTAAATAATGTTTTTCTTTAAGTTTCTTATTCTATTTATATCTCAAGTTGTTTTTTTTTAATAAGTTTTACACAGAAGTATGTTACAGAATTACTTTTTGAAGAATTACTGGAGTTGTAGCAAACAGTGCATACTCAATAAGACCAAGACACAATAAGAGGAAAGAAAAATATTATGAAAGTTATAATAATGATATGACGTACTAAAATGTTATGCTGCAATATATCTCCATAAATCCCTTACAAGCTTGGCAAGATAACATTATACAAAATATAGTATAAGATGTTAGAGTGAGCTGCTATGTAAATGAATTTTTGTCATTTAAGTATTCTTCAATAGTGTAGTATCCCTTTTTTAGCAAGATACTTTTTAATTTGGTTTTGAATTTAGTGAAAGGCAGATCTAACATTTCACTCGGAATCTTATTGAAGAAGCGTATACCAACCCCCAAGAAAGAGGACAGTACGTTAACGGAAGAAACATGTCATCTTCTTTTTATACTGCACTACATTTACACAGTTTTAGCTCTGTAAAACAATAATTTTATTCCTTAAATAAGCACTCTGATTTTTTTATTGCATGAGTTCAGCAGATAGGCAAACGGCCCACTTGATGGAAAGCGGTTACCATCGCCTATGGACATTTGCAACACTAAAGGTGCCACAAATGCGCTGCTGCTCTCTTAAGGGAGACTGGAACCTGGCCACTAATGCCGGAACACAATTCAAGCTTGTTATGGCGGCATATTTCAGACCGGGGGTGGCAGCCATCCAGTTGGGCAAACACCCTACCACCTTTGCTTGATACAAGCAACTTTGCCATCAAAGTTCAGTTTCACAAGATATTGACGGACTATTAGCCGGTGTAGTCCAGTAAATGTATACGGAATGTCCCAGTTTAAAGCCGTGTACCGACAAGCGGCGTGTTCAAATGCGCCGAACGGTGGCCGTGATTTCTTCAGTAAACCACTCACGTAAAACTCTGCCCAACACCTGCACCCAAGTGTTGTGGTTAAAGTTATAAGTTTATAGCGGTGTGGACTTACCTTTATAATGTAAGTTTCTATGTTCTTTCTATGAATTTTAAATGAATAATTTTATTTACATAGCAACTGGCCCCAG
The DNA here is from genome assembly GCA_039645545.1 of Dendrolimus houi. Lineage (NCBI taxonomy): Eukaryota > Metazoa > Arthropoda > Insecta > Lepidoptera > Lasiocampidae > Dendrolimus > Dendrolimus houi. The sequence goes on from CM077131.1 coordinate 14,937,935, forward strand.
CCTCTTATACTATCTTCTGTATAACGTTTTTATCTTGCCAATCATCTAAGGAATTTATGGAGCTATGCTGCAGTTTAAATTTTTAGTCTTTTCATTATTATAACGATAACAATACTTTTCTTTTATTTTATGTCTTTGCAGTGAGTATGTACTGTTTGCTACAAGTCCATTAATTCTTCGAAAAGTAATTTTTAACATACGTCTGTATAAAAAGTATTTTTAAAAAAAGAGCATAATTTATAGCTAGACGTGTTTCTGGGGAGTTTCTTGCCGCTTCTTCTCCTCCGTTACTTAAAACGTAGTTTTATTATATATACTAGTCGCGAAAACTTAAGTATTAGGTAAGTTTGAATTATATCGTATATGTATGACCTTCAAAAAGGGTTCTCCACTGGGATTGGAATTTAATAAAAAATTTGAATTTGAATATAATATGTTGATTTTTAGGTTTCCATAGTCATTGAACCGTCTGTTTTTGTATGTCACAATCATTTTTCTCTAAAAATATTGGATACTCGATGCTTTAACGAAATTGTGAATAAAAAGTAAAAATTAATTTTAAAAACAAGCTTTTTTTTAAAGCTCTGAAAAGAATAAAATAAACTTTAAATTAAATTAAATCCAACAATTTATTATATACTAGTAGTCGCCTAGTGGTCGAAATTCGACCATAATTAATTTAAATTATAAGTTTGAACATTATTAAGGTTCGGTTGTCAAAGACTACTACTATAATCACAGATTTCGCCAAGGCTACACTATTCATTTGACTTTAACAATAAACAAAAGAGTATATATGCGTATGTGTGTCGAAAACATGGTAGTTTGTGTAATGTTTTTTTTATTGATTTAATTAATTTTCTATATTCTCTATTTTTTGAAATAAATTTTAAACGTGTGCGTCTCGGGACGCCCGACAGAAGTGGTAACTTAAACTAATCTAAGTTGAACTATTTCATATTGAAATTGTTTAACTTGAGAAAAACTTAGGTTATTACTTATATTATACTTAATGTATATAGCGCGTGGGTTAGAGTGATAGAGAGGAAGAGCCTGTCTACCGCTGCCTTATGCATGAGAGAAAGGGAAGCCAGACAGACTGGCGCCGTAACGCGTTACGTAACAAAGTGTAATTCGAACCAGGAGATGACGAAAACGCTATTTTTAGAATTTTTGTCTGTCTGTCTGGACGTTTCGGCTAATCTCTGAACAACTGGACTGATTTTGACGGGATTTTCATTGTCAGATAGCTGATATTATAAGGAGTAACTTAGGCTATTTTTTTTTTTTAACGAAGTCGCGGGCTCGGTTCTCAAAATAAATGTGTATGCCAAATTTCATCTCAATTGGTTGAGTATAACTACTTTAAAATTCAGTTGCAAGATTTGACCCGAACATATATACATACAAACATTGCGAGTTAAATAAAAGCTTGTAAAAAAGGAATGATATATGAAAGAAAAAATATTTATTTCCAAATGCTCCAAACACGACACAAACAGAAGCGACGGCAACAAAGCGACAGCCTCTGTGGTTGAGCGGGCTAAGCCGTTGCCGGCGTACCTCACTGCAACGGAGAGGCTCCGGGTTCGATTCTTCGTACAGTAAATTTCGGAAACGTATTTTCTCCGTTATTTACTATGGCGCTTGATTAATTTGGAGATATACAATATGTGTGTTTGTCTGCCGAGAAACATAGCAGACTATGAAAATACAAGTATGATAATCGTGGAAGAAGAATACTATCTTTTTCCATGATGATAATAAACGAAATTTCAAAACACATAACTAGCTTTAAAGTTAATTAGTAGGTATAGTGTGTTGCATTAATGTCTAAAGCTTAGATACAATTCAGAGTGAAGATAGGACGCAAGAAACCTTCTCAAATATTTTATCAAATAGGGCCCAGATTTATTATCTTAGAACATCCAACATTTTACCTGTGTATACATTGTATATTTATGAATGTGTCGGTCGGCGGAGCGACTCGAAGATTTATATAAGTATATTTATACAACCCAAAGTTCGCTGGCGAAACAAGTGAAATTTCCGCAGAACAAGATTAGTACTAGTAAAATACAACTCCTTGTAATTGCGTCTTGAAAATATCGTGACCTCATAAGGCGACAATACCTGTTTAATTAAGTGGAACAACAAGCTTGTGGTTCAGACTATGCGCATGTGATAAATTGTAAGCGGTATCAAATATTTTCATGAATTGTGTCGTGACAATTATTCAAATATTGTAGAACATTTACTGCAAAGTTAAGTAGGTGTAAGTATAGCTTAAACAAACCGAATTTACCGTCAACAAAAAAATCCCTAAATCGTCATACAGTTACAATTATAAAGTGAAGAAAATTATTGTAAGACTTACATTTCAAGAATATTGATATATGAAAATTGTTAAGCTATCTTAAAGAACGAGGAGGGTATACCGCCTGTACACCTGCAGCAAGGAGTCTTAAGCCCAGTAGTGGGAAAGTAAAGGGTTTATTATAATATAATTTCTGCGGAACTGTGTCTGCTTGTATCACCTCTAAATTGTATGTAAAATAATAGGCGGTGAAAACCATTAAAACGTAGTTTTATTTATGGGTATTAGTCGCGAACACTTAAAAAAGTACTAATACAATATCACTATAATCCTATTGGTAAATCCGGGTTTGAATTCGGAGCGTTCGCTGCGGAGGCAAGATTCTCGTTTCTAATTTCACTTCACTATTTTACGCCGTCTTCGCCATCTCTTATTATGAAACCATTGATATGCGTATTATTTGTCATTACTTCAAGCCAATGAGCTTACCCCTTCTACAGGGATCTGGTGGAAGCGGCATAGCTAGACATTTGTAACCCATATAAATAACCAGTTTCCTAAAACATTGCAGTACCAGCGTAAGCGACTCTCTGGTCTGTCTACTGTCTCACGGACATGAAGGCTACCACGAATACGGGAGTTCTTACCGCGGTCTCTTCTCGAACTCCACATATCCACCAGACAAAGAAAGAAAGAAAAAAATATTTTATTTGAAGAAATAGCGACTATACACTAATTACAGATTATAGTAAAAAGAAAGAAACAAGTTTTGAGAACATGTGCCCCGCATTTTTATCGAATGAGGTTTGCTCTCAGCTTATTGCTATGCCGGAGTTTTATCCGACACAACAGTGATTTTCATGGTCTACCTCCCTTCTACCGCGATGTACCATACCACATTACACCATATTCATCTCCGTGAAATGCATGCCTGATTACATTTCCTTATTTTCCATTGCATTGTACTTCAAAGAAACTTATAGGGCATCTTTCTTATTTTCATTTTGCTACATAACGCTTTATTGCAGATCGCAGGTGCAATTTTACTAGCTTCACAACTTTGTACGGCAGCTTCCTGCTTTACTATTTCTACTTGGTGATTCCTTTTACGTAAGTTCGAGTCAGACTGCGTCTCGTATTCATTCAATTCCATCTTGTACATACACATGTTGTATAGCAGTAATAGTATGTTTTTAGAATTTTAAATGAAAATTGTACTTTCTTTGTTAAAACTTCAGAGAGTAATAATTACTAGCATACTGTTTAATTGGTTAGTAAATCAATCACACTTATATAAAGTATAATGGTAGATTTCACACATCGATAATTTCTCATTTATGGTTTTCTTACAATGTGTTTGTACTGAGAAATTGTAACAATCTGCACATTATTTCAGAAAACTGCTTAAGAGGTGCCTGGAAGAGATTGCTTTAAGTAACAAGGTCGCTTATTGTACTACCTTATAGTCTTTATACAAGAAAATGTATTACTTAGTATTTTCTTAAATTATCGCAACTAGTACACATAATAAAACTACGTTTTAACGGTTTTAAGCGTTGTATTTTATTGTATTTTTATTTCGACGTTTCGGTCAACTTTTAATAGCCATGATCACGGAAGACAAAGATGGATGTCAAGTGTCAATGAGTAATGTTTAGTTATTATTTAGCCTACCCCTAACTTGTATATTTAGACCCCCATAGAATAAATAACAACCATAAACATAAATTAAATAATTAAAATGAACAAGTTGGGGGTAGGCTAAAAATAACTTTAACTGAAATGTGACCGAAACGTCGAAATTAAAACCAAATAAAATTCCGTGCTCAAAATCGTTAAAACTTAGTTTTAACTGTTTTAATGATAAAGAAAGAAAGAAAAAAAAATATTTCTATAAATGCGCCACAACAATAATTTATACTAATAACAATGAAAATGTGTGCCGCAATTTGCGAAATGAGGTTGGCACTCAGTATTTTGCTGTGCCGACACATAGGCCGACACAGCACTGACTTACAGTGCCCACCTCCTTAATCACAAAAGTCATGCGACCCACGGTAAAAACAAGTAAAATTAAATTAAATTATAGTCAACATATATGTGAAAGGAATAATAACAAAGAAAAAAATAACAGAAAACAGTGATAGCATAATGTAAAAAAAAACTAAAGATAGAAAGAAAAATATTTATTGTCACAAATTAATGCACACACATAAAATACAAGGATTTTTACTAATAAATAGATACAGTTTAAGAAATGTATGTACATAAAATTCACGGCAATGAGGCTGGAAACTCAGCATTATGCTGTGTCAGGAGCAACACAAAGATAAGTACCTAAAAAATAAATAAACCGAAATAAAGCACTTATTATATACACATGTTACGTGTGAAACATGTGGTTAAGCTGTATGGATTTTTTCCTTTTCCTGCCATTGTGGCGTTACTGAAAAACAATACACGTGGTGCCTGCCAGACATATGTTTTATCTACGGTGCCTTATCACTCGATGTTTGTCACGTCCATAGCCTAACCTACAAATTAATGTTCAGTCCAGTTACAACATAATATTCTAAATGTAAGTAAATTATCTGACCTATGGTAATATATAAGAAACCAACTCTGCCCTGACCAATGGTGGAGAAGCCTGCAATAAAAAATAAATATATAAGAAACCAAAGATAAAGATAATAAATACGCAATAAAAGTATTTTATGTAAATAAATACTTTTTTCCTTTACGTGTACAAATGGTATCTTTTAAGGTACTCCGTTTTCACTTTGCAGATAGCAGCAATGTTCCGTGATGCAGGAAGTGAATAAATCGTGACTTCCACAAAAACTTCACACAACGGTAAACAAGGAAGGTTTCGCTTTGAATTAAAAAGCCGTGAAAAGATATCTCAGAATATAAATTTAGGTTTTGTTTTTTTTTTAACTTTTATAAAGACAAACTTGTAAAAACCTTTATCTCAGATTTCCCGGATGTTGAACTTTTGCATGTTTCCTACGTAATTATAAAGAATTATTCGAAAAATCTTGCTTTGAACAAAAATACCAGCAAATATTTCAACAACAAAGTCAACAGAACTTCTTTCTGCCTTTCCTTTATGTAAATTTGCTTTGTAAGCGAAATCATTGGCCTTAAGATTTAAATTATTCAAATTTATTATTTTTTACATTTCAAAAGCTGCTTACAGAACTATTTGATTTAAATTAAACACTATTAAAGGTTTCCCCGTGGCGTAGTCAAACTTGGAAAACCTTGGTAAGTAGCTCTATGTTACTTACTTAATTAATTTCTTTATATATAACGACCAAAGCCATGGGCAAAAGCTAGTATATATACATTCTGTCAAAAAAGTATCGGGAATGGATGATTTGTTTATGGTTACAAAATCTTTTTTTTTTGTTAAATTGGCATAAGTGTTTCATTTTAGCGCGGAGTTTGAGTTGCGTCGGTCATTTAGATTAAATACAGTGCTGTTTTTAGTTAGATCATATCTAGAGTGTATTGCAAATTTCATAATGGACAAAAACATTGAACAAAGAGTTTGGCTTAAGCTTTGCATCGCCAATGGAATTTCGTGTTCTGAGACACTGAAAATGTTACAGAAGGCTTACGGTGAATCGACTTTATCGAAAACACGTCCGTATGAGTGGTAAAAAGCATTCAAAAGCGGTCGAAATATGCTGGAAGATTTGCCTCGCCCTGGTAGGACATCAACGACTTCAACTGAAGTTAACATCGCAAAAGTGAAGGAAATGTGACTGAAAATCCTCATTCAAGTTTGAAAGAAATAGCCGCTAAACTTTCTGTGTCTCAGGAGTCGATCCATATCATTTTAAATAATCACTTGGGTATGAAACATGTTGCCGCTCGACTAGTCCTAAAAGACCTAAATTTTCTCCAAAAACTCAATCGCATAATAGTTGCTGAGTACATGCTAGAACGAGTCAATTCCGACCCAACATTCATGAAACGCATCGTGACGAGTGACTGGTGACGAGACGTGGGTTTACGAGTTTGACATGCAAACTAGTCAACAAGCTTCGGAGTGTGTAACGGATCCACCATGCTTATGAATTTTATTTTGAACTATAATTTATTAAAAATGTACTTATGTAATAAAAACTTTTGTACTTTAAAGAAAACAAGTAAGGAATATTAAAGTTTAAAACCAAAACAAATAATGTGTATGATTCTATTGAAATTTAATTTACAATTGTACATACTTTAAAACATAGTCAGGGCGTAAAGAAATGACGATAGGAATCTACTGGTTCTAAGCAATTGATCATTATTGAGTGTTAGCTGATCTGAATCTTATAGTAACACAGTTAAGACACATATTTGCATTTGCAATATAGATCGATTGATCGATAATTTCTCAATCATATTTAATTAATTAATTAACACTCTTAAACTAAGGCCAAATAGGTCTAATTTACAAATAACGCTTAAGCAATCAAGGATCGCTGAAATAATGAAAGAACACCCCTTTATTGGAAGTGGTGGTGGCAGGATTTTTGAGAATAAAAGCTTGCGACTCAGTCGAAAACGGGGAGTAAATCGCGAAGTAGATCGGGAAAGAGAGACTAATCGAATCGGATTTAGATCGGGATGTAGATCGGGGAGAGATCGGTAATAACAGAGAATCGGGATTCGAATCGTGATCGTTCGGAGATCATTCGAATTATTTTGGGGGACTTTCAACGAGGATTCACGAAGGTTCCTGTATAGACTTTTACACAGACTTTTGGGGTAACTCTGACAGATTTTCAGACAGACTTACACAGGGACTCTCGTGAAGAATTCTAGACAGTCTTCGAAGCGTGAATTCGCGAGTTTTACTTGAAAGATTTGACAGTTGTGTTATCCGTCGTTCAGAGGTCGAAGCCTCGCTGTCAAGTCTGAGATCCATCGGGTTCTTAATATTGGAGCACGCGGTCGAAATATAGCTCCGGGTACGCCGTTGAGCTACGTGAACGAAGTTGTAGTGTTGTTATTTATTATTTAAATAGTAATAGTTAAAGATAGATTCTATTAATAATTAATATCCTATTAGTTTTAGTTTGATTTTTGAATTTCTAATTCAAGCGTAGACAAAAAAGGGGGCGGAATTAAATGAGAATAGACGTCTTTAATTGGTAAAATATACTAGCGGGGTTCTAGAACAAAATCAGTAGTAATGTATTGTTAAAGTTTCATCGTTACATTTGTCGGTTGATTTTAACTTTCACATAAAATCATATGATTACGTGATTTAAAGATTTTGGGGTTCGTTTAATTCATTATTTAATTCTTACTAGCACTAGATTAGTAGCAGTTTTGATTCAATTCGACAAATAATCTCGTGATAAATCATTCTCTATAATAAAATTACATAGGCGTCAAAGTTTTAGAAATGAGTAGTCCGTATTGTTAGTCCGATCTGTGCGGAGATCGATAGGTTAAAAGTGGTTCCAGTTAGGCGCATACCAGTCATCAAAATTCTGAAATAATAGTAGCGGTTACGTGACTACTAGAGTCCCCGTTTAATGACGAGGACTAGCATGTTAGTCATATTGCTAATAGTTGTTTGCTTTTATATAGGTGGTTGAATAGAGTTCGTCTACGATCTACGGAGTTATGTATAAGCAGGATTTTTCAATTGAATTTCAGGTGGAGTAATGTATGTAATTTTATACTAATTCAAAATAGTCGAGGATCTATTTATTAGATGTATTAAAATATATTCTATAATGATTTATTTAAGCTGAACAATCCTACGTTTAAGCTATATGAATGAATATATTATTCAAAATTATTACTAATTCATTATATGATCAGTTGTACATCGTAGTGTTATAAATAACGTTGACTATTTATTCAAAACACTATGATCTGATATACGTATTTCTAACATCTTTGACCGAACTATATCTTTAAGGTTGAATTCAAACTCCACGTTTATAATATTGGTTCTCTTACTTTAAATAAGTCTATGGGGTGTCATTAATAAAACGATATATACGGAGTTACTGGTCTTTGTTTCCTGTCGAAATCATTTGATATCATAAAAAGTATAGTAGCGTTTATATAACACTTATTCTAACATTTTATAAATTATGTATGCATATGTGTACTACATAACATAAATGAATAAATTATAATTATAAATTATGTACTTAATTGTACTGTACATTATTAAATGAAATTTATTCCTTTATCAAGGTCTGTTGACTTGTTTTCGTGAAGGATGATATGCGTGCTAATGTTTTCAAGATACAAATAAATAATTGAGAATTGTACAAAAGTGGAGTTGGAGTAAGATAGCAAGTCTGGCTGCCAGTTTAAATTGAATCAGGGTTGAGGGCCCTATGTATATTTATTCTAGTCTTGACTTACAAGTTCTCGTTTAGTCATTTCTACCTTATAAATGCAGTGCTTGGTAAAATGGACAGATAGCTCGATTAGTTCTTGAGAATTATACATCGTATCTATAGTACATGATTCTTGCCTACCTGGGTACGATATTTATTATCGTGACGTTTTCATTCGACAGTTTGTGTTTTACACATAGGTCGTTCGCAAACATCGATTAGACAAATGCGGCGGAATGGTTTGTTACCAGGAAGTGCCTCGAGTCAGTGCTCTAACTGTCCTGTCTGCTTAAGTAAACGACTCTTGTTGTCTGGTCTAGTCTGACTTGGACTGTGTTGAAGTAAAAATGACTCACCAATGTACTCTTAAATTCAGTTCGGCATTGAATGCCTGCCTTCCTGTGTTGATTATCAGTGGGATTAACTCTGATTCAAATGACTGTTTCAATTGATAGTTATTTGCCCTAAAGTAAAACACTTAAAAGGTAAGGTTATGCCAATTTTATCATATTATACCCTTCCTATCCTCAGACTGGGGAATGAGCCAATATTTTATATTGTAACTAAATTATATAATACTTGTGTTCGTCAGCGGTGTATCTGCTTGAGCGCTGATATAGCTTACTTGTCTAACTATGGTTGCTGATTCTTTAGTAGATAGTTGGCCTAGACATAGTAACTCGCAGTGCACGTTCGTAATATTCGAACCGTCTGACATGTTCATAATGTATTTTTGAAAGTTGCGTGTTGGCACTTTCAATAAATTATTGTTAGTCATTTAAATGCTGATATGAAATGTTTGGTAAAACGCTTGTCTTCGTGGCCTATATCTCAAATCAATACATGCGTGACTAGTAAGTGCTTCCCATCTGAGTGCTATATTACTAATTACACGGTGTCTAGATTCTATTTACAGAAAGACAGCCTATTTATTCTAGATAGCCTCATGGGGCAGTATTACGATACTAAGTACCGAAAGGACGCTATGTATTTTTGTGAGTTGCTTCGGCACTCTCAAAACCCAATTCTGGCCTTACACACACACATTAACCGAACTGGATTATCGGTCTAAATGACTCACATAATATTTAAAGGATATATTTTTGGGATTGGTTCATCGACTAGTTCCTTTCTTATCCAGAAGGTATAATAAAAAGTGATTGTGAGGGATCACTTCTTGACCCGGGTGGAAGGAATTTTGGGTTTATTATACCTTTTTATTAAATCTTCATTAATTAAATCCTTCCAAATCTCCATAATTTTATATTCCATTACGCTATTTATATACTCAATAAACTTTTAGTTCATAACCACTAATCTCACAAACGCCTTATATATATAATACCTATATAAATTTGTATAAATCATACTTTTAATTCGTTTCTTAATATCATAAATAACATTGCTCACCATATTATACATGCATATTACATAACTACATATATACATACATACATATATACTTTACTTACACTACACTTGTATTATATTTAGTTATACGTAATATATTTATTACACAATGCATAGACACGCATCTCTACATACATATTATATACTCATAATATTCTAATATTAAAATGTAATCAATCAAATTCTTATTAATAATATATTATATTTATAGGTATAGGAAGGTAGTCGGAAGCAGACTATTCCGTTCACCTTAGTTTCGTTACAGGTAACTAAAAATAGGCAAGTAGTTTGGTAAATCTAATACTTAATCACAATCCGTCATTAAAACTGGGTATGATATTTCAACTTCGGAACTTTTAGATGATTTCCTTGTTTGGACAAATTTCCATAGAACTGAGTTATTACAATATTTATATACACAACGTAGGATACCTATCACTAGACATATTATCACAGCCAATCAAACCAAAAAGAAATTCTATAATAGATTTTTTTATAATTATAATTCTAAGGGCGGAAAAATTTTAGAGTATCCATATACTCTTTGCTCTTATATATATATATATATATATATATATATATATATATATATATATATATATATATATATATATATTATTTTTTATATACATCCTTCTGGATCCGTATGGGGTAAAAAGAGACCAGCCAATCTCTGTTTGCTTTTTTTTATAGGGGGGGTTGTTACAAGTGGCGCCTTCCAACTGAACCGAAACTGAAAAAACCACGCCAAAGTCGATCAAAAGTCATGTTGACTGTTTTCTTTGACTATCACGGTGTTGTGCACTCGGAATTTTTACCAGAAGGTCAAACGGTAAATAAAATATATTATTTGAGCGTTATGCGGCGTTCAAAAGAGCAAAATTTGCCGAAAGAGGCCAGATTTCTGGAAAGAAAATTCTTAGATTTTGCACCACGATATATTCACCAGATATGGCTCCAGCTGACTTCTTTCTTTTTCCTAAACTCAAATTATCACTTCGTGGCACCCGTTTTCATTCGGTAGAAGAAGTAAAGGAGAATTCGCGATGAGAACTAAACTCAATTCCAGAGAAAAGACGTTTAATAAATGGTTTGATGATTATATTATTCGTTGGCGTAAGTGTATCGTTTATGAAGGAGCATACTTTGAAGGTGATAAAATAAATTTGAATGAATAACTAACATTTTGTGTATTATTAATCTTTTCGCGGTACTTTTTAGACAGAGTAGTACAAACTTTCCTTGAAAAATTATCTAGCTGATGGTGGAAACCGTTTAAAAATCCGTTGTATGGTTTAGGAGGAGTTAGCGGATATACAGACAGACATATAGATGTGAAAAGCAACTTTATTTTATATTATGTAAAGAGGCCTAAATATTAATGTTCATATGTCCAACTTGAGTACAAAATAAAACTACGAGTTGTTGTACTCTTGTAATATATTGCTTTTTTATTTGTTCCTAATTTAGCTTAGACTATATGGTATATCCAAAACTCTTATCGTTTACGTGATGTACACCCTAATATTCTAAGTATTTTTAAATATTATATTTACACGTTTATGACATTGGACGCTTATGATGATATAGATTATAGACAAATGCCCAGTCTTATCGGCAGCTCTAAAAGCGATATATATTATCTGCATTTACATAGCATCACGTTCATGCACTAACCATAGTCTCTAACTGTGCTAAATTATAACATCAATAGGTGAATGAAACGTGACGCAACATATTATATATCACAGTCATTTATTTTATAAACTACTGCGTCTACTAGAAAATTTGTCGAAACAATCATGTATTGTATTATATGCAGATTCAAAACGGGCTAGGGTTTACACTCTGTAGAAAATTCTAGTTTCCTAATGAATAAATATATGGGTAAATCTCCTGAAAACGTCATTGTCTGCAACCACGTCTTTTTGCAGACTCGTGCTTGATCATTCATTTTTCGCTACAATGTCACAGATTTATTGTTACAGTTATTTAGTAGCATAGTTTTTCTTGTCATGTTTCTATTTAAAGTTAATAATTAATTTTGTTATGTACCCTCTTATTTCTAAGCGATACAATCGGCCATTTCCTTAATTGAATATTAATGTTATATTTTTATTTATTCTGTGATTAGCGCCTGTTTTGTATAGAGTAGTTGTCTATAATTTACCATAATGTTATGTACAATATTTATCCTTTATATGATGTTGTCATTGTGTAGATTATAATTCAAAATCTCTCAATTGTATATAGACGGTATTCATTACATTTTATTTTCATGTTGGCAGACGCGATAGATTTATACTGTGTTCGGTTTATTTTATTACATGTAAAACTTTAAGTATAGTATTTTATATAATATCTTATATAAAATATTATCTAAAATTTCCAAACAATAATGTATTAAATTCTTGCCATGCATAAATAACCCTTTAATTAAAATAGTTTATCAATGACTTCAATCCGCTATCGGTTGTGCCAATTTGCTAAGTTTGATATACTGTAAAATTGTTGGGGGGATGACGAGGTGTTCTAAAAATGCTTGTAGAGTGTAAATAGTTAGTGTATTCAATGTGTTAAAACCGTAAGGTTCTCTGATTATAAATATGTGACCAGTTGCTGTTCTTTTACTATCATAAACCCTTCTGAGTTGTTGCAAGTATTACATCATGCATATTATTGTAAACAACAAAACACTTGAAACATTCTTAAGCTCTATGAATTTGGGTTGCGGCCAATGATATCCTGGAAGTTTCACCCAAATATGTGTTTCAGTATTACTTTAGTCAGAATGTATAAAACTAATACGTACAATGTTGCGAGTAACAGCTAGTTGTTTATAAACATGACATAAATATGAACCTGGTATTGCCCTCATAGATGTAATTTAAAAAGAAATGGCGTCACACCGGGGTGTGTAACGATATTCAAGCAGGAATTTCGTTCCTTTGTCGTCCGGAGGTTGTTTCTGTAGCCACGTAAAGGCATGATTTTAATATTAAAAATGAGACTACCAGTTGGGTAGAACATAAGGTATTTTATATACCTACCTTACATTACCTATAGACTATAAAGTTTTGGGTGTTTCTTTTGAGCAAACTTTTATTAACACTAAACTTTATGTAAAGAAACTATCAATCTAAAATGTACAAAATTCAATTAAATCTTTTAGAGTGCCGTGGCTGTATTGATAAAAATGGAATCCTCGTTAAATCGTTATGTTTGCCTGTCCATATATTTTAATTACAGTAATTTTTCTCAGAAACCACATGGTTTATATGGATGAAGTTTGACTGAAAGATGTATATTCTATTCGCACAACATAATGATAGGGGTAGTTGACAGTCAAATAAACTGAAATATTTTTTATCATCTTACAAAAAATCGAAGCCACCTAGATTTAGTACGAGCGTTGAATGTTATGACCTCATTTCTGTAACGGGTCAAATAGTGTATAAATTAATTATCAATTGTTTAAACAGTAATTAAAATAATTTCTATTATGATATGTTTAAAGTCATAATGATGACATGGTATGTAAATGCTCGTATTTTTATATATATTTTTTTATTGCAAAGTTGGCAAACAGGCAGACGGCACAGCTCATGGAAAATGGTTAATGGAAAAAACCACTTACAGACGTTTGCTACACCAGGGGTGATTTGGCTTCGCATTGCCAGCCTTTAGGATGGTATAGGGGTATGGAATAGGAGGGATAGGATAAAGAGGATGGAATAGGAGAGGTGGGTGTAATGGAACATTAACAATCCTATAGATGGCGTTATGCAATAATTGAAGTCGCAATCCATTCTCGACACGTACAAAGTATAATATACGTTCGAACTATAATAGTTGGGCGTTCACTCCCCGCTCCCTACTCCCGCAGCGGTCGAGCCGAGGTCGAACCTCCACAGGAGGTGCCTCCTCGAACGCGCTGGTTCCGGGTTGAACGCCTCCACTCTCACGGAGTCTGGAAGCCCGGTATGAGGTATCGCTGAAACGGTCATCTGTGGCTATTCAGCTGGATCCTGCACAAAAAAAGCCGGCCTAGGCGGAAGATCTTCCTTTGATATGGAAGAATATTCCATCTCGCTCCTCCACCCTGATGGGTCATCCTAAATGGGTTAGAGGATCCATACAAGGAAAAATAGTGGGGATGGGATAGGAGAATGGAATATATATTAGGAGGAAGTGGACCATCGGAACTTCCACCCATTGCACGAAACACATTTAGCTCAAGGCTAACCGTTTCACGACCATATCTGTGACAGCGTGCAATCACACCGATCGCACCAGCCCTAAGTGCTGTAATCAAATAATGGTTCCAGCATGGCTTTGCCAAGTAAAAATATGAACACTGGTTCAGGATTTATTGTAATATGTGCTAATTACCCTATTTAGTTAAAACACAAAAAACTAAATATTAGGGGTAGTCCTCATTCATGAAGTGAAAAGTAATTTTTCATTCATTTGAGTCATGTTTTATCCTATGAATTTTTCATTTTAATATTTTTTAATTCAACTTCCTGCCCTTTACCCTTTAAAGTTAAAGATATGCTAATAGCTGAGATAACAATCATATCTAACTCAGTCTACCGAAGTATCTTATTATGCAAATTTATGGAGACATCTGCGAGCTGTTGACTTTTTGATTACAGATCCCTACGGGATGACGCGTTACGCGACACTTGAGCTGCGCACCGAGCGTTTTCCTTACACAAAATCTGCTAAATGTTTGAATGCGAAGTTTAAGTGACAAACATGTCCAATCTCGGTAAATGTAGATTACTATTCCCTCAACGTGCCACAAAGACGCATAATAACTATTCTTTTTTATCGTATGTCCTATTAACCTTTCTTTATATTCACACTGTATATTGAAATTAGAAGCACTTGCCAGTTTCGTTGGGTTTAGCACCGAGATAGGGATAAAAAAACACACTCACTCACACTAATGGTCGAAATTCGACCGTAATTCATTAAAAGTTTTTACGTTATTGAGCTTTTTTTGTCAAAGAGTATAGGTACGTACTTCTATAGACAGTAATTATTTGTTGGCAAAATTAAACAAGACTATCAAACTGTTATTTATTCATTACAAACAAACCAATAATTATTTATCTTCCCTCACGTAATACGTCATACGGGAGCTAACGATCAAATCAACTGAGATGCTATTTATAAACTCACAAAATGTATTCCTCATTGATTTTGTACGAGCGTACCTACTTATGACTATAATAATTAGGTACAAGTAATAGGAATGAAATAGCGGCAATAATTATTATTTGAAAGTTATTGAAATTATTTATATTATAATAATTTAAAAGTAAGATTTTAATTTAACGCCTATCCTTATATAATGTAAAAATATTAGAATTAAATCTAGCGACACACCCGCGGAACGTTCCGTGCGGGAAAGTTCGGCGACGGAAGGATTAGCGCTAATCTGTATACGGCGCAACGCGGGGAAAATGCCGCTGATATGTCATGAGTTATTTAAAAACATTGTGAGCGATACTTTGTGTCCTAGGAAACCCGCTGGAATTTTCCTCGGAGTGGTTTAAAGTGGTTAATAT
The DNA here is from genome assembly GCA_039645545.1 of Dendrolimus houi. Lineage (NCBI taxonomy): Eukaryota > Metazoa > Arthropoda > Insecta > Lepidoptera > Lasiocampidae > Dendrolimus > Dendrolimus houi. The sequence continues at coordinate 14,953,606 of CM077131.1, forward strand.
GCATAAAACTTCGCTGATTCGGATCCGATTAATACTAAAACAAGCTCCGTGTAGGAACGGAGAAAGAATACTAATTTCTACAGGCAGTCGGCTTGTCGTAAGAGGCGAGAAAACAACCCACAGCCAGGTGTTTGCCCATCTGGATGGCTACCACCCCTGATCTAGAGCATACCGCCATAACAGCCTTGAGCTGTGTTCCGATATTAGTGGTCGGATTCCAGTCCCATCTACGAGTCCGGCAGGCACATAGGTAGCACCTCTGGTGTTGCAAATGTCTGTAGGCAACGGTGGACAGTTCCCACCACAGTTGGGGTGTCAGCCTGTCTGCTGTGCTCCAGCAAAAAAAATACGTTCTGTATTTAAATTCTGCTGTACTTTTAATTCCGGGAATCGTCCCGGGGGTGGTTTGAAGTGGTTTTTCTTGTTATTAAACAACTCTACGGACTCTAGTTCCGTACCCTTTTTTACAATTTAATTTAGAAATTATACACGCTTATTTGTTATTTTTGTTATTGTGAGTCACATTTATTGAATGTATGTATGTATTGTGGTGTACCTTAAGAATAACTTATTGTATTAATTTATTCTAATTTTAATACTAAACTTATACTGATGTAGAGTGTATCTGTTACATGCTGGTGTTGTGAGGAAGTGCATGTACAGTGTGTGCCTTATGTCTATACCTATATATTAACCTAACTAGTGCCATGTGTGTTGTTTTTTCGTTTTTGTGTCTGGGTTATTAATTTTTAGGCTCTTTGTGTCTTGGTTAGTTTGTGAAGTGTGCGTGTAATGCAATGTGGAAGTACTGCGCGTTGGTGTGAGTATGTGTGTAAGTTTTATTGTTGGTTGTGTGTTTGTGGTGTTATAATTTATTTTTCAATTGTGTTATGACAATGTGTGATGTGTGAGATTGTTCGGAATTGTTTTGGAATTGAAATTGAAATGTTAGTTGGGAATTGGCGTTAAAGTGGTTATGGTGCATACAAATTCTCTGATTCCGATACAATTTTACTAGAATAATCTGCGTTATTTTTTCAATGCTGTGATGCATTATATTAGGTTGGAGAAAAAGTTTCTTCGCATTTTATATAAAAATTCAAAAGGTTTTTTTATAAAGTTTATTTACATTTGACTAAAGTATGTAGGTACCATTTTGTTGGATAACTCTTTGCCATCTTGTAGGTAGGGACGTGATCCCATTGCTATATACATTTTGGGGCTTCTGATCAAAAAACTGCGACAAATGGTTTTGGCAGTCCTCTCGTGATGTTAACCTGACACTGCCTAAGGAATTCTGCAGAGACCGGAACAGGTGAAAATCTGAAAGTGCAAGGTCGGGACTACACGGCGGATGCATTAACACCTCCCAGCCAAACTCTCGTAATTTTTTCTGAGTGGCTAAAGATGTGTGACGTCTAGCGTTCATGGTGAAAAACCACACCCCTTCTGTTGATTAATTCCGGCCGCTTTCTCAACTTTTTGCTTTAATCTCATCAGTTGTTCGCAGTACAATTCAGAATCGATGGTCCTGCCTGGCGGTAACAGCTCATAATGAATAATGCCCTTCCAATCCCACCATACACACAGCATCACCTTGTTGCGAGTTAACCCGGGTTTCGCCACAGTCTGTGAAGCCCGACCGGCCTTTGACCACGATCTTTTTCGCACGTTCTTGTCGTACGTGATCCACTTTTCATCACCAGTTATCAGCTTCTTCAAAAATGGTTCGGTTTCATTACGTCGTAATAAAGAATCATAAATGAGTACACGGTTCATTAGGTTTCTTTCAGTGAGCTCATGAGGCACCCAAATATCGAGCTTTTTGTGTACCCAGCTTTTTTCAAATGCGCCAAAACCATTTTGTGGTCAATTCCCAGTTCTCCAGCTACATCGTAACCACTAATATGCCGATTTTGCTCCACTTTTTCAAAAATGGCATCAATTTTGTCCGTAACAGGGCGACCAGAACGACGTGCTTCTTTGATATCAAAATTTCCGGATTGAAAACGCTTAACACAGATACTGCATTAGGTCCATAAACATCACAACTTTTTTTCGCGGCTTGTGTTGCATTTTTGTCTTTTTTGTAGTAAAATTTTAAAATGTATCGAATTTCTTCATTAGATTCACTCATTTTAACAATAAGAAAACAAATAAAAATCACACATTTTCCTATAATGAATTTGGAATTGTCTTCTTTTAAATTAAAACTTTTTAATGATACCAAAATCAGCCAGATACAAATGGTATAGCCAAAGAGATCTTATTACAAGTTCATACATACTATATGCGAAAAGACTTTTTCGCCAACCTATTATAATATACATATTTTATGTATAATCAGCCATAACTTTGTTGTTGATTAACCTATTTTTGTGTTTAATTTAGCAAAGTTTTCCGTGAAATTATCCCATATTTTTTATTGTTATTGGACTTTATTTTCCGAAGATGTAAGAGAAAAATCCTTGAAACCAGGCAGAAATGTGAAATTTTTAAATATATATATATTTAATTCTTAAACTTATATAAAGCCTTTTTGTAGGGTTGTAAGGTATTTCTAAGGTACCATCTTAAATCTAAATTATCTTTCATACAATATTAAAGTAAGTATTTAAACAATATTGTTTTTCTTTGAATTCAACGTTTTTCTTCTGTTGCTTCTTCTCGACTTTGGAAATCACGCTAGACAACAAATGCCGCACATCAATTTTAATGGTCTTATTAATGTTGTAAGATCGTAAATGCTAAAACACAATTACACCAAAATAGTATTAATAACATTGATGTTTTCTTATATGGAATTGACATTTGTATTAGCCATAAACGTTATTAGCATTAGCCATTTAGAAATTTATGAATAAATAGAGTCTACTTTTGTTAGCCTACCTCTAGCAGTATGCTATGTATAAGACTAATAAAAAAATATAACCAATTTATTTTATAATATTTACTCACTTTCCCGTGCATTGGGATCGCGACTAAACTCCCTAATGTTACTATGGTAACCTTCGCTTGTTAACCGAAGCCCTTACAGTTTCTATACACGTTTGAAACCATATGAAGGTTTTGAATTCAATTTTGTAATTAACGCCGCTGATTATAATGTTAAATAGCTGTGCTCGTGACTAAATTCGCGCGGTATTTAGACAAAAATTGGGTATACTTACAGTCCCGTGTCTTTATATGTCTTTATATTTTGCCAGGTGGTAGGGTATTTGCCCGACTTGATGGTCACCACCCCTGGTTTAAAGTATGTCGCCATAGCAACCTTGAGTTGTGTTCCGGCATTAGGGACCAGGCTTCAGTCTCCCCTAAGAGAGCAGCAGCACATTTGTAGCACCTTTGGAGTTGCAAATGTTCATAGACGATGGTAACCCTTTTCCATCAAGTGGGCCGTCTGCCTGTCAGCTGAACTCCTGCAATAAAAAAAATATACTGATTGTCCTCACTTATCTTGTAAAAAATATTACAGCGTTTTGAGACCCAGGAAGAAAGAAAACACAGAGAAGCTACAAGAAGGAAAGATTAAAAAAATAAAATAATGCTATCTCTAAATGTTGTAAAGCATAGTTTCACATATCAGGCTGTTGAAATTTTCAACAAACTACCTGCTTACCTAAAGTTAAATATATACAAAATGCAATCTTTTAAGCGTAATGTCAAAGCATTCCTTCTTAGACAAGCATATTACTTAGTAGATGATTATTTTTATGTTGAAATAATAATATGATTATATAAAAATGCCTTCCTATTGACATATTTTTGTAAAATTAATAATGTATATTGTAGGTTACATTTTTTTATAATGTAATTATGACTACGTATAAATATTTCAGACACAAATGTTTTTTGTTAATGAATTTTTTTTTTTAAATGTCCGTTGGTACTATATGGTTATAACATCTTATATAGGTGGCAGTAACTGTATATATGTTTCAGAAATAACAGACGACGGTAAGGAGTTCGGAGTTCCACTCCTCAGGGGTACTTATTTATTTTAGAGACAAATACTTAAAAATCATTTATTATTAAACATAGTATGAATATAAATTCGTTGACAACTACGTCAACTTGCGATTTAAATTTTGGCATATATTTTGTAATCACAGACAAACACTTCAATTTTATTTATTAGTATAGATTTCAAAATATTATTAGCGTTCCTCTTGTTCATAAGATTAAGTGTTATTAAACCATTCTGGCTTTATTGCTTACTCATATTACTAGTTGATAATAATCAATGGAAATTACACGAAACATGATCTTATAAATGAACTTATAATCAACGGGATATTATGTCAAACAAATTCGGGTTTGCAGATTGGGGATTTGGTCGCAATCTTAGGCAAAATTAAAATTTGCGTTGAAAATTTTTGGGAATGTGCCAAATTCGTGCTAAGCACTAAAATTCTTCCAAAATTTATATTTAAGTCAGAGGTCTCTATCTATAATCCTCTTAGGATGCCTGTCCATTGCAGCGGACGAGGCTGCGGAGCGGAGAAACGGAGAAATATTAACCAATAGGACTGCATAATATTTGCGCCAATGGATAGGCAGCCAATCCCATTAGTTAATGTTTCTCCGTTTCTCCGCTCCGCAGTCTCGCTCCTAATCAATGGACTGGCAGCCTTAAGGGATTATGGGTAGAATACAATATAAGTTAAGTTTCCTTCATTGTACGAATTTATAATTTACCGTAATGTATTAGTCAGATATTGTGTCTAATAATGAGAATTATGTTAATGTTTTTTTAATTATTCTTATGCCCCTGCTCCATCTGCACTCTACCATTATCCCATGTGTAGAAGGGACATTATAATGGTGACCCGAAAGCTGGCTAACGGTACCTCGCAAAAAAATTACCTCACCAATTCCCATAAAAATTTGATGCAATTCTCAAACGGCTCAAAAACCTCATTCAGAACACACAATAGGCAGTTGTCTTCAAATCAAAACGACAAAATCGCCTCACAATAGCGCCTTCCTGATCTTATAACTTATTCAAGGGGGCCATTTCCTCCAAGTTCCAGAGGTCCTACAAGACTTATTTCCATTTTGTGTCGAACTGTACCTAATTTATACGTTCCGCTACTAAAGTTCCCTATTCGTTTTCTTGCGTAATTGTACTTTGGTGTAGATATAGTATTGTTGAACTATTTGGTCAGAGTAATTTTATTTACGATTGTACCTTTAGAATTTTTGGAATTTTGTATTCGCTTCGAAAAACGTAAAAAAATGTGTTGTACCTTTTCAATTATGGAGTGGATTATTCTGAACAAAATAGGACCGTAGAACGTAAACGATACATTTAAAGAATTTTTGTTTGTATAAGACATGTTGAGTAATTTGGTGAAAGTGATAGAGCAAAAACGTCTCCACTCATAACCGGTTCCATATCTTATCGACCGTTCATTCAATTTCAAATCCAAAAGTTTTTATTCAAAATAAGTTCCACTGGAAAACACTTTTTGAAGGTCATACATTTGCGCTACTATCGGTTAAAATATGGCATAAACGCCATACAAGTAATGTCAAAATTTAACCGATGGTAAGTAAGGCAAGTAAATGAGTAGCGAGATAGAAAATGGACCAAGAAAGATGACATGATGATTTATAGTGTGTCAGAAGACTTATGTCAGAATAGAGAAGTATGGAAAGAAAAATGCTGTGCCGGCCCCAAATAATTGAAAGAATGTGAAAAAAACGAGAGAGAGAGTAGTTTGTAAGATATTGGATATTTTCAGACAGTTGTTTGTTGTTTTAGAATTAGCCAAATCATAAAAATGATGGGCGTTGGTCACTTTTACAGAATACTTCACAGGACTGATATTCATTTGACCGATTTTCTTAATTACTTTTTATTTATTTTTTCCTTTTAACTTCGTACTATATAAACAGTTGGATTACATTATTGAACTCAATGTGTAGAAACAAAGAAAACAAATGTTTATATCTCTCGTTTGTTCCAACCAGCTATATATTTCAATTCCGAAGCAATCACTTAAAGAAAGGCGAGAATTTATAGAGGGAATTAAAGTTTTTTCATTACACTTGTAAAGTATTTCTTTGTTGTGCCGTGGCCGCCACGAAATGCAATTAACGTGGATACTACTCCTCTTTGATCAAGGGTAGTTCGTTAGGGACTACACACACGACGTAGTTTTACGCGCACACGACGCACGAAAATGTACTTCCTACAAGAGGCTGATTCTTGTTGGAAGTATATTTTTGTGCAAACGTGCTAACAGTTTTATATATCCATGTTTACTCCAGAAGAACCAGAAATAGTGGGTGAATGTTGAAATATATACATTTTAAAAGGACATGTCACATCTCTAGCTTTAAGTTTTAGTTGTAATGCTATCATTTCACTGTCAAAATTCTCTTAACCTACGAAACACTTAGAATGCTTACAAGTTTTATTACTTAATATAAATTTCATAAAATCCTTCACTAACCCTATTAACCCTATACTATTAGATATAATTACATCCTCCTTTATTATGGATTTTCCAACAGACTCATTAACAAGAAAAGACTGTTAAAAAATATTAATTAATCAATGAAGTATCTAATTAATATAAGTGAATTTTGGACATGGTTTGAATTAGCTCCGAAACTAGTCAGTTTCAAGAGTAAGTAATAAGAAAAAGCGAATACATTTATTTATTACACATAATATATGAAATAAATGCAATTTGGGTAGTTTTAAAATATTACATTTTTGATACATTTTAATATTTTTTATGAAAATAATATTTTAAGTCTGTTCAATTAATTAACTGATTCTCATTTAATTAAATACATTAAAAATTACAAATAAAAGCAGTACGTAAATAATGCTAAATTAAAGCTTAAAAACACTACACATATACAACAATAGTCAAACTACTTGATGTAAAAATATAAATAAGACTATTTAAAAATATGCATATTCCTTACATTACAACGCCCTTTTGGCTATATCATATATGTGTATGTAGGTGGCCATATATTTCATGAAGCAATTTCTCCTTCCTAATCTAGACTCCTTAATATGCTAATAGAACTCTAGTGACGGCTTGAATTCAATTTCGAATTGATTAACATGAATGCAATTAGCTGCTGTGAAACTAATGTAGCACTTGTTACGTGGAAGTTGAAACGCAGGCAGCGTTCGTCGCTTTATTCCCCTGATAGTTACCTACTTACTAACTTACTGCTTATCTTGAACAAAATGACAATAGATATATTAAATGCATCTAATAATGGAATCTTTTTCTTTGTAAGGTCCTGTAGACTGTTAACATTGTCATGTCCATATGTATACAATTGTTAGTCTGTAAACATGAAATATATCACATATATTTTTCACAAACACATCTCGGTTCATATAGACGAAAGGTATAACGTGTGTTTTTCTAATAAATAATGCCGCAGTAAAAGGTGTAATGATTTCGTCAAAATTTCCTTTACCAAATTACCGTACGGTAATTAGAGCCGTCTCGTCATACATGTAATTGAGCGGTGAAAAAATATTATACGTAGGCGTGTGGGATATCGTTAGGCAAGCCTTGAAAAATCACAACGATATTAATAATAAATAACAATATATTCATAAATATAAGCCGAATTCTAATGGTTTGTTTCTTCAAACTATTAGTTATGAAATTAATCACATACATCATATACTTTGGATAACAGAGATAAAAGTAACTATTACCAGTAACTATAATTCGTTTACCAGTGCAAACGTAACAATTTACCGCGGGAAACGATTCTAAAGTTTATAGTATAGTATAGTATAGTAGGGAAGGCGAATGAAAATTTACACAAAATTCTTGGTTTTAATAATAATATCATAGTTTAAAATGCTGTATAGATTAAAAACAAATATTAAGTTTATAAGAAAAATTGAAATCCATTTTAGTATTTTAAATTGAATTGTAACTGTAATAGGATTAAAACCCTATGCATATTTGACGGAGGCGTAATTGAAACACATGCCAAAACAAATAAATGAAAATATGTCGGTGTACAAACAAAGGGCACTCTACACGACACACAAAATACATGAGATTTGTATTGAGTTACTTTAACAATAACCGATAGCTTTAATAAATCGAAATTGATTAAAGCCGGGTGTTGACGACGACAACATTGATATGCGAAACTCACCGACTCGTCTAGACAGGCGAAAGAACACTAGTATAATTTGCTAAACCTCGTAGATAATGTAGAAACGATCGCTGGGCTCATGATAGAGACGGGTCGGACTGAGACGGTATATGGTGTGTTAGCTTATGTACAAAGTTATGTATTATTATTTTAAATTTATTTTATTAGTGTTTAGAACTTAATTATTGGTAGACTTAGGTTGCTAGGAAATAAATGTTATAGCGTTTGTCTTTCATTAAAAGTAGGACCCCAATAGATCCCGGTAAGTGAGACCGGGCTGAACGCAGGCAGAACGCGGCATACAGTCCGGGACTCCATGGTAATGAGACTGGGCTACAGGCGTGCAGAACGCAGCCTGGAACCCGGGACCAAAGGGTAGCGGAAACGGATCCGTGAGGTAGGTCTGCACTACTGCCTACTCCACAAGCGAACTTATTAGTTTAACACACACTTTTAGTTTAGTTATTTTAACAATAACCCATAGCTTTAATTAATCGAATTCGATTTAAGCCGGGTTTCTATTTCACCTACTGTTAACTCACAGCTTTATATATAGAGCCGTTCAAAAAAGGCGTATAGAGATTCTTAAAGTCGTCAAAGCTGTGGTAGCTTAGTGGTTAGCGCACTCCTGTCCCAAACTCAAAGGAAGCGGGTTGGCTTGCCTGGAAAGCATGCACCAACTATGCAGTTTTCTGACCGAATGTAATATTATTACTATTACTACCTACTGACTGTGAAGGGACACATCGTGATGAAACGTGCACATCAAGATAACCCATGTATCAAACTCCACAAGCCGCGTTGGATAATCGTGGCGGGTGTACTGTCCGATATTCTAAAATTGGCAGGCTCAAGCCCAGCAGCATACGTTTATGGACTGCTACTATTATATCGTATAATTAAAGCTTTTCACACAGGGACACATTATTCAGTCTGATATAAAGTGTAACAATAATAGTAGCGTGTATGTGGCACCCTTTTTTTACCCTTTTTTATTTTTTACGGATTATACCGTTATGGACAACCTACCACCCAGAGATGGCCCTAGTGTATTGTTGGACTCCCGATGGCTTGCTCGGGCCTACCAACTAAACTATCCCGTTGGTCTATCACATCGTCGTACTTTAAAGGTCTCGGGAACTGAAGATAATTCCGATAACCCTGACGGCATCGGCTCATTGGGCGCCTTTCCTGTCAGATTAGGTGTTTTACACTCTCTCAGAGTGCCTTTGTAGCGGTAAGAATCCCTCTTTCACTGCTCAAGACCGTTGTGTTTGTAGCCCCCTTTTTTTTTGGCCAGGAGAAATCCGTTTGAGGACTAAGCCGCGACAGGCACAGAAGCCTAGGGGGATGTTCGCGACCGGTGTGAGTGTGTGGGATTCGCCAGATCGGGGGTGGCACTAGCGTGCCCAGTCAGAACTGGTGCCACGCTATTGCCACTCCCCAGTTAGGGATACCCACTAAAACCCCTGGGTGTTCCGTCCTGCGACTTATGCCAGGGCTACGTACTGTGATGTTACTGTCCGGAGGTGGACGATTACGAGGGCCGTGAAACATCACGGCCTCGGTCTTCTGTAGCGCCACCTCCAGACCGAGACGCCGGATCCTGCCTACGATTGTCGACACCCCAGCCGTGCCTAGAAGGCACGCTTGCCGATGGGACCTCCCGCGCGCGGCAATCAGTGTGTCATCGGCGTAGCAGATGACACTGATGCCCGGGAGGACCCGGCACCTCAGGGTCCAGTCGTATGCGATGTTCCACAGGAGGGGACCTAGAACCGACCCCTGCGGAACACCGCACACCATGGCTCGCCGATTCCAACCCTCGTGGACCGGATAGATGACGGCTCTACTACTCAAATATGCCCCGACTATACGGCGGAGGTAGATTGGCACCCCGAAGTATCGGAGTGCCTCCAGAATGCATGCCCAGAGCAAGGAATTGAACGCGTTGGCGATGTCTAAGGACACTGCCAACAGGACCTCGCCCTGGCAGACTGCATCCTCCACCAGGCTTCTCAAGCGCATGATCGCGTCGATCGTGGAGCGCCCCGTGCGGAAACCGAACTGGTTGTCCGCCAGGTCCGGCCCCGTCGTCAATAGGTGCTGGACGAGGCGGTCTACGATGATACGCTCAAAGAGCTTGCCAACCTCGTCCAGTAGCACAATGGGCCGGTAGGCGGACGGTGAGTCCGCAGGGCGCCCCTCTTTACGCAGCAGGACCAGTTTTCCGGTCTTCCACCGTTGCGGGAACTGGCCCTGCTCCAAACATGCGCCGAAAAGCCTCATCAGTCGGGGCTCCAGGGCGTCGTAGGATAGAACCCACACACGCCGTGGTATCCCGTCGAGGCCGGGGGCAGTTTTCTTGGCCTTTAGCCGTAGCATAGCTGCCCCCAGCTCTACCCGGTCCACGGTGGGCACAGGGTCTCTATCCGCGCTGGGCTCCGCTTCTGGTGGTGCCATAGCAGGAGGCAAGTGCTCAGTCCGTGAAGGGAACAAAACGCCAACTACGTCTAGTGTGACGTCCCCGGGGAGAGACTCGGTTAGTAGGGGCGCCCAGGCACGGAGCTTGTTCCGTGCCATTTTAAATGGGCGCGATTTAAACTATCCAAGAGCTCCCCCCAGGCTACGTTTTTCGCGTTGCGGATCGCTATCCGCAATGTCTTTCTGGCGCTTCTGTACCCCTCGTACAGCTGAGCCTCTACGGTCTCTGCGTCCGCTGTGCGGCGACGCCGTCTTCTGTGTCTGGTGTACTGGCGGCGCGCGCTATTGCACGCGCGCCTTAGTCCCTCAAGTTTGGGGCTCCACCAGTACACCTTTCGAAAGGGCCGGAATCGGCCCCTCCTCGGCATCGCCGCATCGCAGACGCTAGTGACGAGCGACCGTAGGTTTTCTGCCTCCTGCTCAACATTTACATCGGGAGGGTCCACTTCGAGCCCTGATGCCCAGGTAGCGACAATCAGGGCCTCCTTAAAAGTCTCCCGATCCAACTTTTTCAATGCCCAGCGCGGGCAGTCTCCTACCGGGGGCTCTCGGGGCGGTGGATTCGAAGCCCAGGCGGAGACGCTAAACCGGATATAGCGGTGATCTGAGAGCGTCTCCACCCCCGTCACGACCCTCCAGTCCCGCACACGGTGCGCCAGTTCAGGGCTGGCAAACGTGACGTCTACTATTGAGCCGCCCTGCTGACGCACACACGTGTGTACGGAGCCCCGGTTGAGAACTACGAGACCCTTGTCGATGGCCCATTCCTCCAATGCCTCGCCACGCACGCACGTACCCGGGGATCCCCAAGCCACGGATTTTGCGTTAAAGTCACCGAGCACGAGCACGGGGTAAGGCCTGCTGTGGGCCACCACTGTGCCCACTTCCTCAATTCATCCCTCGACATCGGCGAGCCTTCTGTTCGGGGAGAAGTAGCCACCGACGACCACAATCTCCCCGATCGTAGTCGCCACATAACCTCGTCCCCTTACTAAATTAGCCAGGGGAGGGCATGCGGCGGCAGTCCGGGTTATGATGGCCACCGAGCCATCCAGATCCCCCGCCCAGTCAGAACGGGGGGGGACGTAATATGGCTCGGCGACCACAGCCAACTGAATATCCCACTGCGCCATGCTCTGAACCAATAAGTCTTGAGCCGTGGCGCAGTGGTTCAAATTGCCCTGGACCACTAGGATAGCCGTTGGGACGTGTTTGTAGCCCCCTAAGCGAACGCAAACAACGAGTGTGGACATTTTTTATTACTCTTGTATTAATTACTACAATGTCCATTTTGACGGACATTGAAGTAACATTGTTACAGTATCATCAATCATACAACATGCTAAACTTGTGTTCGTTCACGTAAAATTTCTCGGCCATGTTATGAATCACAATATGCTAGGTAGAAAATATACAACAAAAATAAATAATCATAGCCACAAGTTTATGTTTGTGTCATCATTAGTCATCGGTAACACTTTGACTGATAAATAATGTTGTCTTGGTCTTCCTTAAAACCAATTTTCATTGAAAATATTTTTAAGTTCCACCGGAGGACCTAAAACGTCCGCCTTTGGAAAATCGTTTATTATAACTGACACCTATCTAGATATACTGGTACTGGTATTTTTTTTATTGTATAAGTTCAGCAGACAGGCAGACGGCTCACCTGATGGAAAGCGTTTACCATCGTCTATGGCCATTTGTAACACCAAAGGTACCAATGTGCTCCCGTTCTCTAAAGGGAGACTGGAACCTAACCACTATTACCGGAACACAACTCAAGGTTATTGACGGCATACTCTAGACCAAGGGGGGTTAGCCATCCAGATGGGCAAATACCCTACCTGGCTATGGGTTGTTTTGTCGCCTCTTAAGACAGGTCGCCCGGCCTTAGGAAATTGTATTATTTCTCCGTTCCTGCACGGATTTCGTACTTGTAAGGCATACCACAAAGTTCCACATTATTTTGACACTTGTCATGTTCGTCATACAAATGTACGAAATTGCCCGCTTTACGCCATGTTATGGCCTAAAGCGACCAAATAATACATTTGTTGTTTAAAAAAATTCCCCCAATAATTCAAATAAAAAAAAAAGAACATAATTATATAGATATTATTAAGATTTTCAAAACGACTATATCCCCTATACGTATGGCAGCTACCACTAGTTTTTCGCATAATTACAATGTTACTACATCATTGTGCATCGACTGTCTCAGCTATGTACTGTTAGGATAGTAGCTCCGTTGGGTCTTTTTTAAGTGAAACCCACTTATTGTGGCTAAAAGTCTATCTCCACTAGCATATGTGCAGTATTGCCTTGACTATAGGTAAATCTACTCTCTGATGATAAATCGAATAACAATTATATAAAACTCTAGAGATTCCGCCAGACGATGTCCTGACCTAAAAAAATAAAAATCTAGAACCCGATTCCAGTGCCACCTACCGGATATAATTGTGAATCTAAACCATCTAAGCCCGGATCCACTCAAACACTATTTTTGACATCTTGGGTTACATTACATAGTAGGGATCTGAAATCTGTCCAGTAGTTTTTAAGTTTATTCCTTACAAAAGTACTACAAAGACACAAAAATACAAATCTTCTCTTTATAATATTATTAGAATAGAAAATAAAAATGCTGCTGATACAATTTCATAACAGTACTGACCACGTCGTGAATCGTGAACACCGTTCATTATTATGCCCATTTCCACGACAGCAAACACGAGCAAACAGAGCAAAGGATATAGGCCACGCGGGCATCAAACATTCAGTTAAGTTCCATTTATATAATCGTACTGCCCATTTCCCTTGTTCCTTTCCTGCTTGCTGCCGTGTAAGTAAGCATAATCTAATCAATTATATCAATCAAATCAAATCAATAAAAAAAGAATTGTAATTGTATTGCGCAATGACTTACTTATATTATTATACTTCAAGGACGCATTTAAGTTTTACTATTACTTGACTTTTGTTAAAAAAATCTATAAAATCAAGAGCTTATTCAATTAACACACATTTGTTTTATTATAAAAGTTTCAGAGAACATTTATTAAAATTGTTATGTTACGACTTAACTTTTCTTCATTTTAAGTTGTAACTCGCAGACATGTACGCACATATTTCCCTCAACTTATAAAGACATGAAAATAAACAACAAAGTTGTATTATATGAAAACAAGCAATAAAAACAAAACTTTTATTATTTATTCGGAAGCTATAAGCTTTGTACAGACGAAATCGAGTATATTTATGATGATAGACTTTATAGTATATATATATATATAAATATAATATAAATATATATAAAGATTCGCCCGCATGTTCGGTATAGAAGGTTTATGTATAGTAATGTTATAGAGCCCGTATAGGAGAACGGTTGACGGCTCTGGGTCCCGCATGCCGGGTGTTGATAATACTACATCCTTGATCGTATGAAGGCAGTTACTCCAAAAAAGTGCCACTAGATAAACAAGTGCGGATCCTTGCACGTAAAAAAATACTGGCCGATGAATTTCATAAGTAAAAGTAGCCGAAGCATGAGGCAGACCAGGCACAGTGAAGAGTTCCAGAAAGGTTCCGAACGTTCATTGTTTTTGTTATTATGGCTCCGAAACCCTATTCTTTTAACCTAAAATACTGTATACCTCTAAAATTGCTCAATAGCTCTTGTTGAAACTGTTCCTTGAAAATATTTTGTAAGTTCATAAGTTCCAGGGGGAATCACACTTTTTACGAATTTGGAAGCGAAATTCTCACCTCTCTCATTAATATAAAAAAAGTAAATTAGAAACATATCTTATATCCTGACAACGTATACAAGTATTCTATACACTCCTGGGTACATTAATTGTTTTTTTCAATCTATTATTGGCATGCTGATGTATGCTTATTTTTTCGATTTTACCATTTCTTTTTCATGCTAAATTTCATACCCAATAGTTTCTTAAACAAAAATGGCTGTTACACATAAACAGACAGATAAACGATATAAGGGATATGACAATTTTATAAGGATTTCCTTTTTCCAAAAATGTACAATGTATACTAATTTTTACGAACTTTTTCATATTCTAATTTTAAATTTGTTTTCTAGATTAAAAGATAATGATGTTTTTGTTACATTTGTATAGTTACGAGAAAATATATGAATTCAGGATCGTTGTCTAGCGCATTATTTTAATATTGCCTCTAAATTCATACAGTCCTTAACACTAATATATTTTTTTTATTACAGACTTCAAACGTAGTTGCCATATTTTTACAAAAGCTAAGCTCGCAACGAATTCATGAAGATATATCCAGCAAATTCAGCAAAAATAAATATAGAAGACCTACTTACAAGATCTTACAATTAAGACGTTCATTTGTAAACCAGATTCTCATTGAGCAGATTAAAGAGGCCGCTTGAGATGCGATAGATGACAACGAATTATTCCTCAGTCTCCGACTTAATTAAGGTTGCAAAAAATAATCTCGATTTTAAATTGAATCATGTTTACATAACACTGTGGTAAAAGTTATAATATAAAATCTAGGGTAAATTATGCATTACCTAAAGCGGCCGCTTTATGCCCCCTGTTATATAATATAGATCCTTAAACAGCCTATCTCTGTGTAAGGCCCTTATTTTAAACAAACGAGTAATATACATCTCAGCCGAGTCTTCAAAATTAGTTTTGGATATTTCCCCAATTTTATGAATTTATTATGCCAGAAGTAATATGACACATGAATGGAACGAATTTTTACATACCAGAAATAAAATTTTATACCTGCCCCAATTTTTTTTACTTCAAACAAACAGATTTGGGTAAAAAATTTGGTAATCACAAGACTCTGCCCCTCAGGCTTGTCCAAGACGGATTACAGGCGTTAGTAGGTACACATAATTAATTTGAATTTTCTGATTTTACTCATAATGTTTACATCACCGTAAGCACGTGGATGTAACTCTTTGGCCAAGATTCCAAACCACATCAATGAAATGAGACACGGATGGTTTAGTCAATATATCACGGCGCCATTCACCAGCAACTGGTATTTGCCCTTTCCTGGATATCTGGCAGACGCCTACTCGTCGGCGTTAGCCAATCACAGTCCACTGCTGGACGTAGGCCTCCCCAAGTCGGCTCCACTCATCCCAGTCCTTCGCCTTCCTCATGCAGCGCCTACCGGCGACCTTGCGCAGGTCGTCAGTCCATCGGGCCGGAGAGCGTCTGACAGTAGGTTTACTGAAACGTGGTCTCCATTCCAGGAGTCGTCTGCTCCATCGGCCATTGGTCCTGCGACAGACGTGACCGACCCACTGACACTTCAACTTGCTCATTTTGCGAGCTCTGTCGGCTAACTTTCATTTCTAATTATATCCATAAGAGAAACAGCCAACACAGTTCGCTCCATAGGCCGTTGAGCGACTTGGAATTTGTGGACCAATACTGCCGTCGGTGTCCATGTCTCGGCCCCGTAAGTCAGGACATGGAGGACGCACTGTTTGAAGAGGTACGTCTTCGAGCATTGCGGTATGGTCGACGAAATAGACGTCCATTGTACATAGCAAATTCTCCTTCTCGACATATATGTGCAATTTCCTTATCATCAATTACTACAACATGGTCTTCAAAGAGGCGTAAAAATATTTAAAATCTTGACGAGGTAGCTTAGTCTTGCAGTTGTCAATTAGCGAATGAAATTTAGTATCAGCTGATCCGTGTTCCTTTAAGCAAAAACAAAAAAAGCCGCATCGTTTTTGACGTCTTTCTACTTTTGACGTGTTTTCCTTACCTTACCCTAATTATCGTACAATAAGTTGATGAATCAAATTTAGCAATGGATTGAATACTGAACAATGTCTGAAACTAAAATAAATTATGAAACAAAATTGTTTGTTCATTGTATAATTTCATGTACAAACACGACCCTTTTCCTATTTTATAATAGTACTTATAATATAATATTTTATAATAGTATTTACCTCCTTATTCGTAATAGTCATATGAGATTTATCAACTCGTTACAATGAAGTTTTTATAACCGCTTTAATAATGTTATTACGAAAAATACTCTTTTTTGACGAGCCTACAAACCTCGTAGAACTTTTATGAATAGTAGTTTAAGCGTCCACAAGTTTACAATATCCAACCTACTAGTAGCTTGCCATCTACACTTGTGCCAAAGCCTTGTTTAGCATCCCTTTATATTGATACAATAAAAGATATTAAAGTCTGTTTCATATAGGACGGTATGACTGACCCCTCCATAAAACGTAACTTGTAGCGTTGTCGTAAACTTTTGTACGAAATAAATATTAATTTTAGTTACACAAATGACTAGCGGTCTGCCTCGGCTTCGCACGGGTATCTAAAAAGAACTTTTTTGTTGAGTTTAATTACCTACTAAGCGAATTCAAAATATTTCCTCCCGTGCGACCCGTACCCCAGTGACGCCTACATCACATAAAGTGCTGCCTAGCTAGCCGAGCAGGATATGCGGCGACCACGCAATTTTTTTCTAATATTTATATATTTTTTTTTTTAAACTCGTGATATCTTTCGAATGGAATGTCCGAATTGAATAATTCAAAAAGTTATATAAAGGTATTGAAGCAGCCATGAATATGTAGTAATTTATTTTGATAAGGATGAATACCAAGATACAAATAAAGAGCCTTTTCTAGCAGCGGCATTTCAATTAAAATTTTTAAAATAAAAGAACACTTATTGTGGCATAACTATAATAGTTAGATATATACTGTCGCGACACTTTTTGTAAATAATGATGTGTTCTGCAAAGTCGTAGAACATTATTTTTTTATTCTATTATCAATATTTATCGCAGCGCACGCGATTTTAAGTAATTTTTTTTTTATTTTTTTTTTAACCTTTACATTATTGGAGTCATAGTAAGAATCCCTAATTTTATTGAAAATATAATATACCCTATGTCACCCGGGGATAGTGTAGCTAGCCAACAGTCAGTTCGCGATCAGTTTCCTTGCGTAGCGGTCACGAATGAGCTCCTCACATCTATCTAATACAATTTTTCGCGCTTTTCTACCTGGAAAAGCGATAAATTGTTAGTTCTGTGTACAGGTGATAGTGTACTAGTGTTTGTTCGTTTGGATTGCGGTGCGGAAAGCAGTTTTGGCCGGTGAGTCCCATTTCTCTTTCCGCTTGCTAGTGTCGTGCGCAAAATCGGTTGCGCGCGCTTTTGTAACGGTTTTTGTGTGTGTAGTGTTTTCGCGCGCCTTTCTGGTCTCCTCTCGGGTCAGGGCCTCCAGTAATGGACGGCCCAAGTACCCCGAAGGCCCCCAGGGAGCCGAGTGTCCCGCGTAAGCGGGATCACAGCGGCTCCAATAATGGATGGGCCATGAAGGAGATAGGGGAGACGCGGGAAAAAAAGTCTTCCCTGGTTCGTCGCAGCTGCAGCGCCGCGGAACCTCGTCTCGGGCGCCCGGGTCCAGCCGTTGTCACGGCTACCGGGCCGCCCGCCTCGATAGGGGGTGCACCGGCGGTGGTCGACCTCACCGCCGCCGAGCCCCGCGAAAAGGAGAGCGCGACGATGGGGCCGCCTTCGGCTCCCGTCGCGCCTAGGGCTCCTGCCATGCGTGCCGCGCGCAAGAGCGCGGCACACACGGCCGTAGATAGGGAAATCGTGGTTGCCGCGAACTCGGCCGTGTCACTGGCCGTGAGCGCGGCTAGCACGATAGTAGAAAATGTCTACGTGGCGCCGTCGCCGCCTGCCCGGGCCTCACCCGTGCACGTGGACCATCTAGATATCGCGCCGTCGGGCAGTGTCCCGGACTCGCCAGAGTGCACGCTCGACGACGCGATCCGGCATTTTTGCGGGGCAGACGCGGGACAGGTCGCGTATACGCCATTCCCGGTTGAGCCGGCGTACACGGCGGCCGGTTCGGCCGCAACAGGGGGCGGCTGCCCCACGACGGTGTCGATCAGCGCGCGGGCTTCACCCGTGCCCTCGGCATCAGCTTGCGCGCCGGCTTCACCGGTGCGCAGCGTGGGGGACGACCGCCCCGCGACACCGGTTGCCGCGCGGGCCTCACCCGCGCCAACAGCTGGGGTCGTTGTTAGGGACGGTGTTGTAGGTGCGGTGGCGGCGACCATCTCGTCTTCTTTCCCTACTGGGACCGTCGCCGCCACCGCTTCGTCTAGCTCTACTCCCGAGCCGAGGCTGCGGTTCTGGGACCGCAGCGCCGACTCGGAAAGCACATCGGGTGCTTCCACGCCGGCGCGGGCGCGATCACCGCTGCGTCGCGCGGGCGACGCGACGGCGAGCGTGCTCGCGGGTGCGGAGGCCTACCTCCGCACCGAAGGGGGGGGAAAGGGGCCGTAGGGCCAGAAGGGCCACGGCCGCCAAACTGGCCGCGGCAAGCCAGTGCGCTGCGCTTATAGGGGACGTGCGTATGCTCGGCCCTGGGGAGCTCCGCCTAGCGGCGAGCGCCCAGGTCGCCGACATCCTACAGGTCGCCCAGACGTCGGGCAACCTGAAGGGCGCATACGTGCGCCGACTGAAGGAGGCTGCGACCCGGCTGTCTGACATAGTCGACACGCTGGTGACGCGGAATCCAGAGTCGGAAGCCTGGAGACTCGGCAACGAGAACTCCAGGCTGCGCGCCGAGCTCGGCGCCTTGCGGGAGGAGAACCTCTCCTACCGCAAGGAGTTCGAGCAGATGCGGAAGGCCATGAAGGCCCCCGCTGCGGATGCGGCCCCGGTTCCCGCTGTAACGGCGGAGCCGGGTCCCGTACCCGCCAAGCGGAAGGCCAAGGCCGCCGCGACGGAAAAAGTCCCGGCCCCGGAGCCGGTTCATATATCCGCCGCGGTCCAAAAAACGATTCCGGCTACCGCCGTCGTGGCGGAGCCGGTTCCTACACCAACCGCTACGCACACCGGTGTGGACTACGATATGCTCACGCATATCATCGCCCGCACCGTGGGCGCTATGTTGGACGCCCGGCTTGCCGGGATTGAGGAGCGGCTGCCGCCCGCGCCAATTCTTCGCCCGCCGCTCGCGGCGGACAGGAAAAAGGCTGCGGAGGCACAACCGCTGCCTAAAACGGCGGGAGCTGCCGCAGCCGCCCACCGGGCCCCGAGGGAAGTAATTCCCCCGGTACCGATGGAGGTGGTGGTAGCCCCCGTCGTCGGGGTGGCGGACTTCCCACCGCCACCCCCTCCCCCCAAGAAGAAGGTGAAGAGGGGGGGGTGAAGCAGAGGGCGAAGAAGCTGCGCCGAGCCGCAGCTCTCGCCGCCGCCTCTGCTCCGGCGCCTAAGCCCGGGCCACCGGCCCCCAAGCCGGCCCCCAGGCTCAAGGCCAAACCCGCGGCCGCGACACCAGCCGTCGCGGCACCCGCCGTCACGGCACCTGCCGTCGCGGCACCTGCTGTTGCGCCATCATCGGCTGCGGTGGCCCCTGCGCCCGCCCCCGTTCCGGAGGGGGGGGCGTGGTCCACGGTCGTTCGGAGGAAGAAGGGCAGGGGAGCGGGAGCGGAAACGCCCCGCCGCCCTCCCTCGGCGCAAGCACCGGCTCCGCCATCGGGGCGGAAACCGGGTATTCCAGCGCGGCAGCAATTACTATCAAATTGCCACGGGCTACTACCGAGGTCTTCGCAGCCCGTGGTCATTCCCGGAGCCGAGATCGGCAACCGCAATTATTATCAAATTAACGTAAAGCGTGGGGGCTTTACGTCTCATCCGGTAAAGCTGGATGAGTCGGCCACGGCGTAGATGGGCTTCGCAGTGCCATCGCCAGCGTGGGCAACTGCCTGCGCGACGATGTTAAGGTGAGGCACATCGGTATAGGACCTGGGGGGATGGGCGCATCATACGTGATGTGCCCCGTCTCTGCAGCCAAAGCCATCACCGAGCGGGGCCACCTTCTGGTGGGCTTCACCTCGGCGAAGGTGGAAGCTCTGGAAGCCCGGCCCATACGTTGTTACCGTTGTTTCAACGTCGGCCACGGTACCCAGACTTGCCCGGACTCGTGCCCGGACCGGACCGGCTTGTGTCTCCGCTGCGGTAAGAGCGGACACAAGCAGCCGGACTGCACAGCCCGCGACCCCCACTGCGCCGTCTGCGCGGCGAGGGGCAAACGCGCTACCCACCCGACGTTGGCGAGGCACTGCCAGCCCCCATACGTCAAGGGTAAATTCGTCCACCCGAGGGCGAATAAACGACCGGCGAGTAGAAAGGGGGTACCTATGGACACCTAAATGCCCAGTACACCCTTAACACTCTTCCAAGCTAATGTTAACCACTCCCCCGACGCCCAGGACTTGTGCCTGCAGGCGATGGCGGAGTGGCAAGCAAACTTGGCCGTAATAAGCGAACCTTATTACGTACCCCCAGCCAGGAACTGGGTGGGGGATCTCGATCATGTGGTAGCCGTGGTCGCCAGAGCCGGATCTGGCACACCGCTCAGCAGTCTCGAAAGAGGAAAGGGCTACGCGGTGGCGGAAAGCGGAGGTTACGTCATCATAGGCGTGTACCTCACGCGGAGCCGCCCCCTGGCGGAGTACGAGCTCGCCTTGGACTCCATTCCGTCGGCAGACTAGCGCCGAAGACGATATTCGTCCTAGGCGACTTCAATGCCAAGCACCAATCCTGGGGAAACGCGATTACCGATGTTAGGGGACGGACGGTTGAAGACTGGGCGCTTCAATCCAACCTGTCCATCCTGAACCAGGGGTCGGTCCAGACCTGCGTACGTGCGCGGGGTGGATCGATCATCGACTTGTCATTCGCCACACATGCGGCCGCCCGCAGAGTGGTAGGATGGAGAGTGCTGGAGGAGGTGGAGACTCTGTCTGATCACTTGTACATCAGATTCGAGCTCTTCCCCTCGCCTAGCGCTAACCCTGTTCAGGACCCCTCCCGGCTCCCGCGTTGGGCTCTTACCAAGCTCGACGCGGAGCAGGCCGAGGAGAGGGCCATCATCGAATGCTGGACCTATCCAGCCGACCTGGGGAATCTGGAGGCGCAGGCTGAGCACATGCGCAAATCCCTCAAAAGGATTTGCGACGCTGCTATGCCTCGAGCCAAACGACCGCCGCCGCGTACATCGGTCCACTGGTGGACTGAGGAGCTGGCTGAACTGCGGAGGGCAGTCCGCAGAATCAGCCACAGGCTCAAACGCAGCAGAGCGCGGCGTCCTCCAGACTATGTTGAGGAGAATGGACTCGTGGGGGAGAATGGACTCGTGGGGGAGTTCAGAGAGGCCAGAAAGGCCCTTTCGATCGTAATTCTGCGAGCGAAAGCCCGGGATCAGGAGGAGCTCCTCGAGACACTGGACCGGGACCCTTGGGGGCGTCCGTACCGTGCGGCCCACAACACGTTGCGGCCCTGCACCTCCACGGCTACGGAAACGCTCGAACCCGAGGTCCTCCGGTCGGTTATCGATGGGCTCTTCCCGGATCCGGGGATCTTCACTCCCCCCGATATGGGTCCAATCATTCCCGACACCTCGGAGGTGGAGCCTCACTCCATCACCGAGGAAGAGTTAGACGTCGCCCTGGACCGGCTCCGGGGCAGGAAGACGGCTCCGGCACCCGACGGGATTCCGGGTCGGCTCCTCTTCCTGGCCGCCAAACACCTACGCGGCCAGCTGCGGGAACTGTTCGATGCCTGTATTCGCGCAGGTCAGTTCCCGTCGCAATGGAAGGAGGGCCGATTATGCCTGATTCCCAAGGGAGGCCGTCCTCCCAACGATCCGTCCGCCTACAGGCCCATAGTGTTGCTTAACGAGGTCGCCAAGGTCTTCGAGAAGATCTTAGCGGAACGCCTCGTTAAGCATTTCGATACTGTGGAGCCGGGGCTAGCACAGACGCAGTTCGGGTTTCGGCGGAGGCGCTCCACGTTGGACGCCTTCGAGACACTGCAATCTGTAACGGACGACGCAGTCCAAGCAAAGGATACTGTCCTGGCGGTTTCGCTAGACATAGCGAACGCCTTTAACAGCCTCCCTCACGAGACGATCAGGGAGGGCTTCGTGCAAACGGAGTCCCCGTACCTCACGAGGCTGTTGGGCGCGTACCTCCAGGACAGATACATCCTTTGGGAGGGCGGCGAGTCCGAGAATCGCGCGATAGGTCGGCGACGCGTCGCGTGCGGCGTCCCACAGGGATCGGTCCTCGGGCCGGTTCTTTGGAACGTCGGTTATGACTGGATCCTTCGAGTTCCGGTCCTGCCCGGAATAGGGCTAATCTGCTTTGCGGATGACACCCTACTCACGGCACGCGCTGCGTCATTCGCGGAATCCGTGGACCTTGCCAACGCCGGGCTGGCGATCGTGGTCCGAAGAATAGGTAGGCTGGGCTTGAAGGTCTCCCCCGCGAAAACGGAGGCCATCATGTTCCATAGGCGGTTTCGTAACCCCCCCCCCCCGCGGACTTGTCCGTTACAGTCCAAGGGGTGGACATTCGTGTAGGCCCCCAGATGAAATATCTGGGGCTAATTCTTGATGGGAAATGGCTGTTCAAAGCGCACTTTAAGCAGCTAGTTCCCTAGCTCGTGAGGTCGGCAGGCGCCCTCTCTCGGCTTCTTCCCAACGTGGGGGGGCCGGGGGGGACGACTAGGAAACTCTACATGGGCATCCTTAGGAGTATGGCCCTGTACGGTGCACCCGTATGGTCCACTGCACTTCACCGCCACAATAGGACTTTGTTGTGCCGCGCACAACGGGTCCTGGCGGTGAGGACCATCCGAGGATACCGTACAGTGTCGTGGACGGCGTCGACACTCTTGGCAGGCGATCCACCCTGGCCTCTCCAGGCGGACGTGATAGCCAAAGTTCGGCGCTCCCGACAGGATGCCCTCGCCCGTGGCCTGGTCTATGGCCAGGCCGAACTCCAGGTGATCAGGACGCGGGAAACCGCGGCCATGATCCAAGCTTGGTCAGTAGAGTTGGAAAACCCTGTTGCTGGCATTAATACGGTGGAGGCGGTTCGACCGCAGCTGTTGCGATGGCTCTCGCGGAAACGCGGGACCCTGACCTTCAGAATGACACAGATACTTACCGGGCACGGCTGCTTCGATAAGTATCTGTGTCAGATTGCGGGCTGCTTGCCTTCACCCCAATGCCGCCAATGTGGCGCGCTAGACACGGCGTTACACACGCTAGTCGAGTGCGCAGCATGGGCACCTCAGAGGTTTGAACTCGAGACACTTGTAGTACCGATCGAATCGCTGGGCGATCTGGTGCAAGCCATGCTGCACAGCGACGATTGGTGGGTGGGTGCGGCCAATTTCTGCGAGGCGGTAGTGTCTCATAAGGAGGCCGCGGAACGAGATACGGAGAGAGATGGTAGTGCGCATGCGTCTCGCGGGCGCCGACGTCAGTCGGGAGCCCGGAGGCGCAGGTATGCGCATGACCTCCCTCCCTGAAATACCGCTGCAGGGGCCCTCTAGCATCTAGGGAGCAGAGGAGTCTTCACCCCTGTTGACGAAGTGAGTTTGCCTCTCCCGGGGCATTCTCAAGCACTTGTGCGCTAGGATCGGTGTGGGCGTAACTACGTTCTGTATCTCACGCCTTTTCTGCCATAAGCGCGGGGCACATGGGAGGAGGGTGGTTTTAGTGGGGTATTGATTAGTCGAGTCTCCACACAAGCCGGTTGATTATTGTTTGGATTGCCTCAGTGGAAAGCCTCCATGATCAACAACGGTCTAATCCCTAGCAAAGGACCCGGTATGTGCGAAATGCATTTCCCCCGCCTTAAAAAAAAAAAAAAAAAAAAGCTAGCCAACAGTAAAAGAATTTTTCAAATCGGTTCAGTAGTTTCGGAGCCTATTCAATGCAAACAAACAAACAATCAAATCTTACCTCTTTATAATATTAGTATAAATAATCTTATACTTAGATTCAAGAAGTTTATTTATCTATTTGCAAAATTTCTCTCATACCGTCCTATTTGAAATAGTCTGTACTTTCTATTATAAACTAGAAGCCCCGGCAGACGTTGTCCTGCCCTGACAAAATAAAAACCTAGGACCCGATACCAGCGCCACTTACCGGTTCCAATTGTGAATCTAAACCATCTGGGATCAAACACACATAAAATATTTCATCAAAATCGGTAAAGTCATTCTCAAGTTACGCGCGTACATATATTTCTACGATTCATTTTTGTTTATATAGATTTCATGAATCCATACATGCCTGAAAGGCAAAGATATTTTACTTGTACATAATGCGAAATTTCAACTCTGACGTTCCATCATTTTAATTTAGTCTAGACTGCTAGCGTTAGAATTCTTCAACTGTGGAGAAGAAAATAATCTAATAAAGTATTCACTATCGAGGGCCACTTTAATTTGATCATGCGCAACTGAGCATTACTCAACAGGATTAAATTAAACGAAAGATTTATCGCCTCTAAGATGCTTAGATAGTCCTCAATTTCAGTTTCTTTGAGGTGACCGTTCATCGTGTATCATGACACAGTGGACACTGGAGTAGTACATTGTAATATCTTTAAATTAAAAAAGGAACACAGGCCGCTCAAAGCAGGCAACTACAAGCGAATTATTATCTATACTAATATTATAAAGAGGAACGATTTGATTGATTGTTTGCATTGAATAGGCTCCGAAATTACGAATCGATTTGGAATTTTTTTTCACTGTTGGTAAGCTACACTATCCCTAGGTGACATGGCTATATTATATTTTCAAAAAAATTAGAGATCCTCACTATAACTCCAATAATGTAACCCAAAGTAAAAAAAAATACCTAAAATCGCGTGGGCTGCGAAAACTATTGATGATAGAATAAAATAATGTTCTACGACTTTGCAGAACACATCATTATTTACAAAAAGTGTCGCGACAGTATATATCTAACTATTATAGTTATCCCACAATAAGTGTTCTTTTATTTTAAAAATTAATTGAAATGCCTCTGCTAGAAAAGAATCTTTATTTGTATCTTGAAATTCATCCTTACCAAAATAAATTACTTCATATTCAAGGCTGCTTCAATGCCTTCATATAACTTTTTGAATTATTCAATTCAGACATTCCATTCGAAAGATATCACGAGATTAAAAATGTAAGTATTAGAAAAAAGTTGCATAGCCGCCGCTCACCCTGCTAGCTAGGCAGCACCTTATGTGATGTAGACGTCACTGGGGTGCGGGCCGTACGGGAGGGGAAATATTTTGAATTCGCTTAGTAGGTAATTAAACTCAACAAAAAAAAATTCTTTAGATACCCGTGCGAAGCCGGGACGGACCGCTAGTCTCTAATAAAATACCTTCGCAAGCTCAGGAATGTTCTTTCTAGTATACCGGTTCCTAAAGTCTGCTCTACCGCTTGCACCATAATACCGCGGAAAAAAAAAACCGCCGCGTTAACTGATGCTCCAAGAAATTAATTATCAAAGTTCTAGCATGTAACGACTTCAAAATACATTCAAAGAAAGAATGATGGCCACCAATGTATGGAACCTGGTATCAGCACCAATCGAAATGCATGATATATCATTAGAAATAAGGAAAACCGTGGCGCTTGTCCCGGTTCAATGACCGATCATAGTAATCCTACCTTGAAAGGTATTTATTTTTGACGAGTTTTTTGTCCCTTTCTATGAAAGCATTTCAGTGTGTGACGTTTTTCTCTATTTTGGAATAGTATTATTATTTATTATTAATAAATAATAATACTGTCGTACAAAGAAGTGACACAGCTCGTCGAGAATAGATATTGTTGGAAGAGGCTCCAGTGACATTAGGGGATTGACCACTACCAATGACGTAGTGGAACCGGGCTGAGATTGGAGGACCTCCCCGATGAGCCGCAGTCACGAACGTGAGTTACTATTCCCAGGGGCACCCTAGTCTAACGGTATAGGTCTAGGCGTCGCGATGAACTGTCCACGACCACGACATACCTCGTGGCGTCTCACAAAGATGTGGACGGACTCTGGTAAGTTTAGTAGGTAGTCTGGAGGCCAGCATCTCACAACTCTTTCCTGGTGGAAAGTGTGTGCAGATCATCGTAGATCATTCCCGATGGTCCGAGGGAATGCGCGCATTCCACCACCGATATAAAAGAAGGCTCCACCAATAAGAGCTAATGTCTTAAATATTATGATGATGATAGTGAAGGAGCCCGTAGTGACGATGAACCTCACTCATTTTTCCATTTGGCTACGGAACATTAAAAAATGTATAAATGAAAATGTCCCATATTTCAAAAACTACTTAACCATATTATTGAAACCAACTTTCGAATAATCGGACATAACGAATTTGTAACGATTTCATTTTTACTATTTAGCTACGAAATCGTATAACCACTTTCCATCAGAAGAGCCGTCAGCTTCTCTGCTATACTCCATCAATAAAAAAAGTTTACTCTAGATATTGTAATAATAACAGCCCATAAGCGGCCCACTACTGGGTTCGGGTCTCCCATTTATAAGGTAATGGACAGTATATTTGCCACGCTTGTCCAAGATGAATTGGCGGGTTTCAACTATGAAACTATGACTGTTATTGTTAACACACAAATACTAATTGGATACTACTTGGATTTTCCTAGACTGGAAAATTCAATTCAAATTTATTCATAAAACCACGTAAAACAAAAAACTTATTCCTTTTGCAAATTACGAGACAAAGAAAAATTAAAAACCGAGTCAGATAATCTTTATTCACCGTGAGACAAGTCAATTTAGATTTTAACCACATACTTCATTGGAGTACAATGTTTGGTCTTGCAGTGAATCCTCGTAAGACTTAAGTAATAGTCATCGGTAGCCCCATAATACGTGCAAAAGTAGATTTTGCAACTTTACCGAACATTGTTTTTGACGGGACTTGTATCCCATTGAGTGACACTGTCAAAAATTTGGGTGTAGTCATCGATGGTGATCTGTTTTGGAAGTCTCACTTCTCCGAATTAAGTCGGAGAGTTTTTCTGTCTTCTAGATCCCTGAGAAGGCTGAGAAATTTTCTGCCTACTGCCACCAAAATTATGCTTGCAAAGTCTCTTTTGCTACCCATTTTAGATTACGCTGACGCCTGCTATCCTGACTTAACCATAGAACAGCTAAATAAACTTGAGCGACTTCAGAATTTTTGCATTAGGTTCATATTTGGCTTGCGAAAATATGACCACGTCTCTGAATTTCGTGAAAAACTCAAGTGGCTTCCTATTCGCTTTCGCCGAAATACTCACATTCTCGCACTACTTTATAACATATTATTTATTCCTAGTAGTCCTCTTTACCTTAAGGAACGTTTTGAATTCTTTCGCCTTTCTACTTCCCACAATTTGCGCACTCATACGTATCGTAAACTACTACACCTGCACACACTTCATCCTTTTATGATAACTCTTTTACAGTGCAGGCTGTCAAACTTTGGAATGCGCTGCCTCTTACTGTCAGAGAGGCCAAAACATCGCCTACATTTAAGAACGCACTCAGAAAACAATACTTTTCCTTAAATAATTTTACCTA
This sequence comes from Dendrolimus houi, assembly GCA_039645545.1. Lineage (NCBI taxonomy): Eukaryota > Metazoa > Arthropoda > Insecta > Lepidoptera > Lasiocampidae > Dendrolimus > Dendrolimus houi. Next base: position 14,981,735 of record CM077131.1, read on the forward strand.
ATTCTTACACTATGATTTATTGTATGTATTTAATTTATAAAATATGTAGTTTAAGTATGTTTAATTGTGATATACCTCATAATCTGCACCATCTACATCGCCAGATTAGATTAAACTATTCCTTAAGTTAGGTTGCCTGTAAGAGATTGCTTTAAGCGATAAAGCTGCCTATTGTTTCTACCATGACAATAATGTAATTGTGTATTTTTGAAATTGCATATTTGGTGAGTAATAAAATGTTATTATCTATCTATCTATCTGTCTATTCTTTTGATACCTACCTACACATGGTATTCATAACATTACAATGAACAATAGTTATAATTACAGACCATTCTTATACAACACACCATTAATTATAATTACATAAACGTTTATAAAAGGATTTTTATATACGCTTAAATTTTCTTCCCGCCTGCACAATATTATTTATTTCTTTAAAGTAAGTCCTCGCTTCAACGTTGAGACCTATAATTCACTTTTAACTTCGCCGCAGGAAAATTCTTCGATATTTTCCTAAAGAAATTCCGAAGAACAATCGATATTTCATTATTCTAAGTGCATTTTACTGAAGTGCATCATAATATTTAATAAATTCAGTATTCATAAATTTTATAAACCCTTAGAAATACATTCATATAAACATATGAGCGATGAATAAAAAGGAATGTAACTTTAAAACGGCCAAGTGTTTGTTGGACTACACACAATGAAGAGTTCTGTTTCACCAAGGGCCGTCACCATATTTACTGTTTTTAAGCTTTATCTGCGTATTTTTGAATTCAGTTTTATCTAGAAAAATAACTTCTACTATCATCCTGTAAAAATACAGCAAAAAGTCTGAATTCTACATGACTTATTAACAACTAATTACATTAATTAATTACATATACATCATATTCATAATGATTAACATGTCTACAAAATTGTATATAATATAATATACTTTATATATAAAATAACTATGATTATTCATAAATTTAAGTTTTATGTATTTTTTTATTATTATTTCATGAGTTCAGCAGACAGGCAGACTGCCCATTTGATGCAAAGTGGTTACCATCGCCTATGGACATTTGCAACACCAACATATGCTACAAATGCGCTGCTCTTCTCTTAAGGGAGACTGGAACCTAGTCACTAATGCCGGAACACAAATCAAAGTTGTTATGGCGGCATACTCTAGACGCGGGGTGGTAGCCATCCAGTCGGACAAATACCCTACCACCTAGCTGTGAGTTGTTTTGTCGCCTCTTACGACAGGCCGCCTGGCCGCAGGAATTTGTATTCTTACTCCGTTCCTACACGGATAAAAACGGTTATATATTGTTATATAAACAAATTTCGTTATGCGTCGCTAATTAACGATTGACTAATTAATAATTAGATACAGAAGGCAGCACTCTTGGACACGGCACGAATTGTGAGGGGGTTCCTATCTCTGGAGCCCTAATCACTGGTAGTTCGAACCCCAGGCCCCGGCTGCTGGCGGACTACAAGATTTTGTAAACTTTTTTTATTAAATATTTTATTTAGATGTATTGTTATAATTTTTTATATATTAATCTTTATATATTTAAAAAAAAAATTATTTTTTGGAAATAAATAAATACTGTAATAAGCTAAGCTAAATAATGTATATAGCTAATGGTTTAAATCTAAAATATTTTTTTACAATTCAGTTCTCTTTACTGACAATTTTTATCTTACTTTTTTACGATTACATCTTTTTAATTTTTGGCAGACATGATCTAGAAATATGTTTTTAATAATATCGCAGCAAAAAGCGATAGAAAAGTGACCTTTGGTGCCATACAAATTAAAGGTTCGGCAAAATAAATAAAAATTTAATTTATAATCTTAGCTTTCGATTTAAATCAGTAGTTTATTGCTGTCTGTAATTAGTTGTTAAAAATACTAAAAGTCGGAGTTTTTGGCGGGAACTGAAAGGAGATGTTGTGCTGTGCAGTTTTATTTTCTAAAAATGTGTAAAATTACTCTAAAATTAACAATAGTTGTAGGATATTGATAGTTTTTGAGTAGTAATTGTGTGTTTTGTGAGAAATGTGAACTGTATGTCAAATGTGGCCTTTTGGGTTGTCACAAGAACTCCGTTGAATGGCACCAGCTGATAACCTACAGTTCAGCTGCGATACACATAGGCTTAAGAAAATGAAGAAAGTACATTATAATCTAACATCTGACTTAAAGGCCTAGCTGCCAAGCCAAAAAACATAAAAAATAATAATACTAAAAGTCCTAAAATAATTTCGTCTGAAAACTTTCAGGTTTCTCTTTATTGAATAGACACTTTAATGCTTTGAGCCGCGCATTTATCCCAGTTAGTAATTCAATAGGTTACTTTTCTTTCTATTTAACTTAATAATAAAAAATGCAATTAATAATATGTGCCAGTAATATTGGAAAAAAACAGCGTTGTATTATTATTACAACTTACAGGTAAAGAGAATAAAAACGTATATAGTTATAACCTAATATAGAAGAAAATTTAACCTCGCTCAACCTAATTAATAAATATTAGTTGTATACATCCCTATAACTGATTAAGGCTATAAGTAGAGTACTAAGCCTAGGTCTCTGTATTCTACAGGTAAGGTACGTAAAAAGCTGGCTACGTTACGTCGCTGGGTTATCATACTCATCCATTTTCTGAGGCAGACACTCTTACATCCCCTGAAGAGTCGATTTGTCGTATTGAGACTTCCTTATAGAGGCTCGTGGCTTTAGAACCCCACGGTCCGAGCGTCTCAATAGCAAACGGCACAAATAAGTAACTCTCACTGAGAGTTGTATACTTCTATAGCTTTTAATAAATGGAACATGAACACAGAATGCAGGGTCTCTCCGTGTTTACATTATAATGAAAATTGCATTTAATATCCGGTTGCAATGAAAGTTACGCTTGCTTTTTATGACGGCCTCTGTGGTTGAGCGGGCTAAGCCGTTGCCGGCCTACCTCACTGCAACGCAGAGGCTCCGGGTTCGATTCCTGGTATAGTAAATTTCGGAAACGTATTTTCTCCGTTATTTACTATGGTCTGGGTGTCTGGGATCGGCCCCAGAGTGGTACGTTGTATATTACCCATAACACAAGCATAACTTGCTTAATTTGGGGATATACAATATGTGTGTTTGTCTGCCGAATAAATTTAAATTTAAAAAAATTCTCAGCTTATATTACCCGCTGCTTTCCTATTTTATATATTCAAAAAGTTAGTAATATTGTTATGTGTCTAAAGCACATATTAAATGGGTCACTTCTGTCTTTTAATTTGGATGTATCAACCAAAGTGATCCATAAAATGCCAGCTTGAATAATGATTCAAGTTGATAAACTAAAAGGAGACGACGATATTCAATGTCATTGAATATCGTCGTCTCCTTTTAGTTTTGTGCTTTTCAAGTTAAGTAGTCAAGCAATCTAATCAAGCAAATTTTATCTCCTACTGCACTACTTTCTTCTAGGTTTAAGTTATGGTGAACAATAAAGAGTTTTCATTCATTCATTCATACTTTCAAGATTATTTCTTGAGACAAAAGGTAGGCTCTGTCGTTCCCGAAGGCACAATATATGTATATATATATATATATATATATATATATATATATATATATATATATATCTTGACAACTTTATTTCCACTCTATTAAGATCCGTTCAGCCGTTTAGTTAACAAAAAATTTGACTTGATTTAGTTCTGAAAAGTAACAAAGTTATTTTCGTATTTATATATTAGTATGGGTATGATTTACTGCGGTATTAATAACATATACATAAGTATAGGTATTTAATATATAAATTAGTTCAAGTATGTAGTTTAATTTTTGTTAGGTTATATTTCATTTTCTGCACTACCTAAATCGCCAGGTTATCAAAGAATATCCTTATGTTACGTTGCCAGAAAAAGATCGCTTTTGACCATAACCGTCAGCCTAATGTTTTAACTAAAAAAAGTATTTTAAGTGGGAACATTTGATCAAGAAACTTTATGCAAATAATTATATTATTTTCAATAAAATATTTGCATTTATACCTGTTCCATCCGCACTCCTAAATGTTAAACCCTTAGAGTATTAATAATATTTAGAAAAAAATCTATACTAGTTGCTAGGATTTTCTCAACTAATCTGCATACTAACGAAGGTTGTTAGGAAAATTGACTTGGTTTAGTCGTAACAGCTTGCCTTATTACGTACTGTACTAACTTTCCGTTCACGTGTTATTTAACAAGTTAGGTTTAGCATTAAACTAGGTAAAATCCGTTCCATCTTTATTACGAGGTCTATAATGACGAAATGTATATTAACAAGAAGAGACGGTAGCTGAATCATAAAAACTACCGTTTTAACGTAGTATTTCTTAAGTTATCGCGATTGGTACACATAATTAAATAATAATAACTTTACTCGTTGAATCTTGACATCTTTGTCTTCCGCGGTCACAGCTCCTGAAAAGTGGCCAAAACGTCAATCAAATGCCGTGCTGAAAACCGTTGAAACGTTGTTTTAATTATGTGTCTAGTATACATATTTAAAACAACGTTTCAAAATTTAATAAAATACTGAGACAATTAATACTTAAGTATAAAACATATTAATTATACATAGCTGTAAAAATATAGCGATGTATAATTAAAGGGCGGTCATATTCAACTATATCAATATTCAAATTTAATCAGCAAAATCGCTTCATAAGAGCTTTGCGTGCTCAACAGGGGTAAGTGGTACTTCACACCGGGACATAGGCTTTTATTATATAAAGCCCAAGTCCGTCCCCATGTGGAGTACTGCACCCATCTCTGGGTTGGGGCACCTCAGTACCAGTTACTCCCACTTGACGCCTTGCAGCGCCGAGTGGTCTGGATTGTCGACGATCCCGACCTTACAGACGGTTTAGAACCTTGCAGTCTCAGAAGAGACGTTGGCGCTCTAAGCGTGTTCTACCATCTGTACAATGGGGAGTGTTCTGATAAGCTATTATTGTGATTCGGTGCCTACGTCACCATTTTACCACCGCACTGCTCGCCGGCGAGTCGGAGCTCATCCAAACTTCTTTGATACCTGTTAGTCATCTACTGTACGTGGCGCTCGCTCTTTTATACCATACGTGAGCAAGCTATGGAATGAACTACGGTTTTCCCAAAGCGCTAAAATATAGCGTTCTTCAAAAAGGACATAAACAGATATTTAAACCCTCAACGAGGTAGGCAACGCATCGGCTCTCTTAGTGTTGCAGATGTCCATGGGAGATGATAGCCACTTGCCATCAAGTGGACCGTTTGCCAGTTTGCCCACAAGCAAAGATAAAAAAAATCATACTTTTAAACCATTTATTTAAGAAAAAGAACTGTGAGATTTTGTGTAACAGTTCCGTTTATGATGTAATAGTTACGGAACCCTAAAACATGTTTCTTATTTATTCAAAGATCAAAGTAGCAATAAGATAGACAAACGGTCCCTCTCATATTTTATATCACAAAGTTTATTGACATATTCATATAGTTACATTCGTGAAAATATTCTTTCGTATTTTTGTTTAGTTTCTGCATCGGACATTGATAAATAGTCTGCCAAAAGAACGGGTTATCCCTCGCAAATATTTACGATACTTCGTAGAAGGCAGCCTTAAGGTCAGTCGCGGATTTACTTATAGGCTGAGTAGGCTGGAGCCTAGGGCAGCTGATTTTGGAGGGGCGTCAAATTTGAGGCCAATATTTTTGTGTCTTACAGAAATTATGTCTTACTTAAATTCTGAGACTTAATAACATAATTATAATTACATAATTTTTTCTACAATTTGAGTAGTCGCTTTTGGATACGGCAGAAACAAACCCATCAATCCTCTGCTTCACAATCTACTAATTACTGGAAAAAAGGTTGTGTAATTAAGACGATAATGCACAAAACTTAAAGTTACAATTTCAATGTAATTACGACCTCTACAAATAGATACCCTAGTTCACCTAGGGTATCTATTTGTAGAGGTCGTAGGGGTGGCAAAATTTGAATAGCCAACAGGCGGCAAATGTGTAAATCCTACTTACCTACCTACTTAAGGTTCACGGACAATGATCCATCGTGTTATAAAGAATGCAAGCTTTGAGATAGAAGTCCGGTGCTTCACATTTAACCTGTCATCAAATAAAAAGATATGCTTATAAAATCTATAATGATGGAATACGACACATTGACAATACATCCATGCCATGACAATATAATAATAGTAAGAAAAATATTTTTATTATATATAGAATAAAAGAAGTTATTTGACTGGAATGAATATACCAAAATAAATCAATGTGCAGTTAAACTATACTGTTAAACATACATAATTATTAAATCAAACTTGAAAAGAAATGGAACTCGTCTAAAATAAAACTAATAAACCTAACAAATTTATAATAATATAAAACTTTAAACAGGCCGAGTCTGTACGTTAAAGTTGTTTAAAAAAAATTAGAATATATTATATAAGCGACAGAGAAACGATGCAATTTTTTTTAGATTTCTTGACTATTTGTTCGGGATTCACTTGAAAACTACTGGGCCGATTTAAATACGGTTTCCGCTGATTGACAGCAAATTGTTAGACGTAAAATCTGCGCCACTTTCTATCCTAGGTTATCCCACGGAATTTTTTCTGGGAATTATTTAAAATGGCCCGATTAAAAAATGAGATTTTTCCACTAATCTATATAAAAGAAATCTAATAAAATGTGTGGTTTTTTTATCCCGCGAATCCCGCGGGAATTTTGCCGGGAGCGATTAGTAGTTCTTCGGATATATAAAAATTGGTTTATTCCGACACATTTTTCACTAAAATGATAGCTTACATTATTTTTTAAATGCTACGGCACTTTGTGTCCTGGAAATCCCGCGGGAATTCAAGTCAAGCGTGGACGAAGTCACGGGCATATCCTAGTAGCTAGCGTACCAAAGTACTCCTGAAAAGTTCTCTCTCTAGCTATCATTTGCAATAACTACAGAAGCTACAATTCGCTCTAGTACAACAATGTCTCACTATTATGATTATGATGATGTCCTAGATTTATTTCACAGTAGTTTGTTGTTCATCCCCGTCAGAATGATTGAACGGATCTAGATGAAATTGGCACAGAGATAGATTATAGTCTTGAAGAACACAGAAGCTACTTTTTATCCCGGAACAATGTACAATTCCTGTGGAATAACATTAACGCGAGCGAAGCCGCAGGCAAAAGCAGATAAATAATAAACAAAACAAGTACAAAATTAAATCTTTAATTATAATAATACGTCGTACAATAGTCAAATTAAAAGCTAATTATAAATTAGTTTCTAAGTACATGTGGCAACATTAGAGCTCCGTGGGTCAGCAAAAACGAGTTTTGTAAGCTCTATAACAAACCAACACTAACCGTAATCGGACACAGCTGGATCGGAGCATGAAAAGCAAATAAGGTTAATTACAGCACAGCTAGAATTTCCATTCCCGTTCGTCGGTGTTGATTGGATGTGGAAGGTGTTTGTCACTGGACACGCAATAAGTTGATTTTCATGACACCCCAGTCTCTCACTTTGCACCGCAGTCCAATTCCACTGTCATTGTTTACTTGATACCTCCTAATTAAACAGTTTGCAAGTTTTGTTGTCTCATTTGGCAGGCAAGATTTCTTAATATTTAAAAATTATTTAATAAGTTATACAAGCCTTCTAGGTAATTAAACTTAGTTAAATTTAATATAGTTTGGTAACTTGTCTGTATTAGAATTTTCTCATGGCTTCGCTCGTTTAAGTTTTGGTACTTATCTAAATGTAGTGGAAAGTATTAAACGCTTTGGACTAAGAATTATACTGTAGTATGTGTATTTAAGATAAATAAAATTAAATGTTATTGGTGTGTCTATGAATGGAATAAGCGAAATAAGACTGAACAGTTCCATCGAACACTCTCCGAATATTGAATTCTTTAAAAAAACTTTCACTTTTACATTATAAAATAAGTATAGTTTTAAATAGCTGTAAGAATAGAAACCATTTCAACATTCGGGTTGAAACAATATTTAGGTAGGTGCACTAAGTAGAAACCACATAGATATAAGGTTATACGTAAGAACCTGATATTCTACAGATAAAATCAACAAGAAATAATATTATGTAGCTTAGGCATATGATAAGTACTAAGTAAAGGCCGCCCACAGAGACAGAGAATGGCAACAATAAATAAATAAAAAAACTGAACTAGGGTGGTTTATACATCGCACAGTGAATAAGCATGGCCAGCTAGAGTGGCAATGCAACAAGCCTTCTGAGACGCTTCCCTCTGAGAGCGATGTGGTACATAGTCTGCAATTAGCTTGTAGTTATACTTTTAATACATTTTCAGCAACTGATTATTGTCATAAACATGTTTGTTTCACTCATTAAATATGAAATACTTACCTAAAAGGTTGAAAATAGATAAATAATTTATAGACAAAAGAAACAGATAGAATTAATGTACAAAAAACTACAACGTAATTTACGTTGTTAATAAATTACACCAATTTAGATATCGCTGTAGAAATATAATTTAACGTCGTTGAAAACTGTACAAGATAATTATGTTGAGAATATTTAATTAAAATAAGTCCACTGAAACTTCGGGTTAAAATGCTGTTAATTAACATTTATTAAGACAAGTTTCAGCCAACTATTCCTGCGGTTTGGTTTTAGGGAACTACTTAAATTTTAACTTGCATCATATTTTTATGTTCAACTAGTTTTATTCGCCACTTTATTTGTATAGAACTCAACATATTTATATATCTTCTAAATGCGACGAGATATCGAAATGAAATAGACAATGTTTTAATTATTAATAGATATGAAATAGATAAGTAAACTTAAGATTTAAATCTTGATTTTAACACTAAATTTATTATTGAAATCCGTTGAGATGCTATGCAACTGCTAACATTAATGTAAATCAACTGCAGTAAAATTGCTGTCTTCCCACTGTAATCTATTACTAGTAATCTACAAGATTATAAATTAAGATTTTTTTTATTTTATTAAATGTAGCATAATGTATTTCTATTTTAATTTTCATTTTTCTAGGCCCGTACTATCTCCAAAATAAATTATAACTATTAGAGTTTACCCCGCGGCTGCGCCGCGGGTCAGACTGGTGCGTGCCTCTTGTTTAATCTCAGCAGCCGTTAATAATTTAATACAATATAACCTGCTACATTGTATTAAATTTATATGTTAGTGCTATTTACCCCCGGAAGATTCACTTCATTTTATATCATCCCATCTCCCGGTATGAAAAGTATTTATGTCCATTTTCGGTATTAAAACTACATTTAAACAAAATTACAGTAAAACCGATCCAGTACTCCTAGTAGTATTTCCGTGAAGACTTAACAGACAGATGGACAGATCAAATTACTGTCGTATTTTTTTATACATGATAAATTTATATATCTGTAAACTTGAGAAATGATTGGTCTCCCATACAAACTTTCATCCCCTATTTCAACCAGTTCTAGTTTTATTTATCTATCCCGTCTATCTATTTGTAAACTACATAAACTACACGAATGACAAAAATAACCAAAATGACAAAAATGAGAAAAATGGACAAAATGTTCAAAATTACCAAAATTACCAAATTGTCCAAAATGTCCAAAATGACCAAAATGTCCAAAATTACCAAATTGACCAAAATGGCCAAATTGAGCAAAATGACCAAAATGATCATAATTACCAAAATTGACCAAATTGACTAAAATGACCAAAATTACCAAATTTACCAAATGAACTAAAATGACCAAAATAACCAAATTGACCAATATTCATTCTCGGCATAGAAAATATATATACACTGAGTTTCCGCCAAATCGGTCCAGTAGTTTTTCCGTGAAAACGGAACGGACAGACAGACAGATAGAGTTCGCATTTATAATATTAATAAGGATATATAGTTACTTATGTCAATTATGAAACCTCTAAAAATACAATTAACATCTAACTTCATATTTGCCTAATGATATTTGATTTTAAATAACATCAATTAAATAATAAGCTAATTACTGAAACTCTGTCTGTTTGTCGTTCAATTAAACTTGAACGAATTAAGTTTCCAATTCGTATAAGGTTGTTTTCGAAATTATTTTTGATTCAATTATTTTCAACATTAATATGACTGCACGTCCGTATTAAGCGAACGGCTTTAACCAAATTACTGAATTACGAAAACCTAATTACTGACATCAAACTCCCAGCGAGTTTTAACTACAGTCCGTATAAAGCCGCGTACTCACCTGTGAGTACGCGGCAAAAGGCTGTTGGGTGTCGCGACCGAAGATTGTTTCGCGCGCACATACTATAGCATTATGCGGTTAGGATTACAACTTGTTGATGAGTACGCGATCAAAGGCGGCTCGTTGGGCGTCGCGAGCGAGGACCATTTTCGACGTCCAAATTAGAACACGTTACCGTATCCACTCGGTTACAGTTACGGCACGTAGATGAGTACGCGGCTTTACGAAGGCCACGCACTAGACAACCTGGCTGCGCCAATCAGGAGCTGTGACAGCCACTTTGATGTATAATAACTCATTGGGACTCAAGCACTAGACACCCTTGAATTTCCGGCGGTAACAACAAATAGACTGGCTGCTAAGACTGGTCGCTCAAAATGCTGCCGCAGCCACTTTGTCTAGTGTGCTATTTGCATTATATACCTAGACACAGGACTGTATTAAAGATCTTAGCCACTTTAAAAGGGACGAGTTCTTGTTATATATATATACGTTTCGGATATACGTTCATACTGTACATAAAGTTTAAATGAGTTATTATGACGTGGTAGATCAGTCCTTGCAATGCTTAGGCAGTTTTTAGATCTCATGTACATATTGTTACAACTTAGGCTTCGACAAAGACAAATTCCACGTACAGTCTGTAAAAGCCCATTTTATTACCTGTCGGCATTTGAACTAATTGTAATCCTTTTATGATCGTTTCGATCGATCTTTTTGTTTACTTATTTATTGGTATACGTCTCTAGTATTGTGAAGAACAGCCTATTGATCTATTGTACTCGTTTACGGCCGTTGCAGGTTACATCATTAGCCAGGTGTTACGGATTAAGTACAAGCCTATTCTAGGAAATTATGTCGACGATATGGGTGGGCATATTTGCATTTGGGCAGTATAAAACGATGACCTGATTGAGAGAGGGGGTCAGTTGAGCTACAACTACTATAAGGCGTGACGTGTGTACATTCGGGAATCTAATAGTGACGGACTTTGCGCGTTTTATTGAATTACGACCTTCTGCATTATGTTTGGATATGTTGTGTTCGGTTATATTTGTACCTGTGTTATACGTGTTTGTATAGTTCTAATAAACTCTATAATAATTCTAACGCTATTTTTATTCGAGTCCCGCTAACTAATGAAATTACCAATATAATGCACTCTAAGTCAAACATCGGAACGTTTTATGTAAAACTAAATTAAGCTTTAATTCAGCGCTTGAAATTGTTATCATACATTCTACGCTACTACAGGTATTACATTGGAAAATAATATTAAATTTAAAATAACAATCACTCAGTTAACGCCATCGTCGGAATATTATCGCGAAACTGCTCTACAACTAGTAGTTCAATTATTGGTCGCTTGATAAACGTCCACCGCAGGTGACGTTGGCTCCTTGCTATATGTATGTGCAAGCTTTGAAAGGAATCTCTTTATTAATATATTAATGTAGACATTATCAGCTGAACGACCATATCCACTTATTATCATCTGCTCTTACAACTAGCATATATAAAGAAAATAATATATATAAACCACTTGCTTCCAACATAATCGCTTTCGTTCCATTAATACCGAAGTGAAAAAATAAGGCACTCAGAACATTAATTGTACGTTACCATACATTTATTTTCTTTACTTTTAATGCTATTTCACCCAAATACTTATCTGTCTTCATACTGGAGAAAAGTAAGAGACAATTTTCAAATTAAAATTGCTTAATTTCTCAGAATGTACATTACAATGTAGTATGGGTAGGTATGCTTAAAGTTGAAGACACTGAGAATAGCTTCATTAACTTGTATCGTTAACACAAGACTTTCAAGTAGATTAAGTTAAGCTTCTTACTTTGAATATTCCTGTCTTATAATTTCAACAGGAATATAAGCACGTCTGGTGTGTGACCTTTTAATATCAGTAGCGAACGACTATGGTGACATGTTCTATGTATATTGTTACAATTTACGTTCCAAAGAAAACAAAATCCACCTGCATATCTATAAAAACACATTTTATTACCAGTCGGCATTTGACCTAATTGTAATCATTTTATGATTGTTTTGTTTTGTTCACTTATTTATTGGTTATTGTGGAGAACAGCCTATTGAACTCGTTTATGGCCGCTTGCAGCCAGGTGTGCGGATTACGATTCTAGGAAATTCGATCGACGCTGCTGGGCGGACATATTGCATTTGTGCGGTATAAAGCAATGGCCCGACTGAGGGAGCAGGCAGTCGAGCGAGAAGCACAAACGAAGCAAAACATGTGTACTACAATCGGGAATCTAATAAGTGACGGACTTTGCGCGTTTTATTGAGTTACGACCTTCTGCATTACGTTTAGACTTGTTGTGTTCGGTTATATTTGTACCTGTGTTATAAGTGTTTGTATAGTTCTAAAAAACTCTATAGTAATTCTAACGGCATTTTAATTCGAGTCTCGCGACTCGTAACAATATATATATATATAATGCTGTGTGTATAAAAAGAATTATGATATTTATTTATCATCTTTTTCAACGTGGTAGAGGAATGCTGGAATTATTATCTCCATTTCAGTTCTCAGGGTTGGCTCGATCGGTATGATACCACGCTCTTACAGAATATAGATGTGAAACGGTTAGCCTTCAGCTATTCGTCGCTAAATAATTCCTGTGATGATTAAGAGTTCCGATGGCCCACTTCCTCTCCTTCTATCCCACTTCTACTATTACGACTATATTTCCATCGCTAATTCAATTGTCGCGCTTTTTATTCAGATTCTTATGAATATTTAAATAATAATTGAACTTTGCTGGCCAAAACAAAAACTAGTAGTAAATATACATGGAAAATTCAATAATGAAATACATAAAATATTTAATGAAAAATAAATGTGTACTATTTTTTCCCCTAATTTACCCAAAAGTACTAAATTTTTACGGTTAAAAAAATACTATATTTTTTTCAAAAAAGGTGGCAAGCCTACTCGTAGCCCTTATCCCATTCTCATTACCCCAAGCTAACGGCTGGCAACGCGTTGGCTTCGCCCCTGGTGTTGCAAACGTCTACAAGTGGCGGTAGCCGCTTTCCATTAACTAGACCGTATGCCTATTTGCTAGCTTCGTATTTTTTTTTAATAAACGGCAACACTTAAGTTGTAATCGCTAAATTACAACTACTAAGAGGTAACTTCCCCTTGTACTAAGCAGACGCTATAATTGATAATTATCCATGATCTCCATGAGATTCATCCATCAATGATTTTCGAATTAGAAAATCAGGAGATAGATGACGCTGAATATGGGCTTCAACAAATACGGATTCCATTAACTGGACCGTGTGTCAATTTGCCAGCTTCGCATTTATTTTAATAATGACAAAACTTAATCTACAGTCACTAGACCATCTGATTAGTAAGGAGGTGTCTTCCCCCTGTACTAAGCAGACGCTATAATGGATAATTATCCATGATCTCCATGAGATTCATCCATCCATGATTTTCTAATTAGAAAATCAGGAGATACATGGCGCTGAATATGGGCTTCAAAAAATAAGGATTGAACAGAAACATCAAAAAAAGAAATAGCGAACAGCTACCCATTTCTTAGTCTCGATTATTAGGAACCTCAGGGAGCTTCATTAATTATTAGATAAATTACTACCGCTACTACAATTAACTTTCGTATATTTGTCTCTTAATCATGTACAGGAACGACAGAAATTCTTTGTTTACACTTAATTGTGGTCAATTAGGAACATAGTAACTATTATTTTTGAATATTCAATAGTTTCAAGTTCAACAATTTCATCGTTTCAGTAGTACAATAATTTCGAGTAACCAATTTAATATAAACTAATGATAGATACCTCTTTAAGCTAGTTATTCATTATTTCATAGGGATATTCCTTAGTGATTTTTATATTTACATTTTATTAGGAGGTGAAATAGATAGATAACACTTTATTACAAACCAAAATAAACAATTATAAAAAACATTTTTGCAATACTTTCTACACAATAAATACAATTACTGGCCTTATCGCGCGATCTCTTCCAGGCAACGAAATTAATATTTTAAATATTTCCTTCGAAATTTGTAACATCTTTTAAATTTGAAGTATGAGGTGGAAAATTTATAAAAAATACAAGAAACGCTTAAAACTGCTTTTATCGAAAAAAAAATTAAACAATTTCCATTAATTTTTTGAGTTCCCCAACCTAACGACAACCACAGTGGACGTTCTTTACCTCTGTCGAATCCTTCACTGTTCTTGGTCCTCTACGCACTTGGCTGGTTTTCACATTTAGCTATCATAACTCTGAAAAAAAGAAGTTAAACAGAGTATATACATGCACTACTAGCTGTGCCCGCGACATCGCCGCGTGGATTATTTTTGGCGTAATCCTAAATAAAAGTAAAAAAAAAGGAACTTAAATTACTCCTTATAATATCAGCTATCTGCCAGTGATAGTCCCGTCAAAATCGGTCCAACCGTTTCAGAGATTAACGGGAATATCCAGACAGACAAAAAATTAATTTTTTTTTTTATATAAGTACCGTATACACTTATAACATATGCATTTAGTAAAAAGCTATAGTTTGACATTACAAACCGAGACTTCAATTCTATTTATCTCTATAGACGTAGAGAGATTTTGTAACGAAGTATAAAACATGATACTGACGTGAAGTAATCTATTTATTATTAAGGAAAATTGGGTATAGTCAGGTGGGTCATAAATTACAGTTAGGCGTAATTTATTGCAGCCATGGAGCGATCGAAATCTTGCATCAATGTTGAAAGGCATCACAAAAAGGAATAATATAGACATTAACGTTTTACACCTAAAAGCTTTTAGCTCGTAAATATATTTCGTACAAACGGCACGTGGTTTTTATTTTATAACCGGCACCTGAAATATTTTATGACACGCGTTTATGGAATTTTTACACTAAACTCTAAACAGCGGCTGTAGATCATCCCATTTTTGGTCATCTTGTTGATTTTATAACGTTATTAATGCTTTTCGCGGCGCGACTTAGCCCGAGTTAAGTTGGAATGCTTTTTTCCACGAGGATTTAAAAAAAATTCGAAGTAGAAATGTGTTATGGTTTCAGGTCTTAAAATGTCTATATAATAAGTATATATTGAATATATAAATAGTTGTTTATATTCTAAGCAGTAGCGGGGTTAAGCTATCGCATTATAGCGCTAGCCTCGATAAGATACCTGGAGCTGCTAAAACGTACTTTCGATTCAGAAATCGCATATCTCTCAAGTTTCTCTTAATTGGTCTCTTAATATTCAATAGCAAATGAAATTGCAGAAAACATAGACCTTTTATTTATTGTCTGAGAGAGGCTTAGTAAGAGAGTTTGCCGATAAAAAGGCTTGAAAAGTATTTCGTTTGAAAAAAGACTTAATTACAATAAACCTTTTTAACCTCTTTTTCTTTTTAAAACTTCCACGATATGAATTGAAGAGTAGACAGCGAAGATGGTGGTATTGTAAACCGACACACAAGACGAAACAAATTAAATTACAAATAACACTCATCTACAAAAAATAAAAATTGGTCTGTACTTTTGACCAGACCCATCTATTCCTATGTACTTCGATGCGTTGAATCCGAATCTGGGGCAAGTTTGATCGATGCATCCTGAAAATTCGGATTCAACGCATCGAAATACATAAGAACAGCTAGGTTTGGTCAAAAGTACAAATCACTTTGTCCAAATCGCATCACAATGTGATGTTAAGAAGAGCATATTATCTATTACATCTAAGGCAGTGGGTAGTGATACTTTGATTCGTAATATGATCCCGCCCATCCTTAATATTATACTTCCTATCACCACTCATATTTTTAACTGTTCCATTTCTTTCAGCATCTTTCCAAATAGTTGGAAAGAAGCGCAAATTATCCCAATACCAAAAAAATCCAAGCCGTCCTCCTTTTCCGAATACAGATCTTAAACACCTAAACAACAGATAGATTAGTGTTTTTTTGAACAACAATATCCTTTTAAATCCTCTACAATCTGGCTTCCGACCCGATCATAGCACTAACACTACCTTAGTTAAAGTTCCAGATATCCGCCTTGCTATGGAGCTTGGCAAGATAACTATTCTTACATTGCTAGACTTTAGTATTGATTTTAACACCGTGGACTTCGATATTCTTGGCATATTATGCTCACTTATGTATCTCCATCTGTAATTGAGTGTTTTCGAAGTTACCTTTTAACGCGCCGGCAATGTATTTGCATTGAGGATGCATATTCAGCTTAGTATAATACTTCTGCCGGTGTGCCACAGGGTGGCGTCTTGTCTCCTTTGCATTTCGCCATATTTATAAACTCAGTTTCCAAAAAACTTCAATCCTTCTACCACCTGCACAGTTCCTGAGCTTCAACAACCTTCTTTCTCAAAACCAATATGGCTTTCGAAAGGGCTGTTCAACTGAAGATATTGTTTTGAAACTCTGTGATTCTGTTGTTAAAGAACTAAACTTGAAACTCAAATAAATTGGAATATTTCTGGATTTATCCAAAGCTTTTGACACTGTCTCTGTCGCTATACTTGTAAACAAACTTAACTTAATTAGCGTTAGAGGATTAGTGCTAGAAATCTTCAAAAGTTAAAGTTAGTAAGTTAATTAATTGAGGTCTAGGTCTCAGTATGTCAAATTTGGTGATTATGTTAGCCAAGATTTACAAATTAATTTTAGCGTATCTCAAGGCAGTGTCCTCGGACCCATATTCTTTTTAATATATGTAAATAACCTCTGTCAATTAACTTAGGTACAAAATTTTAAGTAATGCGGACGACACGCCTTTATTAATTGTGGTAGCTCTTGGGATGAAGTTGCTAAGAAAGCCGAGACTGCTATGCATATTGTCATGCTGTGGCTTTCAAATAAC
This sequence comes from Dendrolimus houi, assembly GCA_039645545.1. NCBI lineage: Eukaryota > Metazoa > Arthropoda > Insecta > Lepidoptera > Lasiocampidae > Dendrolimus > Dendrolimus houi. The sequence continues at coordinate 14,998,953 of CM077131.1, forward strand.
CTACTCACATTAATTATTCATAAAACTAAATTTGTACCTTTTTCCCCTAACATCTCTCTATTGCCTCCTGTGTCCTTAACAATTCCTGCTCATAATTGTAAGCTTGATTGGTCTGTTATTTGTACATGTACTCCATTAAGCCATGTAGATTATATAAGGTACCTAAGTCTTTTAATTGACAACACAATAAGTTGGAAAACTCAAATACAAGCGTTAATTTCTCGTGTGCGTAAATTGATTTATGTTTTCAATTCACTTGGTTGTTGTTGGTTGATGGTATTCCAACTTTAAAAACAGTCTCTCATACTCTAGGACAATATATTTTATACTATTGCATTACAGCCTGGGGTGGAGCGGCTAAATCAACTCTCTTAAGGCTTGAAAGAGCTCAAAGAGCAGTTCTTAAAGTGATTTTGTTTAAGCCAATGCGGTTTCCGACTTCCGATCTATACGTTCTGTGTAAGGTTCTTTCTGTAAGGAAACTATTTATTATACAGTTAGTTCTTCATAAGCGTCGTACTTTGCCGTTTGATCCTAGTATATACAATAAAAGAAGATATGATTTAGTTTGTACACTTGTACCATGCCGCTTTCGATTAGCTGACCTACCTGCTTACTTTCTTAGTCCCAAAATTTACAACCGAGTTAATAAGTTACTAAATATATACTCTCTTACTCATCGCGAATGTAAATTAAAATTATCCAACTGGCTAATACAAATCCCTTATGACGCCACCGAGAATTTACTAAACTGACTACACTAGTCTAATAAGTCTGGAACCACAAACTCACTCGTTCACTTGTACATACATCACTCACATACAGACACATACACACCACATACATATACACATGCATAGATATACACACCTATTCACACATCTATACATTACAAATATTAACACGAAAATTTCCAAATGTATAAACTTTAAAATATATTCTTTTTTTTTAAATTGTATGTATGTATACAAACGAGTGGTCTGGAAGTGGGCGCCAACAACTGCAACCTAGTATTATAGAGACATAGAGACATAGATAACACTTTATTGTTCACCAAATCAAAAATTACAAAAAATGCACAAGACAATAGTTACTTGGCAAAACAAAAGGCGGCCTTATCGCTAAAAGCGATCTCTTCCAGGCAACCTGACTCAAATGAAATTCTTAAAATGTTTATAATTATTATGCAACACAGAAAAATAACAATAAAAAATAAAAAAGACATACATGGACAGCAGATTACAGTCTATTGTAAACTAGCTCATACATCATTGCGTAAGACTTACGTAATGATTCCTAAGTGAATTTTTGAATATGGCAAAAGATTTAACTTTTCTGACGTCAGTGGGCAAAGAGTTCCAAAGTAAGACAGCCTGCATGGCGAAGGAGTTGGAATAAAATGTTGAAGAGTGTGCAGGTGCCGTTAATAGGAGATATTATATAGTACAGCAGTTGTTTGCGATATCAAATTGTTTCTGTACACTATGTTAATGGTTTCAAATGAATTCTTTAACCTTTATACAGATAATCTCCAAATTTACAAGCATACCATTGTCGCCAGACTTCCTGAAGCTATTGATCTCACTAATCAGGATTTACGGAACATATCACATTGGAGTAAGGCATATGGGGTAACTGTGAATCCTTCAAAAAGAGGTAATTTTGGTGGGTAGCTCCAGAATGGTTTCGAGGATAAGCTATCCTTTACTGCCGCAGACTGTCTTCGATGGAGTCCCTATATCTTTTAGCAACAAAGTAAAAAATCAGGGAGTTTATGTTGATAGTCTCCTATCCTGAAACCCCCAAAATCAGGAAGTCGGAAGAAAGATGTTTGCATCTGCACTTCGAAAACTGCGTAATTTCGTTCCACATGCGACTATAACTGTACTTGCACAATCTCTCCTCCTAACAATTTTAGATTATGCCGATGTCAGCTATTTTGATTTTACTGAAAGTCAACTATGTAAATTTGAGCGACTTCAAAACTTTTGTATACGATTCATATTTGGTTTGCGTAAATATGATCATGTTTCCGAATTACGCGCCAAAGTCAAGTAGCTCCCAATACGTTTTCGACGGAATACTCATATACTGTCTCTTCTGTATAATACATTATTTAACCCTCGGACCCCTGCATACCTCAAGGGACAATTTCATTACCTTTATTCCAGTAACTTAAAGTCTCTCAGATCCTCAGAAAACTTGTTATTAAAAACACCTCTGCATACAACTAGCTTTTATGGCACATCCTTCACAGTCCAAGCAGTTTGTCTTTGGAACGCGCTGCCTGTTAATATCAAATTAGCCAAGTCACTGCCTATTTTTAATAGACTTGTGAAGGATTTTACCTATCACTAAATAGCTTAACTAAATATTAAACTGCAGCAACAGTTATGTGTTTATTAGCTTTTTTCTCGTTTTATATTTATTTATGTAAGTGTGTTGTATTAATAATTTATTTACATATATCTTATTAGTATATATTTTTTATTATTAATGTATGTATATTTATAAGATAATGATTCGGTAAAGTAAGAATAATACAACATACCTCTGTTCTTATCAAACTTCTTGTCCATCCAAAGGTTGTCTGGAAGAAATAGCTAATAGCGATAAAACAACCTATTGTATTGTAAAAAATTATATCTATTAACTATATCTTTTTAAACACAATAAAGCATATTCATTCAATCATTCACTTTTAATTTTTTGTGGGCCGATTTAGTTGGCACACGAACGGACTCTTTATATATTCCCAAGTTAAGCAAATTACGCTTGTATTATATATAGTATACAACTGACAAATATATTAACCTATTCCAGATATATAAATCAGAAAAACAGTGAAAATTTATTTTAAGAAATTTATCCTGCATCCGGAACTTCTGCGTTCCAGTGTATTAGATGGGCCAACGTTTAAAGAATATTTACTAGCATCAAATTAACTTTAAGTATAAAATACATAATAGTTTAAAGTTTTTCTATAATCCATGAAAACTATACTTTTTCCAAGATAAAAGTATACACTACTTACCCGCTTTAACGAAAGCACTTAAAGGTATATGCCAAATGACAAGGGATCATTCCCAAGTCCGTGAAGAAATAATATACAAATAAAAAGACTGTCTGTCAGACGTCTAGACGATCCTGATAACAGTAGTGGTCGCAATTTGTAAGATTATAAAATCATATTATGTAGGTACTTGGTATTTTGATGTTACTGTATGCATTCCGAATATTTGATTATCAAACAGCAACTTAAGTTTTACTATAGCTATTCCATCTTTTATGTCCATTACAGAACAAACATATTTAGATGTTTGTGGTTTTATTAAAATCCTGCTTAGAATAATGCAAGAGAAGTCAAAAATATTACAAATGTCAAAAAAAATTACGTCATCTTAGCACATTCCCGAAGAAAATGCATCAAACAACACCCAAGCCGTATATATCTCTGGCGAAAATAATCATAAAACAAAAGAGAAACAACAAAGAACTATTCGGCTCCATAATGTACGTGTGTAGACCATAAAAGTTTCCGAAGAAAAACCAAACAGAAATTTAAAGTTTTTCGGCGTAAAAAATTGCGGGGCGCGTGCACACCTTACGGTCCGTTGAATGAGAGATAACGAGCCGAGTTCGGTTATTTATGACTAACGAGCCTATTCACCGGGGCACTGCCTCCAAATGGAGATTTATGAAACAGAAAATGTCGGATAACGTACATCTTGAGTATAATTTGTAGGAGACGCGGTGCGGGCTCCGGATGTAATCTCTAAAGTCTGGGACATACGCGACTATTTGGATCCAGTTATGCCAAAATGAACTAACTCACAAATTGTTGAAAATCATTTACAGACACCAACCAATCGTAACGTGATATATTACTGTACATGGGAAATATTTTAACCGACTTCTAAAAGGAGGAGATTCTCAATTCGACTGTGTTTTTTTTATATATTTGTTACGCGATTTTTAGCTGAAAAAGCATACTCCTGAGGTGGACCCATTGACACCAAGTTGGGATCTTTGGATCCCAGGGAAATCTAGAGCAACCCTTGCTGATGAGTGCCGAACGTGTACACTCTTCGAAAGGCAAACTTGTATACGCGTACTTGTTTGCCAGTAGTACAAATTTTACAAACGCCTAATATATATATATATATATATATATATATATATATATATATATATATATATATGTTTATATATGTATATATATGTGTTATTTCTAAATCTATTCAAGTATTTCTGCCACTAAAAGCAAAAAATAAACCTTTTCTATCAAAATCTAGAAGTCGGTGCTAAGTAATACAAGTTATAACAACAAAATTGCAAAATGCAACGACTTCAATGTGTTGCAGAGAATATTTATTTTTTGCTTTTTAGTTTGAAGTCGGTTGTGTTTATAAAAAAATGTGTTATGTAACCAAAATGTGCATTTCAAAGGAGAGCCGATCAAAAGCAATGATAATACAACCTTCAATTTCAAAGAATTATAAAATGTCACTATGTAACTATAAAACAGTTTCATAGTTTTATTTCGTATGGCCTTAAACTTATAGGTTGCTATAAGTAAAATGATCTTACATTAAAATTAACGTTGATGCATCAATCCACATCTATAATGTCTAATTTAGTACAATCTGTTAATAACAAACATTATTTTCACCTAAAACATATCTAGGTCATCTATTTTCAATTATTATAAAACATTAAACGTGTACAAAAAAACTTAAAAATGTATCAAAGTTCTGAAATAAGAGCACTGACACTGGCATTCTCAAAGTTTTAATTTAACTAGTTGGACCATGAGTAATTACTACTCCTACAACATTATTTTCTCGAAATCTAATGTACCTGATGCATTTTGGCATAACTAGATTTAGGCAATCCATTTAAGGCAATATAAAAACCACATATATACAATATGTAAGCTTTGAAACCCTTCAATTAAATATAAAACCTATTCAATGTTGGAATTTACTTTTATATATATAGAATGTGACGTAATTAATGAATGATCCTTTACCTACGGGTGGGGGACATCATAACTGATCAGCAAATCAAAATTTATGCCTAGTAAAAGTGTCGTAGTTTTTTAATTATCGTATATTTTCAAACATTTTAAAAATTATACACCTTGGCTTTTTGGTTTTTGGTGCCACTTGGACAAATCTAGGACCATTTCAGTGTGTTTTTTGAGCGTTATTCTTGAATAGCTGTACTATCAAATTTGATTCACCATTTTTGTGCTAATTTAAAAATAAAAAATAACTTAAATCAAATTTTTTGATTATTAAATACATTTTTCTTGAGTTTGGGCTCTTGTAGTATAAAAAAAATTGTACTGGGACCTAACTAATCAACTAAAAAATAGTTTGTCAATTTTATAGTATTTCTAAAATGGTATAAAACATAGCACTTTTTCATTTATTTTCACAAATATTGTTCATTATTTGAATCAAGGTCCATTTATTTCATTTACGAATTTTATTAAAAATAATAAATGAAATGATATTCTGGAATGAAATATCAAAAAAATTTGTGAAATAATGAAATAAAACAAAACAATCAATGTAAATTTTATTGGAAATTTACAACAAATGCACGCCCTACGTCTTCTTATAAAAGATTGCTTAATCCTTCATTAATTAGTTGTACAGCTACATGCACATGTCTGCACCATTACTGAATGGAGGTTATGAGTTTATTATAAACCTTCTCCATCAGGCACCCCCAGTAAAAAAAACGAGTAGGTTCACATCTAGTGACCTTGGTGGCCACAGAATTGTTCCCATTCGTCCAATCCATCTTCTAGAAAGTGTCTCATTTAAATAGTTACGGACAGCGAGTGCGTAATTTGAGAGATCATTTTGTAACAAAGATAAATACCTCTCTGCAGTTAATGTCTCTGGTACTTCAAATGGGCCGACAACTCTTGCGTTTAAGATCCCAGTCCAAAGATTTATTTTAAATCCCAGAAAAAACTAGGAAATCATTATTTTATAAAAAGTGCATTTTTTAAACATTATCCTTGCTCCAAGATATTAGGATATTTCTTTAAAAATAAAGAAAAATAGCCATGTTTTATACCGTTTTAGAACCACTATGAATTTGACAAATTATTTTTTAGTTGGTTAGTTAGTCCTCAGTATAATTTTTTTTTACCACAAAAGCCCAAAGTTCAGAAATATATATTAAATATTTAAAAAAAAATGATTTAAGTTAGTTTTTATTTCTAAATTAAACAGTAGAATAAAAATGGTGAAGCACATTTGGTAGTACAGCAAGAATAACGCCCAAAAAACAGACTGAAAAAGTTCTAGATTTCTGCATGTGGCACTATACAATAAAAGTAAGCTAAGTTGTATAATTTTTAATAATTTGGAAAATGCCCGATTACAAAAAACTACGACACTTTGATTAAGCATATGAATATTGATTTTGTGTTCAGTCATGATGTCCCCCACCCGCAGGTAAAGGATTGATTATCCATTAATTATGCCACACCTGTATATATATTAGTTTAAACTTAATGTTTTCTTACGGTAATGTTATAATTATTATACATTATCTCTGCGGGGCCACCTTTAGGTGGCGAGGTATTATTAGTTCCTAAAAACGTAAAAATACAGACGCAATTTTCCCTCAAAATTCTCTCGTAATTTTAAAGTATGAAGTGGAAAAATCTCAAAAATTGAAGGTAAATATTATTAGAAAAAAAATTAATAACGAGTATGGAATCTATTATACATAAATTATAAGCTAGTACAATGAAGAAATTTATAAATAATCGAATAATTAATTTTTTTTGAACAATAATATCCGTTGTAATTTTCGAGATATAAGGTATTTTCGATTAAAATACTTTTTTATGGTTTCGAAGTTAATTAATTAAAGACGAGACCCTTTGATGTGTGCGGACTCTAAGTTGGATGAACTGAATATAAACATTATTTTTTGTATTTTTGGTGTCATTGAAAAATTACTATTTGATGAGATTTGTGATTTTATATTGAGTTTATTTGGTTATAATACAAAATTGTATGCAATAGCCATATTTTTTACTATACAATCCACTTACATAATTTGTAGCATTATTTTCAACACACGATCAAAAATTTTGCTCAGACACAAATACCATCGGCTTATAAAATAGCAATTTCTCCATAAAGTAAGATAAAAAGTCAAGAAGAAATAAATAAATACAGGCCTGACGAAGGTCCACGAACGTTTGTTGCTGTTCGCTGATAATCCCTTGCGTAGCGGTATTATCAAAGAAATCGAAGCATTCAGTTGTACGACGTAACTTCTATGTCCGTAACATAGGGCCACTTTTTAGTTTCCTCCCTCAATCTCATTCCTGTAATTTGGGCTCAAATGAAAATCTTCTGCTAACGATTCCTATACACACTTCGTCCTTTCTAGGAAACTCTTTTGCCGTACAAGCTGTTCGCCTGTGGAACTCCCTCCCCTTGAAAATCAGACAAGCTACATCAATTTTTATATTCAAACACTTGATCACTGGCCATTATTTGTCCATTAAATAAAATTGTTGCAGTAAATATAATTGTATTAATCCTCGCATGTAAATATATGTTATTTATATTATTATAATGTATATTTAACTATGTATATGTATATCTATATTTTTTTCTTTAATTACGATTATTTTTAATATAGTTAAACCACCAAATATTATTTAATCTTTCTTGTAATGTCTCCTTGGACACCGGGTTGGCTGGAAGAGATCGCTATAAGCGATAAGGCCGCCCATTGTTCTAATGGAAATGTCTTTATATTAAATGTCTAGGTTTAAGTTATGGTGAACAATAAAGAGTTTTCATTCATTCATAGGGCCAACAAATTGAAACGTAATGTCGTTCATCCTATGTACACGCGGCTTTAGAAATATCATTGGCAGATATACAATTGCCGTAAGCAGTAACACCATTGACGGGAATCGAGTTACGACGGTACTGCATTCTCGCCAAGAACATTTTATTCCCTCTACTAATTGAACCGTGCAATAATGTCAATTGCTTCAATAGGTATTCTCTTCTTTTACCACACACATTATGGGGTATTTTCGTTCCGCAAAGCTTAGTGAGTCTCGAGTCAAATGCTCTCTTCTGATCTGATAAATGAATGATTATTTCTGATCCAGGGCGCGTTCCTTTAGTAGCTCACAACGCCAAAAATGATCCGTCAGCCGTTCCACATAGCGACCACGCTCGTTTTGGTCGTGACGTAAACATCATTAATGACGTCATTATTTTCGATCACACAGCGGTCACAACGACCCATTTCAAGAGCTGGGTCAAAGTGAGCGTTGACAAGAGAGCTTTAATTCTCTCTATCATTTGACTTTGAAAAAGGCGTGATTTTCAAATCAACCAATAACATTTATGTATTTCGTCGTTAATGATATCAACGCTCCATAATCCGTTCCGTTCCGTTCAGTTTATGACTGTAACGTGTGCAAGCAAGTGGAACAGGAAAAATCGCGGTCATGGACGTGGTCGTTGTGAGCCTCTTGTGGAACGTAGCCCTAATATACATATTGTTAAATTACCACCTGCAAATGCTGCCTTAGATAAGCGTGGCGGGTATGCTGTTTATTCCCTTAAAAATCGGTGTGAGCCCAGCAGTGGCACATTTATGCTGTTATTAGTTAGTGTCGTAATGACTAATGCTTGGTTCCTATATCTTACTATTCTTTCTCTTGCATTACCATAGGTTGATTTTGACATGGAGCTTACGTCACATTTTAACCGATAGTAACGCAAATGAACGTTCGATAAGATATCGGAGCCTTCCATAAAATACTCGCAACTCGTTGCGGTTACGTGCATTCAAATTCGTACACAAAGCTCTTTAAGGAAATTTTTCTGACCTGACGGTGAAGGAAACATTGTAACTGCACATCGATATCAACTATTTTGAAATCTTCCTTCAACAAGCGTAACGTATCATCATCATCCCAGCTAGGGTTGCTAACCATACTACATATTATAGAAAAATTACATAGTACGAAATGTTCTACATTTTTATCCCTAATTCAATTTTTTTTTTAAATAAATAATCGGCATACAAACACACATATTGTATATCCCCAAATTAAGCAAGTTACGCTTGTGTTATGGGTAATATTCAACGTACCACTCTGGGGCCGATCCCAGACACCCAGACCATAGTAAATAACGGAGAAAATAAGTTTTCGAAATTTACTATACCAGGAATCGAACCCGGAGCCTCTGCGTTGCGGTGAGGTAGGCCGGTAACGGCTTAGCCCGCTCAACCACGGAGGCCGTTGAAATTGCCGCGATTTTTGTTCAGATAAATATGATTATTTTAAAAATTTAAAAATTCTTTGCTGACGAAAGCAAAAAGTAGTAATAAATACATAAGGAAAATGCAATAATGGAATAAATAAAATATATAATAAGTAGTGAAAAATAAATGTGTACTGCTTTATTTCACCTAAACCCAAAAGTACACTTTTACGGCTTAAAAACAAAAAAATACTATATTTTCAATAAAGAAAGATGGCAACCCTAATCCAAGCGTAAGTCTCGGTTATATTCGGAGCGCTGTTTCAGAGTCTGGTGTCCGTTTTCCTGTATACTTTCTTATGAAACCATGATTTAGTTAATTTTATAATGTTATCGCTGAATTTATTTATTGCTTTATTATTTCTTCACTGCTCAGTAGTTGAAGGAGTTATTATGATAAAGTTATAGCAGATCAAAAGTCATAACATATAAAACCAAAACCTGAGCGCTTGTTTATTAACAAGTCTTGTTCAAAACAGCACACAACAAACCTTTAAATTGAATTCGCTTTATGTAAGGTTTCTTTAGACCAAATAATTTTTAATTATCAAACACGAAACAAACCGAAATATTTAGTTTAACAATTAATAAACTTCTAACTTTTCACTAGAATATTTTCGACTAATATTTGAGAACAAATAATATTTGTAAGTTACTCAACTAATATTTGGAAATTCGAAAGCCTGATTTAATTATTTACAATTTCTGCGACATAAAATATACATATACATACATTTATTGGGGTTGTCTGGAAGAGATAATAAGCGATAAGATTGGCGATAAGACCGCCCTTTGTACACAACTAGATATAATTTTAGTCTTTAAGTTCATTTTTGTATTGGTGTATAATAAAGTGTTATCTATCTATCTATCTATATACAAAGCAAACAAATTTGTTTGCGTGCCATGTTAATGTTCGCTTGTTAAACAAATATAAAACCTATATAAACGTTAAATATTGAAGTAAATATTAAAATATTAGTGCGTGATAAAAACAAACCGATTAAAACACTATAATTAGACTGCAAATCGGTGTAAAACGCGTGAATTTAAGCGAAGTTATTCCAGGCTTAAGTCGCGGTAGTTTCGTGCCGAACGCTTTTGCATCTCATTCCAAAGACTTGAGTGCGGTTCCTGGCCGGAAAACATGCACCGCTTAGACAATTATTTTTACTTAATATAAACATTACCTCGCAAATCAAGATAAAAAACACATAAATTGTAAACCCCACTAATCCGCCGTAGTTTTGCTTGGTTAGTGCGCCGTTACCTAAAATGGAAAAGCCTGAACTCAACAGTGGTAGATTTACGAGTTGAACTTATGAATAGGTTGAATATGTTTCTGTGCATTTACATTTAATTATTTTTATATATATCAGATGTCAAATTCTAACAACTGCTACACAAGTCGATGGAACCTTGGGGAATCCCACGCCTGTATGCAGGGGCCCTCCAGCATCGAGGGAGCAGAGCAGTCATCCCCCTGTTGACGAAGTAAGTCTGTCCTCCTTTGCGGGGCACTCTCAAGCACTGATGGGCTAGGATCAGCGTGGGCGTAATTACATTCTAAGTCTCACGCTCTTCCTGCCATAAGCGCGGGGCACATAGGAGGAGGGTGTCGTTTTAGTGGAGCATTGCCTATGGGTTGCCTCTCCACAAAAAGGGAGGTACCTTGCTGAGTCTCCACACATGCCGGCGATTGACTCTAGTGGCTGCGCTATCTTCAGTGGCTTACCTCTCATCTCTTTGGTCCAATCCCTAGCAAACGTCCCGGTAGTGTACGAAATGTATTCCCCCACCTCAAAAAAAAAACCCACACCTGTATCAATTATTATTTGAACGTTCTGATAGTTTATTTTTTAAAATAGGGAATTTAGAAAGAAGTACGCGACTACAGATAAAGGTACCGTTTTGTCTGTACATTAAAAACAAATGGACCAAATCAGTGGCGTAGCTTGCCTTAGACTGGCCCTGTATCAAAATGTATTGGGGGGCTCAAGGGAGGGGGAAAGTTTTTTTTTATATAATAAGCAAAAATACTCGAATTGAATTAAAATAATTATATATTGATTATAAGTTATTACTTATACTTAATGTTCCTAGGAGCTAAGTTAGACAAACAATTCAAATCAAATATACACTTTTCACGCCTTTTTTTCGCCAAACTTATTTATCAAATCATCCATAGCTGAACATGATTTCAGTTTTTCTAGATTTTCTGTCTCAATAGACATTAATGACACGTCTGATAGCCGTTCTGTTGGCCTAACAGTTATTCACAAAAATGTTATTAATCTATAAAAGATTGTGGATAACATTTTAACAATTTTTGCTTACACAATTTCAGGGCTCCTGTAGCCAGGGGGCCCATTATCATTGATACGTCTGAGACGGCGGTAGCTACGACCCTGGACCAAATGTTAAGTAGGTTAACGAAAGTTAGAGCGACCGAGTGAATCTCCTAAGCGCATCACTGTCAGCAACATCGTTTTTTTTTAAATCCTATATCTGCCTAAGAATATCTTCGATTCAGGTGCCTTGTTCATATCAATAATGAGCATTAATCAATGATATTGGAGCCAATAACGAATAATCTAGGTTCAATTAAAGAAAAAAGTGTTTACAGAAAATTCACCCGATTTGACCCGAAGTCCGAATTATTACGTTGCATCGAAACACTAGTTCGAGCGATAAACGGATCGAGTAAGTATTTTGTAATACAGCCAAAATATATAACAACGAAACAGTAAACAACAAATTCCAAAACGGCTATCTACGTACACTTTATTGCAATAAGGATCAGTTATTATGGCGCCAGTAATTAACGGGTTGCGTCGAGCCATGGATTAAAACCAGCCAATTCGATAAGAATAACAGATATCTACAACGCAAAGCAATTAAGCGAATCAAATAAAATTGAATAGGAAACATTTGTTGAAAATTGCTAAACCCTAAGCCGAAAGGGGCCAATTTGCATTTTATTAGCATGAGATCGGAATAAAAATGTGTTTATTCTGGGATGAAACCGAGATGGCCCCCCCATAAAGAGATCGAGTGGCAAAACGGATGAAAAAGCAACGTTATAACTGAAACGCATCGGTGAACACAAATGAGGTTTATATAATCTTCAACAAATATAAAAGTAACAAGAAATTATCAGTTGCTTTGTTTTGTTACACATGAGAAATGTTTGTGTTCGTGAAGACACTTGTTTTCAATGTTGTTTTTTTTTTACATAATCATCCTTGACGAATGTCAATTATATTATCCGTGCAGGAACGGAGTAAGAATACAATTTCCTGCGGCCGGGCGGCCTGTCGTAAGTGGCGAATAAACAACCCACAGCCAGGTGGTAGGGCATTTGCCCGACTGGATGGCTACCACCCCTAGTCTTAAGTATGTCGCCATAACAAACTTGAGTTGTGTTCCGACATTAGTGACCAGGTTACAGTCTCCCTTAAGAGAGCAGCAGCGCATTTGTAGCACCTTTGGTGTTTCAAATGTCCATAGGCGATGGTAACCGCTATCTATCAAGTGGGCCGTCTGCCTGTCTGCTGAAATCCGGCAATAAAAAAAAACTAAAAATAAATACAATTTTCTCTCCTTCTATCCAAAGGTTGTCTAAATGTAGTCGCTAATAGCGATATGACAATCTTATATCCTTAAACAACGTTGCTGTTAACTGTATCTTTCAACATACAATAAGGCATCCATGGAGTTATTTCAATAAAAGTGAGGAAAAATCACAATCACACGTACATAGTAATACGAGACCACAATAGCAACTTTCTCAATAATCACGTCGGTTCCTGACCACGTCCCCTTAATACACACTGAATTCATATTTAGACCCTTATTTTTCTTGTTCATGTCATATGTGACTTGCTGGAAACAATCATTCACATGTAATTAGTATTTTTGTTCCAAAGCCCTTTTTAGAGTCGAATAAATACAATTATGTATCCTACCTCAGTCTTGATGAGGCTTATGTTAGTAATTGAACAGGCAAAACAGTGCCTAAGTAATTTACATTAGTTACTATAAAACCCATATCATCGTCCTGGCAGTAAATCCCGGAGCTCCTGCTTCGAAACCGTCAGCATTCTCAATTTCTTTCTCCAATTTGCACAAACTTCGGCAACTATTGTTGTGCAAAGATCGGCACGCATGCCATCCCTTATAATATCAAACCAACGTTCTTTAAGACCTGGCGGAGGTGGCATCGCTAGACTTTTGTTACTCATATAACAAGCCGGGTAAAATATGAGTATACCAGCGTAAGCGACTGTCTTACAGCTTATTTACTATGCAACAGACATGAATGTGGCGGCCGATGCGACAGTTCCGAACGCAGTCCTTCCGCATGATGTCATACATCTACAGCAGCATATTCATCTCTGTGACATGCAGCTCCAGTTTATATCGCTCAAGAGCAGGCTGCAGCTCACTGCCATAAAAGGAGAAGCTTTAACATTACATTAAAATTAAGAGTAAGTAGACAAGACTACAACTAAAATAAATTGTCATAAAAAAGGCTTCAGTCTGATAATTTTTTAAAATTGTAGTATAGGTTCAGGTTTGACCACAATCTCGCCTGATGATAAGCGAAGGTGTGATTTGAGAAGGAGCACCCTTGTCTAGATGATACCTATTTGCACGAAAGTTAAGACGCCAATGTTAGAGGTATTCGGAAATATAGACTAAAGCAATGAGTTTCATTATTTAGCTGTACCCATGATTAAAGTGGAGGCGAAGCGCTTCGTTGGTATTACCACTTATGGTATGTACGATGGTAGAATGAAGATGACATGATGAGGTGTAAAATCTCAATTACATACTCTTCATCTTCAAATGCTGGCAAATCTTGTTCTAGCATGCCTATTATACGATTTATGTCAATCTACGCCTCAGCTGCTCGCGGATGTGGGACCAAAATACCCATACGAATGTTCACCAAATAAATTCAGCTTCATGGATTTATTTATAACGAACGCCCTTAGTATTGCAACAGTAAATAATATCTTCAGTTTAAGGGCCCCTTTTATTGGCACCCTTTCGTTTTATTCGACGATTATGTCATTTTTATGAGCATGCCATTGGTATTTACGTATTTTTATCGACAAACAAACACTGTTATTGTTACTACTTATATATAAAATCTGGAAATTTATAGACGCTACAAAACTTGTCGTTATTGATTCTTAATTGGAAATGGTAATTTGTATGAAGCTTTTCTACAGAATATTGCCAAACTCGTGCTACGAGGATTTTCCGGAGGAGGACCGAAATAAGAGAGGTAAACTTGGGGAAGTCTACTTCATTAGTTAGTTACGATGATGATGAAACTATATATGCCACTAAATATTTTGCGTTAAATATAAAGTTTTATTATGATCTCGGGCAACAGAAAACATCCCATTGCTGAGCCCGGGACTTCCTATTTTTAGGGGAACCGACAATATGTGTGTCATCATGTTGTTCCCATTCAACTACAACAGTACCTACATTAAAAAGGAAAAGGACAGTTGAATCAATTGAAATTTGTTATCATCTTACTACTACCACTCCTGGTCTAGAGTATGCCGCCAAACCTTGAGTTGTGTTCCGGCATTAGTGGCCTGGTTCCAATCTATCTTTAGAGAGCGGCAGCACATTGGTATCGCCTTTGGTGTTACAAATGTCCACAGGCCATGGTAACCGCTTTCCATCAGGTGGGCCGTCTGCCTGTCTGCTGAACTCATGTAATAAATAAAAAAATCTTACTAAAAGTTACTCTTATCTTACTTTTTGTATAAGTAAAATTAATCAAATAGCGCATTCGTTATTGTTTAATCACGAATTAAATTATTTCTATGGTGATATTTTAAAAGTAAGATGATAAGATGGTGGTATGTTAAAGACTGTTTATATGCAAATAATGTTAAAATTTATAGTAACATTAGCTATTGCACGCGACGCGTAGAATTTTTTCTAACATAAAAGTAGCCTAAGTTACTCCTTATAACATCAGCTATCTGCCAGTGAAAATCTCGTCAAAATCGGTCCCGCCGTTTCAGATATTAGCCGGAACAAACAGACAGAAAAAAATAAATTAAAAATTGATTTTTTGATATGACTAACGTATACATTTAGTAAAATTTACTTTCGTATACATATAGTAAAAAGCTTTTTTATATTAAATAGGTTTGCGTTTGACCACGATCACGTCCAATGCCGGACGATGATGCGGTCGAAGATGGAGCACGCTTACCTAGATAGTACCTATTCACACGAAACTTAAAGATAGCTTGGAGCTGTTATTTTGACATTACAAACAGACACTTCAATTTTATTTATTTGTATAACAATAACAGCCCATAAATGTCCCACTGCTGGGCTCGGGCCTCCCACTACAGGGGAACGGACAGTATACCCGCCACGCTTGTCCAAGGCGGCTCGGCAGGTTTGACACATCGGATATCTCGATGTGCAGGTTGCATCACGATGTTTTCCTTCACCGTTGTTAGCACGTTGTAATTGTGACAACATGCACATTAGGTCAGAAAACTGCCTAAGTGGTGCAAGCATTCCGGCCAGGATCGAACCCGCGACCTTTGAGCTTGGGACGCGTGCGCTAGCTATTACGCTACCACGACTTCCTACACGACTTATTTGTATAGATGTTTAAATTATGTACACATTCGATCAGAAAAACTGCCTGTTATTGGAATAAGATGGAAGTGCGTTAGTTAATGAATTACCACGACTTCATTCTTGGAGTTGAAATATATTATTATGTACTATAAATTCAACTATGAAGATGGCTGTATGATATTCTATCTTCCAATAAATTGGATGATTTCTGCAACATTAAGATTCGAAATTTACACTACTAAAAAGGAAAAGCTCATGTTCGCACTACAAATAATTGCTTTTTAGAAACCTGAGTTCAACAAACGATACGACTATGAACTCTTACAATAATCTTCGTTTAGTTGGATTAAAAGTATATTTTCGGATTTGCATTTCTTTATTCCTGCAAATTGAAACTGAATTGCTAAATAAGTATTATTTGTCAACTTTCATTAATAAACATATAATGAAAATTAAAATTTGTTCTTTAAAATTGTAATGCAATATAGTAAGAAAATGTTTGTTTTGAATTTAAGTCCTGTATTTTTTAGCAAGAACAAAGCTTTTGATAATAATGTGAAACTGTTTATGTACCTACCAACTATTGAATTTTTGAAGACATGATTACCATTTCTTATAATTAATAATTATTATATATATAATAATAATCTTAATACTCAAGAATAATTAATTTATAAAGTGTAACTGCGGTAGTATGATCATGTATATCTTTGTCTAATTTATTTTTTCAGGATACAACTGAATTGAACGCTACCACACCCGGTGTAAAGCATGCCGTAGTAACTTCGCGTTGTGTTCCGGTATCAGTGACCACGTTCCAACTGATTTTCAACGCTCCTGTTATTGCAAACATCCATAGGCGATGGTAACCACTTTTCAACAAGTGGGCCGTCTGCCTGTTTGAAGTGAAACTTCTTTAAAATCGTTGTCTTTTAAAACTCAATGAAACGAAAAATCGATACCCAAAAGAGGTAAAAACATAAAATTAAACTTTATTTAATTCGAAATAAAACACATTTCTCTTTACCCATTAGTATTAATTATCACTTTAAATAAAACTTAAAATATTTCAAATGAATTTTAGCTCTATCTGTGTATATTTATTGCAGATATTCTTTTATACGTAGATCAACAGATACGTAGATACACATACGTACGTAACAGTGCATTGAATTCTGAACTTTATACTAGTAATTTAAAGTGTCATTTAGATTGAATTATTACGAATAAGGGTAAAAATACCTAAGAATAAAGACGTTTACGATATAATGGAAATGCGAAAATGTGTGTGTGCAGTTCATACTTATCTGCTAAGCGTTGTAGATAAATTATGTTCGCCTTTATATTCTCTGAAGTTTCATTTCTACTGCGTGTGAACTGCACACATTTTTTTTAACAACTCCTACGTGTTACATTTTCTTATTTTTTTTATAGTACCTACTAATTCAGCAGACAGGCGGACGGCCTATCGCCTATAGACACAACCAACACCAAAGGTGCTACAAATGCGCTGCTGCTCTCTAAAGGGAGACTGAGACCTGCCCACTAATGCCGGGACACAATTCAACGTTGTTATGGAGGCATACTCTAGACCAGGGGTGGTAGCCATCCAGATGGGCAAATAACCTATCACCTGAGTGTGGATTAATTTGTCGCCTCTTACGACAGGCCACCTGGCCGTAGGAAATTGTATTCTTTCTCCGGTCCTGCACGGGTAATTACACATAATTGGATTGAGTCATTATTTTCTCACTTTTTGACGTTTTGTTACTTAAAACATATCATAAGACCAGTAGGGTTATATACAAACATCGGAAAAGTTTCAGTTTTCGAACGGATAGCTCCCGAAGGAATAAATTTGCAATCCGATGGAACTTGAAACTAACACATTAGAGAATGTGTTACCGGCAGGATTTGTTAAAAGTATTTCACGTTCCGTCAGATTGCAAATTGATTCGTTCAGGAGCTTCTCGTTCAGAAACGGAAACTTTCCCGACGTTTGTGAATAACCCTACAGATCTGTTAAAAATTGAAAAGTAACTTATTAGGACCAAGTAAGCACAATATTGAATCCCCTAATGTTGCATATATCCATGGACTATAGTAAACATTCGACATCAGGGGGACCAGCTCATTTACCTGCGAGCAAACATAAGACTTTCACTGAAATATTTCCACCAAGTACCCCGAGCAATAATAGATCAACGTCGAAAAATGTTGCGCTCGACTCTCTCGGCACTTTTGTAAATATTTGTGCCAAGTTTACAATTTGCAGGCCTACAAGACACACAATCCATCAATGTCACTAAAGAAACACAGACATTACAACCTTTAGACTATAAGTTTGGACGGCTAATGTAATTGAATTGAATAATAACTTCATTGTTGTTATTTTTGGATCATAGCTTTACTTACCGAACTTTACTTATAATTATTATATTGCGAACAAGTATTTTAATGTGAAAACCATCTATTAATGTGTTATGTATTTTATGTGATTTAATTTAGGTTAGGTTTAGTGCGTAAGCCTGCCCGTAGAACCGCTTTAATAGGGAAAAGTGTATTCTGTAATAGCGCCAGTGATATTTAATAAAGTACACAAATCTATTTGGGATGATAAAATAGATTTGTTTAAAAAGAGACTACAAAAGATATTATTAGAAAAATTCTATTACAATCTTTATTTTCTCTTGGTGACCAATTCTAAATTAAATTTGACATAATATATACTTTGACTAATTTTATTTTTTTAATATTTCATTTTTGACATTGTATTTTATATGGAATAAATCTGTACTTGACATATTTACATACGTACAATTATTATATAATTCTACAAATAATTAAGTAAAATTAATGTGAGTCTTAATGTCTGTGGTTTGAGTGGTTAAATTGTTTTTGTGAACTAGTGGACTTTCATCTTTAAAGTCATACTTCCATGTCTGAAAGGGCAAAAACAAGTGAAACATAAAATAACACATTGTCATCTAATGCTTTTATTTATCATGTTTTAAACAAATAAATGATTTGTTGGTTGTTGGTGGTATAAAGTTGGTGTGGGCATATAATGAGGAGGGATGAAAGTCACGTGACAAAAATAATGTTAAACTACAAGATACATGGGTGCAAATGTAAAGGTAGACCAAAAAAAAGATGGATGGATTGTGTGAAGGATGATATGATGATATGTGGTGTGACAGAAGAAGTATGTCAGATTAGAGAAGTGTGGAGGGAAAAGACATATTGTGCCGACCCCAAATAATTGGTATATGGTAAAAGAAAAAAAAGAGAAACAAATAAATGATTGGATTTGACTTGACCACCGGTTGAATTTTGACATTACTTGTATGGGGTTTATGTCAAATTTTAACTGATAATAAGACAAATGAACGATCGGTAAGATATAGGAACCGGCCGTGATTAGTAATAAAATAAATTATCCGTTATATTTAAAGATATTCCACTTATCTACCAACGTAGAACGGCAAGTTTTTATTATTCTAGGTATTTGTAAGATACCTTTATAACCTATTAGCATTTGCTAGCGATTTTGTCCACGTTGGAATGGTAACAAAGATTACTCATTTTGCTAAATATAAAATCAAAGGTTGTTTTCAGCAAGGTAGTGGATTTTTTAGTATGAAAATACATGAATCCCGGAAATTTCTGCAAGAACTCGGAATAAGTAATGTTACTAAAGACATACACAAGTACAATTGTTTTACTAAAGATTTTATCGATCAGTGAAAATTTCGCATCGGAATCAATTTTTTTTCGATCTGACCACTTTAAAGCTACCCAAGACAATTTCTGTAGGATTCTCGAGATATAAAGTACCGCAGATATTAAGTCCGGGAATTTATTATCGATCAACGAAAACCGCATCGAACTCAGCCGAGTAGTTGTTACGTGAATCCCGAACAAACAAACGAACACAAAAAAATTAAGAAATAAAAGACTACACTTTTATAAAATTATAGATTCACTATGTAATAACTCAGCATTGGGTGGCCAAGCCCGCCTCTACTACGCTATTCAACTTCTGAATCTCTTCAAAGTCCTACAGGATATACTTGTCAGAACATAGTAACGGAAATGCAATTACTGAAGTTAGAGCAGTTTGTATCCAAGCTACAGTGCTCAACGAATTTACAAATCTAACAAAGCATATTATGAGAAATGCATATATTACATAATTTTATTCTAATAACTTTATGATATTTTGTAGTCTGATGGTTGTGCATTATATTTTTTTTACTGTTGCAGTAAGGCAGATAGGCTGACGGCCCAACTGTGATGGAAAATGGTTACTCTCGCCTATAGACATCTGTACCATCAAATGTGCTACCAATGTGCTGTCGACTCGAAGGTGAGACGGCAGACATTGTGTAAAATGCAAGGAGAGATTTGTGTAAGAAAGTACCAAATATACCAAATATTAACTATTTGGACAGGGTGTCCCCTTTATTGTTCAGCCTTTGATGTGAATATTCACACAACACAGTAAGCAATGAACACAGTCTAAACGCCACTACGCCTTTTATACGAAAAATGCTACCCTACAAAACAATAACATTGCATCATTGCTAAAAATCGCAATTACTTCATAGTGTTGCCAGAATCATAAAAACAATTATAATAATTAGTTACTAATGCACTAAATTATCGAGATGATAATTTTTAACATTTTTTTTAATTTATGTGTTATTTTTATATGGTATTTAAAGAAAAATGTAAAAAAATATCTGAAGCTAAATAAATATGTGAAATAATAATAATTATTATTTATTTATTTACTTCCCATTAAAAAGAAAAGCAAAATGAATACAGTACAAAATTTCAGAAACTTAATAAAATGAGAAAGACAGGAGCCCAAACTAGGTAAACCCTGTATGATGGTACTCCAGACCCTCACCTCCCCATTAAGCACTATTTCTATAATAACCGCCACCAAAGAGCACTACAATTAAAGAAAAATAAAGAGGTGTGTATGTGTGTATGTGTATGCGTGCTTGCGTGCTAGATAAAATACATAATTTAAAATTAAACGATTTTTTTCAGTTTCTGTACATTTTAATTTTGTGTAATGATAGATATTGGAACTGATGATATGATACATAATATATCGATAGTACGATCAATCAAAATTCTGAATACCTATAGGTATAGCCCATATCACTAATGTCAACAAATTTGTAAACGAATGGCTCAGTGGCGTTCCATACATTATTTCGGCAGCATTAGGGCATGACTGAGGTCAAGCAGCCGCTTCTCTGACTTGCGTGATTTGTCTCAACGTTCAGGAAGTTAGATCGGAGACAGGGACAAATGGTAGATTACTATGAGTTTGCTAGATACCAAGTCAGACAAATGTCATGCGTACTTAAACTCCGTATAAATTTTACGTAAACATATTTAGACGCACTACAGTAGGTCATTCATACGACTTTGGGGGATGGAAACAAAGTTATCCTTCGAGCTGTGATCAATAGGGTAGTCGCCAGTCAAATCAACTGAAAACTATTATCATCTCACAAAACTTCCCAGTGACAGAATGGCTGACTATGTAAATTGTAAACGAACAATATCCCACACGACTAAGTGTGATAAAACTGTCTTGCTCAATTACCTCTATGGCGGCAAAAATTAGTAGTTTATATTTATTTCACAATTTCGCTATAGTATTAAGTAGCGATATCAGATGAAATGAAAATATAGACAGCCTCGTCGGTTGAGCGGGCTAAGCCTTTGCCGGCTTACCTCAGCGCAACGCAGAGGCTCCGGGTTCGATTTCTGCTAAGTTTCGGAAACGAATTTTCTCCGTTATTTACTATGGTCTGGGTGACTGCGATCGGACCCAGAGATGTCCGTTGTATATTACCCATACCACAAGCGTAACTTGCTTAATTTGTGGATATACAAAATGAGTGTTTGTCTGCCGATTATTATTACAGACGCAGCTTACCTAAAGAAAAGCGTCAAATGAAGTGAAACATTGTTGTAATACTTGTGTGCGCAAATTTACGTAATATGCACATAATTTACGTCTATTTGCTCAATAGTAATATATATCCACTGGAAACCCTTCCACCTTTATACGTGCTAATTCGATTTAATACTGGGTTCCGCTAACGCACTTCGACGCGATCGATGTCCTTTAGCCGGCTTCACTTTGAGAGTTCGAGACTCCGTCTTTCTAGTAATGGTCTAACGTAGCAGCATGTAAAGTACACCACCTCTTAAATTTTATCTATATAATCCCCGTAGTTTCTAATAAGAATTACTATGACTTATGTACATAGACAGTTGGATAAATGAACGAGACGATTGCATTTCATAAATTCCTCCCTACTGCTACTAAAGTAATGCTTGCTCAATCTCTGTTACTACCCATACTTAATTATACTGATGCCAATTATATTGACTTAACACAAGAACAACTAAACAAACTCGATCGACTTCAAAATGTCTCAATACGGTTCATATTTGGGTCGCGCAAATATGACCATTATTCCGAATATCCTAAGAAGCTTAAAGGGTCACCTATTCGCCTTCGCCAGAATGTTCACTTACTCTCTCTTTTGTACAATGTCGTTTTTGATCCTGGTGCCCCTCGTTAATTAAAAGAACGTTTTGATTTTCTAAACCTTTCTCATTCTCGTTATTTGCGCTCTAGTAATATTCTCTCCTTAATGATACCTGTGCTTCCTTCTTCCTTCCTAAGTCTTCCTTCGTCGATAACTTTTTCATGGTACAGTGTATTCATTTATGGAACTCACTGCCACTCGACATCAGACAAGCTAAACCCATATCGTATTTTAAACTCATCATCATCATCATCCGAGCGTTCAATCCCGTTTGTGTTCGGAGCGTTCACTCCGACGCCCATTGTCCGCTTTCCTACTTTTTCTACTCCACTTTGCGCGCTCTTCAGCATTCCCCGTTTTGAGACCATTGGCACGCATTACATCCTTCACAACGTCAAACCAGCATTTCTTGGGCCTTCCCCTTCGAC
This sequence comes from Dendrolimus houi, assembly GCA_039645545.1. Taxonomy (NCBI): domain Eukaryota; kingdom Metazoa; phylum Arthropoda; class Insecta; order Lepidoptera; family Lasiocampidae; genus Dendrolimus; species Dendrolimus houi. The sequence goes on from CM077131.1 coordinate 15,021,939, forward strand.
CGAGGCCTGGTCCATATCGTCTTTTAAACTGGTGGTTACTAATTATTTTTGGTTTTCTCAGACCTAATAATACTGCGGACTCTATATATACTTAGTATGACATGTTTTATGTTTATAAAGTATATTATTTATTTACTTTTTCTTGAAGTGTTTTATATTATTTATTGTCTTTACCGCCATGGTATGTTTTAATATTTTCCTTACTTTAGGGGGTTGCCTGAAAGAGATCGCTTTAAACGATAAGGCCGCTATTTTTTCAAGATTGATTGTACCTAGTTTGTAGGAACGTAGTTTTCATTTTTGGTAAACAATAAAATATTTTCATTCATTCATTTAATATTTCGTTTTTGCTAAAGTTGCTGCGGGACCTTAAAAAAAATCCCTATCACTATCTGTCCAGTATAACATGTCAACAGTGATTGGAGGAAAGCTTTTCTATCTACTAGACCAGACATATTTCACGTGACTTTACGACTCTGTAACCAACCATTATGCCTGTCAGACGCTCCTACAACGAACAAATTCATTTTCCGGCAACGCGTCAGAGAGCGGAGGCGAGTAAATTAGCCATAACGTGCAAATTGAAACTCAGGTAATCCCGGGGCGTGAATTAACGAGAGAGTGCGCCACTCACATCCCTTTAATGAATAAAGGGACACCATGATACCCCTTTATGTCTCACTACACGCCTACCCGTCAACCTCGCATACAATTAGTTAACTTTACCTTTATATGGGACAAGTGAAACATTACCGCGAAATCAAGCGGCACTATGTAAATTTTATTCGCACTGACTTAAAAATCACACATTGTTAGATAAATAAATTAACCACGTTGATATAAACTACTTTTGAAACGATCTCATTGCATTTTTATTAATTTTTGTATTATGTTTAATAGTTAAGTGATTGATACCTCAGGCTAAAAACAATAATTCAAGTTAAATAACGCATAAATTTATTAAAACATAGTACATTTACTTTCGATAATAGAGATTAATATAATATATGACATATCTCGGAAAATGCAATCGTTTCTGCAGGATACGGCTGTATAATTTAGGGCAACGCGACTGAAAGAACTGACTATATAAAATTTAGCATACTGTCCATTCTTCTGAAATGAGTACATTCAAATCCAGCACTGAGGTGTTTATGGGCTAATATTATAAAATATTATAGATGCCTCTACGCGAGTGTGGTAGGAAACAAATTTTATTGGTTGCCAAATCAATGCGTTATAAAAACACAAACAGAAACTCAAAAAGCTAACTTAATAAATCATTTAATTGATAACCAATCCTGTCAACAAATCCAAAGAGTCACGCATAGCGGCTTTCTAAAATTTCTTTACGAAAATCTTTTTTTTTTCATTTCTTAAAAGCCTACTTACATAGTTGAGTGCACGGAAAGTGTACATTCACATTACAACGCCTTAGAAGAAGCGTGTTTCCTTTTCCGGTACAATTCCAACAATACCGCAAAATGTGTATCCACACAAAACCCCAAATAGGTTTTGGAAAGCCCCCTAAATAAAACCAATACTGTGAGTCGTAAAGCTTTGTATTCACTAGAGGCAGCCTCGGGTCGAGCGGCCGCCTCAACCACAGGCAGCACAAAAGGAGATGCTGCCTCAAACTGAAGCACGCCGCGTCATGAAGCAAATTTTGTCGTCGCAGACTGAGCCATATTTTGTCGGCTTTTTGTGCTCGCTCAAAGGTGCCTCGGAAATAGTATATTTATTATCTACGGTTTGAGTAGTGCGTCTAATGGAGATGACTGTGTGGCCTTAAGTTGCTACTCGCAATGGAGATCACCAACGAAACTGCAGTTAAATTAATAAAATTATACCAGAAAATATAAGTATGTGTTGGGATCCGTTAAATAAAAAATATTATGTCAAAAATATTAATCAGGATGCGTGGAACGATATAACTATTATATTCACCATCCATGCTTTCTCTTTTGTATTTTTTTGTTGTAATCCCTTTTTTTAAAAGGCCATTTACATGGAGAGTGTTTCTTGTCACAAAGATACGATTGTCTAATGCAATAAAAACAAATATGACCATGTAAACTTAACATACGATATCGTCGCCTGGTCAGTGAATATTGTAGTCTCTATGTAAATAAAATTTGAAAGCAATAATCGTATTTCGAGTTCTGCTAGCAACAATTCACCACTCACCAGTCGCAAGCATGAATGTAGTGCGCGAGGGTATTTTAATCTCTAATCTCTACTCTTCTAAGACAAAAATTGATTAAACGAAAGCGAAAAGAAAAGAAAGATATTGGGTTAAAAAGTGAATAGAAAGAAGAAACACTTAAGGAGCCTAAAATAGGTTGTGTCTTGAATTGCAACTAGAAGATACAGTTAAAAAAAAATTCGTGTTACTAAGTCACAGTTTTCATATTTACTACAAAAAATACTCCGAGCTCGAATGACAAGTCTCACATACAAATCGGTTCAAATTTATTTGTACGATACTCGCATGAACTTGAAATAATGTCATACGAGATCTAGTTTAGGCAAGTGGGAAATCGTAGGCGAATATCTCAATGCGATTTGTGTCGTAGTGTAAACAAAACTCTTGGCTATAATTACCTTACGATTATTGTATGACATACTCGTAGACGAGGTTTTGTTTTTTGGTTTCAAGTAAACATGTCCATGCGATTATTGTCTGAAGAATATCACCTACGAAAGTAGTATACGACATATTGCACCAAAACGTGCGATAAACTGTCTCCATTTAGATAGCCCTTAATTGTGTGAACGAGTATTAAAGCAGCAGCTACTCTACGCGCGTGTGGTGCCATCGTGATTTTGCTCTAAACTGGATCGCATGGCCTCACTTTGATCCACAACGTCCCTCAACCCTCTGCCTCATAGTGAACAGCCTCAATCTGCCTCAAGTAGTGGCTGCTCGACCCGAAGCTGCCTCTAGTGGATACAAAGCTTAGAGTAGGTTCGTGCCTCGATGACCCGTGACCGTGCTATGACATCACAAAAGAGTCACGTAGGAATCTCGGGCGCGGCGCCACGCATGACCTGCCTTCACGTCGGCCCCGCTGCTTCCTAAGGCGTGACCTATAATCCGGTTTGTTGTTAACTTTCCGCGGAAATAGAAGCTAAGGATCTGATCACGTAAATGGAAGAACAAGTAAATAACATAAATGTAATGAAGTCCACATAATTCAAAATTAGAGGAAATGTAAAACGTAATAATAATTATTAGTATTAAAAACATGTAATAGATTTAATTAGAGATAGCATAAAAAAGTATCAGAAGATAAGTTTTAAATAAAGAGAACACAGCAAAAAAGAAAATACATAAAAAATAAATAAAAGCAAAGTACCCACATTACTATTATATATTATATGATAAGCTAAAATACGATAAGAAAATAATATAAGAGGAAAAGAAAGACCTCGTTCTTATCATATGAAAGAAGAGGATGGTAAGTATAAAAAAAACCTAAACGGAACTGGTTTAATTCAAGATACTATAAGTTACACAATATTACAGAACCTGAACAGAACAGAAGCTGAACAAAAACCTACTTGGGTTTTTGTTCAGCTTTACCAATGCTTCGACTAATCAAAACTAAGGACATTTACGTAAATTCACTAAATAAAAGTGAAGGTGAATTTTAGGAATATTTTTTATTTTATTATTGGACTATATATGAGTATTTAGCCAGGTGGTAGGGTATTTGCCCGACTGGATGGCTACACACCACCCCTGGACTAGAGTATGCCGCCATAAAAACCTTGAGTTGTGTTCCGGCCGGCATTAGTGACCAGGTTCCAGTCTCGCTTAAGAGAGCAGCAGCGTATGTGTAGCACCTTTGGTGTTGCAAATGTCCATAGGCAATGGTAACCGCTTTCCATCAAGTGGGCCGTCTGCCTATCTGCTGAAGTCATACCGTAAAAAAAAGTACCTACATACGAAATTTCATTCAAAACATTGTGAGCGTATTATAATTCTTGGAAATGTCGAACTTATTTATTCAAAGTACCTAATGACAAATACTCGTAACGTCATCTAGCCAAAGTGAAACTAACTAACCATGACAGCAACATATGTATTAGGCCTTTAACACGCTACGCAGATACGATAATATTTGTATGCGTATAGAAACTTAATTCTCTGAAGGTACCACACACTAGGTAGATACGATAATTTACGAAATGATACATTCCCTCGAAATTCTTTAAAATAACTAGACGCGTTTGTTTTTGCAATTGTTATAGAGAATGTTCCAATGACTTGGCGTATATTGCTTCTGGATTTGATGGACAGCTCGTCAGAAAAGGATTCTGATTTTACATTTGATGCGCGTGTTGCATAAACGTTCAGTCGTATCGGCTATATTCGTCTATCCCTCGGGAACGGTTTTTTCTATACGAAAGGTATATCCCTATGTCCTATTCTTCGTGAAAACGACTCGATCAAACAAACTCACATTCGCATTTAATTAAGAATAGCTTTATTTATAATATAGTTTAATTTAATTCTTTTCTGGTTTCTAAAGTATGTATCTTAACAAATTAAGAATATATAAACGATTATATGCCACATTGTACATAGGCCCGCTACAATAAATTAAATAAAAATCATTCGTATATTCTACCTTATATCATTAAATTGTAAGCCATCGTATTTCCAATTAATGGGACGGCCATTGCATTACAAAGCGCCCAATTAAAGGTATTCCGTGACACCACAACATGCATTAATAACGATTTACATGAACATGCTTTTATACTGGCTATTATAACGCGTAAATAAAACAGTGCCTTGTAAATAAATTTATTTTTCAGGGTTCCATAGATATTTTGGGAAAATAGATCCTCGACGTGTCCGGCGGTCCGCCCGTCTTTCTATGTCAGAGTTCCTTTTCTCAAAAATTACTAGTTTAAGTGGATGTTTGACAGAAAGGTGTAATCTATAACGCTCTGTACAATAATATAGTCAAACTGGGAAATAACTAGATCCAATTCGTGGAGGAACGGAGAAAGAATACTAATTCCTGCGGTCGGACGGCCTGTCGTAAGAGGTAACAAAATAACCCACAGCCAGGTGGCAGGGTATTTACGCGTTTGGATGGCTACCGCCCCTAGTCTAGAGCATAACAATAATAACCATAACAACCTTGAGTTGTGTTCCGGTATCTAGGCAGGCTCAAGTCTACCATTACACAGCGGTAGCACATTGATAACACCTTTGGTGTTACAAATGTACATAGGCGATGGTAACGCTTTCCATCATCTGAGTCATCCGCCTGTCTGCTGAACTCATAGAATATTTTTTTTTTTTAATTAAGTGTAACCACCATACACGTAACTAAGGCTTGATATTTCGTTTCATTTTATATGGTCGTGTGGGGTATCCTTAATCATTAATTACTTTTTTATTTAAGACAATACTTGACGAGATATTAGTCGTAAGTCTTACAAATTGTATTGACGTCGGATAAATTTGAAAATAATCAAGATCCTATTGAGTAGTTTATAAAATATATATTCCATGCAGGAATGGAAAAAGAATACTAATTCCTGCGGTCGGACGGCCTGTCGTAAAAGGTGACAAAACAACTCACAGCCAGGGGGTAGGGTCTTTGACCGACTAGACGGCTACCACCCATGGTCTAGAGTATGCCGCCATAACAACTTTGAGTTGTGTTCCGGCATCAGTGGCCAGGTTCCAGTTTCTCCTTCAAGGCCTCTGGCATTGGCATTGGCAGCACCACTGGTATTGTTAATGCCCATAGGCGACGGTAACTACTTTCTATCACAGTTGGGCCGGCAGCCTGTCTGCTGAGCTTCAGCAATAAAAAATAAAGGATATTTTCGATGAAATGCTTTTAATGGTTCCATTGCCAAATAATGTATGCAGCGATATTTGCACCTCTACGGAACCCATCAGAGTGCACGGACTGCTGAACACTTCCTATTTTTGAGACATGGGTTTGTTCCATAAAATACTTTTTATAATTCATAGTTCTTGAAATGTCAAAGAATATTAAGCTGGAAGATTAACGGGTACAAATGCAAAGGTAGACCAAAAAAGAGATGGATGTATTGTGTGAAGGATGACGTGCTGATTTCTGGTGTAAGAGAGGACGTATTTTATAGTAGAAGATTACGAGAGGACAACACATATCGTGCCGACCCCAAATGATTGGGAGAAGGTGAAAAAATGGAGAGAGTTCTTAGATAGTCACACACTTGCCCGATTTTACAAATAAATAAAAATAAATTTATATGTAAACAATACATAGAATTTCAACCAGAGAAAACTTTGATACAAATTTTTTGTGATTTCAGCGGTGTTCAGGAAGTGTACGTTGGGTCTGGGTCGATAATCTACACTAACCAAACTGGGGGGAAAGTGCTAGCGGAAAAATAAACTAAGGGGACTGTAGATGCACCTCGTATTAAATAGTCTAGCGATTCTTCTCAACTTTAAATATGGCTTTACTTTTGTATACATATATAGCCAGTGTAAAATATACATTAATTCAAGTTCTTCAAGCAAAAGCCCTATCTTACTTGTAGTTTTACATTGACATCAATCATTGGGAATTCTTATGGTAGGACGAACAGGCTCATTTCACTTAACAATTGCAATTTTCAACTAAAACACACCATTCTTTGGAAAAGACATATAGATACAACAATAGTAATTATTTCATTGTTAATCAATATTATGCATTTTTAAAAATATCATTTATACGGCAGCCACCCTTAATCTTTATTTTTGCTAAAACAGCTACGAAACCCTAATAAGAAGAAAAGGTTAAAGTATGGTGATTAAAACTAAGTGGTAATTAAGTATTCTTTCATAAGCTCATTTGTCGTATTTTCAATAAAAAGTGTTGAAGAAGCAAATAATTATTTGTATCGTTATCAATAAATCCGATTCACCCATGTGCGGTCCCTACAATATCCGGCTTTGTAGGTTTTATTTCATTTCCACCTTCGCCAGAGGAAATTCTAGTTTCGCTGACAGATATTGAGTTATCAGAATGTAGTACAATAAGACCACGCGTGTTTTAGCTTACCTAGAAAAATAAGAACAGAAATATTTGTTTTCATATTGAGCAGAAAAGAAATTACTCTGTTGAATAAAATTAAATCTACTCTTGAATGTGTTACGGCTGAGTAAGGGCTTCCGAAATTCGGTGGAAATGTATATTCCGCCAACTGTGGGCAGCGATTGACGGATTTCACATACTGGTATTCTCGAAGTGCAGGTTTCATCACCGTGTTTTTCTTAATAGTCAACAAATGGTGGTCCATGGTTGTAACATTATAAAAAATTGCTTAATAATAATAATAACTTATTTAAATCAGACTTGCGTCCATAATGTTAGTATATTGAAACTCGGTTTGATGGTAGCAAATACAAGGCAATCTGGTGCTTTTGTTTTTTTAGGCGGCGGAAATGTATTTTGCCCACTACCGGGTAGTTTGCTAGGGATTGGACCAAAGCGATGAGAGGTGAAGCCACTAGTAGCCACCAGAATCAATCGCCGGCATGTGTGGACACTCGCTAAGCAATACTCCACTAAAACCACCCTTCTCCCGTGTGCCCCGCGCTTGTGGCAGGAAGAGCGCGAGACTTAGAACGTAGTTACGCCCACGCTGATCTTAGCGCGTCATTGCTTGAGAGTGCCCCGGGAAGCAGGACAGACTCGCTTCGTCAACAGGGGGATGACTCCTCTGCACCCCAGATGCTGGAGGGCCCCTGCAATCTGGTGCTTACAATAGTGTCCGTCAACCTGCTCCGCCACAGGGACGCAACCCGTTTACGCGTAATCGCATAGAAGTCATCCATGCGTTCTTTCGCAAACATCCCTGAGACACTACACTGTACAGTAACGCTGTAGCCCCATGAGCATTCTAAACGTATTATTATATTCGACGCCTAGGACACTGTGTGCTTACCGGCAACCTACAAGTGTAAAAAGTATAGCAATATGCAGCAAAAAGGGGTTTTTTCACTCTCCACACCCATATCATCAGTTGTCATCTGTGGCCCAGATAGATAGAT